>JARQOD010000001.1:61453422-61478855 GCA_033576555.1 Oophaga sylvatica | reverse complement strand
ATTGTGGAAACGAGACCCCCTAAGGAACTTATCTAGATCTGTTGTGAGCACTTTGAACTCCCAAGTGTTTCACTAAAGTTTATAGTGCCTGGGTGTGAAAAAAAATCCACAAAAATGATTTTTTAGTCCCCAATTTTTTATTTTTCCCAAGGAAATTGGACCCCAATAGTTGTTGTCCAATTTGTCCTGAGTACGCTGATACCCCATATGTGGGGGGGATACTGTTTGGGTGCACGGCAGGGCTTGGAAAGGAATTAATGATGTTTTGGAATGCAGACTTTGATGGGTGTCATGTTCAGTTTGAAGAGCCCCTGATGTGCCTAAACAGTGGAAACCCCCACAAGTGACCCATTTTGGAAACTAGACCCACTAAGGAACTTATCTAGACCTTCGGTGAATACTTTGAACCCCAAGTGCTTCACACAAGTTTATAATGCCTGGGCATGAAAATTAAAAATCCTTTTTTTTCCCACAAAATGATCTTTTAGTCACCAATTTTTTATTTTCCCAAGGGTAACAGGAGAAATTGGACCACAAAAGTTGTTGTCCAATTTGTCCTGAGTATGCTGATACCCTATATGTGGGGAGAAAACTACTGTATGGGCACACGTCGGGGCTCGGAAGGGAAGTAATGATGTTTTGCATTGCAGACTTTGATGGAATAGTCTGCGGGTGTCATGTCGCTTTTGGAGAGTGTCATGTGTGCATCGCCACGAAGATCGTCGCGGTTGCACATTCTGACTTCTCACAGCTGAGTTGCTGTTTCTTTGTGTTTGGCAGTTAGGGAGTTAATTCTGTCTGTGCTCAGTTCTGGGACTGGGTGCAGTTTCTCCCGGCTGCAATTAATTATTTGTTGATTGGTTTCCTTTAAATCTCTGGTTGTCTGTTTGGGAGTTGCCCGTGAAATTCTTCATGCAGACCACAGATAGGATTGTATCTGAATAGACTTAAGTTAAAGAGCTCCTTAGTTGTTTTAAGCTCACCTTGCTTAGAGTTTAATATCCCAGATCATTTATGTTCCTTCTGTGTTTGAGTGTGTATGCAAGTCTGTGTTTTCTCCAGTCTGTCTTATATTTCTAATCTGTGTATTTAGCAGAGATCAGCCCATATCCCTTTGGTGGTAATCAGAATCCTTTTAGGACCCCAGTTTAGGGTCAGGTTAGACCCCCGGTCCCTTCTTTCCTGTGACAGTGTATCAAGTCCTCAAGATTAATCCTGAGTTCAACGGATATCGTGTCAGGTAAATCTATTCTATATTTACATGCTGATGTTGCTAATCTATATGTTGTATAGAGTGTTGTTCTTTTAAGAATAGTTTACTGACATCGTACACATATCATAAGACCGCGTGACATTTTCACTGGCCCATAAAATTATTCCCAGTTGCCATGGATCCAGTAGCCCAGCTGGCTCTGCAGTTGCAGGGATTATCCATGGAGCTGACGGACATTAAGTCCAAAGTTTTGTCTCCCTCGGAGCAAACCAGATTTGAACCTAAAGTAGCTCTCCCGGACAGGTTCACTGGTGGGCGAGACAAATTTTTTACCTTCAGGGAAGCATGTAAATTGTATTTTCGGCTTCGGCCTCGATCATCAGGGAGCGAAGAGCAGAGAGTGGGAATTGTTATCTCGCTCCTACAAGGGGACCCTCAATCCTGGGCATTTTCCCTTCCTCCGGGATCCCCGGCTCTACAGTCAGTAGATCGATTTTTTACTGCCCTGGGTTTGGTATATGATGACCCAGATCGGGTCTCTCTTGCTGAGACAAAATTACGTAAGATACAGCAGGGAGATCGTCCGGCGGAGGAATTTGCTTCTGAGTTCCGTAGATGGGCCACAGATACTCAGTGGAATGACCCAGCTCTTAGGAGCCAGTTTTGTCATGGGCTTTCTGACAAATTAAAGGACGTTTTGGCTCAGTATGATTCTCCTCCATCACTGGAGGCTGCTATGGCCCTGGCTATCCGTACTGATAGACGGCTCCGGGAGAGGTGCGAGGTAACTCCGCCCCTGTTGTTACTCCACCTACTACTAAAGTCCCTTATGTTGAGGTTCCCCTTGTCTGTTCGGAGGAGCCTATGCAGTTGGGAGGGACATCATTTCGTAGGAGGGGATTGGCGGTACGCCGCAGGACTAGAAGGTGTTTCTTCTGCGGGAAAGAGGGACATTTTGTTGGGGGATGTCCGTCCCGTGCCTTGTTGAGCAAAAAGTCGCCGGAAAACTGTTAATCCCAGGTTGTGTGGTGGACGACAACCTGGGAGTATGTATTTCGTCCGCTAGTTCTTCTCAGTTCCTTGTACCTGTGGAGGTGGTGGTTGGTACGAGAGTGGAGAGATTTTCTGTTCTTCTTGATAGTGGGTCCGGGGCTAATCTGGTTGACGCTCAGTTTGCTCAGGCTCAAGGTATGCATCTGAGTGTATTGGTCAAACCGATCCCTATATTCTCCATTGACGCCAGGCCTCTTGGCCAAGGTAGCTTTGTTCATGAGGTTCATAACATTGACCTTCGGGTAGGGGCAATACATAGGGAACTATTATCTTGTTATGTGTTGGAGGGTCTACCTACTCCTATTGTGTTGGGACTTCCTTGGTTGGTTAAACATAACCCTGTGATTAATTGGCAGTCCAGAGAGATAAGCCAATGGGGTGAGTTTTGCAAAAGTAACTGCATGAACACAGTCATCAGTGCGGTCGTGCCTAGTACTTTGCCTCCTTTTTTGGAGGACTTTGGGGATGTGTTCTCTGAGGAGGGGTGTCAGGAGTTGCCTCCTCATCGCGTGTATGACTGCTCCATTAATTTACTTCCTGATGCTAAGTTACCTAAAGCTAGGTTATATAACCTTTCTGGTCCTGAGAGGCAGGCTATGAAAGATTATATTTCGGAAAGTCTGGCCAAAGGGCATATTAGACCTTCATCTTCCCCAGTGGCCGCGGGGTTCTTCTTTGTGAAGAAAAAAGATGGAGGCCTACGCCCTTGCTTGGATTTCCACGAACTTAATCGGATTACTGTTCGAGATCCGTATCCACTCCCTCTTATTCCTGATCTCTTCAATCAAATTGTTGGCGCCAAATGGTTCTCTAAATTGGATCTCAGGGGGGCGTATAATCTGATTAGGATAAAAGAGGGGGATGAGTGGAAAACGGCGTTTAACACGCCGGAGGGACATTATGAGAACCTTGTCATGCCTTTTGGTCTGACTACTGCACCAGCAGTATTCCAACATTTTGTTAATGACATTTTTCGTCATCTGGTGGGGCTGTTTGTGGTCGTATATTTGGATGACATTTTAATTTACTCGCCAGATCTTGTGTCTCACCAGGAGCATGTGAGACAGGTGTTGCAGATCTTGCGAGACAATAAACTATACGCCAAACTGGAAAAGTGTGTATTCGCCGTACAGGAACTTCAGTTTTTGGGTTTCTTGGTGTCCGCCTCCGGTTTCCGTATGGACCCTGAAAAGGTGAGAGCAGTGCTTGAATGGGATCAGCCAGAGGATCTTAAGGCTCTGCAGCGTTTTCTGGGGTTTGCTAACTACTACCGGAAATTTATTTGTAATTTCTCATCTGTTGTCAAACCTCTCACTGACATGACAAGAAAAGGGACGGATTTTTCTAAATGGTCGGACAAAGCTTGCCAAGCTTTTTCCTCTTTGAAAAAATGTTTTGCTTCAGCACCCGTTCTCATCCAACCAGATGCATCACAGCCGTTCGTTGTGGAGGTGGACGCGTCTGACGTAGGGGTGGGTGCAATATTGTCCCAGGGTCCGTCCCCTGGTAAATGGCATCCGTGCGCTTTTTTTTCTAAGAAATTGTCGTCCGCCGAGAGGAGTTATGATATCGGCAATAGGGAACTTTTGGCCATTAAGTTGGCTTTTGAAGAATGGCGTCACTTTTTGGAGGGGGCAGTCCACCCGGTCACCGTCATTACTGATCACAAGAACCTGCTGTATTTGGAATCTGCTAAGTGTCTGAATTCCAGACAAGCTCGATGGTCGTTGTTTTTTACCAGGTTTAATTTTGTTGTCACTTATCGCCCTGGATCTAAGAATGTTAAGGCGGATGCCTTGTCTCGCAGTTTCCCAGGGGCCGGGAAAATGGATGACCCGATTCTTATCCTTCAGGAGGGGGTGGTAGTGTCGGCTGTATGTTCTGAGCTTGAGGAGGAGGTGTTAGAGGCTCAGGGGGACGCCCCTGCAGGACCTCCAGGGAGACTGTTTGTCCCAAATCAGTTGAGACAAAAGGTTATTGAGGCACATCATAATTCTGCTTTAGCAGGACATCCAGGGAGTAAGGCTACTTTAGATCTCCTTTCTCGCCGGTTTTGGTGGCCTAACGTTAATAAAGATGTTTTAACTTTTTGTGCGTCTTGTGGGGTTTGTGCTCGCTCTAAGACCCCTCATACCCGTCCGTCTGGGACCCTCTTACCCTTGAAACTTCCGGAGCGTCCATGGACTCATTTGTCTATGGACTTCATCACGGACCTTCCTCAGTCGTCAGGGAAGACTGTCATACTGGTGGTTGTTGACAGGTTCAGTAAGATGGCACATTTCATTGCTCTTCCTGCCCTCCCTAATGCTAAAACTCTGGCGCAGGTGTTCATTGGGGAGATTGTGAGACTTCATGGGTTGCCTTCTGATGTGGTGTCAGATAGGGGGTCTCAGTTTGTGTCCAAGTTTTGGAGGGCATTTTGTTTACGTCGGGGGATGCAATTGTCATTTTCCTCGGCTTTTCATCCGCAGACCAATGGTCAGACAGAGCGTCTGAATCAAAGCCTAGAGACTTATCTTCGGTGTTTTGTCTCAGAAAACCAGGAGGACTGGTCTTCTTTCTTGCCTCTGGCAGAGTTCGCTCTTAACAACAGGCGGAGCGAGTCCACTGGTAAATCCCCGTTTTTTGGGGCATATGGTTTTCATCCCCAGTTCTGTACTTTCAATGGGGGGGGCCCTTCTGGGGTTCCTGAGGAGGAGCGTTTCTCGTCGTCACTTGCTTCAGTGTGGAGAGGTGTATTGAATAATCTGAGTGCTATGGGGAACCGTTATAAACGTATGGCTGATAGGAGGAGAGTTTCTGGTCCAGATCTTAATGTGAACGATCTGGTATGGTTGTCTACCAGGAATATAAAACTTAAAGTTCCCTCCTGGAAGCTGGGGCCCAGATTCATCGGGCCGTACAGGATCAGTTCCATAATTAATCCTGTGGCATTTCGTCTGGACCTCCCTCCTACGTTTAAAATTCATAATGTGTTCCACAAGTCATTACTTAAGAGGTACGTGGAACCAGTCATACCATCACCTCTACCTCCTCCTCCAGTGGTGGTCAATGGTAACTTGGAGTTTCAAGTGTCAAAGATCATTGACTCACGTCTGAATCGCCGGTCCCTTCAGTACTTGGTGCATTG
Source organism: Oophaga sylvatica (assembly GCA_033576555.1). Lineage (NCBI taxonomy): Eukaryota > Metazoa > Chordata > Amphibia > Anura > Dendrobatidae > Oophaga > Oophaga sylvatica. The sequence goes on along the minus strand of JARQOD010000001.1, from coordinate 61,473,459 downwards.
GAAGGGGTATGGTCCAGAGGAGAGGACGTGGGTTCCTGCGTCTGACATTAACGCAGATCGTTTGGTGCGGACCTTCCACAGAACTCACCCGGGCAAACCTGGCCCTGAGGGTCCGGAGGCCCCTCGTAGAAGGGGGGGTACTGTCATGTGTGCATCGCCACGAAGATCGTCGCGGTTGCACATTCTGACTTCTCACAGCTGAGTTGCTGTTTCTTTGTGTTTGGCAGTTAGGGAGTTAATTCTGTCTGTGCTCAGTTCTGGGACTGGGTGCAGTTTCTCCCGGCTGCAATTAATTATTTGTTGATTGGTTTCCTTTAAATCTCTGGTTGTCTGTTTGGGAGTTGCCAGTGAAATTCTTCATGCAGACCACAGATAGGATTGTATCTGTATAGACTTAAGTTAAAGAGCTCCTTAGTTGTTTTAAGCTCACCTTGCTTAGAGTTTAATATCCCAGATCATTTATGTTCCTTCTGTGTTTGAGCGTGTATGCAAGTCTGTGTTTTCTCCAGTCTGTCTTATATTTCTAATCTGTGTATTTAGCAGAGATCAGCCCATATCCCTTTGGTGGTAATCAGAATCCTTCTTAGGACTGATTACAGGGTTCAGGGACTGATAGGAGACAGGGTTAGGCTGGAGACTTGGACCTCTGAACCATTATCAGTACCTCCAAGGTGAGGGATTAGTTAGGACCCCAGTTTAGGGTCAGGTTAGACCCCCGGTCCTCTTCTTTCCTGTGACAGTGTATCAAGTCCTCAAGATTAATCCTGAGTTCAACGGATATCGTGTCAGGTAAATCTATTCTATATTTACATGCTGATGTTGCTAATCTATATGTTGTATAGAGTGTTGTTCTTTTAAGAATAGTTTACTGACATCGTACACATATCATAAGACCGCGTGACAGAGAGCCCCTGATGTGCCTAAACAGTGGAAACCCCCACAAGTGACCCCATTTTGGAAACTAGACCCCCCCAAGGAACTTATCTAGATGTGTGATGAGCACTTTGAACCCCCAAGTGCTTCACAGACGTTTATAACGTAGAGCCATAAAAATTAAAGATCATATTTTGTTCCACAAAAATATTTTCGCCCCCAATTTTTTATTTTCCCAAGGGTAACAAGAAATTGGACCCCAAGAGTTTTTGTGCAATTTGTCCTGAGTACACCGATACCCCATATGTGGGGGTAAACTACTGTTTGGGCGTATGGCAGAGCTCAGAAGGGAAGGAGCACCGTTTGACTTTTTCAACGCAGAATTGGCTGGAATTGAGATCAGACGCCATGTCACGTTTGGAGAGCCCCTGATGTGCCTAAACAGTGGAAACCCCCCCAATTCTAACTCGAACCCTAACCCCAACACACCCCTAACCCTAGTTCCAACCATAATCCTAACCACAAACCTAACCCTAACACACCCCAAACCCTAATCCCAACCCTAATCCAAACTTTAGCCCCAACCCTAACCCTAACGGGAAAATGGAAATAAATACATTTTTTAAATTTTATTACTAAGAGGGTGATAAAGGGGGGTTTGATTTACTAGTTATATCGAGTTTTTATGTTTGGCAGCTGTCAGACGATAAAAGACGCTTTTTATTGCAAAAAATAGTTTTTGCATCACCACATTTTGAGTGCTATAATTTTTGCATATTTTGGCCCACAGAGTCATGTGAGGTCTTACTTTTTGCGGGACGAGTTGAAGTTTTTATTGGTACCATTTTTGGGCACATAACATTTTTTGATCGCTTTTTATTACGATTTTTGGGAGGCAGAATGATCAAAAACCAGCAATTCATGAATTTCTTCTGGGGGGGTTGTTTATACCGTTCCGCGTGCGATAAATTCGAGAAAGCAGTTTTATTCTTTGGGTCAGTACGATTACGGCGATACCTCATTTATATCATTTTTTTATGTTTTGGCGCTTTTATACAATAAAAACAATTATATATAAAAAATAATTAATTTTGCATCGCTTTATTCTGCGAGCTATAACTTTTTTAGTTTTTCGCTGATGATGCTGTGTGGCAGCTCGTTTTTTGCGGGACAAGATGACGTTTTCAGTGGTACCACATTTAGTTATATCCGTCTTTTTGATCGCGTGTTATTCCAATTTTTGTTCGGGGGTAAGATGATAAAGCATTGTTTTTTTGTTTTTTTAAGGGGTTCACTAAAGGGGTTAACTATGGGTCAGTTTTATAGGGCTGGTCGTTACAGACACAGCGATACTAAATATGTGTGCTTTTATTGTTGTTTTTTATTTTTGCATTAAAGAAATGAATTTATTGGGGAATTTTTTTTCTTTATTTAGGATTTTTTTTTACACTTTTATTTTTATTTTTTTACATTTTTACATTGTCCCAGGGTGGGACATCACTGTATAATATCAGATCACTGGTCTGACAGTTTGCACAGCACTCTGTCAGACCAGCGATCTGACAGGCACTGCAGTAGGCTTTCTCAGCGCCTGCTCTCAGCAGGCACTGAGGAAGTCTCCTCCCTGCAGAACCCGGAAGGACCCCGCGGCCATCTTGGATCCGGGGTCCTGCAGGAGGAGGCCCTCGGAACAGCGTGATCACATCGTGCTGCTCTGAGGGTCTCAGGGAAGCACGCAGGGAGCCCCATCCCTGTGCGATGCTTCCCTGTGCCCCCGGTACACTGAGATCATCTTTGATCGCAGTGTGCCGGGGCTTAATGTGCCGGGAACGGTCCGTGACCGTACCTGGCACATAGTGCCGGGTATCAGCTGTGATAATCAGCTGACATCCAGCCGCGATCAGCTGTGCTCCCTTTGGGAGCGCAGCTGATCGCCTATGATGTACTATCCTGTACTTGGGAATTAAGTCCCAGGCCACATGTATGGTATACTATGTCAGATGACAGAAAGCAGAGAAGATCGAGTTTTCGCAGCTTCAAGTCTCCCATGGATGAAAAGAACACCCAGGATGTGGAAAGGGATAACCCAGTGATTGGGAAAAGACAACGAGACCAAAAGTGTAATAAAATATTGCCTTTATTGTACAAAAATTGGCTACACAAAATAAAAAATGAAATTAAAAACCATGTAAACAAGAAAAGAGAAATAAAAATTGGACACACCACACATAAATATGCTATATAAGCAATATATATAAAAATGGGAATAATTAGTATAATATCAATATAAATATACAGATGCTCAAATAGTAACCAGGTATAAACATGGTGCAATGGTGCAATAATACAAAAACCAGTTTGTGCAATAATGCAATAAAGGAAGAAAAAACGGAAAGAAACCGTCTGTATAGTGCTGATAATTGCAACAAAAGTTGGACAAAGAGAAAATAAAAATGCTGAACTATGCAGCGTGAAATGAAAATCTCAGTGACCGTGCTGACCATAAATGTGTACTAATACATGTGAGCAAGAACATAATAATGATGAAAACCAAATACCAGTGCTCACAAAGACCGAAAGATGTCAAAAAAAGATATGCCACATAACTGAAATGATACCTGGGAGCTAATTCACGTGTGGTGTGCCAATGGAAAACGCGCCCACGTCACTGAGATTTTCATTTCACGCTGCATAGTTCAGCATTTTTATTTTCTCTTTGTCCAACTTTTGTTGCAATTATCAGCACTATACAGACGGTTTCTTTCCGTTTTTTCTTCCTTTATTGCATTATTGCACAAACTGGTTTTTGTATTATTGCACCATTGCACCATGTTTATACCTGGTTACTATTTGAGCATCTGTATATTTATATTGATATTATACTAATTATTCCCATTTTTATATATATTGCTTATATAGCATATTTATGTGTGGTGTGTCCAATTTTTATTTCTCTTTTCTTGTTTACATGGTTTTTAATTTCATTTTTTATTTTGTGTAGCCAATTTTTGTACAATAAAGGCAATATTTTATTACACTTTTGGTCTCGTTGTCTTTTCCCAATCACTGGGTTATCCCTTTCCACATCCTGGGTGTTCTTTTCATACATGCTCGGATGGTCTACCATCCCAATTTCTTCAGGTCATATGGGCACATATTTTATTTGCCATTATTTTTTTATTATTATTATAAATTAGGCATAATATACATATTGTGTGTATCCTATATTTTCTGTTGATATATATTCTTCTAAAAGTCTCCCATGGAGACTATTGAAGCATGCAAAAAGTAAAAGAAAACAAGTTTTTAAAAATATTAAAAAAATAAAAAATATATAAAAGTTCAGTTCACGCCCCATTCAAAATAAAACAAAAACTATATACAGACATATTTGATATCGCCACGTTCAGAATCACCAGCTCTGTCAATATAGAAAAAAAATGAATCCAATCTGTAAACGATGTAGCGAAAAAAAAAGTAAAAACAACAGAATTACGTTTTTTTGGTCGCTGCAACATTGCATTAAAATAATAACCGGTGATCAAAAGATTGTATCCACACCAAAATGGTATCATTAAAAACATCAGCTCAGCACACAAATAATAAGCCCTCAGCCAACCCCAGATCTTGGAAAATGGCGATGTTATGGGTCTTGGAAACTGATACAATTTTTTTTTACTTTTTTAACAAACTTTGTTGTTTTTTTTCACCACAAAAAAGAACTTATACATATTTGACTTCTACAAACTCTTAATGACCTGGAGAATCATATTGGCAGGTCAGTTTTAGCATTTGATGAACATGATAAAAAAAAATCCAAAAAACAGTTGTTGGATTGCACTTTTTTTGCAATTTCACCGCACTTGGAATTTTTTTCCCATTTTCGAGTACACGACATGGTAAAACCAATGATGTTCAAAAGTACAACTCGTCCCGCAAGAAAAAAGCCCTCAAATGGCCATAAGTTATGGCTCTGGGAAGAAGGGGAGAGAAAAACAAAAACGCAAAAATGAAAAAGGGCTGAGGCGTGAAGGAGTTAATTAAAGTGACATTTTTGGGTAAGAAAAAAAATAAAGGAACTTCAAGAAACACTTTATGTTCACACATGGTGAGCTCCACTTCACTGGAACAAGGGAGATTTTGATTAATTTTTATTACATTTTTGCGGTAGATCCGTGAACTGAAAATCAGCAATTCTGGTGTTTTTGCATTATGCTGTTTACCAAGTGGGTTGAATAATTTGATGTTTTGATAGATGGGACTTTTACAGGCCTGGGCTCTTTCACACAACCATAGGTCAGAATACTGTCCATGAAAAAACTGATTGCACTAGGACTAATGTTATTCAATGGGGCAGCGCAGATGAATGATTTTTTTCACTGACAGAATCTGCATGTGAAAAGAAAATCACAGTGTACACTGGTTTCTTCTGTAAATCAGATGAGACTTGTCCATTCAAGCCTACGGGCGTGAGAAGAAAAACAATCGGCTGTCATACAGAGAGTGAGTATTTGTTCCAATTTTGCTGTTGTAGATTTTCTGCAGCATTTCTGCACCTGTTCACTAATTTAGCTTAATTGAGTTTATTGCATTGCGTTTTTGAGTGCATATTTTTACATTAGTGTATTATAGCATTTTTCAGCTGCAGTTTTTGTCTACTTTTGCTTTATTTTGTTTAAAATAAAAGAGGATATACAGCAAAAGTGAACTTAAAATATAACTTTTAATAGAACTAATATAAAATATTAGTGGAAAAATTAAATGTCACCCATTAAAAACAATAGATGCTGGTATGTAAATCAGAGGAGTAGACACCCCTATAAGTAAAGGTTGAGACCAGCAACTTGATACAGGATAAATTGACTACTTATCTTCATTAAGTGGCAATTACATGCCGAGGTGCAACCAATTGGAGGGGTATATATACACACAAAACAACCTCCAAGTGTTGAGGGAAGTCACCACGGAAGCACATATATATAACACACAATTATATTATAAGTGTGAATGTAATGGGAGATAAAAAGACTATGGAACGATCTCACCATTCGTATGAAGAGGGAGCAGGAGCCTTGTTCATATGCAGATGTAAAACACCGGTAATGCATCCAACAGGAGGACAATTCCCTGTCACTCCCTAAGGGGCTATCAATAGACTAACCCCCAAGCTCCTGCCCTCACAAGGGCAGTCCACAACTAGCCCTATGACAACATACGCCCTGCACTTTCCCTAATTGGGTGTCCCGACGCGTTTCCTTCAAGCATATTCATCAGGGGACTGGCTTGTATTAAAGTGCTATAGTGCTTAACTAAAAGACATTAGGCCCTTCTGCTCTCAATGCTGTCTGCAGAGAGTGAAGTGGCCAAAAAGGGGCGTTTAAATAAGGGATGTTAAATTACATCATTTCCTGGGTATGTTTGTCCAATGAGTTGTCATGTTTACCTTAAATCACTATATGAACCAATCACCTCCATCACCCACATGCTACCACGTGACAAAAACGCCAATTCTTATAATCAAAATACACACCAATTGTGTCCACTGTCAGTGAGACACCACAATAAACAAATGGCATAAATGTCACGATCCCTGGACCCATATCACAGCACAGATCCCGCTCACTTGAGGCGCCTGAAACAAGATACCTTAGATAATCATGTAGTCCGATCACCTCCATATGCTGCCACATGGCCGAAACGCTGGTTCCTATGGCTGGATCGCACGCCCAATGCATCCACTGTCTGTGGAACGCAACTATAGGCGCATATCATAAACGTCACAACCCCTGGCCGCATTTCACAGCATAAAGCCCGCGCACTTACGGCGCCTGCACTGCTTGCCGCCAAGCGCAACCAAGAAGGGCAGAAACACACGCAGCTGTCTGTCCAGCGTCACCAAGGGGCGTGTACCGGGCACTGCGTCATACGAAAAAGGAGGTGGGCGTATCTTGCCTCATCGAGGGGGCGTGTATCAGATGCCCTACATCATCAAGGGGGCGTGTATCAGACACCACATCTTAGAGAGGGATGCATACCGAACTGTGAAAAGGGGTTATAACCGCTATATATTCTAAAGGTAGAGGAGAGAAATATAACATGCCAAATATGACTATTTGGCACTGGGAGATACACAGAATTAAATATCTCAACCATAACATATCTACTAGAGGCATTAATTGCAGGTCAATAATTATCATAACTGAACCTACAGTGTTTGAACATAAATATACAATACCTCTTATTTAATATGGTAATGATCGGATCAAATAATAATGACAATTGGACGAGGAAAAATCATGAGAATTATATACCGTATATACTCGTGTATAAGCCGACCCGTGTATAAGCCGTCCCCCCTAATTTTGCCACAAAAAACTGGGAAAAATTATTGACTCGTGTATAAGCCGGGTGTATAAACTGCCCTCCTGCTCTGTGCTGCCCCCGTCCTGCTCCTTGCTCCCCTATCCAGCTCTGTGCTCCCCCATTCTCCTCTGTACTCCCCCCCTCCTGCTCCATCCTCCGCTGTGCTCCCCCATTCCTTCTCCGTCCTCCTGTGCCCCCCGTCCTGCTCCGTGCTCCTCTGTGCCCTCCATCCTCCCCTGTCCTGCTCCATGCTTCCCCCGTCCTCCTCCAGGCTTCCCCCATCCACCGATCTCCCCCCCCGTCCTGCTCCATGCTTCCCCCGTCCTCCTCCATGCTTCCCCCGTCCTCCTCCATGCTTCCCCGTCCTGCTCCAGCTTCCCCCATCCTCCTCTATGCTTCCCCCGTCCACCGTTCTCCCTCCCGTCCTCCTCTATGCTTCCCCCGTCCACCGTTCTCCCCCCCGTCCTGTTCCGTGCTCCTTGTCCTCTCCTCCATCATACTCACCCCTCCCCGTGCCATCGCTGAGCGTCCCTGCAATCCTGCGTTCTCCCCGTTTTCCTGCAGCTCTCCAGCACTGAGCGGTGATGTAATACCGCTCATTAAGGCCATGAATATGGAGGCCACGCCTATGGGAGTGGCGTAGCGTCCATATTACATGACCTTAATGAGCGGGTATTACATCACCGCTCAGTGCTGAAGTGCTGCAGGAAGCTGGGGAGAGCTGCAGGAAGCCGGGAGAACGCAGGATTGCAGGTACGCTCAGCGATGGCACGGGGAGGGGTGAGTATGATTCCAGCCACCGGCTCCTGCCGCCGCATCCCCTCCCCCGCTGGTTTCTGCCCTATGACTCGTGTATAAGCCGAGGGGCATTTTCAGCACGAAAAAAGGTGCTGAAAATCTCGGCTTATACACGAGTATATACGGTATATATAAAATCCCAATAAGGATGACATGTAGGTTTTTGAGACAATTCATTCTAATAAGTGGGTCAAAATTATAAATGACAAGCAGCCAAGAAGAATTTAAATGAAACATCCATAATTGATCTGATGGTTTAGGCCCTTAGGTGAAATAGTGTCCAGATAGAAAATCCACTTGGCCTCCCTCTGTAGGATCATTTGGTCCCAATTCCCTCCCCTTGGGGTTTGAGTACCCTGTCAATGGCCATAAACTTGATGCAATTTATATTACCATTATGAAAATCATGGATATGTCTGGAAATGGGAGTGTCCCTCTTGTGTATAACATCACCGACGTGATTTCCAATTCTCCTTTTTAGTTCACGGATTGTTTTCCCCACATATTCCAATCGACAAGAACAGGTTGCTTTGTAGATGACTCCCTTCATACTACAATTCATGAAGAATTTAATAGAGTAATCCTTACCCGTCACATTGCTAACAAATGTTTTCCCTGTGTCTAAATGTTGGCAGGCGACACAGTGTCCACATTTGTAGCAGCCAGTCACATTGCTGGACAACCATGTTCTAGCCACTGGGGTAGAAAAATGACTATGGACTAGTCTGTCATTCAGTGATCGTGCTTTCTTATAGGTGATCAATGGATCCCTACTAAGATATTGAACAATATCATCGTCCCTTTTTAGAATTGACCAATGTTTTTTAATAATGTTCCTTACTTGTGCCGAACCATTATCAAAGGTAGTAATGAATCTGAGAAGATTACTATCTGTCTCATTTCTCCCCACAGGGTTCAACAATTCAGAACGGGTACGTGGTTTAGCATCTTGATATGCGTTGGTCAAAATCTGACGGGGATAGCCTCTATCAAGATGTGTGGCCCAGCTATGTAAGGCACACATAAAATCCAGGAGAATGCACAGGAAGGTAATCGCAACGCTTGATATGCATTCACTACACTCACCTTTTTAGACACACCCATCAGGGGTACAAAAGGGAGTGACACGTAGCTGAGTTATTTAGTTAGTCAGTCAGTCAGGAGGAGAGGAGAGGAGTCAGTGTTCAGTTCAGTCTGCTTCCTGTCGGAGTACAGAGCAGTTCAGTCTCAGTCCAGTCTGGACTTGGAGGATACTGAGAGCTGTGCAGTGAGCTCTAGAAGAAAGCTGACACTTCCATCGAAAGCTACAAGTGCTTATGTTAAGAGCGGGAAGCAGGGCGAAGGGCGCAGTGGAGAAGACATAGAGAAGTGCTTTAGGTATTGGATTGCCTGCACTAATTTGCCGGACACCGGGGTCCGAAGCGTTGCTAGAGTTTCAAGCTTAGTAACAAGAAAACCGGAGGCATCTGGACTACAGGTCGCAGAGAGCAGCCCAAAGCGTCAATACGTAACCGGAGTCAGGGAGAACGGGGACTTTGAGTCAAGTGCACGACAAAAGTAAGGACTTAGTTCTCACCACTTAGAAGGCTCCACCACAATGTTGGCCGGGCATTACAGCTATTGAGAAAGCTGGAGAGTTCAGAGTTAACTTCGCTTCAGGCAAGTTGGACTCACATACATATTGGAGTAAAGGAGGCCTCTAACCTGCTCAGCGGTTACCCGAATGTGTATTCTCCACCCCGACCAGCTCCCCGGGATCTTGCTGAAACACCTTCAAGTAAAAGGTATGAAAAGAAGCTGCATTGTGTGTGACTGAATTCTTATCTACACCCTGCATCACCACCATAGACTTCCAGGGACCAGTCTCACCTGTGGGAGACTTACCACCCAGCTGCCCCCATAACATCCCCTGTGAAGATCATTATAGCAGCGCTGGTCCAATTAACCAGATACCACAGGTGGCGTCACGAACTACCTATCCTTATATTCCCCTGTAAATATCCCCCATCGCTTGACTGCCAGGGCCACGGACCGAGTCCCGCTGCCAGTGACAACTCCCATAGAAATCAATGGGCTCGGCTCCGAGTACCCCCTAGTCCTGGTATCCACAATTGTGGAGCGAGTCAACTTAATTTGGCGTCACGAACAGGATGCGAAACTTGCAATTGTGAGTCCTGTGTGCCTATATTGAACTGTTTGGTGAAAAAGACTGTTTGCTGCATTTGGTGCCAAATACCGCCATTTTACCGCCAAGTTGGCGCCCTGAGGCGCTGGTGAAGAAGGTGGGTGTGCATTCGTGGGCGTGTACCCCCCTGTGGCGCGAAAGTTATTGCCGCCCTCTCAAAATGCTACTATAATGTGCGGTCCTGCCCCACTGCTAAGGAAATCCGCCTCCTCTTCATCCTCTATGCGAAGAGGAGGAGACGCAAATCCCGCCTCCACGGAAGAGACCGGACTGTTCCTGATGGAAACTACAGTCTGGCCTGGGACGAGATGGCGGAAGGACAGGAGAATCTATGCAGAGGACTGGAGGCATACAAACCCTGCTTACCGGAAGATTTACTACCTGTGCCGGAGCTGTCCCCAGATTGGGACACTAACCCCGCAATGCTGGAGCTGCAGAAAGAAAATGCGGCGCTAAAAAGAATGATCCAGTGTCATGCAGATTTGCAGGAGACGGAGAGGCGCTGGCGTGCCCAGACACAGCGGCTGCTGTGGGACGCAGTGCTCTCTCCCACAAGCATAACGCCGTCTCCTGATTTCCCAAGTTCCCTGCTGAGGAAGGCTAAAGAGAAACCGGAGGCTGCCCCCAAGAGTGCTGTACCTGATCCCACCGATGTGGAGGAGAAGGAGGCTGAGGAGGTCCTGCCCGGTCCGGAGTGCCAGCCAGGCCAGGAGGCCACAGCAGAGTACGGTTCCCCGGTAAGATCACCGGAGGGGTCCCAGCCATCGTTGCTGGAAATTGACTGGGATGAGATGGAGCGTCTGGACGACGTGACTTACGACCTCCAAACCGGAAATGCCTGGCAGCACTGCGAGAAAGTGAGACAGCAGCAGGAGGAAGAACGAAACATACAGCGGTCCCGACAACAACAGCATGAGGAGTTCATTGCTGATAAAGAAACCATCCGCCGAGATAAAGGTACCCGACGGGAACCGCGGCGGCAGGGGTGCGTCACCGAGTTTCAGCTCCGCAAGGGCTGGGGCTTTATCCGCGAGCCGGGCCTCTATGCGGGGGTCTTTGTGAGCCGCCGGGACGTGGAGTCCCACTTGCCCATCGGTCATCCTGGGAGGGACCTGATAAATGGGGACATAGTGAGCTACACACGTCACTGGGGTTTAAAGGGGTGGTATGCCCTGAACGTCTCCATCGTCAGTGACCCCGTCCCCGACGCCGGTACCGAGGCGTCCCAGTCCCAAGCTCTCACCGCACCAGGCCGTGCCCCGGCATCGCCCCCTGCATACTCATCTCGACCTCCGTCGCCCCCTGCATCGCAATCGGCGACCTACTCTGCATCGCAATCTGCGACCCACTTTGCATCGCCCCCTGTGACTATCTCAGCAACGCAACCAGCAACGCAAGTTACTGTGGCCCCTGCAGCGACGCAATCAGCGTCTTACAGAAAAGAAGTACCCGTTGGGTCCACCGCTAAAATGAGAACTGTGGCCACTCAAACGTTGATAGCAGGCCATGACTTGTTTGTAATGCGTTCTAAGGAACATCGCGTCGTTCCAGCCCCAGGAGTGGAAGACGTTATCGAAGTTTGTAAGAGGAATGAAGGCCAGTAGGACCCAGACAGGGGTTTACTGCAACTCAAGAGATGTAAAAAGTTTGAGAATTTTGAAAATTGCACTTTATTGTCTTTTATTGATATGTATGAGAATGTTACATAGCTTACCTATTTAAAAGTAGGATACCCGGCTGGGTACAAGGTTAAAGAGTTTTAGAAAGTTAAAGAGTAAATATAATGATAATTGCATGGTTTGCATAAAATACCCCAGTTGGGTAAAGCGAGTTAAAGTGAAAGTGAAGAATTATTGATATGTCATGGTATGTGTTTTGACCCTCATGGACTGAGAGGCTGTGGACTGTGCCAGCCCAAGAACTTGCTTTGTAAATAGTTGCGCTTCGGTGCATTATCTTGGTTTTACATGAAACCTAACTACACAACTACCTCTGAAGAAAAACCCGTATGGTGGGCCTAGAGTGAGGTCTGCAGTCAGAAGTCCTGCAGCCCACCCAGGACCCACGTGGGAGGTTTTTGGTGCGGGTCCTCCACAAGAATATTGTCTTGTATTATGAGAATGTTTGATACTTTTGATACTTTTGTATTTTTCTAATGTACAAATTGTAACGTTCAAGAAGTCTTACCTCCCGGATGGGATGAGTTAAAATGTTGTTGTTTAATGCAAAACAAAAATGTTTTCTTTTTCTCTTTTACAGCCCGGGAGTGCTGTGTTTAACCAAGGGGGGATGTGTGGCCCAGCTATGTAAGGCACACATAAAATCCAGGAGAATGCACAGGAAGGTAATCGCAACGCTTGATATGCATTCACTACACTCACCTTTTTAGACACACCCATCAGGGTACAAAAGGGAGTGACACGTAGCTGAGTTAGTTAGTTAGTCAGTCAGTCAGGAGGAGAGGAGAGGAGTCAGTGTTCAGTTCAGTCTGCTTCCTGTCGGAGTACAGAGCAGTTCAGTCTCAGTCCAGTCTGGACTTGGAGGATACTGAGAGCTGTGCAGTGAGCTCTAGAAGAAAGCTGACACTTCCATCGAAAGCTACAAGTGCTTATGTTAAGAGCGGGAAGCAGGGCGAAGGGCGCAGTGGAGAAGACATAGAGAAGTGCTTTAGGTATTGGATTGCCTGCACTAATTTGCCGGACACCGGGGTCCGAAGCGTTGCTAGAGTTTCAAGCTTAGTAACAAGAAAACCGGAGGCATCTGGACTACAGGTCGCAGAGAGCAGCCCAAAGCGTCAATACGTAACCGGAGTCAGGGAGAACGGGGACTTTGAGTCAAGTGCACGACAAAAGTAAGGACTTAGTTCTCACCACTTAGAAGGCTCCACCACAATGTTGGCCGGGCATTACAGCTATTGAGAAAGCTGGAGAGTTCAGAGTTAACTTCGCTTCAGGCAAGTTGGACTCACATACATATTGGAGTAAAGGAGGCCTCTAACCTGCTCAGCGGTTACCCGAATGTGCATTCTCCACCCCGACCAGCTCCCCGGGATCTTGCTGAAACACCTTCAAGTAAAAGGTATGAAAAGAAGCTGCATTGTTTGTGACTGAATTCTTATCTACACCCTGCATCACCACCATAGACTTCCAGGGACCAGTCTCACCTGTGGGAGACTTACCACCCAGCTGCCCCCATAACATCCCCTGTGAAGATCATTATAGCAGCGCTGGTCCAATTAACCAGATACCACAGGTGGCGTCACGAACTACCTATCCTTATATTCCCCTGTAAATATCCCCCATCGCTTGACTGCCAGGGCCACGGACCGAGTCCCGCTGCCAGTGACAACTCCCATAGAAATCAATGGGCTCGGCTCCGAGTACCCCATAGCCCTGGTATCCACAATTGTGGAGCGAGTCAAAGGAATCTGTCCCTCAGATCTCTAGCCTGATTTTTAAATGTCAGATTATTGGAACAGTTCCTTCGAATTCTCAAATATTGCCCCTTGGGGATCCCCTTCTTGAGATGTTGTGGGTGATGGCTATTCCAGTGCAACAGGGCATTGGTAGATGTCGGTTTTCTGTATGTACAGTCATGGCCAAAAGTTTTGAGAATGACACAAATATTATATTTTCACATGATCTGCTGCCCTCTGGTTTTTATGTGTGTTTGACAGATGTTTTTATCACAGACAGAAATATAATAATTGCAAACATATGAGTAACAAAAGCTTATATTGACAGTTAGAATGAGTTAATGCAGCAAGTCAATATTTGCAGTGTTGACCCTTCTTCTTCAGGACCTCTGCAATTCTCCCTGGCATGCTATCAATCAAATTCTGGACCAAATCCTGACTGATAGCAGTCCATTCTTGCACAATCAATGCTTTCATTTTGTCAGAATTTTTAGGTTTTTGTTTGTCCACCCGTCTCTTGATGATTGACCACAAGTTCTCAATGGGATTAAGATCTGGGGAGTTTCCAGGCCATGGACCCAAAATCTCTATGTTTTGTTCCCTGAGCCATTTAGTTATCACCTTTGCTTTATGGCAAGGTGCTCCATCATGCTGGAAAAGGCATTGTTGATCGCCAAACTGCTTGGAGGGTTGGGAGAAGTTGCTCTTGGAGGACATTCTGGTACCATTCTTTATTCATGGCTGTGTTTTTAGGCAAGACTGTGAGAGAGCCGATTCCCTTGGCTGAGAAGCAACCCCACACATGAATGGTTTCAGGATGCTTAACAGTTGGCATGAGACAAGACTGGTGGTAGCGCTCACCTTGTCTTCTCCGAATGAGGCGTTTTCCTGATGTCCCAAACAATCGAAAAGGGGATTCATCAGAGAAAATAACTTTACCCCAGTCCTCAGCAGTCCACTGCCTGTACCTTTTGCAGAATATCAGTCTGTCCATGATGTTTTTCTGGAGAGAAGTGGCTTCTTTGCTGCCCTCCTTGAGACCAGGCCTTGCTCCAAGAGTCTCCGCCTCACAGTGCGTGCAGATGCACTCACACCTGCCTGCTGCCATTCCTGAGCAAGCTCTGCACTGCTGGTAGCCCGATCCCACAGCTGAAACACTTTTAAGAGACGGTCCTGGCGCTTGCTGGTCTTTCTTGGGCCCCTGGAGCCTTTTTGGCAACAATGGAACCTCTCTCCTTGAAGTTCTTGATGATGCGATAGATTGTTGACTGAGGTGCAATCTTTCTAGCTGCGATACTCTTCCCTGTTAGGCCATTTTTGTGCATTGCAATGATGACTGCACGTGTTTCTTTAGAGATAACCATGGTTAACAGAAGAGAAACAATGATGCCTAGCAACAACCTCCTTTTAAAGTGTCCAGTGGTGTCATTCTTACTTAATCATGACAGATTGATCTCCAGCCATGTCCTCATCAACACCCACACCTGTGTTAATAGAGCAATCACTGAAAAGAGGTTAGCTGGTCCTTTTAAGGCAGGGCTGCAATGATGTTGAAATGTGTTTTGGGGGATAAAGTTCATTTTCTAGCCAAATATTGACTTTGCAAGTAATTGCTGTTAAGCTGATCACTCTTTATAACATTCTGGAGTATATGCAAATTGCCATTAGAAAAAGTGAAGCAGTAGACTTTGTAAAAATTAATATTTGTGTCATTCTCAAAACTTTTGGCCATGACTGTAGAGGTCACTAATTCACCGTCCTCACCCTTTTCAATGAGGATGTCAAGAAACGGCAGTGATGTCTCTTCAATCACTGAAGTGAAAAAAAGGCCGATATCGTTGTGATAAGATGCATTGTGGGGGCGCATGCATTCCAGAAGTTAAGCATCACAGAAGAAAAGCATCTTGAAAACTGCAGTTATTCATGGCAAAGAATTAACATTCATCTTCTCTCTTCACACAGGTAACCAAATCATTCATCCTCTGAATTGATCCTCTCTGCATGTATGCACTCCATTCATTGTCAGCAAGCAGCTGAATGACACAAGCCCCTTCTGTCTTGCATGTGGAAATATATAGCAATAGTATGCACTCCATACTTCTGATTGCTGCCAACCACTGCTGTACCATCTTGCAACATAGTTTAATGTGCCTGGTAACCAAATCATTCATCCTCTGAATTGATCCTCTCTGCATGTATGCACTCCATTCATTGTCAGCAAGCAGCTGAATGACACAAGCCCCTTCTGTCTTGCATGTGGAAATATATAGCAATGGTAACCAAATCATTCATCCTCTGAATTGATCCTCTCTGCATGTATGCACTCCATTCATTGTCAGCAAGCAGCTGAATGACACAAGCCCCTTCTGTCTTGCATGTGGAAATATATAGCAATAGTATGCACTCCATACTTCTGATTGCTGCCAACCACTGCTGTACCATCTTGCAACATAGTTTAATGTGCCTGGTAAAACTTTAGTATAATTCATTTTTTGCACTGTGCTTAATACTTACTGCTGTGTATTCCTGTGATTGGGGCCTCTGTAGATGCTATCAGGTGGAAAGTGCTATAACATATAGATGTTGCCAGGTCTAGTGCCTTTGATGATCTAACCACCCCCTGGTGTGCTGGCCCCAGCTGGCAAATTATCCCAAAGCAGCTCCCACAATCCCACTTTCCTGACCCTGTAGTGTGGACTATATATTTAGGAGTAGTCTAAGGGGCGCATGCATTGTGGGGGCGCATGCATCCCAGAAGTTAAGCATCACAGAAGAAAAGCATCTTGAAAACGGCAGTTATTCATGGCAGTTAATCAGGGCTGGAATCAGGTACCCCACACTTTGCCTTATTTTTCATTATGTACTTTATCTATTTCCTCCTGTGTTCCCTTGCCATCCACATTCACCGCCCCATCCCCCCTCCATCACGACTCATACACATCAGCCCCTCTATCCTTCCCTCTCCCATGTACAGCTCCCATGCACTCCTCACCTTCCTGAAAAACCTCAGCCCATCTTGCCCAAACACATCACAGAAAAAACCTACTTACAATTCCAACAACTACCTGCTCTTTATCTTCCTACTCCTACTGATTTCAGGGGACATCTCCCCCAACCCTGGTCCACCATCCCCCAACCTCAATCCCTACCCTACCTCATACCGAAACCATAATAATCTTATTAATATTACTTGCACTCCCTCATCTCCTTCTTTCAATTGTGCCCTCTGGAATCCACGGTCTGCATGCAACAAGCTATCCTTCCTGCACAACTACTTTCTGAACCACTCTCTTAATCTGTTGGCCCTCACTGAAACCTGGATTCAGGATTCTGACACTGTCTCCCCTGCTGCCATTTCCTATGGTGGTTTACAGTTCTCCCATTCCCCGAGACCCACAAACAGACATGGTGGTGGAGTTGGCATACTCCTGTCCCCACAATTCACTTTCCAGGTCATCCCCCCAATTCCATCACTCTCATTCCCTTCTTTTGAGGTCCACACCATCAGGCTCTTCCATCCCCTCTCCCTCAGAGTAGCGGTCATATATCGGCCCCCAGGCTCACCCACCCAGTTCCTTGACCACTTCTCAGCCTGGCTGCCGCACTTCATGTCCTCAGAACTACCAACCCTTATCCTTGGAGACTTCAACATCCCCATTAACAGCCCTACTTCCACATCTGCATCTCAGCTTCTATCACTAACCACTTCTCTAGGCCTCTCACAGCTTTCAACCTCTGAGACACACAAGGATGGCAACACCCTTGACCTGGTCTTTGTCCGCCTCTGTTCAATCTCCCACCTAAATAACTCACCGCTTCCACTCTCTGACCACAACATTCTCTCCTTCACGCTCACAAATCCTCCACCACCCCAGCGCACTCCTACCTACCACACATTCAGAAATCTACAAGCCATTAACCCTCAGACACTTTCAGACTCCCTACACTCATCGCTGTCCCCAATCTCCTCTTTTTCCTGTCCTGATCTGGCTGTTCATCACTACAATGACATTCTTAAAAGCACCCTTGACCAAGTAGCACCGCTCACCCTCAGAACCTCAAACACACAGTAAAACAGCCCTGGCTCACATTGCAAACTCGACATCTTCAGCGATGCTCTAGGAGTGCTGAACGCCTCTGGAGAAAAACCCGCACACCAGAAGACTTTATCCACTTTAAATTCATGTTAAGAACTTATAATGCTGCCCTTCACCTCACCAAACAGACCTACTTCACCACACTGATCTCCTCACTAGCCAACAACCCCAAGAAACTTTTTGACACTTTTCACTCCCTCCTCAGGCCAAAAGCACAAGCCCCTATCACAGACATTTGTGCTGACGACCTGGCCTCCCACTTTATAGAAAAAATAGATACTATCCGTCAGGAAATCTGCTCTCAACCACCAAGTGCTGTGACTCCCATCCCACCCTGCATTTCCCCTGACTCACTTTCCACATTTGATCCCATCACAGAAGAAGATGTCTCCAGACTCCTCTCTTCCTCTCGTCCGACTACATGCACTACCGACCCCATCCCCTCACATCTCCTCCAGTCTCTCTCTCCAGTTATCACAACTCACCTAACTACAATCTTTAATCTCTCACTCTCCTCTGGCATTTTCCCATCCTCCTTCAAACACTCCATCATTACTCCATTACTAAAGAAACCCGCTCTTGACCCTTCCTGCACAAACCACTACAGACCGGTCTCCAATCTCCCCTTCATCTCTAAACTTTTGGAGCGCCTAGTCTACTCCCGCCTCACCCGTTACCTCTCCACTTACTCCCTCCTAGACCCTTCACAGTCTGGCTTCCGCCCCCTACATTCGACTGAAACTGCACTCATCAAAGTGACCAATGACCTTCTTACAGCAAAACGTAACGGCGACCACTCTCTGCTCATTCTACTCGACCTTTCTGCAGCTTTCGACACTGTTGACCACTGTCTCCTACTGTCTAGGCTCCAGTCACTAGGTATTAAGGACACTGTTCTCTCCTGGTTCTCCTCCTATCTTTCTGACCGCTGCTTCAGTGTTTCGTTCTCTGGCTCCACGTCATCTCCTCTTCCTCTCACTGTCGGTGTACCCCAGGGCTCAGTCCTTGGCCCCCTTCTCTTCTCTCTACACGGCCCCAATTGGACAGACCATCAGCAGATTTGGCTTTCAGTACCATCTTTATGCCGATGACACACAACTATACATGTCATCCCCCAACCTTACCCCCGCTGTTCTACAGAACACCACCGACTGTCTGTCCGCAGTCTCCAACATCATGTCCGCTCTCTATCTGAAACTTAACCTCTCCAAGACTGAACTCCTTCTGCTCCCGCCGTCTACTAACCTCCCTAAATCTGACATTTCCCTCTCTGTGGGCGGCACCATAATAACACCCCGGCAGCAGGCTCGCTGTCTGGGGTTATGTTTGACACCAATCTCTCCTTCACCTCCCATATACAATCTCTTGCCCGCTCTTGCCGTCTACACCTAAAGAACATCTCTAGAATCCGCCCTTTTCTCACCATGGAAACAACAAAAACCCTCACTGTAGCATTGATCCACTCCCGCCTGGACTACTGCAACGCTCTATTACTTGGCCTCCCCATTACTCGACTATCCCCTCTCCAGTCCATCCTTAATGCAGCAGCCAGGGTCATCCATCTGGCTAATCGGTACTCGGACGCGTCCGCTCTTCGCCAGTCCTTACACTGGCTGCCCATTCATTATAGGATCCAATTCAAAGTACTGGTTCTCACCCACAAAGCTCTCCACAGTGCAGCACCCCCCTACATCTCCTCCCTCATTTCTATCTATCGGCCTAACCGACTGCTGCGCTCTGCAAACGACTTTCGACTAACCTCTGCACTAATCCGTACCTCCCACTCCCGACTCCAAGACTTCTCCCGTGCTGCGCCAATCCTCTGGAATGCTCTACCCCAAGAAATTAGGACTATCCACAATTTGCATGGTTTCAGGCGCTCCCTCAAAACACATTTGTTCAGAGTGGCCTATCACATTCACTAACCAAAGTCGTTCTATGTTTAAGTGTGTATGTGTAGCCCATTCACTATCTCCATCCATGCCTCACTCCCTCAAGATGGCTGGACCATCATTGTAAATGCACCATTGTATATACACACCTGTACTTTGTATCTCCCCCACCTCATTGTAGATTGTAAGCTCTCACGAGCAGGGTCGGCTTATTTTGCTTTAATTATTGTATTGTTAACGTTGTTACCTATGACTTGTGTTTTGAAACTGTTAAACTGTAAAGCGCTGCGGAATATGTTGGCGCTATATAAATAAAGATTATTATTATTATTATTATTGGCCACAAAATTATTGAATTCTTCAATAGAACCCATCCAGTCGATGAAAATATCATCTATGTATCATGCTAAGATC
>JARQOD010000001.1:61377978-61453322 GCA_033576555.1 Oophaga sylvatica | reverse complement strand
TCAAGGACACGACACACAGGTGACTCGGCATCCCCAATGTAACCACACACTGTAGTCTCCTCCCACCAGCCGAGGAGGAGATTAGCATTGGCCGGGCACAAGGACTGCCCATTGCAGTCCCCCTCAGCTGGTGGTAGATCACATGGTTAAATGTAAAATAATTGTGGGTTAAGCAAAACCTAAGGAGCTTCAATACGAATAGATTGTGTTCCTGAAATTGACATCCCCTCGAATTCAGAAAGTGTCTCACTGCTTCTAAACCAAAGTCATGTGGAATAGAAGAGTATAATGCTTCCACATCTATACTTGCCAGAAAGGATTCTGGACTTATTGAGAGACCTTCTAGACGACGGAGAAGATCAGGGGTGTCACGCACATAGGACTGTAGGGAGGACACAAAGGGAGACAAGATGCGATCCAAGTAAATACCTGCATTCTGACATAAACTGCCTATACCGGATACTATTGGTCGACCCTTAAGTGGACAAAGTCCTTCATGGACTTTGGGCAGGCAGTAAAAGGTAGCAGTCACTGGTGACTTGGATATATAAAGTCAAATTCAGATTTAGTGATGACTTTCTTTGTGAGTGCCTCTGTGAGAATCTGTTTCAATTCTCCACGATATTCGTCTGTTGGATTATGTGCCAGAATCTCATAAGTGTCCCTATCACTCAGGATAGCATTACACATTTGTAGATATTTATCAACCCCCAAGACGACAACATTGCCACCCTTGTTAGAGGGTTTGATTACAATGCTGTCATCTTTTTCAAGGTTGCCGATAGTCATATTTGACATGTTATATTTCTCTCCTCTACCTTTAGAATATATAGCGGTTATAACCCCTTTTCACAGTTCGGTATGCATCCCTCTCTAAGATGTGGTGTCTGATATACGCCCCCTTGATGATGTAGGGCATCTGATACACGCCCCCTCGATGAGGCAAGATACGCCCACCTTCTTTTTCGTATGACGCAGTGCCCGGTACACGCCCCTTGGTGACGCTGGACAGACAGCTGCGTGTGTTTCTGCCCTTCTTGGTTGCGCTTGGCGGCAAGCAGTGCAGGCGCCGTAAGTGCGCGGGCTTTATGCTGTGAAATGCGGCCAGGGGTTGTGACGTTTATGATATGCGCCTATAGTTGCGTTCCACAGACAGTGGATGCATTGGGCGTGCGTTCCAGCCATAGGAACCAGCGTTTCGGCCATGTGGCAGCATATGGAGGTGATCGGACTACATGATTATCTAAGGTATCTTGTTTCAGGCGCCGCAAGTGAGCGGGATCTGTGCTGTGATATGGGTCCAGGGATCGTGACATTTATGCCATTTGTTTATTGTGGTGTCTCACTGACAGTGGACACAATTGGTGTGTATTTTGATTATAAGAATTGGCGTTTTTGTCACGTGGTAGCATGTGGGTGATGGAGGTGATTGGTTCATATAGTGATTTAAGGTAAACATGACAACTCATTGGACAAACATACCCAGGAAATGATGTAATTTAACATCCCTTATTTAAACGCCCCTTTTTGGCCACTTCACTCTCTGCAGACAGCATTGAGAGCAGAAGGGCCTAATGTCTTTTAGTTAAGCACTATAGCACTTTAATACAAGCCAGTCCCCTGATGAATATGCTTGAAGGAAACGTGTCGGGACACCCAATTAGGGAAAGTGCAGGGCGTATGTTGTCATAGGGCTAGTTGTGGACTGCCCTTGTGAGGGCAGGAGCTTGGGGGTTAGTCTATTGATAGCCCTTAGGGAGTGACAGGGAATTGTCCTCCTGTTGGATGCATTACCGTGTTTTACATCTGCATATGAACAAGGCTCCTGCTCCCTCTTCATATGAATGGTGAGATCGTTCCATAGTCTTTTTATCTCCCATTACATTCACACTTATAATATAATTGTGTGTTATATATATGTGCTTCCGTGGTGACTTCCCTCAACACTTGGAGGTTGTTTTGTGTGTATATATACCCCTCCAATTGGTTGCACCTCGGCATGTAATTGCCACTTAATGAAGATAAGTAGTCAATTTATCCTGTATCAAGTTGCTGGTCTCAACCTTTACTTATAGGGGTGTCTACTCCTCTGATTTACATACCAGCAACTATTGTTTTTAATGGGTGACATTTAATTTTTCCACTAATATTTTATATTAGTTCTATTAAAAGTTATATTTTAAGTTCACTTTTGCTGTATATTCTTTATGTTTTGGTGAACCGGTCTATTTTTTCTCCAGCCGACACTGGAGTTTTTGCTTTTTTCTTAAAATAAAAGAGGAAAAAAATCCTACATGTAGTATATATTTTTTTTAAAGTTCGGTACAAACTTGAATCACGTAATAAAACTACTATTGAATACTGTCAATATACACAATTTTAGTCCACAAAATATATTAAATTTGGACTGAGAACTCACAATGTTATTGAACACAAACCAACCAAACTAGAGTATAATCCAAAAAACATCAATTTTTATTCAAAAGCAATAATAAAATCCATGATCAAACAGAGGCTACCGTTCCACACAAAAGGACAATACACTGGCAGAATAATGCTATAGCTGCTCAAAGAAATGCAAGGTGCTGTATATGTGCAAATGTGCAAATTTCAAAGAGGCACTAGTGCAAAAAATTATGACAACATTAAATCCTCTGCAAATAAAATAGACTACATGTAGACTTGATATAAAAAATTATGTCCAAGTGGTCATATACAAATACAAAAAAAGCCACATATATCTAGTAAACAGATTTAAGGCCGGAGTCACACACAGCAACAAAAAAGTCGGACCGTTTTAGTCGGTCGATTATCGGACCAAAATGTAAACATCACACATCCGCCTGGCATCCGATTTTCCTTCAAAGATGCGATTTAGTCGCATGTGTCCGTACCTTGTAACATCCGATTTCCATCCGACCAGCGTTTTTTTGTTGCAGCTTACCAAAAAGGACCAATAACGGTTTTGAGGCCTGATACTCATTTAAATCATCAGGCAGAGCTATATTAAGTGAAATAATAATAATAATATTTATTTATATAGCGCCAACATATTCCGCAGCGCTTTACAGTTTAACAGTTTCAGAACACAAGTCATAAGTAACAACGTTAACAATACAATAATTAAAGCAATATAAGCCGCCCCTGCTCGTGAGAGCTTACAATCTACAATTATGTGGGGGAGATACAAAGTACAGGTGTTTATATACAATGGTGTATTTACAATGATGGTCCAGCCATTTTGAGGGAGTGAGGCATGGATGGAGATAGTGAATGGGCTACACACACTTACACATAAAATGACTTTGATTAGTGAATGTGATTGGCCGCTCTGAACAGATGTGTTTTGAGGGAGCTCCTGAAACCATGCAAATTGTGGATAGTCCTAATTTCTTGGGGTACAGCATTCCAGAGGATTGGCGCAGCGCGGAGAAGTCTTGGAGTCGGGAGTGGGAGGTACGGATTAGTGCAGAGGTTAGTCGAAGGTCATTTGCAGAGCGCAGCAGTCGGTTAGGCCGATAGATAGAAATGAGGGAGGAGATGTAGGGGGTGCTGCACTGTGGAGAGCTTTGTGGGTGAGAACCAGTACTTTGAATTGGATCCTATAATGAATGGGCAGCCAGTGTAAGGACTGGCGAAGAGCGGACGCGTCCGAGTACCGATTAGCCAGATGGATTACCCTGGCTCGTGCATTAAGGATGGACTGGAGAGGGGATAGTCGAGTAATGGGGAGGCCAAGTAATAGAGCGTTGCAGTAGTCCAGGCGGGAGGGATCAATGCTACAATGAGGGTTTTTGTTGTTTCCATGGTGAGAAAAGAGCGGATTCTAGAGATGTTCTTTAGGTGTAGGCGGCAAGAGCGGGCAAGAGATTGTATATGGGAGGTGAAGGAGAGATTGGTGTCAAACATAACCCCCAGACAGCGAGCCTGCTGCCGGGTGGTTATTATGGTGCCGCCCACGGAGAGGGATATGTCAAATTTAGGGAGGTTAGTAGACGGCGGGAGCAGAAGAAGTTCAGTTTTGGAGAGGTTAAGTTTCAGAAAGAGAGCGGACATGATGTTGGAGACTGCGGACAGACAGTCGGTGGCGTTCTGTAGTACAGCGGGGGTAAGGTCGGGGGATGACGTGTATAGTTGTGTGTCATCAGCATAAAGATGGTACTGAAAGCCAAATCTGCTGATGGTCTGTCCAATTGGGGCCGTGTAGAGAGAGAAGAGAAGGGGCCAAGGACTGAGCCCTGGGTACACCGACAGTGAGAGGAAGAGGAGATGATGTGGAGCCAGAGAACGAAACACTGAAGGAGCGGTCAGAAAGATAGGAGGAGAACCAGGAGAGAACAGTGTCCTTAATACCTAGTGAGTGGAGCCTAGACAGTAGGAGACGGTGGTCAACCGTGTCGAAAGCTGCAGAAAGGTCTAGAAGAATGAGCAGAGAGTGGTCACCGTTACGTTTTGCTGTAAGAAGGTCATTGGTCACTTTGATGAGTGCAGTTTCAGTCGAATGTAGGGGGCGGAAGCCGGACTGTGAAGGGTCTAGAAGGGAGTAAGTGGAGAGGTAACGGGTGAGGCGGGAGTAGACTAGGCGCTCCAAGAGTTTAGGAGATGAAGGGGAGATTGGAGACCGGTCTGTAGTTGTTTGTGCAGGAAGGGTCGAGAGCGGGTTTCTTTAGTAGTGGAGTAAGGATGGAGTGTTTGAAGGAGGATGGGAAAATGCCAGAGGAGAGTGAGAGATTAAAGATTTTAGTTAGGTGAGTTGTGATAACTGGAGAGAGAGACTGGAGGAGATGTGAGGGAATGGGGTCGGTAGTGCATGTAGTCGGACGAGAGGAAGAGAGGAGTCTGGAGACTTCGTCTTCTGTGATGGGATCAAATGTGGAAAGTGAGCCAGGGGAACAGCAGGGTGGGATGGGAGTCACAGCCCTTGGTGGTTGAGAGCAGATTTCCTGACGGATAGTATCTATTTTTTCTATAAAATGGAGGCCAGGTTGTCAGCACAAATGTCTGCGATAGGGCTTGTGCTTTTGGCCTGAGGAGGGAGTGAAAAGTGTCAAAAAGTTTCTTGGGGTTGTTGGCTAGTGAGGAGATCAGGGTGGTGAAGTAGGTCTGTTTGGCGAGGTGAAGGGCAGCATTATAAGTTCTTAACATGAATTTAAAGTGGATGAAGTCTTCTGGTGTGCGGGTTTTTCTCCAAAGGCGTTCAGCACTCCTAGAGCATCGCTGAAGAAGTTGAGTTTGTAATGTGAGCCAGGGCTGTTTTACTGTGTGTTTGGAAGTTCTGAGGGTGAGCGGTGCTACTTGGTCAAGGGTGCTTCTAAGAGTGTCATTGTAGTGATGAACAGCCAGATTAGGACAAGAAAAGAGGAGAGTGGGGACAGCGATGAGTGTAGGGAGTCTGAAAGTGTCTGAGGGTTAATGGCTTGTAGATTTCTGAATGTGTGGTAGGTAGGAGTGCGCTGTGGTGGTCGAGGATTTTTGAGCGTGAAGGAGAGAATGTTGTGGTCAGACAGTGGAAGCGGTGAGTTATTTAGGTGGAGATTGAACAGAGGCGGACAAAGACCAGGTCAAGGGTGTTACCATCCTTGTGTGTCTCAGAGGTTGAAAGCTGTGAGAGGCCTAGAGAAGTGGTTAGTGATAGAAGCTGAGATGCAGGTGTGGAAGTAGGGCTGTTAATGGGGA
This sequence comes from Oophaga sylvatica, assembly GCA_033576555.1. Classification (NCBI taxonomy): domain Eukaryota; kingdom Metazoa; phylum Chordata; class Amphibia; order Anura; family Dendrobatidae; genus Oophaga; species Oophaga sylvatica. The sequence goes on along the minus strand of JARQOD010000001.1, from coordinate 61,447,646 downwards.
TGTTGAAGTCTCCAAGGATAAGGGTTGGTAGTTCTGAGGACATGAAGTGCGGCAGCCAGGCAGAGAAGTGATCAAGGAACTGGGTGGGCGAGCCTGGGGGCCGATATATGACCGCTACTCTGAGGGAGAGGGGACGAAAGAGCCTGATGGTGTGGACCTCAAAAGAAGGGAATGAGAGTGATGGAATTGGGGGGATGACCTGGAAAGTGCATTGTGGGGACAGGAGTATGCCGACTCCACCACCATGTCTGTTTGAGGGTCTCGGGGAATGGGAAAACTGTAAGCCACCATAGGAAATGGCAGCAGGGGAGACCGTGTCAAAATCCTGAATCCAGGTTTCAGTGAGGGCCAACAGATGAAGAGAGTTGTTCAGAAAGTAGTTGTGCAGGAAGGTTAGCTTGTTGCATGCAGACCGTGGATTCCAGAGGGCACAGTTAAACGAAGGAGATGAGGGAGTGCAAGTAATATTAATAAGATTATTATGGTTTCGATATGAGGTAGGGTAGGGATTGAGGTTGGGGATGGTGGACCAGGGTTGGGGGAGATGTCCCCTGAAATCAATAGGAGTAGGAAGATAAAGAGCAGGTAGTTGTTGGAGTTGTAAGTAGGTTTTTTCTGTGATGTGTTTGGGCAAGATGGGCTGAGGTTTCTCAGAAAGGTGAGGAGTGCATGGGAACTGTACATGGGAGAGGGAAGTATGGAGGGGCTGATGTGTATGAGTCGTGATGGAGGGGGGATGGGGCGGTGAATGTGGATGGCAAGGGAACACAGGAGGTAGAGGTAATGTACATAATTAAAAAGAAAACAAAAAACAAGAAACAAATATCCTAAAATAAAATAAAAAATATATTGCAAAACATGCATGAGGTTGTAATAATAATAATAAGGGTATTTGATAAACATAATTTTGATGAAATTTTGTTTTTCATGATTAAAAAGAAAGCAAAGTGTGGACTACCTGATTATAGCCCTGATTAACTGCCATGGAAACTGCCGTTTACTCGATGCTTGTCTTCTATGATGCTTAGCTTTCTGTGATGCGTGCACCCCTTAGACTACTCCTAAATATATAGCCCACACTACAGGGTTAGGAGAGTGGGATTGTGGGAGCTGGTTTGGGATAATTTGGCAGCTGGGGCCAGCACACCAGGGGGTGGTTAAATGATCAATGGCCTAGACCTGGCAACATCTATATGCTTAAAGGTACTGCCACACTAAACAATCCCGCTAGCGATCTCGTTAGCGTTGCATACTAATGAGATCGCTAGCGGGATTGTTTCTATATCGCTAAATGCTACCGCATTTAGCGATATAGTTAACGACGCTATCGCCGTTAGCGATCTTCTTAACGACTTTAGCGGTACAAAAGTACCGCTAAATCGCTAAGAAAAGGTGCCACACAGCGATAAGATACTTACCCAGCGGGAGCGCCGACGAGAAAATAGGGTCCGGAACGATTCCAGCGACGAGCGAGATCACAGCAGGAAGCTCGTCGCTGGAAGCTGCCGCACTGAACAATATCGCTAACGGGATCGCTAAATAGTGACGTTTTTTAGCGATCCCGTTAGCGATATTGTTTAGTGTGGCATACCCTTTAGCACCTTCCACCTGATAAGATCTACAGCGGGTCAAATCACAGGATATGAAGCAGTAAGTATTAAACAGTGCTAAGATGAATATTACTAAAGCTTTACCAGGCACATTAAACTATGTTCCAAGATGGTTAAGCAGTGCTTGGCAGCAACTAGACGTATGGAGTTCATACCAATAGGATAAATAGCAGCATGCAACACAGATAGCAGAGATGGGATTGTATCATTCAGCTGATTGCTTCCAGTGAATGCAGTTCATACCAATAGGATAAATAGCAGCATGCAACACAGATAGCAGAGATGGGATTGTATCATTCAGCTGATTGCTTCCAGTGAATGCAGTTCATACCAATAGGATAAATAGCAGCATGCAACACAGATAGCAGAGATGGGATTGTATCATTCAGCTGATTGCTTCCAGTGAATGCAGTTCATACCAATAGGATAAATAGCAGCATGCAACACAGATAGCAGAGATGGGATTGAAAAACCGAAAGAAAGGATAACAATCATATTGTGCTGAAAATGCTTATATAGAATAATAATCCTAATATAACATGATAAGTAAAAATCAAAAGCAAGAACAAAAGAGGGATTTCATAGAAAATTACAAAATTTTATTCATAATAATTACAAAAAATTCAATACAATAAACAAAGTGCAGATAGGGGGAAAAAGCAGCAGAAAAGATGTTGTGCTGAAAGCTGGAAATACAGCACATAGAGAAACAAAACGTCTCCCAGCTTAGTCTATAATTAGAAATAGCAAATAAGGTATTAATGAAAAGGCAATGGCCAGTTGGTGCAAAATAGTATTAAGTAATTAATATAGAAGAATATCCCGTATCCAGATCATATGAAAATACATATACACTGAGGTACAGATATACATACATTTAAATGGCCATTTGTATAGAGAATAAATGGAATAAAAAGTGCCTGCCTGAATGCTATATATCAATCATCAGGGCATACACATGAATTTTTTTATCCAGGTAAAATACCTTGAGACATGGTGATGCCTTAGACCGGAGGGCTGGGAAGACGCACTGGAGCCTCGACGCGCGTTTCACCGCCTAGGGCTTCGTCAGGAGACCTATATTTAAGTGCTCTGCTACAGGTGTGACCCTCCCACCTTTGCACTGGTGTCATTTTGTTCCTTGTGCTTACTGCTTTCTAGCTGCTTCATCACAAACATGAGCGACACACTCAGATTTACTCCCACTGAGCGTGTGCTGTTCCATTGGGTTATATCCCGACGTTTTGGGGAGCCATATCCTGTGATAGCAGATCCCAGAAGGCGCAGAAGAATGTGGGTCCATCCACTTTTGACAAGAAGGATAACTAAAGGACATTTCCACCGTCTATATTTGTCACTGCGTAGCCATGGCGATAAGTTTTTCCAATATTGTCGAATGAGCATAGCTATCTTTGATACGTTGCTTGACATTGTGCGGCCTGGGATCACATTTCAGGACACCAGGATGAGAAAAGCAATTTCTGCAGAGGAACGCCTTCTCCTAACAATAAGGTATGTGTGTCAACGATATGTTGATGATGTTTGCCTCGACATAGTGACTTTGCAAGTATTATAGCACACTTATTGTACACTTATAATGTGAGTAATGTATTTCTCAAGCTTACCTATCTAAATGACTGGCGTTGGTCTATTCCACAGAAGGCATGTCTTGTAATATCATTTACAGCATGTGTGCTCTAAGAAACTAAAGCATTGTAAGTGTTGTGAATGCTGTGTTTCTTGTTTTTGTTGCTGATGTCTCCATGTTCTATGTTCTATGTGTTACAGGTTCCTTTCTACTGGCATGTCCTACACTGCTCTGCACTTAGAGTTCTTAATAGGGCGATCAACAATTTCAGGCATTGTGCGGTCAACTTGTGTGGAAATTTGGACCAGACTACATGAAGACGTCATGCCTGAGCCAAAAATGTGTGACTGGTTGAGGATAGCACAGGGTTTTGAAGAAACTTGCCAGTTTCCACACTGTATAGGAGCCCTGGACGGGAAGCACATACGTTTTCGTAAACCGCCAAACTCAGGCTCCCAATTCTTCAATTATAAGCAATATTTTTCCGTAGTTTTGTTGGCCTTGGTCGACACAAACTACAGGTTTATAATTGTAGACATTGGGCCTATGGAAGGAATGGAGACTCAAGAGTCTTCAATACTTCCATAATGGGTAGACGGATACTCAATAACCAACTGGACCTACCACCGGCAAGTCAACTTACAGACTCTATTCCAGAATGTGTGCCTTATGTTATAGTAGCGGATGAGGCATTTCAATTAACCCGTAATGTTATGAGGCCATATCCCCGTCGCTATCTCACCCATCGGCGGAGAATATTTAATTGTCGCCTGTCAAGTGCTCGACGCCTGGTGGAGTGCACATTTGGAATTCTTTGTGCTAAATGGCGGGTACTTCAATCTGCAATTCAACTCAATGAAGACAATGTTAATGTGGTCCTCAAAGCATGTGTGGTCCTACATAATTTCTGTCGAATCCATGAATGCTCCTCACATGATGTGGGTGACATTCCCTCTGTTAATGTGTATATGCCTATGTCACCACCCATCCATCCCCGTCGTCCACCTTCAGCCATAAAAGTATGTGATGTGTTCACTCAATATTTTTTGTGTCCCTGAGGGTGCTACTGCCTGGCAAGAGGAGGCATTATTACAGATGTAGTGTGCCTATGTTGCTCTGCCATAAAGACACTTTGCTTCACCTAATTGTAGATGTTGTGGTGTTTTTTATCTCATGTTGTGTCTAAGTTACGCAGCCCATCAGGTATTGAAATCATCACATACAATCAATGCGACTTCAACATTATTTTTATGTATTATGTCTTCTTTAGTCGCTGTAAACATAATGCTAAAGGACTAATGTGTCCTAAGCTTTCTTTCACATCTTTGCTGCTAAATTGGCAGCAGTAAAACAAAGTACAATGTTAAGAACATAACAAAAATTAACAAAACATACATTACACCTATAACTGGTGGTAGGTGTGGGGTGGTGAAGGTGGAGGCGCAGCTTGTGAGGGCTGGCTATACTGCTCTCCAGCCACTGTGTCACCATGAGTGGTGGCTGAATGGGCAGTTTGCTGGCTGCTTCTTGCTTGATCTTGATGGGGGTTTGGGTAAGGGAAGGTTGGGAACTGTTGTGGGTAGTCATAATATGACTGGCCACTTAGACTGTAGCCCCCAAAATGCCCATGTCGACCATACCCATGTTGTGGCCAGCATTGAACATTGGGTATGGTCGAGTGGGCATATTGAGAATGGCCACTCTGTCCCATCTGTTGTACCTGTTGTGGTACACTTTGATAGGACTCACTTTGAGGAGGAGGAGTTGGTCTTTGTGGTACACAAGGAGGAGGTGGAGGAGGAGCATGATGATGAGGAGGAGGATCAGAGGCTGATGCAGACTCCCCTTGCTGGCTTCCCAACAAATGTAGTAGATTTTCATTGGAACATTGCCACCTTTCCAGAAAATCTAGTACGTTGTTGGGATCATTTGGTGGGGTTCCTGCATCCAGCACAATTTGTAGGCCAGCTCTGATCCGCAGTCTGTGCTGACGGGGAATAGCCCTGAGGTACCGAGCCAGACTGTGTCCAAATGCTTCCTCCCATCATCATGGGCAACAGTGGACAAGTAGTCAAGAACTCCTCTGTCCACCTGCCTCCTTGTGCCAGAACCAACTCCTCTTCTACACCTGGCTCGCCGTGACACAACTGCAGGAGGCGAAGCCACATCTTGTGGCCTACCAGGGCTGCTGCTGAGAGGAGGGTCTTGGGACTCTTGAGGCAAGCTCTCTGACTCCACTGCTGGTGGTGGTGGTGGTGGTGATGCTGCTGCTGCGCTTGCTGACGAGGACGGTCCAGCCTCTTCATCATCCCCCACGGGGTCAATGACTGCCTCAGAGTCAGAAGCTGTCTCTCTCTCCATAAGGTTTGACTCCATGCTAGAGATTAAAAAATTTTGTTTGACTATTTTTTGGATACAATTTTAAAGACTTTCTACAGACATTAACTTACGGTCGCACATCCATAGCTGGGCGAGAAAATTCAGTCTATCATAATACACATATTTTCTTTTACTGGTTGCTGCTGCCCCACTGCGCCCCATCAGCTGTCTCTCTCGCCTGTAGCAGTCTCTACAGCTGCGCCAACGCCTTGTGACATCTACCACTGGAAAAATAAGGCAACAAAAAAATATATACTTATATGCCCTTGTAATTTACTAAAAACAGAACAACCGTACACCAGCAATATTATATTTGTTTGCCGTGTTATGTGTACACAACACCACTACAAATTGTATGTAGATAAGCTAACAACATCATATTAGAAGGGTTCATACATACAAAGCTCTATGAGATATGTGTCACAATAATTACCATTAATTTGTGACAGAGCGATGGCATTAACAAAAGGGACACACATTAAGTACATCACCTACACATTTATTGCATATGCAAACATTTTAAAGCTTAAGTAGGCGACCATTACAGTTGGATGTAAATATTATAATGTGGTTTGTGTACTGACATAGCACTGGGGGTTTGAACAGTGATAACTGTTGTATTGCCAATATATTTTTTTCAGATATAAGGGTAGAGGGACATTATAACACGTTGTTGGTACATACTGAGTAGTCATACAGTATTGTATGCGTTTTAATTATGTTACTTACTAATGCGTTCTTGGTCCTCCTGTCGCCAAAATCCGGGAACATCTGGGAACATATTCTCCGCCAAGCCGCCTCCTTCCGCGTCCTGTTGGAATAATTGGGATCCCGCTGGTCCCAAAGTTCTGGTCTCTCCTGGACCAGAACTATCAACATTTCCACATTGATGTGACTGGCCATGGTTCTGGACTCCGTGGAGGCGGTTTCCTGTTTGTATTTGAATTTTCGTAGCCTAATTAGCATGTCAGCCCTTCCTGACAACTATCCTGATGCAATTTCCTGTCACCTGGAATAGTGGTGCGATTAAATCGCAAGTCACATGTGCGGTCCATTTGTAATCCGATTTTTCATCGCTCCCATAGACTGGCATTGGCGATAGTCGACCCACAATCGGTGACAATCGCAGCATCTGCGATTGCACTCGGACGTTTAAAACGGACCACAAAAAATCTGATACTGGGAGCTGCTCCATAGATTAACATAGGTCCGACTGCAATGCGATATTTCATCGCATTGCAGTCGTCCGATTTTGTCGCCAGTGTGACGCCGGCCTAAAACACAAATATGCAGAAAGAATTTACATGTCAAAAAACTCTGTGTGCAAAAATGCAAATTTAACCAAAGAACTCATGCCAAAAAGTGCAATATGGGTGAAGTAGTGCTAAATCACCTGCAAACTGGATTGAATGTATGAGGACCTAATATATAAGTATCACCAGGTGGTCAACAATAGTTGAGAAAGGCCCCATGTGTCAAATATGCAAGTATCAAGCAGTAAATGCATCAGAAACTTACAAATAGCCAGTGGAAGACCAGTCGCCCCAACACACGTTTCGTGTCTCACTTCATCAGGAGGCGTGATGTTTCTGAACTTTTTCCCACGCTGTCAGATCACCTCAGGTCACCTGATGTCAGTGGTAGTCAGTGAGGCTGCGCAGAGTCCCCGGATGACCTCAAGTGAACTCGATAGCGTGGGAAAAAGTTCAGAAACTTTCCCACGCTAATCAGTTCATCTCCGGTCAGCCAGGGCACCTGCGCAGACATGATTTCATTCATTCTGCAGTAGTTTACAGCCGAGCCGGTAGCATTAGCATCGGTCCCGGTTGTAAACTAGTTAACCCCTTGTGATGGACCTGACTGAACGGTGGAGAAGTATGGATATTGTTGTTTTTTTATTTTATTATTTTTTACTGGAGAACAAGGGATTCAGTTGGATTGGCAGAATAATAAATTTGGTCAAAAACTTTGTGTAATTATTTCATTAAAAGAATTTTTAATGTGCGTCTTTTTTAATCCTTTATTACTGTAGGATTAATAATGGATAGTTGTCTAATTGACACCTCTCCATTATTAAACTGGATTAATGTCACTTTTCAGTAGCAAGGTGACATTAACCCCTTATTAACCCATAAGCCACCGCTAAAGGCAATGAGAATAGAGAGGCTAAATGCCAGAAAAGGTGCATCCAATAATAGATGTGTCTTTTCTGGGGTGGCTGGAGCCAGATGTTTGTAGCCGGGGGGGCCCAAAAACAATGGTCCCTCTCTAGGCTATGAATATCTGTCCTCAGTCACTGGCTTTCCCTCTCTGATGGAGAAAATTGCGCGGGAGCCCATGCATTTTTTTTACACGATTATAGACTTAAATTTGACCCCTAGAGTTCCAAATTTTTCCTAATACAAACTACTAAATTGATTAAAAACTCACATATATAAATCGTTTTGATATGACATGGTTTACTATATGTAAACCATGTGTCATATGTCGGGTTCGGTAATGATTTTACTGAAGCCAGCAATTGATTTAGCGGCTATTATGCTATGTAGAACTCTATGAACTATAAATATATATATATATATGTGTGTGTGTCTCAATGACATGTGTATATATATGTATTCTATGTGTATATATCTATTGTTTTGTTTGTGTTTTAACATGTCAGGAGCATGCTCAGTTAAAAAAAATGGATCATTTCGACGGATGACGACGGATCCTGCGCCCATAGGCTTCCATTATAACAAACGACAGACAGCGACGGATCTGTCGCTGTTCGATTTTCTGGCGGAGACAAAAAACGTTACTTTGTGCGTCATGTCCGGCTGATGGACCAAAAATTTTCGACGGATCCATCGAATGACGGCTGAAACGTACGGCCATCCGACGCAATCCGTCCCTAATACAAGTCTTTGAGAAAAAAACAAATCCTGCGGCATCAGTCGCCGGATCCGTTTTTTCCAAAAAAACTACTGATTGTGACTGATGGCAAAAAACTGATATGTGAAAGGGGAATAAGGAGGAAGATCGGGCTGCGGGTACCTGCACCGAGCCGGGTCTGGAACTGTTAAGGCTGCCTCCCATGTTGCCTGGGGGAAGAAATGAGGGACTGGACCAACCTCATGACCCGGGTAGGAGGGGCCAGATAAAAGGAAAAGCGCAAGCAGCAGCGGGGAGTTTGGCGCAAATCAGCAGCAGCAAGCAGCTGGGTGAGCAGCGTGCTCTGTCCTCTGAGCACCGGCGCCGCACCAGGCTGTGGTGTTTGGCCCCCGCCGTTTTCAGCGGGACCGCTGAGGAAAAAGGTGCTGTGTGCCCCGTGACTGAGAGGTGCCGTGCACTCGGAGACCGTGAGTACTGCACTCGTGTGGAGGAGAGAAAGCCCAGTAATAGATGTACTCTTGTGGCCTTCCCTGCCGGTTACTGTACCACAGCTCCCATTTGACTTTGGGAACGCTGCGGCCTTGTTTGCTTCGGCCGCACAAGTTCATGGACTAGGGGCTCAGTGGAAGGTACCAGCGAATGACCGCTGCTGCCAGAAGATGGATTATCTTGCCAAAGACTCCGTCTGTGGACATTTCCCAGACCACTGAGGGTACTACAACCCCCATGGGACCATCTGTTGCGGAGGAGCATAAAGGACACGATAAGTTCCTTAAAGGGAATCTGTCACCCCATTTTTGCCTTATGAGATAGGGCCACCGCCATCAGGAGCTTATCTACAGCATTCTGTAATGCTGTAGATAAGCCCCCGATGTCACCTGAAAGTGAAGAAAAACGAGTTATATTATACTCACCCAGGGGCGTTCCGCCGTCCGGTCGGGTCCGATGGGTGTCTCGGTCCGGTCCGGGCCTCCAATCTTGTAGCGTAGCCGGCCTCTTCTTTACGTCCCGTCGCGGCTCCTGCGCAGGCGCACTGCTCTGCTTTGCCCTGACCAGGACAGGATTTTGGTATTCTGGATGTTTTTGACTGATTCATCAATTGCAGCTTTTTCAAATTGCTTTTTGCAATGTACTCTATTCCCCTTCATGGAATGATTATATGCATAGCTGTAATTGGTGTCCCAAATTTTGTGACATATAGTGGAAAGTGCTACTTTTTGTACTAAAAAAAGGTTAAAAGCATTTTTGTGCCATTTTAAACAATTTTATGCTAAAAAATTCAAAAAATAAAACAAAAAGAAACATGACAAAAAAAATCCACAAATGATTAATCATCTACCTAATTAGAGGCCACATCCCTTTCGCAATGTCCTCTACATCCCTTTTCCTACCCTTTAAATGGGCAATTGGATTCTGGGGCTCCGTTTGGTGCTGATTTCTGGTGCATTTTGTGGAGATTATGACTGTGCTCGGAGAGTTGCCAACATTGGGAATGTGTTCGGAGTCCAGGAGACAATGGTTATGACACCACATAGTCTATTATCATTTTCCCATGCTAGAGGTCGGCATAAACTACAGGATCTAGTCTAATTATGGACGTTCATTAGAACAGTTGCACCATGTACCCAGAAAAAACACTCAAACTATAAGACTACAGTCACACATCTGTGTGACACGTCCAAGTGCTAGTCTGTTTTTTATCGGACAGCACACTTACCTATAGAGTTTCATTGCCATACACACATAAGATTAAAAAAAGTGTCTTTGTCTCCAGATTCGGCCATTAATGTCTACGAGGATCCGTGAGACCCAGATCTGGATAAACTTTGTACTTCAGTTTTCCATCTTTGTTTGATGCATTTTGAACTTGTCCATTATCAAGAGTCATTGAATAAAAAAATTCAGACAGTCCACTCTGCCTGCTTCAATGAAATAAAAGGATGAAAAAAAAACTGATGCAACTAGGAACCAACTAGGATGATGCCGGAGAAAAAAAAAATGGGGCTTTTCTCTCAGACGCCACGTTCACACATTCAGAATAGAGATGAGCGACTTTGTCTCCTGGAGGGTCGAGTCGGGTTTCGGACCATCCGACTTTACCAAAAGTCGAGTCGAACAAGATCGGCCGACTAACTCACAGCAAAAGTCGAAGTTCGGCCAAAACTGAAATCCGACCCCAATGCAAGTCAATGGGGAATAACAGTCGGCAGGGAGTGGAGGACAGTAAACACACCTACAGTGCCCATTTCAATGCCAACGACATCAATTCTTATTAATTAAGCTTGTCAACCTTCATTTACTTTATAATAATAGTAATGCATTGAAAACTGGGGGTTATTTGGCTAAAGTTGTGGGGGGCAGGGCAGGCTCCAGGTTTTTGTGAGTCCCGGGCGAAAAAGTCTCAGTGGGCCCCTTTAACACATACCACAATTCATGATGCTCCGATACGGCAGAGAAATATAGGTATAGTACAATGAAAAATACTTCACTTCTTACATTACATGAGTGATATCTATTGTAAATTCTACAATAGCTCAAAAACCGGACAGTATAGTCCTCCATACAGTATTATGGGCACCACATAGAGCGACATACAGAATAATGAGCCCCATATATTGCTCTATACATAATTGGTCCCATATAATGTTCCATACAGTATATGATGAGCTCCACATAATGCTCCAGTATATGATGGTTCCCATATAATTTGCCATACCGTATAGGACGGTCCCCATAGAGTATAGTGAGCCCCACATATTGCTCCATACAGTATAATGAGTCGCATATAGAGTTGAGCGATACTTTCCGATATGCTAAAGTATCGGAATCGGAATGGTATAGCCGATATCACTAAAATATCGGCGATACCCGATACCGATACCGGAAGTCCCATGTAAGTCTATGGGAACAAAATATCGCAACTAAAAAAACCCCATTCTTTCCTTGTAAACACTAAATATACACACATAGAATACATATATATATATATACATGTCATTGTGACATATATATATACATATATGTATAGTTTATACACTTCTACATAGTAAAATATCCTTTGATTCAATTGCCGGGTAAAGCCGGCTTCAGTGAAAAGACAGAAGCACCCGACATGAAATGACACTTGGTGTACATAGGGTTAAACATTTCTTTTCATGTCCTTTGCTATCTAATTTGCACAAACAATTAAATCAGACTATGTGTGCAAAATTTCACACCTGTAGGGGTTAATTAAAGGTGTAAATTCGTTGTAAAAAAAACGGACTTTTTTGCTACGAATTTACACCTTTAATTAACCCCTAGAGGTGTGAAATTTTGCACACATAGTCTGATTTAATTTGTTTGTGCAAATTAGATAGCAAAGGACATGAAAAGACATGGTTAACCCTATGTACACCAAGTGTCATTTCATGTCGGGTCACCCGACATGAAATGACACTTGGTGTACATAGGGTTAAACATTTCTTTTCATGTCCTTTGCTATCTAATTTGCACAAACAATTAAATCAGACTATGTGTGCAAAATTTCACACCTGTAGGGGTTAATTAAAGGTGTAAATTCGTTGTAAAAAAAACGGACTTTTTTGCTACGAATTTACACCTTTAATTAACCCCTAGAGGTGTGAAATTTTGCACACATAGTCTGATTTAATTGTTTGTGCAAATTAGATAGCAAAGGACATGAAAAGACATGGTTAACCCTATGTACACCAAGTGTCATTTCATGTCGGGTCACCCGACATGAAATGACACTTGGTGTACATAGGGTTAAACATTTCTTTTCATGTCCTTTGCTATCTAATTTGCACAAACAATTAAATCAGACTATGTGTGCAAAATTTCACACCTCTAGGGGTTAATTAAAGGTGTAAATTCGTTGTAAAAAAAAACGGACTTTTTTGCTACGAATTTACACCTTTAATTAACCCCTAGAGGTGTGAAATTTTGCACACATAGTCTGATTTAATTGTTTGTGCAAATTAGATAGCAAAGGACATGAAAAGACATGGTTAACCCTATGTACACCAAGTGTCATTTCATGTCGGGTTCTGCATTTTCACAAAAGCCGGCAATTGAATTAGCGGCTATTATACTATGTAGAAGTGTATGAACTACAAATATAAATATATATATATATGTGTCACAAATTCAATGACATGTATATATATATATGAGGTGTAAAATTGCTGAAAAAAAATGCGTGGGCTCCCGCCCTATTTTCGCAACCAGACAGACAAAGCCAGTGAGTGGGGGCAGATAATAATAGCCCAGAGAGGGACCATTATTTTTGCCCCCCCCCCGGCTACTAACATCTGCCCCCAGACACCCCAGGAAAGACAAATCTATAATTAGATTCGCCCTTTCTGGCACTTTGCCCGTCTATTCCCATTGCCCTGTAGCGGTGGCGAATGGGTTAATATGGGGTTAAAGCCACCTTGCTATTGAAAGGTGACCTTAAGCCAGGTTAATAATTGAGAGCTGTCAATTAGACAACTATCAATTATTAATCCTATTGCATGAAATAAAAATAAAACACACACACTTTAATTAAAAATCATTTTAATGAAATAAAGACACATGTTTTTGACCATCTTTTATTTTACTGCAAAAACCATTTCCTGTAATAAAAATAAAATAAAAAAGCAAAATTATTCTTACCTATCCCATGCACAGTCAGGTCCCACGGTGTAATCCTTCAGAAAGGGTTAATGTTTACTGCAGGGACCGCAGCTAATGCTGCAGCCTCACAGTAAACCCCAAATGAATGAGTTCCTCTCCTGCCTGACAGGAGAGTAAAGGCTGGGTGTCACATAACGATACACCAGCGATCCCGACAACGATATGCACTTGTCAGGATCGCTGGTGTATCGCTACATGATCGCTGCTGAGCTGCCAAACAGGCAGCTCAGGCAGCGATCTGGGACAGCGACACTGCGGGTAACATCGCTTAAGGGCCCGTCTCACATAGCGATATCGCTACCGAGATCGCTGCTGAGTCACTAGTTTTGTGACGCAGCAGCGAGCTCACCAGCGATATCGCTGTGTGTGACATTCAGCGACGATCAGCCCCCCTGCCGGGTATCGCTGATCGTCGCAGAAATGTCAGGACCTTTTTTTGATCGCTGGTTTCCCTCTGACAGGCACGCATCGCTGCGTGTGACAGGCGGGAAACCAGCGATCAAAGGTCCTGACATTTCAGCGACGATCAGCGATACCCGGCAGGGGGGCTGATCGTCGCTGAATGTCACACACAGCGATATCGCTGGTGAGCTCGCTTCTGCGTCACAAAACTAGTGACTCAGCAGCGATCTCGGTAGCGATATCGCTATGTGAGACGGGCCCTTAAGTGGAAAGCTTAATTGATTGCTTTCCACTTTCACTTCAGGTCAGCCAGGGACACAATCAGTGACGTCAGAGGGAACTGATTAACAAAAATAGGGTTCCCTTCGAAAAAAAAATGGCGTGGGGTCCCCCCTATTTTTGTTAACCAGCCAGATGAAGCAGACCGCTGAGGCCTGGATTTTCAGGCTGTTAAGGAGCCAAGATCCATGGACCTTGCCAGCCTGATAATACCAGGCCACAGCAGTCTGCATATCTTGGCTGATTAACAAAAATAGGGATCCCCTCGAAAAAAATTGGCGTGGGTCCCCCCTATTTTTGTTAACCAGCCAGATGAAGCAGACCGCTGAGGCCTGGATTTTCAGGCTGTTAAGGAGCCAAGATCCATGGACCTTGCCAGCCTGATAATACCAGGCCACAGCAGTCTGCATATCTTGGCTGATTAACAAAAATAGGGGATCCCCTCGAAAAAAATTGGCGTGGGGTCCCCCCTATTTTTGTTAACCAGCCAGATGAAGCAGACCGCTGAGGCCTGGATTTTCAGGCTGTTAAGGAGCCAAGATCCATGGACCTTGCCAGCCTGATAATACCAGGCCACAGCAGTCTGCATATCTTGGCTGATTAACAAAAATAGGGGATCCCCTCGAAAAAAATTAGCGTGGGGTCCCCCCTATTTTTGTTAACCAGCCAGATGAAGCAGACCGCTGAGGCCTGGTTTTTCAGGCTGGTAAGGATCCAATATCCATGGACCTTGCAAGCCTGATAATACCAGGCCACAGCAGTCTGCTTAGCTTGGCTGGTTAACAAAAATAGGGGATCCCCTCGAAAAAAAAACGGCGTGGGGATCCCCCCTATTTTTGTTAACCAGCCAAGTAAAATGCAGACTGCTGCGGCCTGGTATTAAAAGACTGTCAAGGCCCATGGATTTTGGCCCTCAACAGCCTGATAATACCAGGCTACAGCAGCCCCACATTTGGCGCATCAAAAGATGTGCCAATTGTGGCACTTTACCCGGCTCTTCCCACTTGCCCTGTAGCGGTGGCAAGCGGGGTAATAAGGGGTTAATGTCACCGTTGATTGCACGGTGACAATAAGCCCGGTTAATAATGGAGAGGTGTCAATAAGACACCGATCCATTATTAATCCCAAAGTTATTAAATGTGTAAAAAAAAGACAAAGCAAGAAAAAAGTATTTTAATGAAATAAAAGAGACAACACAGTTTTCATTTCTTTTATTATACTCTCATTCCTGCGACGCCATCGATCTCCTGTAAAAAAAGAAAAAAAACAAACCAACAGTATACCACCTGTCCGACGCAGTCCATAACGATAGTCCCACGACGATCCAGCTCTGCTACATCGCAATGACAGGCAGAGCCTGTCATTGCAACGCAGCACAGCTGATTACCTGCTTCCCCGGCGGTGACGTCATCGGACTGACTGCTTTACGGCCGGGATTACCCAGCAGTCACTGCAGTTATCGCGAGAAACTGCATGTGACCGCCTGGGAGAAGAGGATGGCGGCCATGAAGCAGTCCAGGACGTGACCGCCGGAGATCTTCTGCCGGGTAAGTGCCGCTGACTCCTGACAGACCCGACAGACGGACACTGACAGTGACAGTGACATCCCGATTCCGGTATCCGATAAGACGAAAATATCGGAACTCGGAATCGGAATTCCGATACAGCCAATATCGGCCGATACCCGATATTTGCAGTATCGGAATGCTCAACACTAGTCGCATATAAAGCTTCATACAGTAAATTATGGGCCCCATATATTGCTCCATACAGAATGGGCTCCATATAATGCTCCATATAGAATAGGCCCCATATGTGCTCCATATGATGCTCCAATATAAAGGGCCCTATATGATGCCCCATAAATAAAGAACCCCATATGATGCTCTAGCACAGTGGTTCTCAACCTTTCTAATGCCGTGACCCCGCAATACAGTTCCTCATGTTGCGGTGACCCCCAAACCAAAAAATAATTACAGTCCTCCATACAATATTATGGGCACCACATAGTCCTCCATACAGTATTATGGGCCAAATATAATGCTCCATAAAGAATACTGGTCCCCATATAATGCTCCATACAAAATATGGAGCTCTCCTCTGCACTGTGCTGCGTTATGCACTGTTACGGCTCAGGAAAGGGCACTGTGGAAAGACTCCCCATTATCATCATTGCCTCCCCATCATCATCATCGCCTCCCCATCATCATTGCTTCCTCATCATCATTATCATTGCCTCCCCATCATCATCATCATTGTCTGCACATCATCATTGCTCCCCACATCACAGCCTGCCCATCATTATTGGCTCCCCATCATCATCGACCCCCCATCATCATCATTGCCTCCCCATCATCATCATCGCCTCCCCATCATCATTGCCTCCCCATCATTATCATCATTGTCTGCCCATCATCATTGGCTCCCCATCATCATCATCATTGCCTGCCCATCATCATTGGCTCCCCATCATCATCACCTCCCCATCATCATCATCATCATCATCATTGCCTGCCCATCATCATTGGCTCCCCATCATCATGATCATTGCTTGCTCATCATCATTGGCTCCCCATCATCATCGCCTCCCCATCATCATCATCATCATTGCCTGCCCATCATCATCGCCTCCCCATCATCATCATCTTTGCCTGCCCATCATCATTGGCTCCCCATCATCATCGTTGCCTCCTCACCACCATCACTGCCTCCCCCATCACCATCACACATACAGCACCACACACAGACAGCACCGCAGCACTCTCTCACATACACACACGCAGGCAGACACACACACACACACTGATACACACAGACACATACACCTCACATCTCACCTGTCCGGCGCCCGCGCTCTCTGCCACTGCCGGCCGCTGAATGATGATGTCATCCAGCGGCGCTGCTGTGACAGGAAGCGCGGGCGCCCTGCAGGCGCCCCTGGAGCCCGGAGCTACGGAGGCATGGGGAGAGGTAAGTATTGGGCCGCCTGCTCAGGCCGGGTCCCCCCTCTCCCCGCACAGTGGACTCACTGACCCGCCGCTCAGCTCCGGAGGGTCCCGGGCAGCTGCACTGTGACTCCGTGGGAGGAGGAATTGCTGCTGCTGCCACGCCACCCCACACATGTGCTGCCTGGGGCGGACCGCCCCCCGCCCGCCCACGCTACGCCCGCGCCCGCCCACGCTACGCCCCTGCTACGCCACTGGGCTAAAGCCATTGGAAATATGCTGTATATATGGCTCCGCTCCCATCCTCCCATCCTGTATATATGGCTCCGCTCCCCTCCCATCCTGTATACATGGCTCCGCTCCATCCTCCCATCCTGTACATATGGCTCCGCTCCCCCTCCCTCCTGTATACATGGCTCCGCTCCCCCCTCCCATCCTGTATACATGGTTCCGCTCCCACCCTCCCATCCTATATACATGGCTCCGCTCCCCGTCCTCCCCCTGTATACATGGCTCCGCTCCCCCCTCCCATCCTGTATATATGGCTCCGCTCCCACCCTCCCATCCTGTATATATGGCTCCGCTCCCATCCTCCCATCCTGTATATATGGCTCCGCTCCCATCCTGTATACATGGCTCCGCTCCACCCTCCCATCCTGTATACATGGCTCCGCTCCCATCCTGTATATATGGCTCCGCTCCTCCCCTCCCATCCTGTATACATGGCTCCGCTCCCCCCCTCCCATCCTGTATACATGGCTCCGCTCCCACCCTCCCATCCTGTATATATGGCTCCGCTCCCATCCTGTATATATGGCTCCGCTCCCATCCTGTATACATGGCTCCGCTCCACCCTCCCATCCTGTATACATGGCTCCGCTCCCATCCTGTATATATGGCTCCGCTCCCCCCTCCCATCCTGTATACATGGCTCCGCTCCCCCTCCCATCCTGTATACATGGCTCCGCTCCCACCCTCTCATCCTATATACATTGCTCCGCTCCCCCGTCCTCCCCCCCGTCCTGCCCCCTGTATACATGGCTCTGCTCCCCCCTCCCATCCTGTATATATGGCTCCGCTCCCCCCTCCCATCCTGTATACATGGCTCCGCTCCCCCCTCCCATCCTGTATACATGGCTCCGCTCCCACCCTCCCATCCTGTATATATGGCTCCGCTCCCATCCTGTATATATGGCTCCGCTCCCATCCTGTATATATGGCTCCGATCCACCCTCCCATCCTGTATACATGGCTCCGCTCCCATCCTGTATATATGGCTCCGCTCCCCGCTCCCCCCTCCCATTGTCATATGTGCATTGCCACGAAGATCGTCGCGGTTGCACATTTTGACTTCTCACAGCTGAGCTGCTGTTTCTTTGTGTTTGGCAGCTAGGGAGTTAATTCTGTCTGTGCTCGGTGCTGGGACTGGGTGCAGTTTCTCCCGGCTGCAATTGATTATTTGTTGATTGGTTTCCTTTAAATTCCTGGTTGTCTGCTTGGGGAGTTGCCAGTGAAACCTTCATGCAGACCACAGATAGGAATGAATCTGTATAGACTTTAGTTGTGAGCTCCTTAGTTGTTCTAAGCTCAACTTGGTTAGAGTTTATTTCCCAGACCATTTATGTTCCTTTGGTGTTTGAGTGTGTATGCAAGCGAGTGTTATCCTGTCTGTCTTATATGTCTAATCTGTGTATTTAGCTAAGATCAGCCCATATCCCTTTGGTGGTAGTCAGGATCCTTCTTAGGACTGATTACAGGGTTCAGGGTCTGATAGGAGACAGGGTTAGGTTGGTGACTTGGACCTCTGAACCATTATCAGTACCTCCAAGGTGAGGGATTAGTTTGGACCCCAGTTTAGGGTCAGGTTAGATCCCGGTCCACCTCTTTCCTGTTTCAGCTCATCAAGTCCTCAAGATTAACCCTGAGTTCAGCAGATATCGTGTCAGGTAAATCTATTCTATACTTACATGCTGATGTTGCTATACTAGTTGTTGTATAGAGTGTTGTTCCTGTATTAATAGTTTACTGACATTGTATACATATCATTAGACAGCGTGACATTTTCACTGGCCATAAAAATTATCTCCAGTTACCATGGATCCAGTAGCCCAGCTGGCTCTGCAGTTGCAGGGATTATCCATGGAGCTGACGGACATTAAGTCCAAAGTTTTGTCTCCCCTGGAGCAAACCAGAGTTGAACCTAAGGTTGCTCTCCCGGACAGGTTCACTGGTGGGCGAGACAAATTTTTCACCTTCCGGGAGGCATGTAAATTGTATTTTCGGCTTCGGCCTCGATCATCAGGGAGTGAGGAGCAGAGAGTGGGAATTGTTATCTCACTTCTGCAAGGGGACCCTCAATCCTGGGCATTTTCCCTTCCTCCGGGATCCCCGGCTCTACTGTCTGTAGATCAATTTTTTACTGCCCTGGGATTGGTATATGATGACCCAGATCGGGTCTCTCTTGCTGAGACAAAATTACGTAAGATACAGCAGGGAGATCGTCCGGCAGAGGAATTTGCTTCTGAGTTTCGTAGATGGGCCACAGATACTCAGTGGAATGACCCAGCTCTTAGGAGCCAGTTTTGTCATGGGCTTTCTGATAAATTAAAAGACGTTTTGGCTCAGTATGAGTCTCCTCCTTCTCTGGAGGCTGCTATGGCCTTAGCTATCCGTACTGATAGACGGCTTCGGGAGAGGGGTGAGGTAACCCCACTCCCTGTTGTTTCTCCACCTACCACTAAAGTCCCTTATGTTGAGGTTCCCCTTGTCTGTTCGGATGAGCCTATGCAGTTGGGAGGGACATCATTTCGTAGGAGGGGATTGGCGGTACGCCGCAGGACTAGAAGATGTTTTTTCTGCGGGAAAGAGGGACATTTTGTTGGAGAATGTCCATCCCGTGCCTTGTTGAGCCAAAAGTCGCCGGAAAACTGTTAATCCCAGGTTGTGTGGTGGACGACAACCTGGGAGTATGTATTTCATCCGCCAGTTCTTCTCAGTTCCTTGTACCAGTGGAGGTGGTAGTTGGTACGAGAGTGGAGAGATTGTCTGTTCTTCTTGATAGTGGTTCCAGGGCTAATCTGGTTGACGCTCAGTTTGCTCAGGCTCAAGGTATGCATCTGAGTGTATTGGTCAAACCGATCCCTATATTCTCCATTGACGCCAGGCCTCTCGGCCAAGGTAGCTTTGTTCATGAGGTTCATAACATTGACCTTCGGGTAGGGGCAATACATAGGGAACAATTATCTTGTTATGTGTTGGAGGGTCTACCTACTCCCATTGTGTTGGGACTTCCTTGGTTGGTTAAACATAACCCTGTGATTAATTGGCAGTCCAGAGAAATAAGCCAATGGGGTGAGTTTTGCAAAAGCAACTGCATGAACACAGTCATCAGTGCGGTCGTGCCTAGTACATTGCCTCCTTTTTTGGAGGATTTTGGGGATGTTTTCTCTGAGGAGGGGTGTCAGGAGTTGCCTCCTCATCGCGTGTATGACTGCTCTATTAATCTCCTTCCTGATGCTAAGTTGCCTAAAGCTAGGTTGTATAATCTTTCTGGTCCTGAGAGGCAGGCTATGAAAGATTATATTTCTGAAAGTCTGGCCAAAGGGCATATTAGACCTTCATCTTCCCCAGTAGCCGCGGGGTTCTTCTTTGTGAAGAAGAAAGATGGAGGCCTACGCCCTTGCTTGGATTTCCGCGAACTTAATGGGATTACTGTTCGAGATCCGTATCCACTCCCTCTTATTCCTGATCTCTTCAACCAAATTGTTGGCGCCAAATGGTTTTCTAAATTGGATCTCAGGGGGGCGTATAATCTGATTAGGATAAAAGAGGGGGATGAGTGGAAAACGGCGTTTAACACGCCGGAGGGACATTATGAGAACCTAGTCATGCCTTTTGGTCTGACTACTGCACCAGCAGTATTCCAACATTTTGTTAATGACATTTTTCGTCACCTTGTGGGGCTGTTTGTGGTTGTATATTTGGACGACATTTTAATTTACTCGCCAGATCTTGTGTCTCATCAGGAGCATGTGAGACAGGTGTTGCAGATCTTGCGAGACAATAAATTATACGCCAAACTGGAGAAGTGTGTTTTTGCCGTACAGGAACTTCAGTTTTTGGGTTTTTTGGTGTCAGCCTCCGGTTTCCGTATGGACCCTGAAAAGGTGAGAGCAGTGCTTGAATGGGATCAGCCAGGGGATCTTAAGGCTCTGCAGCGTTTTTTGGGGTTTGCTAACTACTACCGGAAATTTATTTGTAATTTCTCATCTGTCGTCAAACCTCTCACTGACATGACAAGAAAAGGGACGGATTTTTCTAAATGGTCGGACAAAGCTTGCCAAGCCTTTTCCTCTTTGAAGAAATGTTTTGCTTCGGCACCCGTTCTCATCCAACCAGATGCATCTCAGCCGTTCATTGTGGAGGTGGATGCGTCTGACGTAGGGGTGGGTGCTATATTGTCCCAGGGTCCGTCCCCTGGTAAATGGCATCCGTGCGCTTTCTTTTCTAAGAAATTGTCGTCCGCCGAAAGGAATTATGATATCGGCAATAGGGAACTTTTGGCCATTAAGTTAGCTTTTGAAGAATGGCGTCACTTTTTGGAGGGGGCAGTCCACCCGGTTACCGTTATTACTGATCACAAGAACCTGTTGTATTTGGAATCCGCTAAGCGTCTGAATTCCAGACAAGCTCGATGGTCGTTGTTTTTTACCAGGTTTAATTTTGTCGTCACTTATCGCCCGGGGTCTAAGAATGTAAAGGCTGATGCCTTGTCTCGCAGTTTCCCAGGGGCCGGGAAAACGGATGACCCGAGTCCTATCCTTCAGGAGGGGGTGGTAGTGTCGGCTGTATTTTCTGAGCTTGAGGAGGAGGTGTTAGAGGCTCAGGGGGACGCCCCTGCAGGACCTCCAGGGAGACTGTTTGTCCCAAATCTGTTGAGACAAAAGGTTATTGAGGCACATCATAATTCTGCTCTAGCAGGAAATCCAGGGAGTAAGGCTACTTTAGATCTCCTTTCTCGCCGGTTTTGGTGGCCTAATGCTAATAAAGATGTTATAACTTTTGTCGCGTCATGTGGGGTGTGTGCTCGCTCTAAAACCCCTCATACCCGTCCGTCTGGGACCCTTTTACCCTTGAAACTTCCGGAGCGTCCATGGACTCATTTATCTATGGACTTCATTACGGACCTTCCTCCGTCGTCAGGGAATACTGTCATACTGGTGGTTGTTGACAGGTTCAGTAAGATGGCACATTTCGTTGCTCTTCCTGCACTCCCTAATGCTAAAACTCTGGCGCAGGTGTTCATTAGGGAGATCGTTAGACTTCATGGGTTGCCTTCTGATGTGGTGTCAGATAGGGGGTCTCAGTTTGTGTCCAAATTTTGGAGGGCATTTTGTTTACGTCGGGGGATGCAATTGTCATTTTCCTCGGCTTTTCATCCGCAGACCAATGGTCAGACAGAGCGTCTGAATCAGAGCTTAGAGACATATCTCCGGTGTTTTGTCTCAGAGAACCAAGAGGACTGGTCTTCTTTCTTGCCTCTGGCAGAGTTCGCTCTTAACAACAGGCGGAGCGAGTCCACTGGTAAGTCCCCGTTTTTTGGGGCATATGGTTTTCATCCCCAGTTTTGTACTTTCAATGGGGGGGGCCCTTCTGGGGTTCCTGAGGAGGAGCGTTTCTCGTCGTCACTTGCTTCTGTGTGGAGAGGTGTATTGAATAATCTGAGTGCGATGGGGAACAGTTACAAACGTATGGCTGATAGGAGGAGAGTTTCTGGTCCAGATCTGAATGTGAACGATCTGGTATGGTTGTCTACCAGGAATATAAAACTTAAAGTGCCCTCCTGGAAACTGGGTCCCAGATTCATCGGGCCGTACAGGATCAGTTCCATAATTAATCCTGTGGCATTTCGTCTGGACCTCCCTCCTACGTTTAAAATTCATAATGTGTTCCACAAGTCATTACTTAAAAGGTATGTGGCACCAGTCATACCGTCACCTCTACCTCCTCCTCCTGTGTTGGTCAATGGTAACTTGGAATTTCAAGTATCAAAGATCATTGACTCACGTCTGAATCGCCGGTCCCTTCAGTACTTGGTGCATTGGAAGGGGTATGGTCCAGAGGAGAGGACGTGGGTCCCTGCGTCTGATGTTAATGCAGATCGTTTGGTTCGGACCTTCCACAGAACTCACCCGGGCAGGCCTGGCCCTGAGGGTCCGGAGGCCCTCGTAGAAGGGGGGGTACTGTCATGTGTGCATTGCCACGAAGATCGTCGCGGTTGCACATTTTGACTTCTCACAGCTGAGCTGCTGTTTCTTTGTGTTTGGCAGCTAGGGAGTTAATTCTGTCTGTGCTCGGTGCTGGGACTGGGTGCAGTTTCTCCCGGCTGCAATTGATTATTTGTTGATTGGTTTCCTTTAAATTCCTGGTTGTCTGCTTGGGGAGTTGCCAGTGAAACCTTCATGCAGACCACAGATAGGAATGAATCTGTATAGACTTTAGTTGTGAGCTCCTTAGTTGTTCTAAGCTCAACTTGGTTAGAGTTTATTTCCCAGACCATTTATGTTCCTTTGGTGTTTGAGTGTGTATGCAAGCGAGTGTTATCCTGTCTGTCTTATATGTCTAATCTGTGTATTTAGCTAAGATCAGCCCATATCCCTTTGGTGGTAGTCAGGATCCTTCTTAGGACTGATTACAGGGTTCAGGGTCTGATAGGAGACAGGGTTAGGTTGGTGACTTGGACCTCTGAACCATTATCAGTACCTCCAAGGTGAGGGATTAGTTTGGACCCCAGTTTAGGGTCAGGTTAGATCCCGGTCCACCTCTTTCCTGTTTCAGCTCATCAAGTCCTCAAGATTAACCCTGAGTTCAGCAGATATCGTGTCAGGTAAATCTATTCTATACTTACATGCTGATGTTGCTATACTAGTTGTTGTATAGAGTGTTGTTCCTGTATTAATAGTTTACTGACATTGTATACATATCATTAGACAGCGTGACACCCATCCTGTATACATGGCTCCGCTCCCACCCTCTCATCCTATATACATTGCTCCGCTCCCCCGTCCTCCCCCCCTGTATACATGGCTCCGCTCCCCCTCCCATCCTGTATATATGGCTCCGCTCCCCCGTCCTCCCCCCATCATACTTACCCTCCTCGCTCCATCGCTGCAGGTCCCTGCATCCCTGTCGGCGGCGTCAGCTTCCTCCTGTGTGCAGCGGTGACGTAATACCGCTCATTAAGGACATGAATATGGACGCCACGCCTATGGGAGTGGCGTCACGTCCATATTCATTACCTTAATGAGCGGTATACGTCACCGCAATGCCAGGAGGAAGCTGACGCCGCCGACAGGGATGCAGGGACCTGCAGCGACGGAGCGAGGAGGGTAAGTATGGATGTCTAATGAAGCCGGCGGCTGCAGCTGTCACTACAGTGCTGCAGCCGCCGGCTCCTTTAAGCGACCCCTGTGTTTTGGTCGTTCGACCCCCGCGGGGGTTGCGACCCACAGGTTGAGAACCGCTGCTCTAGCATATGATGTGCC
The DNA here is from genome assembly GCA_033576555.1 of Oophaga sylvatica. Taxonomy (NCBI): domain Eukaryota; kingdom Metazoa; phylum Chordata; class Amphibia; order Anura; family Dendrobatidae; genus Oophaga; species Oophaga sylvatica. Next base: position 61,423,342 of record JARQOD010000001.1, on the reverse strand, counting down.
CCATATATGATGCTCCAGTGTATGATGAGCCCCATATAATGCTCCAAATATAATGGTCCCCATATATAATGCTCCATATATAATGGGCTCCATGTGATGCGCCATATATAACGTGCACCATATGATGCGCCATATATAATGGGCCCCATATGATGCTCCAGTATATGATGGGCCCCATGGATGATGCTCCAGTGTATGATGGGCCTATATAATGCTGCATATATAATGGGCCACATATGATGCTCCAGTGTATAATGGGCCCCATTTATAATGCTCCAGTGTATGTTGGGCTTTCGCTTCTGGTGGAGGAGGGTCGAACGCCTACAGCCAACTGTTGCTTATACCGTGGGCTAGGCAGCACTGTCCCACCGCCGCTGTCCCCTGTGGAGCCTGCATCCACCACATTAACCCAGTGCGCAGTGATGGACACATAACGGCCCTGGCCATGCCTATTGGCCCATGCATCTGTTGTGAGGTGCACCTTTCCACTCACTGATTGTTTGAGTGCATGGACAATGCGGTCTTTCACATGCAGGTGGAAGGCAGGGATGGCTTTTCTAGCAAAGAGTGCCGACTGGGTAGGTCATAGCGTGGGACAGCGTAGGCCATGAGCTCTCGGAACGCTGCGCTTTCAACCAAATGGAAGGGCATCATCTCTAATGAGATCAGTTTGGCAATGTAGGCGTTCAAAGCCAGTGTATGATAATGAGAGGATGAGTACTTTCTTGTCCTACTCAGAGTGTCTGCTAGGGTGAGCTGGACTTGAGAGCTGCATATGGGGGAACTAGCGGTGGACATGGCGGACTGAGAGGGGGTTGGTGATGGTGATGGTGGTGGTGATGGCCTAGATTCAGTCTTTTGTTGGAAAAACATTGGGATTCCCTGACTGCTTTGGCCTTGCGACGACACCTCAACATCTCTTGCTGGTGGTGTGCTAACCGGTGGGCTTACAGTGGGGGAAGCGATGTAGCGTTGATGGCTACCTTCAGTCGGAGCAAGTGCACGTGTGCTACCTGAGGTTTTGTATTCTGTCCACGCTTGCAAGTGCATGGTGTTTAAATGTCTAAGCATGCAACTGGTATTCAAATTTCAGAGATTTTTCCCTCGGCTAAAGGTCCTTTCGCACTTCTTAGTTCTTACAGATAACCTTTGCCTCATCTATAGGATTTTGGTCAAAAAAGTGCCACACTGCACTCTTCCTACTATGGTATAAATTTTCAGGACTTGTACGCTCTGCTAATTTGACCATCTGGCCAAGCTGTCCTGCAACTCTTTTTGTTTCTTTATCACATTTTTGGACTACTACGGGCCTGCCAGATAACCGCAGCTGCGATGTCGATGCCTGCTGCGGATCCTCCTCCCCTTCTGAGCTATTGACAGCGGCACCCTCTTCCCCCAATGGATGCCAATCCGTGTCAACAACTTGGTCATCTGTCACCTCCTCTTCAATTTCATCTGCACCTTCCTCTGTGTCACCGTGTAAGGTGGTATAGAATGCGGGAAGGGGCACCTGAGTTTCATCAGGGTCAGAATCTGGCTCAGTAGACTGCGAGGGCAATGCAGTGCTCTGGGTGAATGTACCAGCAGAATCATATAGCAGTGGCTGTGCATCAGTGCACTCCATGTCATATTCATCTTGGACTGGGGAATTTAGGATTTGACTTGATAACCCAGGCATGGTATGTGAAAAGAGCTCCAGGGAGTAATCTGAAGTGTGGCCTGCCGCATCCTTCACTTTTGTTGGTTGTGAAGGACACAAGGAAAGGTGTAGTTCCTGACCAGGTGCCTGCACTGACGAGTCAGTGCTTGCAGTTTTTAAAACTTCAGAAGAGGAGGCGATATAGCTGGAGGCTGTTTCAGCAATGTAAGCCAAAACTTGTGCCTGATGCTCCGGCTTTAAAAGCAGTTTACCTACTCCCAGAAAAGGGAGCCTTCCAGGCCTTCTGTAGCCAGACGATGACGCAAGCTCAACACCTCCTGCCTTAGGTGCTATTGTGCTTTTGGCACTACCAGCAGATGCACCACCATCACCATCAGTACCAGCTGGCCCCCCCCGCCCAAGTCTGCAGCCTCTTCCACCATACTTCCTGTTTTGGAAAATGTACCAAAAATACCAGCAGATATATGGTACTGTATGAGGAGCGTACAGCTGTATACGGTGTAGGGAAAAATTTAAATCTCCGTATATATTTCCGCAGTCACACACAGACGCTCTCTCAGTATGGATTTCACCGTAATACAAAGAGCAGATAGATGGTACTGTATGAGGAGCGTACAGCTGTATACGGCGTAGGGGAAAATTTAAATCTCCGAATATATTTCCGGAGTCACACACAGACGCTCTCTCAGTATGGATTTGACCGTAATAAAAAGAGCAGATATACGGGGCTGTATCAGAAGCAGACAGCTGTATACGGTGTAGGGGAAAATGTAAATCTCCGTATATATTTCCAGAGTCACACACAGACGCTCTCTCTCATATAGGATTTACAAATCGTAATACAAAGAGCAGATTATACATGTTACAGTATACAGAAGCGGACAGCTGTATATGGTGTAGGGGAAAATGTAAATCTCCGTATATATTTTCGGAGTCACACACAGACGCTCTCAGTATGGATTTCACCGTAATACAAAGAGCAGATATATGGTACTGTATCAGAAGCGTACAGCTGTATACGGTGTAGGGGAAAATGTAAATCTCCGTATATATTTCCGGAGTCACACACAGACTCTCACTCAGTATGGATTTGACCGTAATAAACAGCAGAAATACGGTACTGTATCAGAAGTGGACAGCTGTATACAGTGTAGGGGAAAATTTAAATCTCTGTATATATTTCTGGAGTCACACACAGATAGTCAGCATGTATTTGTCCGTGATACCAGCCGGTACACGGTAGTGTGTGAGGAGCGTACAGCTCTATACGGTGTGGGAAAAAATGAACGCTCGGTAACTGTGCAGAAAAAAAGAATAAAAGTATTCGTGCTGTGTAAAAAGCAGTCTGCACAGCAGTGTACACACAGCAATACAGCTATCAGGCAGCCTAATAACCAGCGCTGCTGCACACAAGAAAATCCTCCCCTGTCACTGCACACTAACTGTACAGCACAATTGCTATCAGCACAAGCACGTAAGAACTTCTCTTTCCAGCCCTAACTCTCTCCCTACTGACAAATACTGAGGTAAAATATTGACCAAATATTGAACATGGGAACGTGGCCAGATAATAACCCAGGCAGAGTTGACACAAACTAATAAAAAAATCATCCAAGTTTCAGCCAGAAAACTGGGACGATTTTTTTCTCATTTGTTATCCGTGTGCAGTCTGCTTTTATACTGCAGTTTTAAAAAAAATATGAGACCAATTATAGTTTCCTATGGTAAAGAATTGCAATGTATCTATAAAAATTTATATGATGGCTCAGTATGGCATCATTTTTTGGCTCACCGATAGACTTGAATAGGCAAGTCTTACCTGACAGACAGAAGAAACTTGTGCATGCTGCATTTTTTTTCTCATTCAGGCTCAGTCCACAAAAAAAATTGCCCCATTGGTTTGAGTGCTGTATGTGAGCTGCCCATTTATTCAGACAGCACTCAGATCAACAAATACAGTCGTGTGAACTTGGCCTCAATTATTTATCTACTGTCATCCAAGACATGTATGAGGCTGATCTTTGAAAGAGAGGAATGATTCTTCCAAGCAAATATGTTTTTTTATAGTCACATCTTCCAAAAAATGAGAAAACTACTGTAGTGGGTAAATAGAGCATGACAGATACGTAATGAATGATCTAAGTTCCATGCTGGGTATATTACTTGTGCAGACAAACATAGTTCACAGCTTTCTGGAAAGAAATTGGTTTGAGAGCAAGAATGGGCCAGAATGCAGCTAATTTCTTAACCTCAAAATGATGGAATCCTCAAATGAAGCCTGATGAACCTTGTGAAAAACCAATGGGGTCCATGAGCCATTGTATGGATCCAGGACAGCAGTATGGCTTCCCGTAAGAAAGTGAGCTTAATATGTATTTCTAGATGGGTAAACAGAAATCACCACAAACCAAAACTCTCCTTATATACTGTATTTCTGTACATGTGTAATATGCAAAGATCAGCCATAATACTAAAACAACTTGCCTGATATTCTAAAAATCCCCCATCTGCTACCAAAACATCTCAAACCCATCAAAGCAAGGAGACCCTTGAAGATGTACTGTGGTAATAGGCACCATGACGTTAGCAGCAGATCCTTTAGGATCTGTTGTGAGGTGCGGCCTCCTGTGCTAAGATCCCATGAAGAATTTTAATGGACTCAGAAATAGGGTAGGAAAGGTCTAATGGCTGGATGTCCTAAAGGATAGAAATGTCCAAGAAGGATGGGAAATATTGCTAAATGAAATTCTCACTGCTCATCGGTAACAATCCCGAACAGAAGGAAGAATTGGAAACATTTAAAGAGACCAGGATGGATGAACACTGAACCTAAACACTTGTTAAAAAGGAATAAAGAAATGTATATTGAATGGAAGGAGGGGGGCATATCTAAATAAGAATATAATGTTGTTTGCAGGGCAAGTGTTAGAAGAGCTAAAGCCAGTAATGAAATACGGCTTGCAAGGGAGACCAAAACCAGTAAAAACGGATTATTGGGGTATGTAAAAAGGTAAAGAAAAGTCAAAGATGCTATAGGATTTTTACAGGATGAAAAAGGTGAAGTGGTCAAAAATGAAACTTTTAAATTCCTATTTTGCATCTGTGTTCTCTAAGAAAGCAATTGCAACATCAATTTATCTTCACGGTGATATCAAAGAAAAGAATCCACACTATATAAACAGAGAGATGGTGAAGGAACACTTAGCTAATTTAAAAGTATTTAAATCTCATCATTCAGATGAATTACATCCTAGTCCGTGTTGCCCAGCGACAGGCCCAAAACATCACTGCTGTAGAGGAGATATGCATGGAGGAATGGGCCAACATACCACCAACCGCGTGTGGCAACCTTGTGAAAACTTTTGACCTCTGTCATTGCGAATAAAGGATATATAACAAAATATTGAGATGAACTTTTGTTAATGACCAAATACTTATTTTCCACCATAATTTTTAAAATAAATCTTACCAAATCAGACAAGATTATTTTGTGGATTTGTTTTCTCATTTTGAGTCTCATAGTTGTGGTCTACCTATGATGTCAATTACAGGCCTCATAGGTAGGCCTATGTAGGTTGCACATAGGCTGACTAAATACTTTTTTTCCCACACTATATTAGAAGGGTGATCATGAGGGTGATCAATGAGTGGAACAGGCGGCCACAAGAGGTGGGGAGTTCTCCTTCAATGGAAGTCTTCAAACAGAGGCTTGACAGACATCTGTCTGAGATAGTTTAGTGAATCCTGCTTTGAGCAGGGGGTTGGACATAATGACCCTGGAGGTCCCTTCCAACTCTAACATTCTATGATTCTATGAATACACCACAGTACTGTAATATTGCAGTGCACTATAAGGTTAAGCCTCAGTAGAGGACAAACATGGCAGACAATGGAGCCTTTGGTATGCCCCCAGCTACAAGGACCATCATCAGCACCCTATGGTTGAGTAGCAGAGGGAATGATAGATCAGGGATGGAACATCCCACCTCTATCCAACCTCTTCAATGGCGGCCACTATTGACAGTTGCATCTAAGGGGTTACTGTTGTGAACACTCTGGATCTGACTTCAGAGTTTGGGCTCCCTCTGGTGGCTGCTGATAGTATTGAAGCGGCTTTGGTTAACAGAAGTCCTTCATCAGCTGGGAGTGAGGACTGGCAATCTGGTCTTCATGACTGGGGAGATGTAAGGGAGTAACCTTCCCATGATCCTCGCCGGTGATTAGTTGTTATTTCCTGGTCCCATTTGGAAGTCAGCTTGCTTTCTGCTGTCTCCTGCAACTTTCACATAAGTTATTTTCAGCTTGTTTCTGTGGCTTTTGTTTTCCTTTGTTTTTCTGCCCTTCTGGAGTGAGGTCAGCCGGGTTCCCCGGCTGGGCCCTTTGCTGGTCTGTTTCTCATTTATCACTGTTTATTTGTTCAGTTCCTGTTATTTCAGTATCTGCTGGTTAGCTGTCTGTTCACACCAGAGTTCTGATCTAGTGGGGGAGAGATTGTCTGGTCTCAGTATTTTTGGAAATCAGAAGTGTTGGAATTTTTCCTAGGGTTTTGCTGGATTGCAGACAGTGCTCTTTTCTGTCCTGTCCTATCTAGATAATTTTGGGCGCCAGCGTTTGCTTACTCTATTTTCTGCCTGCGTTTGTATTTCATCTTGTCTCACCGCCAATATATTTGTGGGGGCTACCTATTCCTTTGGGGCGCTACTCCAGGGCAGTTAGCTTTCCCCTTTCTATCTTTAGGCTTAGCTAACTCTCCAGCTGTGTCGAGGCGTCTAGGTCATCGTAGGTACGTCCCACGGCTGCTTCTAGTTGTGCGGTTAGTTTAGGGGTCTGCAATCCATTAGTTACCAACCTCTCTGGGCGTCTGGCTGCCTTGGCCATTTTGTTACAGTCCTCCTCGGCTACCAAATCATAACAGGTTACACTACTGCAGCGGTTACAGCAGACTGTATAAGAAAGTGTATGGAGTGGGCCCAGCTTCTGCATCAGTGCCATGTATCTAGTGTGCACATGTGCCGTACATGTATGGCTGATGTCACTAAGATCTTTCTGAAAGGTTTTCAACTCTTTCACGAATTTGACTCCCACCTCTGCACCTGTTCCTTTCGTCCTTAGCCTCAACATCTTATTAGATGAGAGGAGGATGGACCAAGGCTATTGGCACTTGCTGCATTGTTAAACAGGAGGAACTGTGAATCTAACAGGATCTGGGAACAGATCTTGAAGCTGATGTATGTTTCACACTTGAATTTAAAATGCTTTAAGTTATCACCTATCTAAACGGGATTTGTCTGACTGCTGGGACCCTCATGGGTTCTGAAATGGGCCATATTCATAGAGCAAAGGCTACCCCTGCATTTGCTGCCTATGGGACTGCCAGAAAAAGTCGAGCTCAGCCTGTGCTCCATCCAGATGTGACACTTCAGATCCTCGTTTTCAATATCAATGGCAAGTTATCTCAAAGTTATTTACTAACCTGTGGATCCATGTGGAAATGGGAATATATATTTAGCTGGAAAACCCCATTAAATGGAAAATCTCTAGTGGTCTATGGAGGTGAATGATTCAATGGCACGATTGAGAGTCAGTTACTTGGTGTTCAGTCATTTACACACCTCCTCAGGCTCTGGCACAGTTTGATGCCCCAAATACTCATCCACAACTTGGTCCAGTGAGATCTGAGAGTGTAGGGATCCTGACATACAAATTTGCACATATGTACAGTCAGGGATCAGTTTACTCTCCGGTAGTGTTGAGCGATACTGCTCGATATCTAAAAATATTGGATCGGAATGGTATCGCCGATATCACTAAATATCGTCGATATCCGATTCCGATACCGGAAGTCCAATGTAAGTCTATGGGAACCAAATATCGACATTAAAAAAAACCATTCTTGCCTTGTTGGTTAATTGTACATGAAGGAAAACAACAAAGACTAATGTAGAATGTATTGGGGGAGGTTGAGGAGACAATAAAGGCATACATGTTTAACCCAATGCATTGGAATAGCATTAATATATTTTTTTTTGGAAATACGTTTGGATTGACTAACAAATTGACAATGTTGTTAACCTTTTTTCTATTTTGGCAAATATGTATGTTTCACAACTTCCATGCTCTTCACCTTTTTAACTTTTGCCAGTGCCACACTTTCTCTTCATAATCTTCAGCAGCAGCATCATCTTTCTCATCAAATTATTCTTCATCTTCACCTTCTTAATCTTCTTCTTAAACTTCTTGCTATTCATGTTTTTGTTTACATTACTCATATTGTTATTATTAAACTAATTAATCTTCTTCATATTCAAATTCTTCATCTTCTTCCTCTTCATCTTCTTCATCATATTCTTATTTGTGACAGAGATTCCTGTACTTGTAATCTGTAAAAGTATGAATTGTTCATCCTTCCGTTCTTGCTGTCACAAAAGATTTAAATTACAACAGTATTTGTCCGTGTTCAGTTTAGCCTGCAGCAGCAGGCATTTTCCAGGGGCACCACGAGGAGGAACGGACTCACCCCCATACACTGCTTAGTCTTCTTCTGCTTAGAATTTAGAGCATATATTTTGCTCTTCATTTTGGTCTTATACTTCATGTTCTTCTGCTTTTTGATCTTCTGCTTATTGTTCTTCTGTCTCTTGTTCTGTATCTTGTAGTTTGTCTTAACCTTCTTTGTCCTGTTGGTGATCTTCTTCTGGGTAATCTTTTATTTTTTCTTTGTGATGGTGTTCAGGCTGGTTGGCTTCATGCTCGTCGTCCTTGTTGTCGTCATCTTCTTCTGGGTGGTCTTTAAGGTCGTCTAATTTCCGAGAAACAGCTGACGTTACTGGAACCCTGACGGGTATCAGATGGAGCAAGAGACAATGGAAGTAACGAGGACCAGCTGACTGTGCTGGAACCCGGACGGGTAGCAGAAGGAAAAGAGGCAATGTCACAACCGAGTACCAGCTGACGTTACTGTGACACGGTTACTAAGCAGGAGGTACCTGTGCTCCAAAGCACTACCAAGGACCAGCAGACGTTGGTGGAACTCGGATACGGAGATGGAGGCACCTAGGCCAAAGGCACTGGGGAGAACCACTTGACGGTACTGGACACCGGACGGGTAGCAGAAGGAAAAGAGGCAATGTCACAACCGAGTACCAGCTGACGTTACTGTGACACGGTTACTAAGCAGGAGGTACCTGTGCTCCAAAGCACTACCAAGGACCAGCAGACGTTGGTGGAACTCGGATACGGAGATGGAGGCACCTAGGCCAAAGGCACTGGGGAGAACCACTTGACGGTACTGGACCCCGGACGGGTAGCAGAAGGAAAAGAGGCAATGTCACAACCGAGTACCAGCTGACGTTACTGTGACACGGTTACTAAGCAGGAGGTACTTGTGCTCCAAAGCACTACCAAGGACCAGCAGACGTTGGTGGAACTCGGATACGGAGATGGAGGCACCTAGGCCAAAGGCACTGGGGAGAACCACTTGACGGTACTGGACCCCGGACGGGTAGCAGAAGGAAAAGAGGCAATGTCACAACCGAGTACCAGCTGACGTTACTGTGACACGGTTACTAAGCAGGAGGTACCTGTGCTCCAAAGCACTACCAAGGACCAGCAGACGTTGGTGGAACTCGGATACGGAGATGGAGGCACCTAGGCCAAAGGCACTGGGGAGAACCACTTGACGGTACTGGACCCCGGACGGGTAGAAGAACGCACCCATGAAAATGTAAGTTGACAGGACGCAAGCCGTCCGCAGTTACCGAATCACACAGTCCTACAGTGGGTGCTTGTCCTATTGTCACAATGGAAACCGCCTTTATTTACATATCCCACAGCACACATAGGAATCACCTAAACTGCAGGCACCATAGAGTCGGCTAACCCGAATGCAACACGACAGCACAACTTATTGGAGGATAATTGACGTTCACACTGCCAGGAAACAGCTGTCGTGCTGTAACCAGGCTGGCCAGGAGTCAGTACCCCTGCCAATTACTTACGAGCAACAAATGGCGGTGTTGTAGCCCAGGGAGTAGAGTTCAGGTGGTAGAAAGATGAACATAACAGGAGACATGGAAAACGTTGCCAAACAGTTGTTTAATCTGAAAAGGACAGGCAAATTCAGGTGAGATCCATGCCTTGTTCATTTTCAGAAAAGTAAGCCGGTCTACATTCTCTGAGGATAGTCGCATGCGACGGTCTGTTACTACACCACCTGCAGCACTAAAGACACGCTCAGATAATACACTGGCAGCAGGGCAAGCCAGCACCTCCAATGCATACTGGCTCTGGCCATGTATCCAACTTAGAGACCCAAAATTTGAAAGGGAAGAGGCATCTGGGAGTACACTTAGAGGGAAAGCCAAGTAGTCTGTCACCATCTTACGGAAACGTTTCTTCCTGGTGACTGGAGCCGTCTCGGATGGTGTTGACCTTGCTGGCGCTGTCACAAAACTTTGCCACATTTGTAACATACAGTTCTTGCCCTGTGCAGAGGCGCTGCTTCTGCTCCCTCTTGTTGTAGAGGTGTCTACACTGCCTCGACGCACAGAGCTGCTTTGTAAAGCAGTAGCAGCAGCAGCAGCAGCTCTCTCAGCTGGAATGTACAACAGTATGGATTGCACCAGTGTTCTTGGTACTCCTGCATTTTACGGTCCCGGTTCACCGGTGTGATGAGGGTTTGTAAGTTGTCCCGGTAGCGAGGGTCTAGGAGGGTGTACACCCAATAATGTGACGTGCTGAGAATGTGGGCGATGCGGCGGTCATTTCTCAGGCACTGAAGCATGAAATCAACCATGTGCTGCAGACTCCCAACTGGCCAACAAAGGCTGTCCTCTGGAAGAGGCGTCATCTCTGCCTCCTCTGCATCACCCCACCCTCGCTCTACATACTGACTAGAGCGTTGTGTACCTCCCTTTGTAGGGATTTCTTCCTCCTCCATTGACTCCTCTCCTCCTCACAAAGTGAGCCCTGCCCAGCCCTTTGTGAGGAACCACGTTGCGCTGACTGTCCTGAAGGTAATTGAATTTGTGACTCCTCATCCTCCACCTCTTCCAAAACCTCTTCCTTTAGTGCTTTCAGTGATTTCTGAAGCAGGCAGATAAGGGGGACAGTCATGCTGACTAGTGCATCATCTGCACTCGCCATCCGCGTTGAGACATCAAACGCACGCAAAACGTCGCAGATGTCCTTCATAGAGGCCCACTCAGTAGTGGTGAAGTGTGAACGGCGCAAATTGCGAGTTGATTGCTCCTGTTGCAGCTGATACTCCATTACTGCTGGCTGCTGCTCACACAACCGCTCCAACATATGTAACGTGGAATTCCACCTGGTGGGTACGTCACATATGATGTGATGTTCAGGAAGGCGAAATCTGACTTGCAGAGCTGCAATGAGCGATCTGGCAATGCTGGAACGTCGCAAGTGAGCGCACTCTAGGCGGACCTTGTGCAGCAGTGCATCAAGATCCAGATAGTCCCTCAAAAAACTCTGCACGACCAAGTTGAGCACATGTGCCAGACATGGTATGTGAGTGAGGTTGCCAAGGCCCAGAGCTGCCACCAGATTTCGGCCATTGTCACACACTACCAAGCCTGGCTGGAGATTAGCTGACAAAAACCACACGTCGCTATCCTGTTTGATGGCATCCCAGAGCTCCTGCGCTGTGTGGCTTCGATTCCCCATGGAAATTAATTTCAGGACGGCCTGTTGACGTTTGGCCACAGCTGTGCTCATATCGGTCGCAACAGGTAAGCGTTCACGGGTCCATGTGGAGGTATACCGTGACGGCTCGTGCAGCGATGATTCTGAGGAACTGGAGTAGGAGGAGGAATCAATGTGTACAGACTGGATTCCTGCAATCCTTGGAGTTGGCAGAACACGTACAGCGCCACTGGCAAGATCTGTACCCGGCTCCACAACATTGACCCAATGGGCAGTGAGGGAAAGGTATCGTCCCTGGCCATGGGTACTGGTCCACGCATCGGTGGTCAGGTGGACCCTGCTACTGACGGCGTTTAGTAGCGCATGTTTAATATTTCCCTCGACATGTTTTTGCAGAGCAGGGACAGCTTGCCTGCTGAAATAAAATCGGCTTGGCACATTATATTGTGGGACTGCCAATGCCATAAAGTTCCTGAAACTGTCAGTCTCCACCAGCCTGAATGACAGCATTTCAAGGGACAGGAGTTTTGCAATGCCAGCATTCAGAGCCTGTGCTCGTGGATGGTTTGCCGAGTATGGCCGTCTTTTATCCCATGCCTGTGTTACCGATGGCTGTTTTTTGTTCTGGGAGTGTGACGATGACTGTGAACTTGCTGCTGTGGGTGGAATAACAGTTTGTCTATGGACAACAGTGACCGAGGTTCTTCCATGGAGATCCTGTGAGGAAGCCGAACCAGGTGTGTGTGAGCTGGAGGTAGAGGCTCGAACACGACCTGAAGATGTAGGTGCTGCTGTAGGTTGGCCTACATCTCCAGTGTGTCTTTGTAATTCAGCTACGTGCTTTGTCCATACATGTTTCCACATATTTGTGGTATTCAGGTTACTGATATTTTTACCTCTTTTAACTTTTTGCTTACACAGCTTGCATTGAACATAGCAAATATCATCTACAAGTCTGTCAAAAAAGGACCACGCAGTGCAAGTCATGGGAGCACCAATTTTGACATTTCTAAGAGAACTGCTCCCAACAGGTGCCAAACTGGAGGCTACAGGCAAGCGAGTCTGCAGCCTACCTCTCCCTCCTCTTTGTACCGTTGGGACAATCTCTTCCTCAGAGCTGCTCCCACGACCTTCCTGTTGCTCACGCCATGTTGGGTCTCGGACTTCATCATCTCCACTACCCTCTTCCAACACCTGCTGCTGTTGGATAGTCTGGGCAGCACCATGCTCCACAAAACCTGGCACCTGAGTCTCATCATCATCATAAGATGCGTTCTGCGGTGTGCTGTCCATCGGCACTGGCTCACCCGCCTCTTCAGATTGAGAGAAACACAGCTGTTGCGCATCACTGCATACTCCCTCTTCTTCAAATTGCAGAATGCTGCTTGCCTGTGCCCGTGTTTGCGAGCCAACAGATTCTGAGAACAGAAGCAGAGACTTAGCTGGCTCCTGTACAGAACTCTCTGACTGCCTGGGCAATTTGACAGGCGGTGAACAGACAGATGGTTGCTCAACAGTGTTGTGTTCCTGAGAAGAGGTGGAAGGAATTGAAGTCGATGCATTGGCTGCCATCCAACCAACAACGGCTTCAATTTGTTCTTCCCGCAGCAGGGGGGCACGCCGAGCTCCTACCAAAGTGCGCATAAAGGAACGCTCACGGGGATAAATGGTGGATGCTGTGTCACTGAGGGCGGCAGCAGCCACAGAATCACCACGTCCTCTCCCTGCTGAAACTCCACGGCCACGACCACGTGCCTTACTCACTGCCTTCTTCATCTTGGTAGATTGATAAAGAAAGTCAGAAAAGTTATAAGGCCTAAGTGTGGTTATTACGCAGAGACTGAAGTGAACACTGAAACACAACTGTTCACTGTGACGCTTCCCACGGCTGTGGGGCGTCGGGACATGGCATAGCTTGCCTAGCTAGCCAATGCTCCCACGCCGCCAGTCCACGACGACGTGAGGCATGGGTCCCAGATGATAAGAGAATGTGGACCCACTGGACCACGGAGGGAGACCCGGGCCTGCCCGGACTAGGGAAGGGCAGCGACCGGGATCCGTGGCAGCTGAGCATGTGGGCAAGGTGACGACCTGCAGGACTAGACAACACCGCACAACTTCAGGTAAGAAGAAACATAAAGTTTACTTAAAGAAACAAAGTACATAAACAGAACATAAGACCGGGCTCCCGATTCCGCACATCAGAGAAGGGTACACGACTCAGGATCACAGACGAGTGCTGGAGGACATCACGGGTAGATGCAGTCCAGGGTTATCTGGCACGGGCATACTTGGACGGCCTCTCTCTCAGGCCTTAGGCGTAGCACAGGCTCAGCAGGAGAACATCAGACACCGACCTCAGACAGACTTCAGACATAGTAACATAGTTATTAAGGTTGAAGGAAGACTTTAAGTCCATCTAGTTCAACCCATATCCTATCCTAACCTGCCCTAACATGTTGATCCAGAGGAAGGCAAAAAAAAACCAAGTGGCAAACAGTAAGCTTCACATTGGGGAAAAAAATTCCTTCCCGACTCCACATACGGCAATCAGACTAGCTCCCTGGATCAACACAATATCTAGGAAACTAGTGAATATAGCCTGTAATATTATACTTCTCAAGAAAGGCATCCAGTCCCCTCTTAAATTTTAGTAAGGAATCACTCATTACAACATTAGACGGCAGAGAGTTCCATAGTCTCACTGCTCTTACAGTAAAGAATCTGCATCTGTGATTATGGCTAAACCTTCTTTCCTCCAGACGTAGAGGATGCCCCCTCGTCCCCGTCACAGGTCTAAGAGTAAAAAGATCATTAGAAAGGTCTTTGTACTGTCCCCTCATATATTTGTACATTGTAATAAGATCATGGCGGGGTCATCACGGGTTGATGAAGTCCAGGATCATCTGGCACGGGCATACTAGTATGGCCTCACTCTCAGGCCTCGGGCGTAGCACAGGCTCAGCAGGAGAACATCAGACACCGGCCCAGGACGAACGTCAGACGATGACGGGGTCATCACGGGTTGATGAAGTCCAGGGTCATCTGGCACGGGCATACTAGGACGGCCTCTCTCTCAGGCCTCAGGCGTAGCACAGGCTCAGCAGGAGAACATCAGACACCGACCCAGGACAGACGTCATCACAGGGTAGACCAAGGAGGAACCGGCAGGAAATCGGAACATCAGGAACACGGACTGGATCTCAGGGACACAGGAACACAGACAGGAAACCAGGAACACGGATTGGATCTCAGGGAATCAGGAACACAGACAGGAACACGGACTGGAACACAGGCATCGGACTCCGGACATCTGGCACCGATCGGCAGGCTCCGGACATCAGGTAGAGATGGATAGGATCAGGACATCTGGAAGTGGTCATCGGACATCGGATATCAGGCAGTGGTCATCAGGGAGGACACGGACAGGAACATCAGGGACACGGATTGGATCTCAGGGAGTCAGGAACACAGACAGGAACATGGATTGGATCTCAGGGAGTCAGGAACACGGACAGGAACATTAGGAACACGGATTGGGTCTCAGAGAGTCAGGAACACGGACAGGAACATCAGGAACACGGATTGGGTCTCAGAAACACGGACAGGAACATGGATTGGATCACAGGAACACGGACTGGAACACAGGCATCGGACTCCGGACATCTGGCACCGATCAGCAGGATCCGGACATCTGGCAACAATCGGCAGGACCCGGACATCAGGCAGGGAGGATAGGATCCGGACATCTGGAAGTGGTCGTCGGACATCGGACATCAGGCCATGGTCATCAGGCATAGGATCCGGACATCTGACACCGATCAGCAGGCTCCGGACATCTGGCAACAATCGGCAGGACCCGGACATCAGGCAGGGAGGATAGGATCCGGACATCTGGAAGTGGTCGTCGGACATCGGACATCAGGCCATGGTCATCAGGCATAGGATCCGGACATCTGGCAGTGACCTGAAAAGGAACCCCAGCGGTCTGGTGCAAGCCCCGCCAAGCTCAACGGGAGCTGGCCGGGGATTGCACAGAAGCTGAGCACAGAGTAACAGAAACTCAGCACACACCGGACTCCTCCTTCCAAGATGAACTCAGGTTATATAGCAAGGATTCACAGTCACTGGCACAGGGTTCTGGACTCAGCAGGATTTCAGGAATATAACACAGAGGACACAATTCAGACAGTCAGGTACAAGATGTGATCCAAGATCAGGGGTTCAGGTAATTAGACACAGCAGGAACAGGCCTGGATATACAGCCTCCAGGAACGGCGATCTGGGTAATCAGCCCCCAGCATAGGCGGAAACACAAGACACAGTTCAGACATTCAGGTACCGGGTTAGATCCAGGATCAGGGATTCAGGTAATTAGACACAGCAGGAACAGGCCTGGATATACAGCCTCCAGGAACGGCGATCTGGGTAATCAGCCCCCAGCATAGGCGGAAACACAAGACACAGTTCAGACATTCAGGTACCGGATTAGATCCAGGATCAGGGAACAAGACACAGCAGGAACAGGGAATCAGCTCTCCAGAGCTGATCAAATTCAGAGCAGGAGCTGAACACACAACCACATACGGCTAGGTTCAGGGATTCAATGTGAAGCTCTGGCAACGCCCACTAGGGCTGGGGAACTTTATATATGAGCTGCTTCACAGCGATAGGCTGGAGCAGTAATTCTAGTAAACACCCAATCCACATAAAAGCAGGACAGGTGTGGGCCGCGCCCCCTATGCAGAGCCAGACAGCTCAACACAGAGGGAACCCAACAATGGCTGCTGCCAAACACGTAGTAAGTCATGCACCACTGCAGAGGACTTTGCAAGCTACGGACGGCTTTTACAGCAGGTCAGGGACCGCACATGCGGGCGGTCATGCAAAGCAGCGGAGCCACTCACGCAAGTACGGGTACGCAGCAGAGCCAGGAACTGAGCAGCATCCATATAGGTAACAGACAACAGCATCCCAGCTGGTTAGGGGGAAAGGAGCAAAAGGGTTAATGCAAGAGACATGCAGAGTAACGCTGGAAAACAAAGTACAGAATACCAGCGTTACAGTATCCCCCTCCTCAGAACCCCTCTTCTGAAGACCCAAGTAAAAAAAAATTCCCCAGAAAAATTCACTTGGGTTTGGCGGTAAGTCCCATAGTTCACAATATGGCAGCAGAGTTAATAGCTCGAAAAGTCCGAACCGCCGACCAAGCGGGGAATCGAGCCATCTAGTCCACTTACCGTGTGGGGACCAAGTAGTCTAGTTCGCACATCAGGTGGAGCTTGGAGAAAGTCCTGCAGACCGCACATGCTCAGCGGAGTCCATGGCCAGAGCTTCCTGTGACGCTTCCCACGGCTGTGGGGCGTCGGGACATGGCATAGCTTGCCTAGCTAGCCAATGCTCCCACGCCGCCAGTCCACGACGACGTGAGGCATGGGTCCCAGATGATAAGAGAATGTGGACCCACTGGACCACGGAGGGAGACCCGGGCCTGCCCGGACTAGGGAAGGGCAGCGACCGGGATCCGTGGCAGCTGAGCATGTGGGCAAGGTGACGACCTGCAGGACTAGACAACACCGCACAACTTCAGGTAAGAAGAAACATAAAGTTTACTTAAAGAAACAAAGTACATAAACAGAACATAAGACCGGGCTCCCGATTCCGCACATCAGAGAAGGGTACACGACTCAGGATCACAGACGAGTGCTGGAGGACATCACGGGTAGATGCAGTCCAGGGTTATCTGGCACGGGCATACTTGGACGGCCTCTCTCTCAGGCCTTAGGCGTAGCACAGGCTCAGCAGGAGAACATCAGACACCGACCTCAGACAGACTTCAGACATAGTAACATAGTTATTAAGGTTGAAGGAAGACTTTAAGTCCATCTAGTTCAACCCATATCCTATCCTAACCTGCCCTAACATGTTGATCCAGAGGAAGGCAAAAAAAAACCAAGTGGCAAACAGTAAGCTTCACATTGGGGAAAAAAATTCCTTCCCGACTCCACATACGGCAATCAGACTAGCTCCCTGGATCAACACAATATCTAGGAAACTAGTGAATATAGCCTGTAATATTATACTTCTCAAGAAAGGCATCCAGTCCCCTCTTAAATTTTAGTAAGGAATCACTCATTACAACATTAGACGGCAGAGAGTTCCATAGTCTCACTGCTCTTACAGTAAAGAATCTGCATCTGTGATTATGGCTAAACCTTCTTTCCTCCAGACGTAGAGGATGCCCCCTCGTCCCCGTCACAGGTCTAAGAGTAAAAGATCATTAGAAAGGTCTTTGTACTGTCCCCTCATATATTTGTACATTGTAATAAGATCATGGCGGGGTCATCACGGGTTGATGAAGTCCAGGATCATCTGGCACGGGCATACTAGTATGGCCTCACTCTCAGGCCTCGGGCGTAGCACAGGCTCAGCAGGAGAACATCAGACACCGGCCCAGGACGAACGTCAGACGATGACGGGGTCATCACGGGTTGATGAAGTCCAGGGTCATCTGGCACGGGCATACTAGGACGGCCTCTCTCTCAGGCCTCAGGCGTAGCACAGGCTCAGCAGGAGAACATCAGACACCGACCCAGGACAGACGTCATCACAGGGTAGACCAAGGAGGAACCGGCAGGAAATCGGAACATCAGGAACACGGACTGGATCTCAGGGACACAGGAACACGGACAGGAAACCAGGAACACGGATTGGATCTCAGGGAATCAGGAACACAGACAGGAACACGGACTGGAACACAGGCATCGGACTCCGGACATCTGGCACCGATCGGCAGGCTCCGGACATCAGGTAGAGATGGATAGGATCAGGACATCTGGAAGTGGTCATCGGACATCGGATATCAGGCAGTGGTCATCAGGGAGGACACGGACAGGAACATCAGGGACACGGATTGGATCTCAGGGAGTCAGGAACACAGACAGGAACATGGATTGGATCTCAGGGAGTCAGGAACACGGACAGGAACATTAGGAACACGGATTGGGTCTCAGAGAGTCAGGAACACGGACAGGAACATGGATTGGATCACAGGAACACGGACTGGAACACAGGCATCTGACTCCGGACATCTGGCACCGATCAGCAGGATCCGGACATCTGGCAACAATCGGCAGGACCCGGACATCAGGCAGGGAGGATAGGATCCGGACATCTGGAAGTGGTCGTCGGACATCGGACATCAGGCCATGGTCATCAGGCATAGGATCCGGACATCTGACACCGATCAGCAGGCTCCGGACATCTGGCAACAATCGGCAGGACCCGGACATCAGGCAGGGAGGATAGGATCCGGACATCTGGAAGTGGTCGTCGGACATCGGACATCAGGCCATGGTCATCAGGCATAGGATCCGGACATCTGGCAGCGACCTGAAAAGGAACCCCAGCGGTCTGGTGCAAGCCCCGCCAAGCTCAACGGGAGCTGGCCGGGGATTGCACAGAAGCTGAGCACAGAGTAACAGAAACTCAGCACACACCGGACTCCTCCTTCCAAGATGAACTCAGGTTATATAGCAAGGATTCACAGTCACTGGCACAGGGTTCTGGACTCAGCAGGATTTCAGGAATATAACACAGAGGACACAATTCAGACAGTCAGGTACAAGATGTGATCCAAGATCAGGGGTTCAGGTAATTAGACACAGCAGGAACAGGCCTGGATATACAGCCTCCAGGAACGGCGATCTGGGTAATCAGTCCCCAGCATAGGCGGAAACACAAGACACAGTTCAGACATTCAGGTACAGGATGCGATCCAGGATCAGGGGTTCAGGTAATTAGACACAGCAGGAACAGGCCTGGATATACAGCCTCCAGGAACGGCGATCTGGGTAATCAGCCCCCAGCATAGGCGGAAACACAAGACACAGTTCAGACATTCAGGTACCGGGTTAGATCCAGGATCAGGGATTCAGGTAATTAGACACAGCAGGAACAGGCCTGGATATACAGCCTCCAGGAACGGCGATCTGGGTAATCAGCCCCCAGCATAGGCGGAAACACAAGACACAGTTCAGACATTCAGGTACCAGGTTAGATCCAGGATCAGGGAACAAGACACAGCAGGAACAGGGAATCAGCTCTCCAGAGCTGATCAAATTCAGAGCAGGAGCTGAACACACAACCACATACGGCTAGGTTCAGGGATTCAATGTGAAGCTCTGGCAACGCCCACTAGGGCTGGGGAACTTTATATATGAGCTGCTTCACAGCGATAGGCTGGAGCAGTAATTCTAGTAAACACCCAATCCACATAAAAGCAGGACAGGTGTGGGCCGCGCCCCCTATGCAGAGCCAGACAGCTCAACACAGAGGGAACCCAACAATGGCTGCTGCCAAACACGTAGTAAGTCATGCACCACTGCAGAGGACTTTGCAAGCTACGGACGGCTTTTACAGCAGGTCAGGGACCGCACATGCGGGCGGTCATGCAAAGCAGCGGAGCCACTCATGCAAGTACTTGTACGCAGCAGAGCCGGGAACTGAGCAGCATCCATATAGGTAACAGACAACAGCATCCCAGCTGGTTAGGGGAAAGGAGCAAAAGGGTTAATGCAAAAGACATGCAGAGTAACGCTGGAAAACAAAGTACAGAATACCAGCGTTACATTCACAATCTGTGAAAGGCTACTCCTTTGTCTACTTCTATAGTGTTTGCAACCAATGTATTGTATACGGATGGAAGCGCGTCACACTAATAGATTATATTTTAAATGGAATGGAGCAGAACCAATTGGAGATAAATGAAAAGGATGAGGCACTGAGACACGCTCAGCAGAGTACAAGCAGCAGTGCTTGAACAAGTAACTGGAGCGTGATGTGCACTCACAAAATAAAAAACACAGACTGAGGTGAACACTGAAACACAACTGTTCACAATCTGTGAAAGGCTACTCCTTTGTCTACTTCTATAGTGTTTGCAACCAATGTATTGGATACGGATGGAAGCGCGTCACACTAATAGATTATATTTTAAATGGAATGGAGCAGAACCAATTGGAGATAAATGAAAAGGATGAGGCACTGAGACACGCTCAGCAGAGTACAAGCAGCAGTGCTTGAACAAGTAACTGGAGCGTGATGTGCACTCAAAAAATAAAAAACACAGACTGAAGTGAACACTGAAACACAACTGTTCACAATCTGTGAAAGGCTACTCCTTTGTCTACTTCTATAGTGTTTGCAACCAATGTATTGGATACGGATGGAAGCGCGTCACACTAATAGATTATATTTTAAATGGAATGGAGCAGAACCAATTGGAGATAAATGAAAAGGATGAGGCACTGAGACACGCTCAGCAGAGTACAAGCAGCAGTGCTTGAACAAGTAACTGGAGCGTGATGTGCACTCAAAAAATAAAAAACACAGACTGAAGTGAACACTGAAACACAACTGTTCACAATCTGTGAAAAGCTACTCCTTTGTCTACTTCTATAGTGTTTGCAACCAATGTATTGGATACGGATGGAAGCGCGTCACACTAATAGTTAAATTGCATGGAGCTGCAAGAATTACACTGAAGAAAAAAAAAAGAGTCTGTGAGTGACACGTGCAGATGCCTACAGACAGCGTTGCATGCAGAGCAAACTGCAGCGTCACCTGCACTCACACACACCTTGCAGAGCTGTTAAAACAACACTGCAGGCAAAAGGAAGCTTTACACAGCGGTTGGTGCTAGCCTGCCTACAGCACAGTACACTAAATCGCAATCTCTAACTGTCCCTCAGAGTCAGCACAGCAGCGTTCTGTCCCTTACTGAATTCACAGCACAGTGACGCTAAAATGGCGGCGGCGCCTTTTATAGTGCATTCTGACATCATTTCAGCATCCAATCACAGCCATGCCATTAGTTAACATGACCGCAGCAGTACAGGATGTGCCCACACTTCTTAGGATTCCTCATTGGCTGACTAAAATCACATTGCCTCTCAAAGAATTATGGGAACTTCCGATTCCGGTATACGATATATGGAAAATATCGGAACTAAGTATCGAAAGTCCGATAGAGCTAATATCGGCCGATACCCGATACTTGCAGGTATCGTATCGCTCAACACTACTCTCCGGACAAGCACAGACATATATAACAGATACACTATACTTGCTTGTTTTTTGAATAGTGACATCAAGTTCTGAATTTCAAAGAAGTGATGTGATAAATATCTCTCAAGCTATTTTTTAACATAAAACCTCAGATAAGATCATGGTGGGTTAACTCAAGATAACCACTAACACATGTAAAAGTTTATTTTTCAATGTCAATGTCTATAACCTTTACAAGACAGAAAAGAAAAAGAAAAAAATGTCCTCCACTTCTAGGAATAGCCTCAGATGTTACAAGATGTTCCTAAACATAGTTTTATAACACCTCTAATTATAAAAGCCCATGTCTCCAAAATGATTGAAAATTAAACTCTGAACTGACATTTACAGTTCAGCATTTTCAGATGGACCTGTTGGCAGTGGGAAACAAGAGCCCCGTGTCTGCTTTGTAAGGCTTTGAAAAATACAATTGAGATGTCAATTATAAAGAGCACAACGGGACAGCACAAAGTGGGAACTGTCCCTCTGTTATTCACTTAGTCCACCTCCAGCAGGTGGGTCTCAATTATATATGTGGATATTGTAAGGTGGCCCAGGACACATAGTGGATGGGAGATGTGTATCACAGAAGTGGATGCTCTCTGTGATGTAAACCTGGAGTAATGCTGTAGTATACATAGTGCTAAGAGGGAGCATAACAGGGGTCGGGTTTAATGTGAGCAGTTGAGATGGGCTGGACATCCAATTTGGATGTTTTGGGTTGTCATTATGATTTAAAAAGAGAAAATACAGTAGTTTGACAATAAATGGCTTCACCCAACCACTAACCATAAGCAAAGAAAAAGTTATGGTGTTATCATTCATATTCTCTGAAAAAAGGCCAAGAAAGCAAAAATTCTGCTGGGGCATGCAAAACGTTTGAGCACAACTGTACTTATAAGAAGCAATAAGTGTAATTTTATTCATGCAACATATTGTAGTAAAAGCTAATCTGTTGGTTTATACTATTGCATTGAAAATGACAACTTGTGAATGTTTCCTTCTGCTGATGTCACACATTTCTTTGATGTGGAATAGCATGGAAATAAACATAACCTAAGTTATACATATTGCCTTAGCCAGTTACGATCAAGCACACATGGCAAGAAATGGCAATGTAGTTCTAGCGCTTGTTGCCATATTGATGTCAGAAATGTTCTTGTGATGCAGGGAAGACGATCTGTGTCTAACATGTATGTTCCCATATGCAGGTTATTGTAATCTGCTGGCATTGTTATGCCTGTACTATACACAGAAGAACACATTTCCTTTCTTGCCAAGGAGGCTATACCAATTGTTCTTGGTAAGATTGCCAAACGCAAGGCATTTTGAAAGTTAATACAATGGGATAGAGTTACGGCTCAAAGAGCAGTCATTCAACATACTTTGTCATCTCAGAGTAAAGTAAAAGCTGGAAATATGATCTAACGCCCACACAAAGTGAGGATTCGCCTCTTATTGTTAAAACCTGAGATGTAAAGTAAAATGTTAGGAAACCAAAATACAGTTTTGAATACATTGCAACCTAACCAGAGCAAACACAAGGTAGACTATGAAAAACAGGACCCTCGTTCACGCTCGTGCACAGAATTGCTCAATGAAGTCTAATGTCTATGTACTATTAGATGAAACCATGCTTCACCAGACATGATGCATCACAATGGGTCCAAATAGCCGGTTGTTTTGAATAGAGTTAGGAATTATGTCAAAGGCTTAGATCACTTGAAGACTGACAGAGCTCTGTTTTGTGAGCAGGTAATTTAAACTAGCTATCCCCAGATCAAACATTGTGTGTGCATATATCGTAATTAGCAACTAGCTGTCAATTCTAGATAACCAAATAGTTGAGCAGATGTTTCCCACATTCTTTCTTGCTAGCATCTAGGTGATAAGCCAAAGGTGAGAGAAGGGCCTGAATGGCCTCAGCCATTGTGGCTCCGCAACCACAGGAGGTCCACTGGACATTTTGAGGTTGCCTTCATAATTATAGGAGTTGGACACAATCCATGGATATATATACCCATGATCGGGGAATATATTGGCATCTGTGGGTAAAATTGCAAAAGTGTTACAGGAACGCAATATCTCCCTGAATTATGGACATATCATATTCATGTTTGGTGTGTGTAGATTGCATAAAGATGAGGGTCATATTGTTTCTCTAGATTTCTGGGGGAAAATATGAACCAGAATACAAATTAGGGACAAAACTGAGGTTTAAGGGTATGCCACACTAAACAATATCGCTAACGGGATCGCTAAAAAACGTCACTATTTAGCAATCCTGTTAGCGATGTTGTGTGCGGCAGCTTCCAGCGACGAGCTTCCTGCTGTGATCTCGCTCGTCGCTGGAATCGTTCCGGACCCTATTTTCTCGTCGGCGCTCCCGCTGGGTAAGTATCTAATCGCTGTGTGGCACCTTTTCTTAGCGATTTAGCGGTACTTTTGTACCGCTAAAGTCGTTAAGAAGATCGCTAACGGTGATAGCGTCGTTAACTATATCGCTAAATGTGGCCGCATTTAGCGATATAGAAACAATCCCGCTAGCGATCGCATTAGTATGCGTCGTTATCGTGATCGCTAGCGGGATTGTTTAGTGTGGCAGTACCTTTAGTCGCATCCAAGCGACCGTCCTCCTCTTATCTCAGAAGAGGGAGAGGTATGGGGTCTGGTGAGACCCTTTACAACATCTCATCTCTCATCTACTGAATTGCATTGTCAGACCCAAGAAGAAGCAACGAGTGTTGCAGGTCTGTTCATATTTCCTTCAGCATTCTCCACCGCCAGATGGTCACGTAGATTCAATTTGTAAGACATATGTGTATTTTATCCCATTTATTGTATATTGTTTTAGCCTGTATGTATGTCCTTGCATTGTCCCATGTTTTGTAACCTTTTTATTCACTGTACTCTTTTTATATATTAAGTCTACAGTAAAATTGAATAAGTTTGTTCCTTGCTGCTCCAAACGTACCTACAAACCCTGTGGAGGGTGAGAATAGCTTGGTTGTTTTACCCTTTTGTATGCCAGAGTGCAAGAAGAGTATGTATCAGGTGCTCGAGAAAGATGGGTGGCGTGTGTGCTAGCGTGGGACCCAGTGTTGGTGTCTCGCTGGCGTATCAGAACAGCAAGTGATGGCAGTGAAAAGTGTGGTGTGGATGCGTGAACTGGCTGTGGGGTGCACTTAGCTCATTGTCAGCCTATTGCAATAGGTAAGTGGACAAGTGAGAATGAGACGCAGAGTCCCTCTTTACAGTCGCATCCGAGGTACGTGTGTGTCAAGCAAGTGGTGTGTGACTATCTATGACCAGTAACCGATTATAATATGGCACACATCTGTTAATCTTCCTTAAGTCTGCATCAGGTGCAATAGGCCTGACAGGCACAGCTCACACAATTTTGTTCCATCCAAGGTGGCAGGGGATCCGACCCCTCTGTAACAACCCTGCCGGCATCATTGTATGGCCTCCCATTCCCCACCTGTCTTACACACCAGTTTACTCACTACTCCGGGCCATGCTGTGAGTTCTGTCTTCTGCCGGCTCCATTCTGTGTACCTCATGTCTCCTGCCTGCTCCTTGCATGCTTGCTGGCTGTGAGCATAAGGGGGTGGCGCCGGAACTTCCTGAGTCTTATAGAGACAGTGTGCAAATTCCTAAGGTGTCCCCAGCCAATTGCCATGAGGCATCAGGTAGTTAAAGCATCCCCACCAGTAGGAGGATGCCTGAGCAACGCTCTATCTCAGTCAGTGTCTTGCTGCTGAGCTGCCAGATCCTGTCCAGTTTTCGCCTTCTCTGGGGGCTGCATACCCAGACCTGTTTCTGTGCACTTTGTGTTACTTGTTCCACTCTCCAGGAGGTTGCATATCCTGGTCTATATCCTAGTTCCTGTACCTGACCTTGTCTGTACTCAGTCCTATTTCTGTGTCTGTTATGTCCCAGTTTGTGGTCTTTCCTTCCCTGCTCTGTGTATTCTTGTTTTCTTCTGTTCAGCTCGCCGCACCTAGCAGCTCTGCTTGCCGCAACCTAGCGGCTCTGCTCTGCTTGCAGCAACCTAGTGGCTCTGCTTGCCGCACCCAGCGGCTCACCTCTGCGTGCCGCACCCAGCGGCTCTGCTCCGCCTACCTGCGGTTCTACTCTGCAATTGCTCCGCCTACCTGCGGTTGTGCTCTGCTCTTGCGCCGCCTACCTGCGGTTCTGCTCTGCACCTGCTCCAACTCCCTGTGGTTCTGCTCTGCACTTGCTCCACCTACCTGCAGTTCTGCTCTGCACTTGCTCCGCCTACCTGCGGTTCTGCTCTGCACTTGCTCTGCCTCCATGCGGTTCTGCTCTGCACTTGCTCCACCTACCTGCGGTTCTGCTCTGCACTAGCTCCGCCTACTTGTGGTTCTTTGCTCTGCACTTGCTCCGCCTACCTGCAGTTCTGCTCTGCACTTGCTCCGCCTTCCTGCAATTCTGCTCTGCAATTGCTCCGTCTACCTGCAGTTGTGCTCTGCACTTGCTCCGCCTACCTGTGTTTCTGCTCTGCACTTGCTCTGCCTACCTGCGGTTCTGCTATGCACTTGCTCCGCCTTTCTGTGGTTCTGCGCTGCACTTGCTCCGCCTCCCTGCCGTTCTGCTCTGCACTTGCTCCACCTCCCTGTAGTTCTGTTAAGCTTTCCATTCTGCATCCTGCGGGTCATTCTCCTCCAGTCGGAACAGGTCCCTACCTGTTCCCATATACCACTCATACCTGCCCGTGTTCCTGTCCCTACCGAGTCAGTTCCTGCCCCTTCCACTTGAACTGTGCCCGCCTGTCTGCAAGTATCTCAGCCGTGCCCGCCTGTCTGCCAAAAGTGCCAGCCTTGCCCGCCTGTATTTGCCCGCACCGACTAACTGTAATTAGTCCCTCAGTGGGATCAGCTGCTACAGCCAGACACAGCCCTGGAGTGGTACCTGGTAGCTATGTGTAGCCCAGCTGCGCTTGGTGCCACATGTTACCCAGGAGGATGCACAAAAAGGTAAATCACGAACAACTGATATTCATTCACACTCCACACTTCCCCATAGTGCCACCAGAGGGAGCCCCTTTAGACTATATAAGGGTGTGGAGAGACGTAGCAGGAGACATTCTAGCCAGACGGTCTTCTAGTCAGAGCTCAGTCTGAGCCAGTGCGAGTTCGGATGAGTTGTGATTCCTGTCAGATGAGACAGAGGAAGAAAGACAAGCTGTTACCTCAGAACAGGCTGACTGTTAGTCCCCTATGAACGTGGAAAGTGACTCTCAGAGTGTGCACAGATCAGTCTGACGGAAAGTCCTGATAGCTACTCTGGACAGAGCCTATGAAGGAGAAGAAGGAAGGGAACTACA
Organism: Oophaga sylvatica; assembly: GCA_033576555.1. Taxonomy (NCBI): domain Eukaryota; kingdom Metazoa; phylum Chordata; class Amphibia; order Anura; family Dendrobatidae; genus Oophaga; species Oophaga sylvatica. Next base: position 61,396,565 of record JARQOD010000001.1, on the reverse strand, counting down.
GTATTCGTAACAACGAGTCGACTGAGGAATGGTCAGTGAGCGGTGGATAGAAGGAAGCTGACGACTAGGACTACTGTTGCCTGTGCTTATGTTAAGGGTGTGAGTAGGACGACGGGTGAGTGGAAAAAGAAAAAGAAAGAGAGTGACTGAGGAGAAATAGCGACGTTAGCTTATCCTCCACTCTGCACAACCGGACACCGGGTCCGAGCTTGCTAGTTCCTTCACGGCTAGTGGGAGAAACCGGAGACCCTGCTGGACTTCAGGTCGCAGAGGGGCCCTTTAGTGCTGATACGTAACCGGGGTCAGGAGGAACAGGAGTCAGGCCTGATCAGCCACATAGACTTAGTTCTGTCCACAAGAAGGCTCCACCACAATGTCAGCCGGGCGAAGCTGTTCTACACGGAGTTAAACTTAGCTTCATGCAAGTTAGAGACTCACACACATCAAGAAGTAAGGAGGCCTTACACCTACTCAGTGATTACTGGATGTGCATTCTCCACCCTGACAGCCTCCCGGGACGTGCCTGAACCCACAACAGTAAAGGTACAGAAAGAGACTTTTTGCGTGTGTCTGCATTATTGCCTGCACCCCTGCACCGCCATATACCTCGAGGGATCAGTCTTACCTGTGGAAGACTTAACACCTTGCTGCCCAGTTACAACCCCTCAGAGGATTCACCATGCAGCGCTGGTCACCCTGATCAGAAACCACAGGTGGCGTCACGAACATTTCTACAATCCCCTGTAAATACCCCCCTTTTAGTGAGCGCCCAGGGCAACGGACTGAGCCGTGCTACCCGTGACATCCCCAGTGAAGTGAACGGGCTCGGTGCCGAGTACCCCAAGCCCTGGTACGTGCGACTCATCTTTTGGCGTCACGAACAGGATCCGAAGCTCGCAAAATGCGAGTCCTGTGTGTCTAAACGGACTGTTTTTGTGCAAAAAGACTGTGTGCAGTTTTTGTGCTTTTTGGCGCCATTTTCCGCCATTTTGCCGCCATATTCGCGCCCTGAGGCACTGGTGAAGAAGGTGGGCGTGCATTCGTGGGCGTGCCCCCTCCTGTGGCACGAAAGTTATGGCCGCCTTATCCAAATGCTACTATAATGTCCGAGCCTGCCCCACTGCAAGAGAGATCCGCCTCCTCTTCATCCTCTATGCTAAGAAGAGAAAGCGAAAGTCCCACCTCCACGGAAAAGACCAGATTGTTCCAGATGGGAAACACAGTCTGGCCTGGAGTGAGATGGCGGAAGGACAGGAGACGCTGTGTGGAGGAATGGCGGTGCGCAGACCCCGTTCCCCTGAAGAGCTGCAGCCTGTGCCTGAACCGTCCCCAGGTCGGGCGGATGACCGGAGAATGCAGAAAGTGGAGGAGGTGGAAGCGGCGCTAAGGGATATGGCCCGACACCGCGCAGAGATGGAGGCGATGGAGCAAATCTGGCGTGCCCTGAAACAGCGGCTGCTGTGGGACCCACTGCTCTCCCCTCAAGATGCGCAAATGCCACCCGCGCCACCACTGGACCCAGCGGCTGATGAACCACCGGAGGCCGGCCCCAAAAGAGCTGATCCTGACTCCGCCAAGGACGCGGCGGGAGGGAAGGAGGCTGAGGAGGCCCTGCCCGGTCCAGAATGCCAGCCAGGCCTGGAACCAGAGGCCGCAGCGGAATGCAGTCCCCCGGTTGGGACGACGGAGGAGATCCTGCCCGAAGCGATGGAGATTGACTGGGAGGAGATGGAGCTCCTGGACGACGTGGAATACGCCGCCCAGAAGAAGAACGAGTGGCGACGCCGTGAGCAGAAGCAGCGACAGCAGCAGGAGCAGCGAGAGGCGCAGCAGCTTCGCCAGAGGTACCGGGAGAAAGATCTTGCTGACAAGGAGAACGTCAGGCGAGACAAAGGTACGCTCCGGGAACTGCGGCGCCAGGGGGCCATTAGAGACTTCAAACTCCAGGGAGGCTGGGGGTTCATCCACGAACCAGGCCTGTACCAGGAAGTCTTTGTTAATCGCAGGGATGTGGAGTCTCACCTGCCAGAGGGGCACCCGGGAAGGGATCTGCTTATTGGGGATATTGTCACCTACACGCGGCATTGGGGTCTTAAGGGGTGGTATGCCCTGAATGTCTCCTGAGTCAGCGACCCCGTCCCTGAAGCCGGAAACGTACCCCGTGTCTTAGTGTCCCAGGTCCCAGCCACATCAGCGTCCGGCCGCGCACCTGCATCTTATCCTGCGTCCTATTCTGCAACGCAACAGAGCGCAACAGTTGCAAGTGCGCCCCCTACTGAGCCATTGCATGTGCATGCGTCACCATTGGGAACGCTGCAGAGCGTAGCGACTGCAACAGCGACCCCTATTGAGCCAAACTTATACTTAGAAGAGGCACCTGTTAGGCCTCCAGGAAGTCGCAAAGCAAAAATTGAAACAAGGACTGTAGCTACCCAGACACAGGTAGCAGGACATGATCTCTTGGTGATGCGTTCCAGAGCGCACCGTATACTTCCAGCCCCAGGTATGGAAGGAGTAACTACCTTATTCAAAGAAGACCAGTAGGACCCAGACAGGGTTTACTGTAACTGTAAAAAGTTATGAAGAATTGCACTTTATTGATATGTGATGATGTTTGCATAAGATGATGCATAGTATACCCCAGCTGGGTAATGTGTAGTGAAGTATTAAGTGTTATGTGAAATGTTCTTATGCCAAGGACTGCGTGGCTGAGGACTTTGCCAGCCCAAAAACTGTAATGTAAATAGTTGGCACTTGGTGCTCCATCTTGGTTTTACGTAAAGCCATTCTACCTCTGAAGAAAAACCCATATGGTGTGGCCTTGAGTGAGGTTTGCAGCAGAGAAGTCCTGCAGCACACCCAGGACCACCGTGGGAGGTTTGGTGCGGGTCCTCCACAAGAATTTAGTATTTATTGTGAGAAAGTATTTTGATATTTTTTCGATTTGCAATTTGTACACAATGTAACGTTAAAGTGTCCTTACCTCCCGCAAGGGATGAGTTATGTTTGATGTTATTATAAAAATTGTTTTCTTTTTCAGCCTGGGAGTGCTGAATATAACTAGGGGGGGATGTGTAGCCCAGCTGCGCTTGGTGCCACATGTTACCCAGGAGGATGCACAAAAAGGTAAATCACGAACACCTGATATTCATTCACACTCCACACTTCCCCATAGTGCCACCAGAGGGAGCCCCTTTAGACTATATAAGGGTGTGGAGAGACGTAGCAGGAGACATTCTAGCCAGACGGTCTTCTAGTCAGAGCTCAGTCTGAGCCAGTGCGAGTTCGGATGAGTTGTGATTCCTGTCAGATGAGACAGAGGAAGAAAGACAAGCTGTTACCTCAGAACAGGCTGACTGTTAGTCCCCTATGAACGTGGAAAGTGACTCTCAGAGTGTGCACAGATCAGTCTGACGGAAAGTCCTGATAGCTACTCTGGACAGAGCCTATGAAGGAGAAGAAGGAAGGGAACTACAGTATTCGTAACAACGAGTCGACTGAGGAATGGTCAGTGAGCGGTGGATAGAAGGAAGCTGACGACTAGGACTACTGTTGCCTGTGCTTATGTTAAGGGTGTGAGTAGGACGACGGGCGAGTGGAAAAAGGAAAAGAAAGAGAGTGACTGAGGAGAAATAGCGACGATAGCTTATCCTCCACTCTGCACAACCGGACACCGGGTCCGAGCTTGCTAGTTCCTTCACGGCTAGTGGGAGAAACCGGAGACCCTGCTGGACTTCAGGTCGCAGAGGGGCCCTTTAGTGCTGATACGTAACCGGGGTCAGGAGGAACAGGAGTCAGGCCTGATCAGCCACATAGACTTAGTTCTGTCCACAAGAAGGCTCCACCACAATGTCAGCCGGGCGTAGCTGTTCTACACGGAGTTAAACTTAGCTTCATGCAAGTTAGAGACTCACACACATCAAGAAGTAAGGAGGCCTTACACCTACTCAGTGATTACTGGATGTGCATTCTCCACCCTGACAGCCTCCCGAGACATGCCTGAACCCACAACAGTAAAGGTACAGAAAGAGACTTTTTGTGTGTGTCTGCATTATTGCCTGCACCCCTGCACTGCCATATACCTCGAGGGATCAGTCTTACCTGTGGAAGACTTAACACCTTGTTGCCCAGTTACAACCCCTCAGAGGATTCACCATGCAGCGCTGGTCACCCTGATCAGAAACCACAGGTGGCGTCACGAACATTTCTACAATCCCCTGTAAATACCCCCCTTTTAGTGAGCGCCCAGGGCAACGGACTGAGCCGTGCTACCCGTGACATCCCCCAGTGAAGTGAACGGGCTCGGTGCCGAGTACCCCAAGCCCTGGTACGTGCGACTCAGCTACCTGCCACACAAGCCTGACCTCACCATCAGAGGCTCCAGTGAACACCACAATCCCTCGCGCCACCCAGCCAGGGCGCGAGCGTAACACCCTCCTTGTACCTTCCGGTGTTTAAGTGCTGCTTTAAATCCGCCCACCTCCGAAGAGTGGAAAGTTTGTTTATATTTTGTAGAAATAAAAGGGTTTTCTTAGAAAAGGCCTCTCAGGCACATTCCACCCAAATAAATAATAATTTCTAATATACATTGATAATATGATCTGCTAATCTCGCTTTTCTCTCTGCCAATGCCTCTCTTCTGTCGCTCTTAACATCTGATTTTGAGTTAACTTGACTCCAGAAGCATTTAAGTGCCTTACAATTAAGTATTTTACCTAATTTTAGTGTTTAGTAATAGTTATGTCCTGAAAACTGAGGACTATTTGACGGTGGTTGCGAAATTTGGGTACTTTTTGTTTTTGGTTATTAAATGAGTTTTTTTGTACCTGATTCTGTGTGCTCTCCTATGAAGGTCACTAAGTACTTTTAGATCCTTGAAATTGGTGTAAATAGAAATTATAGGTGCTTATCTAACCTGTGCCTGTCAAGCGCATTGCACCCAAACTAACACGGTTCCACCCGTCAGTGTGTCTGTGATGCAGTTACTGACAGCTCAACCGTCCAATCTGGTACAGGGGGTGTGCTGGGGTGTGTGGAGTTGTCAGTGTTTTGATTGACTGCTCGGCCATCCAATCTGAGATTGGGAGGCACTGGCTGTCTACAGGTGTTCATTGTGCCAGGTGATTGCCATGCTACTTAACTGAGCTGTTTCTCCCAGATGTACATTCAGCTACTGTGTGGTTTATGCCTTGAGGTCTGTTATAGACCTTTCATTGCCTGACCTTGGACCTTGTTCCGACCATCTGTCTGTTTAACCCCTTCTGCTCTGATCCAGAACATTACCTGACTATGCCTTTGTCTCTCTTACTTCTGTTTATGATGTACCCTCCTGGCTCCTGACCTTGGACTCCTTGACTACCATGACTCACAGCTTGTCTGTGAGAAGTGACTAGCGTCACACAAACTCTGGTGTGCAACAGATGTGCCTGATGCCGCTGGTGCCATTTTGTTGGATGTCAATTTTTTTTCTAAGCCCACAATATTATATGCATTATGTAAAATAGGTGGCAGGTCACTGAAGGATCAGTGACCAGTAATAAGCCCATAAGGCAAAATTCTGCTGACTGGTTCACTTTAAAAGGGAAGAGGATGCAAAACCGCGCGTTGAGAATAGAAGTCTCACTGGACTGTAGTACTGTGCTGGGTTGTGAATGCAGGTGAACTAGTGGAGACAGAAACCAAGCAAGTTAAGAAAAAGGAACTGAGACCGTGTGTGAAAATGATCCGTGTGTTGAAGGAAACAGACATTAAGTTGTGTACCCACTTTCTTTTGTACATAATCCCCACCAAGTTATCATTCACTACAAATTTTATTATTGACTGGTGGTCTCCCTCATTGAAGTAAAAAACATCTGGTCCCGGACAACCAAAGTCATAGGTAACATGTGGCCTGCAAGGGCTTAGTGCCCCCATAGATGAAGTCCACACACCCAGCCAGGACCACCACCTTCATGTAACATGCCGAGGCATAAGAGACTAGTAACTGGCCCTCGGCTCATGCCCCGTGCCATGTTACAAATGTCCACTGTTCTGAAGTCTCAATATTACGTACGATGCTTACTAAGAAGAGAAAAAAGGAAAATGAAAAGAGAGAGGGGGTCGAGGATTACACTTCACAAGAAAAGAGCTTCAGTGAGTCGACTTCCATCAGTTGCCCATATGGATCTGGACGAGTTCGGGGGGCTGATTGTTTACAGACTATTGCTATCAGAGATTTAGCAGCTGTGCAAATGTATAGGAACAACCTGGCCTTCTTTCCCAGTCCCCTCTTTTGTGACTTCTTTAACTGCTTCTGGGAAGAAGTAACCAATCCACTCTTCTGGCTTCTTTTGAAAGCCACCACTATGCTATATACAGAATTAAAAAAAACCACTGTGCACCATTTATCTTAAGCGTATTCTGCTTAAAAAACAATGCAAGTATGTACCCTAAGAGATAAGCCACTGCCACAAATCAAGCTCCCATAAAGAAATAGGAGTGGTCAGCACTTCTGAGTACGCATCTGTGTACAATCAGGTGAGAGATCTGCCGGCTGAACGATCGTCCGAACCATTCAGTAAAGTGCTTTACTGTAAGACAGTTGTGATGAATGATGCACGTGTACGGACCACAAAAGGGGAACAGGTGTTTGTATTTCATGGCCTACCCTTTGCTGTCACCACTCCTAATGTAACAGCCATGAGACCACTATTAGAAAGACACTGCACAAATTAGATTTCAATGGATGTTGTCCCCGGGCAAGACATTAGTCATCTGAGGTGGTAACTTAGGAGCCTGATACCCACCATAAAGGATAGCATTGGAAACAGTAGGTTTAGGGCTTCTTTACTCCACCAGGTTCTGGTAGATCACCATTTACCGTACTTCATCTTTCATAATAGCCAAGCATTGTGACAACGAAGTTCTTACATCCTCCAAAACATCCTGAATTCCAGTATAAATGACTACTGACAAGATTTCATCAAACAGCTTGGATGACCCTTGGATGTTGACAAGGGATATAATCCAGATGATCCAGAAATATTTATTTTACAGTCCACATCTTGTCAAATGAACGGCCCTCTACATGTTGTCAGTGGCAGAGCTGAAATGAAACGTTTATACGAAAGGTAAAAATAGAAAATATACTGACAGTCTCCATTTGACGAACCTAATGCTATTGTAACGGTGCAAGCTCATGGATTGCTTCCAGACTTCCAAGGGTTAAATGTGTTTATGTACTTGTATGTGATACAGGTAAGATACCCCATGGGGCTGCAGTTAGCCGGGACAGGGTTAACTGTAGTTGCCAACCCAGATGGGAGGGGGAACTGGGTGTTAGAGGCAGAGGCAGGAAGTGACAGTTCAGTTAATGCAAAGGCAGGAGTGCATATGCAGCAGGGATAAGCTGCTAAGGACGACTCAAGCTCAATATTCGGGACAGCAGATTGCTGTAAATACCTTTCGCGTGATTCTGTCTAATGGCTAAGGGCAACCTCGAGATGGATGTAGGGGGCACACTCAGCTTGTGAAGCTAGATAGAAAGATGGACTCAGACTACATGTGGTGGAAGGTATTACAATCCAAAAATGCTGCTAGGGGTGAGGAAGATCCCCAGGGTCGGTCCCGAGATCCAGGGCTAAAGTTGTATCTGGTACTTGTGGGAGAGATGACAACCCGTTGGGCCTTATCCTTTAAACCTGCTTGTAAATATTGTACAGACTGCTATTCTCTAAGTAAAAGTTTGTTTTTTTATTAACCATGTGTCTCTTGGACTATTTGCTGCCCTGGTTCCAGAAGAGGGATTCCTGGACTCAGGACAGGCCTGCTGGCCAGAAGTGGAAGACACCACATAGCAGCACACCAGGACAGAGACACCCCTTGTCTGTAGGATGCCAGACCAGAGCTCGCCCACTACTGCCTCGTTTGGGCATCTTACATTATGATGAGAGAAAACAAGCAAGTCATAAAGTAATAGTTCACATATCATGTGTATCACCTACCGTTGCCCCAACGCTCCTCTTGTCGCAGTGGCGAAATAATAATAATCTTTATTTTTATATAGCGCTAACATATTCCGCAGCGCTTTACAGTTTGCACACATTATCGTCGCTGTCCCCGAAGGAGCTCACAATCTAGATTCCCTATCTGTATGTTTTTGGAATGTGGGAGGAAACCGGAGTACCCGGAGGAAACCCACGCAAACACGGGGAGAACATACAAACTCCTTGCAGATGTTGTCCTTGGGGGGATTCGAACCTAGGACTCCAGCGCTGCAAGGCTGTAGTGCTATCCACTGAGAAACACATGTGTGGTTAATTCAAAGGACTGGCACATGACTTATTCGTTCCAAAGACCCTACAAAGGACCAGGAGGAACTCATTATGGGTGGAAGAAAGGCGATTATGGCAGCAAAATATGAAAGTATGAAAGGTTTCTTTACCGTTAGAGCAGTCAGACTGTGGAATGCCGACTACAAGAGGTAGTAATGTCAGACACTATAATAGCTTTTTAAAAGGGCTGGATAATTTCCTCAGTACACATAACATTGTGGGATATAGATAATTTAGTGACAAAGAATGTATAATTAGTAGAGAAAGGTTGAACTTGATGGACCAAGGTCTTTTTGCAACCTGTGTTTGAGGTCACAGTTAAAGCTTCTGATTGTCTGCACATGCCCGTACAACTGAAATTGGATGTACAGAACCAGATTCCGTACATCGTGCTCTGGTCACACAGATATCCTATAAACTCAGGTGTACATGCTCGGTCTATACTATATTGTCAATGGGACCGGTGGAAATAGTGACAGCAATCCCATAGATTATGAGTGGAGGCCAAGCATGTGCTCTTCGGCTCCATTCAGAACAGGGCTGCAGAGCACTATCCTCATGGGTTCCAGAGTCACTGGAGGTCCATGTGGCCAGTGATCAGTAAGTTGTTCAGTATCCTAAGGATAGGGGTAACTTTTTGGGGGAGAGAATAACTCTTTAAGACTGGAAATAAATACTTGGTAACCAATTACATATTTGTGTATGTACTATACATTAATCTTTCATTTAAAGGATGGAGTTTTTAGAACTTCCCTGTCAGGTGCCAACAGAATTTCATGGGAAGTGAAGTAACGTGCCAGCATTCTTCTGAACCACGGGGAAAACCCAAAGCTCCAGAAGGAAACCAATGTGAACTCAGGAAAAACATCAAGAGCAGATCATGCCCTGGTGACAATCAAATCCCTGGATCCAGCACAACATGGGAACAGCATTAATCACATTGCCAAGGTGCCGCCCAATATACATAGATCTCTACTCATACATCGACTGAAACAATCTCAGACTAACAGCAAAAAGTGCACGCGTCTACGGTGTCACAGTAAGACAATGGGGCCCGGAGAGGGCAGCCACAGCACGCAACACCTCTGGGAATCAAGAAAAAGGAAATGACAAATCCACTTGTAAACACTTATTTCTGGTCATTTTAAATTCAGCTCCAGCTGTGGACCCTTCCATCAAAACTAAGAAACCTATATTTTATTTCAGAAGGAGCAGATGGAGTAGAGCTGAGGTTTGCATTGCAGCAGACTTTGACATTTAAATTCCTAGTACAACTTTTCTCTTTTATTCTTCACCACCTGCTACCTAGCAGTAAAGTATGTTCAGTATATGCATTAAAATACTTACCTATCATGGTCCTCTGCCATCTTCAGCTCCGCTCAGGTCCACTCCTGGATCATATGACTGCAGTTGTGACAATGTGGCTTATACAGACTTCTCTGTGTGAACTGGACATAACTTTCTCAATGTGCATTATAAAGAATTATTGGTACGTAGCCAAGAAAGACCTGTGGTCATATAATGCAGGAGAGGAACCGGAGAGGCGCTGGAAACTGCAAAAAACAACGATGGGTAGGAGATGGTAGCTATCATTAGGGGAGCAACTAGAATAGGTGCAAGGGTTGCAATCGCACCCGAGCCCCTGGAAACTCAAGGAGTTGCAAAGGTTTTTTTGCCTCATAGGGAAAACATTTTTACTATTAAAGTAATCCCCTGTTGGGGATTTTGCATTGGGGCCCACAAGCTTCAAATTATGCTACTGGCTATCATATTTTACTGATAACTCATGAACGCTGAAAAAAAAATTACTGGTATACATAAATTTGTTTATTTTGCTGACTTATATAACGCCATTCATTACACAGACATCACCATCACTGTCCCCATTGGGCTCACAATCTAAATTCCCTATCCGTATGTCTTTGGAGTGTGGGAGGAAACCGGAGAACATGGAGGAAATCCCCGGAAACACTGGTAGAACATACAAACTCCTTGCAGATGTTGTCCTTGGTGGGATTTGAACAAAGGACTCCAGCACTGCGAAGCAACAATGCTAACCACTGGGCCACCGTGATAAACAACTAAAATCATTAAAAAACATTCTTGTTATATACTATTATATATTATTTATAGTTGTTATTGTGGCCCCTGAGGTGCTTTTATTTCCTTCTTAGAAAGCCCTCTTCATTTGTCCAGTACTGGTGTAACATTCCCACATGAAGGCCTTTTGGCGTTGCCCACGTAGTATCAAGACCAATCTCTGTCTGTCATTGTGTCCTACACAAAAGCGGGACTCATTACTGAAGAGGAAAGACCTCAGGATACTGAAGCAATAAAAAAAAACCCAAAAGTGAGCCTATTTTGGGAATAACACCCCTCGCTGAATTCATCTACAGACCCCAGTGACTATTTTGGCCTCACAAGTGTTGATGTTACAAAGTAAAAATGGCAAATATGCTTCTGGAGACACACATCCTGGAGATTAGGTGGATCTTTCCTACCACACCGTCGCCGTACATGTAGATGTAACCACCCATCATGGCCGTTTAACTCCCCTAGATCATGACAATGGCATCTAGATGGTTAACAGAGAAGGGGCACCCTTGTTAACATCATTGGCACCCACCGGGGCCCAGATGGGTATTATGGCAACCATATGCCCTTTAGTCTCAGAGAGTGATAGCCCATTAGGCCCAGACCTCCATGCGGCAGATGACGCGAGGCTACCGTCGGGAGACCAGCGGCTAGCGCCGCTGATCTCCCGATGATACAGGTGGCGTGCGTGGTTCAAATCCTGCGCCAATTCGTGGCCAGACTGCGCCTGTCGCTAATTGGTCGCGTCTGGCCGGGCGCGACAAGTCAGCGACGAGGGCTTTCTGTTACAGACAGAATTAGACGATCATATAGTAGATATTTAGCTACTTTTGTGACAGTTTTATAGTTTAGGTTGCTTTGAATACCATGATACAAACTATGTGTATTAATTTTAAAGTCAAAGCTGGGATTTTAGTTGCAAAACAGCTTTCCATGATTTCTTTGTACATTTTTATAAATTTTATTGAACTTTTTTTTTAATTTAGTCCCACTATTAGGGTTGAGCATTCCGATACTGCAAATATCGGGTATCGGCCGATATTGGCTGTATTGGAATTCCGATTCCGAGTTCCGATATTTTCGTCATATCGGATACCGGAATCGGGATGTCACTGTCACTGTCAGTGTCCGTCTGTCGGGTCTGTCAGGAGTCAGCGGCACTTACCTGGCAGAAGATCTCCGGCGGTCACGTCCTGGACTGCTTCATGGCTGCCATCCTCTTCTCCCCGGCGGTCACATGCAGTTTCTCACGATAACTGCAGTGACTGCTGGGTAATCCCGGCCGTAAAGCAGTCAGTCCGATGACGTCACCGCCGGGGAAGCAGGTAATCAGCTGTGCTGCGTTGCAATGACAGGCTCTGCCTGTCATTGCGATGTAGCAGAGCTGGATCGTCGTGGGACTGTCGTTATGGACTGCGTCGGACAGGTGGTATACTGTTGGTTTGTTTTTTTTATTTTTTTACAGGAGATCGATGGCGTCGCAGGAATGAGAGTACAATAAAAGAAATGAAAACTGTGTTGTCTCTTTTATTTCATTAAAAGACTTTTTTCTTGCTGTGTCTTTTTTTTTACACATTTAAAAACTTTGGGATTAATAATGGATCGGTGTCTTATTGACACCTATCCATTATTAACCGGGCTTATTGTCACCGTGCAATCAACGGTGACATTAACCCCTTATTACCCCACTTGCCACCGCTACAGGGCAGTGGGAAGAGCCGGGTAAAGTGCCACAATTGGCACATCTTTTGATGCGCCAAATGTGGGGCTGCTGTAGCCTGGTATTATCAGGCTGTTGAGGGCCAAAATCCATGGGCCTTGACAGTCTTTTAATACCAGGCCGCAGCAGTCTGCATTTTACTTGGCTGGTTAACAAAAATAGGGGGACCCCTACGCCGTTTTTTTTTCGAGGGGATCCCCTATTTTTGTTAACCAGCCAAGCTAAGCAGACTGCTGTGGCCTGGTATTATCAGGCTTGCAAGGTCCATGGATATTGGATCCTTACCAGCCTGAAAAACCAGGCCTCAGCAGTCTGCTTCATCTGGCTGGTTAACAAAAATAGGGGGGACCCCACGCCAATTTTTTTCGAGGGGATCCCCTATTTTTGTTAATCAGCCAAGATATGCAGACTGCTGTGGCCTGGTATTATCAGGCTGGCAAGGTCCATGGATCTTGGCTCCTTAACAGCCTGAAAAACCAGGCCTCAGCAGTCTGCTTCATCTGGCTGGTTAACAAAAATAGGGGGGACCCCACGCCAATTTTTTTCGAGGGGATCCCCTATTTTTGTTAATCAGCCAAGATATGCAGACTGCTGTGGCCTGGTATTATCAGGCTGGCAAGGTCCATGGATCTTGGCTCCTTAACAGCCTGAAAATCCAGGCCTCAGCGGTCTGCTTCATCTGGCTGGTTAACAAAAATAGGGGGGACCCCACGCCATTTTTTTTTCGAAGGGAACCCCTATTTTTGTTAATCAGTTCCCTCTGACGTCACTGATGGTGTCCCTGGCTGACCTGAAGTGAAAGTGGAAAGCAATCAATTAAGCTTTCCACTTCCTCTCCTGTCAGCCAGGAGAGGAACTCATTCATTTGGGGGTTTACTGTGAGGCTGCAGCATTAGCTGCGGTCCCTGCAGTAAACATTAACCCTTTCTGAAGGATTACACCGTGGGACCTGACTGTGCATCGGATTGGTAAGAATAATTTTGCTTTATTATTTTATTTTTATTACAGGAAATGGTTTTAGCAGGTAAATAAAATATGGTCAAAAACTGTGTGATTATTTCATTAAACTTTTTTATTAAAGTGTGTGTGTTTGATTATTCTTTCATACAATAGGATTAATAATTGATAGTTGTCTAATTGACAGCTCTCAATTATTAACCTGGCTTAAAGTGACCTTTCAATTGCAAGGTCATTTTAACCCCTTATTAACCCATTCGCCACCGCTACAGGGCAATGGGAATAGACGGGCAAAGTGCCAGAAAGGGCAAATCTAATTAGAGATTTGCCCTTTCTGGGGTGTCTGGGGGCAGATGTTAAGTAGCCGGGGGGGGCAAAAAAAATGGTCCCTCTCTGGGCTATTATTATCTGCCCCCACTCACTGGCTTTGTCTGTCTGGTTGCGAAAATAGGGCGGGAGCCCACGCATTTTTTTTCAGCAATTTTACACCTCATATATATATATACATGTCATTGAATTTGTGACACATATATATATATTTTATAGTTCATACACTTCTACATAGTATAATAGCCGCTAATTCAATTGCCGGCTTTTGTGAAAATGCAGAACCCGACATGAAATGACACTTGGTGTACATAGGGTTAACCATGTCTTTTCATGTAGTTTGATATCTGATTTGCACAAACAATTACATGAGTGTAAGTGTGCAAAATTTCACACCTGTAGGGGTTAATTAAAGGTGTAAATTCGTAGCAAAAAAGTCCGTTTTTTTTACAACAAATTTACACCTTTAATTAACCCCTACAGGTGTGAAATTTTGCACACAGACTGATTTAATTGTTTGTGCAAATCAGATAGCAAACGACATGAAAAGACATGGTTAACCCTATGTACACCAAGTGTCATTTCATGTCGGATGCTTCTGTCTTTTCACTGAAGCCGGCTTTACCCGGCAATTGAATCAGAGGATATTTTACTATGTAGAAGTGTATAAACTATACATATATGTATATATATATATATGTCACAATGACATGTATATATATATATATATGTATTCTATGTGTGTATATTTAGTGTTTACAAGGAAAGAAAGAGGTTTTTTTAGTTGCGATATTTTGTTCCCATAGACTTACATGGGACTTCCGGTATCGGTATCGGGTATCGCCGATATTTTAATGGTATCGGCGATACCATTCCGATTCGATACTTTAGGATATCGGAAAGTATCGCTCAACTCTACCCACTATGGAACTTTCTATGGTCTGATCATTTTTCTCATACGCTGCAATAGTCCTGATAATTTTGCACTGCATTTGGCTTGTTACCCCTTGATTATGTCAGGGCCTAATGGGCTATCACTCTCTGAGACTAAAGGGCATATGGTTGCCATAATACCCATCTGGGCCCCGGTGGGTGCCAATGGTGTTAACAAGGGTGCCCCTTCTCTGTTAACCATCTAGATGCCATTGTCATGATCTAGGGGAGTTAAACGGCCATGATGGGTGGTTACATAAATTGTTGCTGATGCAGCAGCTGTAGAATACAAGTAATACTCACTACATTTATGCCCATCAGGTGCTTTTTACTTATTCCTCAGTGCTGGAGAAAGGCTGTGCTGAGGAACAAGGCCCCTTAGGCAACGTTCCCATGAAGAGTTTTTTTGCACTGCATATGTTTGAAAAAAAATGCAAGCAACCTATTCTACTTAACGGGTGCAGAAAATCTACAACATTAAAAGCTTATCATGGGAACATAGCCTTAAAAGGTGTATTGGAAATTGTTAGAGATAAAAAGCTGGAAATCATGGAAATTGGTCCTGGGTCAGCGCTAGGATCTGTGATGTAAAACTTCTGAACCTTGTACCCTGGATCCAATCAGATGGTAAATGTTGCAGTTCAGCTCCAGACGGATTATTGATGGTTCCGGTGTTTCAGCATGTGTTATCTGGACTTCCATCTTTATGCATTCGCCTGTCATTTCTACTTCAAACACAATATGTCTCTGTCCTTGTCTCCACACTTGAAGATCTTGCACGATGCATTTGTTTGATGAAAGCCATGTCACAATTCCTTTCCTTTGCCACATAGAATTGATCTGGTTATTTTTGAAGAAGCCGTCTTGTGTGCAATCACGTCTTCCTCCTGCAGCGTAACGTCTCGTTGTGCAATAGGATTTCTCAGCCTTTTCATATCCCGTTCAGGGTAAATGTTTATCTTGTTCTTTCCTGATCATGTGTATTATGAAATGTTACCTAGAATACCTCCACCCAAACGTCTTCATTAACTAATGACTTCACACTTTAATACTTTTCGTAGTTTACAGAAGTCTTGTACTTTCTAGAGATGCCCAATGGCTGCTTCCTTCTGCTACATTAAAAGGAAAACATTAGATTGGAAAATAGGGTTAGTTTTTTTTTTCTTTTTTCCATACACAGCACCACACTTCACTTGGGGACCTGGCTTTTTTTATATCTTCATTCGTTCCACTTTGAAAAATGGAACGAAGATAAAATGCCAGACAGTCCATGGACTGGAAAAAATCTGTTCATGAAAAAGACACTTTCTTGTAAACTTGTAATGCAGTTTATGAGAAGTTTATATTTTGTTTTCTTCCAAGAATGATATTAATCAGTTTCTCCAAATGCAATAAAGTAGATTATAAAACAGGATCTGCTTTTATTTTTAAAGAGCACCACTCTTATCCAGAAGCTCTTGTTTCTCTAGAATTGGAGCCACGTAGACACACCTCATCCTATATTCCCTGTACATGCTAGAAGCCAGCAGCCACCAATTGGGAACGTTTCCTATTCATTCACAATGGAAACCAGTAACAGGTTAGTACTGAAATTGATCTTGAAGAGGAATTATCAGCTCCTGATAAACTTCAAGATGTAAATGGAGACCAAACAATAAAACTTTCATATTATAAACCTTTATGACTATATTAGGAGAATTTAAAAATGTACATCTTCTTTACTGATGAAAACTGTCCCTTTCAGAAAGGCAACCTGAAGTCTTTTAAGTGGCTCTCCACTGTCTCACTATTTTGACAGCTGTATGAGACAATGCTTCTGAGCTGGGAGATGACAATTTTTTTGGGCAGACTGAAAGTGTGCATCATAGAAATACAATCGGTGTTGTCTAACTTGTTGGTGGTTTCAGTTCTATAATTAGAGATGTAAGACAGATTTGAGCAGGGGGAGGAGGCTAGAAGAAGCATCTGTGGTCAATCCTGGCACAGTCGTCTTCTCAGTGTGCTGTGGCTGTCTGTCTGCAGTATGTAGTGCAGAACTCAGAATAAGGGCAGAATAAGGGCGCAGACAGATGGACGTACTTTTAGTGCAAGGATTGCATTGCAGTGCACGGACTGGCCCAGGCTTCTCCTGACCTAAGCACGACAGCATGATGTATTTCTATGCAGCGGTCACGCTCAGGTCAGGAGAGCAGATGATCGGTCCGAGGATTGAGATGTGATCCTTGCACGAGAAGTACGACTTTCTATCTGCCCACTAACCCTTTAAAAGGCAGCTGAAGCCTTATTTTGCACAATATTCCTTTACAAGCAGCTATGTCCTCTTCTGGCAGATACTCCAAACTTTAGAAACAGCTGTATACCCCTTCTTTGTCTAGGCTACATAAATCACAAGAACATGTTAACTCATAATTGATTAACTACCTAATTATTTAACAATACCGAGTGGGAAATAAAGTTTAAGCACCTGTTGGGTGGTGAAAAAAATGGTTACTCGATTTGTGTTTTGCAGATTCACTGCCCATCTAGAGGCATTGATGAACTAATTGAACATGTTTGAGATTTTTTTAGTGAATATAGGAGAAAAAGTAGGTGAATAAATTTTCTCATTGTATTCAATGGCCCAGAGAATCGATAAAACAATGAATAGGCCATATCTTAACGGATGCAGTGGGGAAAAAAAGTATTTAGTCAGCCACCAATTGTGCAAGTTCTCTCACTTAAAAAGATGAGAGAGGCCTTTAATTGCCATCATAGGTAGACCACAACTATGAGAGTCAAAATGAGAAAACAAATCCAGAAAATCACCTTGTCTGATTTGGCAAGATTTATTTTGCAAATTACAGTGGAAAATACCGTAAATACTCATGTATAAGCCGACCCGTGTATAAGCCGACCCCCCTAATTTTGCCACAAAAAACTGGGAAAACTTCTTGACTCGTGTATAAGCCTAGGGTGGAAAATGATTATGCCCCATATGCTCCATAGATTATGCCCCCATATGATGCCCACAGATTATGCCCCATAGCTGCAGATTATGCCCCCATATGCTCCACAGATTATGCCCCATATGCTCCACAGATTATGGGTAAGGAGGCCACTACCACCTCCAAAGCTGGGAGAACTGCACATTATAAGTTATTGGACTACAAAGGACCCATTTTTGCACAGGGAACCTTTTCTGTGTCCACCAGTGGGGAGGGGATAACTTTCTGATCACTAAAGGTCTTACCGGATCGAGCACTAATGCCCAAGATCGACCTCCACTACATTCAGCCAGGGTTCTTGGATTGGTGGGGGCCACGGTGGTCAGATTCTTTCTTGGCAGCAAAAATGCTGAGTTCAAAACGCAATGTCAATTCTTTAAGTGTTTTTTTTCATCCATAGACAGAAATGAGAAAGTGAAAAAAAACACTGAAAAAAGTTTTTCATGTTTATTACATGAAAATTACATGTGAGCTCTGTCTCCTGTGCAGATTTACAAACTCTTCCTTTTTATGCTCCGTATACTGATGCTGGGATAATAAAATGAAGGATATGATCATAGACGCGGTGATGCTTTATCTCACCAGTATTACTGGTGACTCCCGGTAGGTGGAGGGCCCGGAGATTCAAGGTGTGCCTCAACTAACAGACATTGGTAAAATATTAAAGGAGAAAACCAGTGACTTACAATTACATTTGAGAAATTCTCCTTGCATAATATTGTGGTTATTATTGTACTCCTTGCATAATAAAAACTTACAGAAATGCTAAATTTTAACACTTGAATTCACAGAAACTTTGAAATTTATGACCCAGCTGTATATCACACCGTCATAATAATTATACACATTTACTAACCGTGCATTAAAACCCAGATTTACTGAGGCACAATCCTATTTATGTGCATAAATTGAAGCAACATCTGCTCCCTCTATAAATCTAGCAGAATCTGTGATCGACCTGGCTGTAAGTTTCTTCTGCAGGCACAGTCATTCTGGCACCTGATGATGACAAACTGCTGCCACCTGCTGACCACCGGCAGATGTGTCCTGGAAGGTGCAATGTAAAACTGCGACTATTCGCTTCTACGCACATGGATCAGGTTGGTCGCGGTGCATGTAATTACAGAAATTGGGAATAATATCTAAATATAAATATCTATATGTATATCTATATATATATACATATATATATATATATATATATACGGTATATATATAGTCACAACATATATAGGCTGTAGTTTCGTGGCGGAGGGATAA
>JARQOD010000001.1:61336329-61377878 GCA_033576555.1 Oophaga sylvatica | reverse complement strand
CGTTTAGCAAAATCATAATCCATCAGGTTAATAGCTGCTCCAGAATCAACGAAAGCCTGAGCAGAAAATGAGGACAGAGAGCATATCAGAGTGACAGTTAATAAAAACTTAGTCTGAACACTACCCAAGACAACTGAGCGTGCAAAATGTCTTCCCCGCTTAGGGCAGACTGAAATAGCATGAGAGGCATCACCACAGTAGAAACATAACCCATTGCGCTTTCGAAACTCATGACGCTGTGCCCAGACACCACTCCATCACACTGCATGGGCTCAGCAGCTGGCTCACAAGGCAACACCACTCCACGCATACTTCTCCGCTCACGCAAACGTCTGTCAATTTGAATCGCTAATGACATAGAATCATTGAGACCAGAGGGGACAGGGAATCCCACCATAACATCCTTTACATTATCCGACAGACCCTTCCGGAAAAGGGCCGCCAAAGCGTCGTCATTCCATTTGGTCAGGACTGCCCACCTACGGAATCTCTGACAGTATAACTCAGCGTCATCAAGCCCCTGATTTAATGCCAACAAGGCTTTTTCAGCTTGATCAGTGACATTAGGCTCATCGTACAATAACCCCAAAGCCTGAAAAAATGCATCAACATCACTCAAAACAGGATCCCCAGGTATCAGGGAAAAAGCCCAATCCTGAGGATCGCCGCGCAGGAGAGAGATGATATATTTGAACCTGCTGTGCTGCGTTTCCTGAGGACTTAGATTTTAAGGCAAGAAACAATTTACAATTATTTTTGAAATTCTGAAACTTAGCTCGATCCCCTAAAAACAAATCTGGCATGGGGATCCTAGGTTCCACAACAGGCAACCTAGCAAGATATGCAGCAATACTCTGAACCTCAGTGGCAAGCTGATCCACACGGCCAGACAACTGTGCAAACTCCATTGGGAGAAAAGATCCTCCCCAGCACCCAGAGATACAGAGGGAAAAAAAAAAAAAAAAAATGCAACAAACAGAAAAATATCTCTGACAACTTTTCTTCCTTCAAAATATTTTTTCCCTTCTGTGAGTACCATACAATTTTTATGGCCGGTGATACTGTTATGTTACGGTAGCTGAGGAGTGCAGATAAAAAAGGAAATACACCAGAGCAGTTGGAATCTATGAGATTGCAGTACCCTGACTAACCACCGCAACTAGAGGCAGCCGTGGAGCGTTCCTACGTTGGTCCTAGACGCCTCGTCACAGCCTGAGAAACTAACTACACCTAAAGATAGAAATAGGAAAGCTATCTGCCCCGGAGCAGAACCCCAAAGATAATAGAAAGCCCCCAAACATGTAATGGCGGTTAGACAAGAGGAAATACTGACACAGAAAGAAAATAGTATGAGCAAACGCTGGGGCCCAAACTATCTAAATAGAAAAGGACAGGAAGGGTACTTACTGCAATCTCAGAAAACCCTGAAAAAACACCAACTCAACTAATTTCAAAATCACCTGAGATCACACGACCTCTACCACCTAAATTAGTTCTCTGGTGTAACAAAATCAAAACAGCAGCCACTGAAAAAACTGGAAAAAGCAAAAGTACAAAACACAGTGGCTGGACTAAACTGAGAGGGCAAAAGCCCCCGGAGGGGACCCAGAAGGCCCCCACAGAAGTGCAGGACAAAATGCAAAAAAATAGCAAAAACACAAAATAAGAAATTGTCTTATCTGATAGCAGGAGATGCAGACACGACACAGCAGGCTACAAGGGAAACTGGAAAGAAGGATTCAGACCAGAACAATTGATCACCGGCAACCCTGATGGGAAAATGACTCCCTTATATAAGACCAATCAGTAACACCTGATTCCCAGTCCTCACAATCCTCACTAGTACCGCTTGTAACCACCAGAGGGAGCCTCTGCTCAGAACTCATCTCAAACCCATTCACAACAATCAGCCTTTCCATTGCGCGATCCTGGTCTATAAGAAATGATAAAATTAAATTGGTTTAAGAAAAGATTCCAGCGAGCCTGGCAAGGAGTCAGGCACTTAGCCGACCTGATAAACTCAAGGTTACGATGGTCTGTCAGGACGACTATTTGCTGTGCAGCTCCCTGAAGAAGGTGTCTCCATTCTTTGAAGGCGGCAATAATGGCCAACAACTCTCTATTGCCCACATCGTAGTTCCTCTCAGCCGAAGACAACTGCTGGGAAAAGAAGGCACAGGGATGCAAGACATTCTTCTCACCTGTTCTCTGAGAGAGTATAGCTCCAACGGCACAGTCTGAAGCATCCACCTCTATTATGAAGGCAAGCTCGGGGTTGGGATGTACTAGGATAGGTGCAGTGGTAAATTTATCTTTTAGACGGGAAAATGCTTCCTGGGCTTGGGGAGTCCAGGAGAACCTAGACTCTTTCCGGGTAAGTTGGGTGATAGGTGACACTACCTCAGATAAATTTCTAATGAAACGTCTATAGAAGTTGGCAAACCCGATGAAGCGCTGTACCTCCTTCACATTTCTAGGACTTGGCCAATCCTTGATGGCTTGGGTTTTGCTTCCATCCATACTAATTCCTTGTGTAGACAGTACATACCCCAGAAATTGAATTTCGGTCCTATGGAATTCACACTTTTCAAGTTTGATGTAAAGATGATTTTGTCTTAGACGTTCCAAGACCATTCTCACATGTCCATGATGTTCCTCTGTGGAGTTAGAAAAAATTAGAATATCATCCAAATAAATTACCACGAATGTATCTAGGAGATCCCTGAAGATGTCATTCACCAAGTGTTGGAAAGTGGCTGGGGCGGTACTCAGACCAAAAGGCATAACTAGATATTCAAAGTGTCCATAGAATGACCTGAATGCAGTCTTCCATTCATCCCCAGGTCTAATACGGACTAAGTTATAGGCCCCACGAAGATCTAGTTTAGAGAAAATTTTGGCATGTCGCACTCTCTCCAATAACTCAGGGATTAAAGGCAATGGATAACGGTTTCTAATAGTAACCTTATTGAGTTCCCTATAGTCTACGCATGGTCTCAGAGATCCATCTTTCTTCTTTACAAAGAAGATGGGTGCACCTGGAGGAGATGAAGAGGGGCGTATGAAGCCCTTGGCTAGATTTTCGTCTATGTAATCCTTTAAAGCCTTTAGCTCGGGCCCCGCCAGGGGGTAGATCTTACCAAAAGGTATCTCCGCTCCAGGCAATAATTCAATTGGACAATCATATGGACGGTGAGGAGGAAGCTGGTCAGCGTTCTTCTTGTCACATAAATCCACATAGTCCTGGTATACAGCTGGTAGTTCAGGACTGACATGGTTCCTTTAGGAACAGAGCAAGCTGAAACTTTTGGACTCATCTGTTTCTCTGGAAAGTGTAATTCCTTGGTCTCCCAGTTAATGGTAGGATTCTGAGCCTGCAGCCATGGTAGCCCTAGAATAATGGGAAAGTGGGGAGAAGAGATAAGCATAAAGGACAGTTTCTCCTGATGATCTTTACCCATAAGAACCCTCAAAGGCTCTGTTTCCTGATCCACTGGTCCAGAGGTCAGCAGGGAGCCATCCACAGTTTCCATCTGTACTGGAGTAGCCTTCTTCACTGAACGTATCCCCTGTTTCAGAGCAAAGGAGACATCCATAAAATTTCCACTTGCCCCTGAGTCGATCATAGCAGAGCTAGACACCCAAGCTGAGTCAACCCAGAGTTTGATGGAAAGAAAGCAATGAGAATTGTTTTTCTTACAACTCAGCTGGGACACCGCTGAGGAAACTTGAAAAATGGCAGCGTTTACACAGTCAACGTCCTCAGAGGTAACGGAGTTTAAGTCCGAGAAATCAAGATCTGTTGCTGCAGATCTCTCTGGAGCCTGAGGCTCGGACCTGACAGATCCCCTCTCGCAACACTCACAATGAATGAGTGCTGCAGTAGTCTTACGAGAACGGCTGGGGCAGTTTATAATGAAGTGCCCTGACTTACCACAATAGAAACATAGATTCTCCTTAAAACGATGTTCCTTGCGTGCATCACTAACCCGTCGTTGTAAAGAGTCTACCTGCATGGGTTCAGGTTCAGGTTCCCGTGTAATCCTACTCAAAGGTTCCTTAGCTGGAGAGGAAGGTAGGAAAAGGTTAGTGCGATTGCTTTCGAACCATCTCTCTTGCCTGCGTTCAGTCAGACGAGTATCAATACGGATGCAGTAGTTAATAAAGTCACCTAACGCAGTGGGAGGGTCGGCACGAGCAAGTTCATCCTTAATCAGTGGAGATAACCCCTTTCGAAAAATAGATTTTTTGGCGAACTGTCCCAGGTGGTATCAAGGGCCCATCTCCTGAACTCCAAGGCATATTCAGCTACCGAGTGCTTACCTTGGCGCAAAGCTAACATGGCTGCTTCAGCTGTTGCACCTCGATTGGGGTCATCAAACACCTGCCCCATGGCTGAAATAAAAGCATCAAGGTGATTCAAACAATCATCCTCAGTCTCAATCAGAGGGTTTGCCCACATCAAAGCCTTGTTGGTAAGCAACATAATTATAGTAAGCACCTTAGATCGTTCAGTGGGAAATTGTGAAGCATGTGCAGAAAAAAAAAGATTGCATTGATTAATAAATCCCCTGAATTTCTCACGTTCACCGCCAAAACGAAAAGGGGGCAACTTGGGAATCCCAGAACTCGGGGCTACGGCAGGAGCCTGGACTCGCTCTTCTAGAACCTCAATCCTGGCTCGCAAATCCTGGGCAGTCTGTCCAAACACTTGCAAATTGTGATTAGTGAGGTCCTGTAGGCTTGAAAAACGGGTCTTTATATTCTGCAAATCTGCAAGGATATTATCAGTCACTCCGCAAAGTTCCTTTATGCGGGCCTCCATTTTCCAGATCTTTTAAGACAGGAGTACTGGAAGAAGAGGAGAGGAGAAAAAAAAAAAAACAATAGTGTTTACCTGTGGTAACACTGCAGAGAGAAAAAAAAAATTAAGGGAACTGCTCACCTGGAATGGTTGTGAGAAGTCACAACCACTATCATCACAGAAAGTTCACCCGGTCATCTGATATCCACAGTTACAGCAGACAAAAAAGAGAAAAGAAAAAAAACAAAAAAAAACAATAGTGTTTACCTGTGGTAACACTGCAGAAAAAAAACACTTAAGGGAATTGCTCACCTGGAATGGTTGTGAGAAGTCACAACCACTGTCATCACAGAAAGTACAACCGGACATCCGATATCCACAGTTACAGCAGACACAGCCTTTCCAGACCCAGCAGACACTAACGTTTTGGCTTCAGAATCTTGTAATGTATGTGGTACAGTTCATATAGCGTCTTGTGCTTGGGTGCGATGAAAACACAGGAGTCACAGGTTTGATATAGAAAGTCTTGTATTACTTCATACAAGTTGGCAAAAATAGTCACACAGTTTGCAGACACAGAAGCAGGAGACACAGCAGGCCAGAGTAATCTAAGCTCAGCAATCACTCTCCACAACAGGTTCAGGATCTTCTTCTCTGTTACCGTAAGTCCATTCAAACGTGGGTCTTTCAAAGAGCAGGGTTCAGAGTCCACAAGTGCTTCAGAGTTCCTCAGTAGGAATAGCTGGAGTACAAGGTCCAAGGCTTTAGGAGTCAGGTCACAGGTTCACTGCAGGCTAGATTCTGAAGCACTGATTGCTCAGCTGTGGCTGCTTAAGAAGCAAAAGGAGAGAATCAGGGCGGGAACATGCAAGCTGGAAACTCCATTTTGACTGAGGGCAAGATAGCTGCAGAAAGACAGAAAGTAAAATGGCTGACGAACAAACTGAGTTTCAGGAACATGTACACAGAACCTTACAGTAGCATTGATCCACTCCCGCCTGGACTACTGTAACGCTCTATTACTTGGCCTCCCCATTACTCGACTATCCCCTCTCCAGTCCATCCTTAATGCAGCAGCCAGGGTTATCCATCTTGCTAATCGGTACTCGGACGCGTCCGCTCTTCGCCAGTCCTTACACTGGCTGCCCATTCATTATAGGATCCAATTCAAAGTACTGGTTCTCACCCACAAAGCTCTCCACACTGCAGCACCCCCCTACATCCCCTCCCTCATTTCTATCTATCGGCCTAACCGACTGCTGCGCTCTGCAAACGACTTTCGACTAACCTCTGCACTAATCCGTACCTCCCACTCCCGACTCCAAGACTTCTCCCGCGCTGCGCCAATCCTCTGGAATGCTCTACCCCAAGAAATTAGGACTATCCACAATTTGCATGGTTTCAGGCGCTCCCTCAAAACACATCTGTTCAGAGCGGCCTATCACATTCACTAATCAAAGTCATTCTATGTGTAAGTGTGTGTGTGTGTGTAGCCCATTCACTATCTCCATCCATCCCTCACTCCCTTAAGATGGCTGGACCATCATTGTAAATGCACCATTGTATATACACACCTGTATTTTGTATCTCCCCCACCTCATTGTAGATTGTAAGCTCTCACGAGCAGGGCCGTCTTATTTTGCTTTAATTACTGTATTGTTAACGTTGTGACTTATGACTTGTGTTTTGAAACTGTTAAACTGTAAAGCGCTGCGGAATATGATGGCGCTATATAAATAAAGATTATTATTATTATTATTATATCAGATCCCTGATCTGACACTCTGCACTGTAGAGTATCAGATCAGGATCTGACATGCAGGAAAGTAGGCATGCCAGCAGGCGATCACAAGCCACATTACCTGCAGGACACCGCGGCCAGCTTGGGGCCTGGAGTCACAATGGAGACCATCACGACAACGCGATCACATCACGTGGTCCTGATGGAAGGGCGCAGGGAGCCCCCTCCCTGCGTTATGCCCCTCTGTCACTGTCACTACTGACAGCAATATCAGAGGGGTTAAATGCCCTTGATCGGTGCTAGCACCGATCATGGGCGTTGCTGAGGGGTGTCAGCTGTCACATATAGCTGACACGAGCACCCAATCGCCGTGGTGCTCAGCGTCAGGCCGTGCGATCGGTGCGCCATACTAGTACTGCTGTTTGCGGGAACACAATTCCCGCAGCGCAGTAGTAGTATGGCACATGTCGGGAACGGGTTGAACCAAATCCTTTACACTTTTGTTGACTTGCTTTGGATCTAATTTAAAATGAGTTGCGCTGAGAACTGGCATCTGACTGGCATCCATGGACATCAAGTTTTTATGCATGAGCTGCAATAGGTTTAACCCCTTCATCCCAAAGCCTATTTACAGCTTCAGGACTGGGACAAATTTTACAATTCTGACCAGTATTCCTTTGTGGTAATTGTGGAGACACAGGGGGTTGGGTGGGCGCCCCGGTCCTCTAGCCGAAACTGCATGGACCAGGAATCCTCCAGCCGAACGCCCGCTCTCCCCTTAACATGGACATAACAGACAACACAGGGTGAGGGTAAAACAGTGTGGCAATGCTTTATTAAACTACAAAACAGGCAGATAATACATAGAACAGTCCAAGCACAGTACCCAAGATGGTGCACATTACAGTCTCACCCTTCGCCAAGATAATAGCAGCTGTGACTTCAGATCTTCCACCTGCGGCATGCACATAGAGAGGAGGTAATGACAAGTGTAGGAAGATGTCAGTCCATTGAGTCCATACAAGGTACAAGGCCAGTTGATCCGAGGATCACAACCTGGCTTCTTCAAAAGTATCCATGGTTCAGCGATGGTCAATGGAGCAGATCTGTATTCTTCCAACCGGGGCCGAAAACCACTAGGTTGTTTCTTGCAGAATGATAGATCCGTGTCCCTCGTGATGGAGCCATGATGTAAAATGGCTGCTGTCCTGTCTCTGGTCTCTTGGATGTATGGATGTCTTGGCAGAATCTCTTTGGCTGTTTCTCTCTCTCAGTCTTTTTATACAGAGTCATGTAACCGATTTTAGACTTAACAAATGTCCCTCATTCAGTATTTACATAAAAGGGTAAGAATGGAGATGAGATCAAGTAGCATTACTTGATTATTTAAACTATTTGCATAGTTTTTCAACAAACTGGCTCTACAACTCCATGCACAATTAGCATATCAGCAAACATCACTAGTGATCAAGGATAAGGGCACAATACAAGTCAATATTACAGACTTACACAAACAAATGTCTGTTTTCTTGACCAACCAGAAATCAACATATAACCCCTTAACGACCACCGATACACCTTTTAACGGCAGCAGTTAAGGGTACTTATTGCTCAGCACCATTTTTTAATGGCGCTGAGAAATAAGGTTATAGCGCGCCCCAGCGTCTGGAAATCTGCACGGTCTCAGCTACTGAGGGTTAGAGCTAGGGTTGGGTTTAGAGCAAGGGTTGGGCTAGGGTTGAGTTGGGGTTATGGTTTATGTTGGGATTAGTGATGTGTTGGAGTTAGAATTGGGGGGTTTCCATTGTTTAGGTACATCAGGGGGTCTCCAAACACAACATGGCACCCGCCATTGATTCCAGACAATTTTGCGTTCAAAAAGTCAAGCGGTGCTACCTCCCTTCTGAGCCCTGCAATGTGCCTAAACAGTGGCTTTCCCCCACATATGGGGTATCTGCGTTCTCAGGAGAAATTGCACAACACATTTTGTGGTCCATTTTCTTTTGATACCCTTGTGAAAATAAAAAAGTTTAGTTCCAAATAAATTTTTTTGTGAAAAAAAGTAAAATGTTAATTTTTCATTCCACATTGCTTTAATTCTGGTGAAGCACCAGAAGGGTTAATAAACTTCTAGAATTTGGTTTTGCGCACCTTGAGAGGTGCAGTTTTTAGAATGGTTTCACTTTTGGGTATATTCTGTTATATTGACCCCCCAAACTCACTTCAAATGTGAGGTGGTTCCTAAAAAAAATGGTGTTGTAAATTTTCTTGGAAAAATGAGAAATCGCTGGTCAAATTTTTACCCCTGCTTTGATGTGGGCCCCGGCGCCTCCCATCTTCTAGCGATGACGTCCTCTTCTTTGCTTCTGTTGTGGCTCCTGCGCAGGCGTACTGATATGCCCTCTGTTGAGGGCAGAGGAGAGTACTGCAGTGCGCAGGGAAAGGTCAGAGAGGTCCGGCGCCAGCGCACTGCAGTACTCTGCTCTGCCCTCAACAGGTCAGATCAGTACGCCTGCGCAGGAGCCACAACAGAAGCATGGAAGAGGACGTCATCGCTAGAAGATGGGAGGCTCCGAACCCGGACCTGCGACGCCCATCAGACTGGACCAGAATGCTGTAGATAAGCCCCAAATGGCGGTGGCCGCATCTCATAGTGGAAAAAATAGGTGATAGATTCCCTTTAAGGGGTTAAGGGCACAAAAATTAAAAGTTTGAAAATTGCAATATCTTCTAAATTTTTACCAAATTTCAGTTTTTTCCAGAAATAAATGCAAATAAATGCAAGTTATAAGAAAGAAATTTTACAACTAACATGAACATGAAGACAATATGTCACAAAAAAAAATCTCAGAATCAGTGGGATCCGTTGAAGCGTTCCAGAGCTATAACATCATAAAGTTTCAGTGGTTAGAACTGTAAAAATTGGCTTGGCCATTAAGTACAAAATTTGCTTTGTCACTAAAGGTTCAAATTCGAAAGCCAGCATAGAGATAACATTCTATTATTCTAGGTTTACTAAACACAGACATCTGGTTAATTAAGATACAATGTGGTGTGTCTTCACAGTAAAGGGCCCGTCTCACATAGCGATATCGCTACCGAGATCGCTGCTGAGTCACTAGTTTTGTGACTCAGCAGCGAGCTCACCAGCGATATCGCTGTGTGTGACATTCAGCGACGATCAGCCCCCTGCTGGGTATCGCTGATCGTCGCTGAAATGTCAGGACATTTTTTTGATCGCTGGTCTCCCGCTGACAGGCACGCATCGCTGCGTGTGACAGGCGGGAGACCAGCGATCCGCTGGTAACCAAGGTACACAGCGGGTTTCCAGGCGCGGGGCTGTGCCTAGAAACCCGCTGTATACCTTGGATACCAGCGCCCTGATGCAGGGAGCTGGTAACCAAGGTACACAGCGGGTTTCCAGGCACCGCGCAGCGCTTGGAAACCCGCTGTGTACCTTGAATACCAGCTCCCTGCATCAGGGCGCTGGTATCCAAGGTACACTGCGGGTAACTAAGCGATGTTAACCCGCAGTGTCCTTGTGCTGATCGCTGCTCTGAGCTGCCTGTTTGGCAGCTCAGCAGCGATCATGTAGCGATACACCAGCGATCCTGACAAGTGCATATCGTTGTCGGGATCGCTGGTGTATCGCTATGTGAGACCCAGCCTTAATAACTCTGGAACACTTAAACGGATCCCACCAATTCTGGGATTGTTATTATTTTTGAAAATATCAGAAATTTGGAGAAAGTTTGGAATATTTAGTAATTTTCAAACGTTTAATTTTTAAGCCCTTAAGTCAGAGTTATGTCACACAAAATAGTTAAAAAATAACATTTCCCAAAGGTCTACTTTACAGCACAGTTTATGAAACATTATTTTACTAGGAAGTTGTAAGGGTTCAAAGTTGACCAGCAATTTCTCATTTTTTCAACAAAATTTATAAAACTATTTTTTTAGAGACCACATCACATTTGAAGTCACTTCCAGGTGCCTAAATGACAGAAAATGCCCCAAAGTGGCACCATTCAAAAAACCGCACACTTCACACTCAATAAGTTTATTAACCCTTCAGGTGCTTCACCGAAATTAATGGAAATTGAAATGAAAAAAAGAACATTTAACTTTTTTTCACAAAAATTTTTTTTAGACCCCAATTTTTTTTTCTTTTCGCAAGGTTAACAGGAAAAAATGAACCACAAAATATGTTGTGCAATTTCTCCTGAGTACACCGATACCCCATATGTGGGGGAAAACTACTGTTTTTGTGCACTGCAGGGCTTGGAAGGGAAGAAGCGCCATTTGACTTTTTGAACGTAAAAATTTGCTGGAATAATAAGCGGATGCCATGTCACATTTGGAGAGCCCCTGATGTATCTAACAGTGGAAATCACTCAACAGTGACAGCATTTTGGAAAGTAGACCCCTCAGAGAACTTATCTACATGGTGAGCACCTTGAACACCCAAGTGCTTCACATTCATTAAAATAAAAAATCTGATTTTTCACATGAAAATGTTTTTTAGCTCCAATTTTTTATTTTCACAAGGGTAACAGGAGAAAATGGACCCCAAACATTGTGCAGATTCTCCTGAGGGCTCAGAAAGTATGGGCTGACATTTTGATGGAATTTTCTGCGGGTGTCATGTCCCATTTGGAGCCCCTGATGTGCCTACACAGTGGAAACGCCCAAAAAGTGACCCCATTTTGGAAGCTAGACCCCTAGCTAGAATTTATCTAGACGTGTTCATCACATATGAAGACGTTTTCACCTTGAACCCCCCAGGTGCTTCACAGTTTATGATGTTGAGCCATGAAAATAAAAAAATCATATTTTCCCACAAAAATGATCTTTTAGCCCCAAATGTATTATTTTCACAAGGTTAACAGAGGAAAATGGACCCCGAGTAATTTGTTGTGAATTTTCTCCTGAGTACACAGTTATCCCATATGTGGTCGAAAACTACTTTTGAGGCAGTTATATACAATGAAAAATTGCGATAAAAATAATCCCAAAAGACATATATATGACTAAATATAATTTTATTAGAAAAATACTAGGAATGGAGGAATGTTTCCTCCATTCCTGGTATTTTTCTAATAAAATTATATTATTGATATATATGTCTTTTGGGATTATTTTTATCGCAATTTTTCATTGTATATATCTAATTCCAGCGATTTTCCCGCCATGTCTAGCTTCAATAGCCCATATTTATTAGGGCAATTTCATGTTTGTTCATTGATAACCTATATGGGTATGTTGTTCATGAAGTGGTTATGGTTTTGAAGCATAGTGCAAAGCTCAGAAGGGAAGAAGCACCATATTGGAGTTCAGATTTTCCTCGACTGGTTTGAGGTTGCCATATCATATTGGTAGAGCCATTAAGGTGACAGCAGAACCCCCCATAATTGACCCCGTTTTACAAACTACACCTTTCAATGAATTTATCTACGAGTGCAGTGATCATATTGACACCACAGGTGTGTAACTGAATTTTACACCACTGGGCAGTGAAGAAAAAATATTTGCATTTTTACCACCAAAATTTAGTTTTAGCCCCAGAGTTTACATTTTCACACTAAGACTTAGGAGAGACAGAGTGCCATTTGCCTCCGAGAGTGCAGATTTTGCTAGAATAGTTTGCGGTCTCCATATACAGCGCCACTAAGAGCTAGAGCAGCAAAATCTCCCCTCAAGTGACCCCATTTTGGAAATTGCACCACTTTGGGAATTTATCTACAGGTGTAGTGACGATTTTGACTCCTTGGGTGTTTTCCTGAGTCTGGATATTACTGAGTGAAAATTGCAAACTGCCATTTTAGTGCCCAGTATGTTGCAGTCACTAGTAAGCATGTGACTTAAATATGAGTGTCTGAGCAAAGGGTCTGAATACTTATGACCATGTGATATTACAGTTTTTCTTTAATAAATTTGCAAAAATTTCTACATTTGTTTTTTTTTTTCAGTCAAGATGGGGTGCAGAGTGTACATTAATGAGAAAAAACAGCTTTTTTGAATTTACCAAATGGCTGCAATGAAACAGAGTGAAAAATGTTATGTAAAATTTTCCTTACAAAAGCTTCAAATCAATCCACAAAAAAGCAAGTCCCCGCTCCGCTCTGTAATCTATTAACAGAAATATAGGGGCTTTCACATTACTGGTAGTATAAAGGCTCTGGAAAAGAGCTCCTTGTCCTCCAAAAGAAATTCAGCAAATTCTGCTCTCCCAATCCAAATGCCTTCTTCCTTTCTGAGCCCCAGTGTGCCTAAACCACATTTAGCATCCACATGTTTGGCATTTCTGTAGCAATGACAGCCAGCCTAATTTACAGGTGCATGTCTCCAGAAGCATAGGCTGGGAACTACAATATACTCGTACTAGTGACTGCAACATACTGGGAACTAAAAGACGGATTTTGGTAAGAACTTACCTGTAAAATCCTTTTCAGCGAAGGAAGGAAAGGAGACACACTAGTCATAACTAGTGGGTAGGAGGAGCCCAGATGGGATAGACACCTCAGATTAAAAAGAGTGTTGACCGCCCCTCCAGCTCGGGCTTCTCCTACTCAGCTCTCCAGTTGTACACAAGCTTAAGGAAGAGCAATATCACCAGCGGAGCAACATAACCCCTTCTGAAGGACTTCAGAGACAAAAACACAAAAATACAGGTTATGCATGCATTTAGGTAAAAACCACACAGTTCCAGGTACTACTCACTGGACCTGACCACTGCGATGAGCTGGCGATGCTGGAACAGAGCCGTAGCGCGTCGACCTCAGCCCAGATAATCGCTATCAGAGAAGGGTCACGCCGCATCTGTAAATACAACAACACACTTCTGCCAAGGGAGGGAGCTGTGTCTCCTTTCCTTCCTTCGCTGAAAAGGATTTTACAGGTAAGTTCTTACCAAAATCCGTCTTTCAGCAGCAGAATGGAAGGAAAGGAGACACACTAGTCATAACTAGTGGGACGTCCCAAAGCAGTCCAAAAACTAAAGGGTGGGAAAAAAACCAGAAAAGGCAGAACCCATCAACCTAATAAACTGCGCAACTAGCGCTAGAACACAAGTTAACGAGAACTTTAAACTACCGCCGCCTGTAGGACCCTACGTCCCAAGGCTGCATCAGCGGAAGCACTAACGTCCACCTTATAAAATTTTGTAAAAGTGTGGACGGAGCGCCAGGTCGCCGCCCGGCAGAGCTGAGCTGCTGAGGCCCCTTGATGAAAGGCCCAAGATAAGCCCACAGACCTCGTGGAGTGGGCTCGAACCTTAATCGGGCAAGGTTCGCCCTTAAGTCGGTAAGCTTCCAAAATGGCCGACCGAATCCAACGAGCTATAGAATCCTTGGAAGCTCGTTGACCACGTCGACGACCTGCTGGAATCACAAACAGAGAGTCCGACTTTCGAAAACCTTGAGTAACAGTCAAATAGAACTTCAAAGCCCGCACCAAATCCAATGTGTGCAAGGCCCGCATTCCTTGGCTTCGGACAAAGAGAGGGCAACACAATATCCTGGTTAACATGAAATTGCGACACCACCTTAGGTAAGAAGTCGCCCCGTGTGCGAAGCACTACACGATCCGGGTGAAACTCCAGGAAGGGAGCGAGCAAGAGAGAGCCACCAACTCAGAAACCCTTCTCAAAGAGGTGACCGCCACTAGAAAAGCAACCTTCCAAGAAAGCAAAGAAAGGCTAACAGAGTCCATAGGCTCAAAAGGGCCATGTTGAAGAGCCGCCAAAACAAGGTTGAGACGCCAAGGAGACACAGGTGCCTTCCGTGGCGGAAACTGGCGGGTTACTCCGCGAAAAAAATGAACGCACGTCCCTACGCGAGGCGATAGCCTTTCGGAACAGCAAGGACAGAGCAGAAACCTGACCCCTCAGGGTGCTTACTGCCAAACCCTTGTCCAGCCCGAATTGCAGGAAGGCCAACAAATTGGGAATGGAAAAAATTCTCGGGTTCCTTGAAGAACCCGAACACCACGAAAAGAAGGCTTCCCAAGTCTTGTGGTAAATTCTAGTAGTAGCCGGACCTCTGGCAGCTCGCAAAGTGGCAATGACTTTGGCTGAAAAACCTTGACGGGTCAATATTTCGGTCTCAAGAGCCACGCCGTCAAACGCAGAGACTTCAGGTCCGGATGACGAACGGGCCCTTGGAATAACAGGTCCGGGCGAAGAGGGAGTGGAAATGGCGGTGCTGCCAGGAGTGACACCAGTGTCGAGAACCACGTTCTCCTTGGCCAATCTGGGGCTATCAATATAGCTGAGATTCTCTCTAGTCTGATCCGACGGAGTACCAGAGGTAGCAAAGAAATCGGCGGGAACACATAGATTAGTTTGAATTGGTCCAACGGAGCCACTAGAGCATCCACCGCTACAGCCTTCGGATCCTTGTATCTGGACATGAATGTCGGTAACTTGGCATTGAACCTGGATGCCATCAGATCCACTTGAGGAGTTCCCCAACGGGAGCACAGCAGTGCAAAAATCTCCGGATGAAGACTCCATTTTTCGGGATCCATCTTCTCGCGACTTAGGAAGTCCGCCGTGATATTCTGAACTCCTGGAATGTGGATCGCAGAGATGGCTGGAACTCTGGTCTCTGCCCATATCAGGATCCGAGATACCTCCACCATGAGTCTGGAACTCCTTGTCCCGCATTGGTGATTGATATATGCGACCGCCGTCGCATTGTCTGTCTGCACTCGGACAGGTAAACCGCTTAAAGGGACCGTCCAGTGTTGGAGGCAAAGGAAAATCGCCCTCAATTCGAGGATGTTGATCGGCAAGACAGACTCTTCTGACGACCATACTCCCTGAGTCCAGAGATTGTTCCAGACACCACCCCAGCCTGTCAGGCTGGCATCGGTGGTTATGACCGACCACTTCGGAGGGAGGAAAGACTTCCCCAGGGATAACTCTTTCGGACGTATCCACCATCCTAGAGACTCTCGTACTTTGTGGGAGATGATAACACTGCAATCTAGTGAAGTCTGCGACCGATCCCAACGGCTCAGAATGAACTTTTGGAGAGCCCTGGAATGAAATTGGGCAAACGGAAGTGCCTCCATCGAAGCCACCATCAACCCCAGAAGGCGCATACATTTTCGAAGGGACACTGCTGTTGAAGACTTCATCACCCGTGCATGTCGAAGGAGACATGCTTGCTTGTCTGGAGGCAGGGACACCACTGCTCGTACCGTGTCGAAATGCATCCCCAAAAACAGGATTGACTGTGACGGTTCCAGAGACGACTTCTCCCAATTGACCAGCCACCCGAAGTCCTCCAGGAGCTGAAGGGATAGATTGCGAGCCGTCACCGCCTCCTCCTTTGAGGACGCCACAATCAAAAGGTCGTCCAGATAGGGAAGGATCGTGACCCCCTGTCTTCGTAGTATTGCCATGAGGGGCGCCAGAATTTTTGTAAAAACTCTGGGCGCTGAGGCCAAACCGAATGGCAGGGCCACAAACTGGTAATGGTCCTGGCCTATGGCAAAACGAAGGTAACGTTGGTGAGCCCTTCCGATTGGAACGTGCAAATAGGCGTCGCGAATGTCGATTGACACCAAAAAGTCGTTCTGCGACAAGGCTGCCACAACGGAGCGAAGCGATTCCATGCGAAACTTTCGGGTGTGGACATGCCGATTCAATCTTTTGAGATCCAGGATGGGGCGAAACTTGTCCTCCTTTTTGGGGACCACAAAGAGATTGGAATAAAACCCTCTTCCCCTGTCCTCTGGTGGAACCGGTACCACCACACCCTTCTGCAGAAGAAATTCGACTACTTGCAGTAAAGCGGCACATAGCTCGGGCTCTGACGGGATGCGAGATTGGCAAAAACTGTTCGGGGGTCGAGAAGAAAACTCTATGAAGTAGCCTGCCGACACAACCCGCGTCACCCAAGTGTCTGGGACGCGGGAAACCCAAGTCAATTTGAATTGGAGCAGGCGACCCCCCACTCGAGAGCCCTCGAGCGGGACCCTGGCGTCAATCCGTCTTAGCGGGCTTTTTGTCAGATTCCCTCTTGTCTTGACGGAAACTTTGTTTCCAGGGAGTGCGGGATTTCTGAGTGGTCTTTTTTCCCGAAAAAGAGGGACGACCCGACCCCCAAGAGGGCTGACCGAATCGTCCCCTGGACCGAAAGGACCGTCGACCACTACTGGTACCAGGTCTGCCAGACGTAGAAGCCACAGTTCTTTGCTGCGGTAAAGCTGCTTCTTTTGCCTTTGCCTTGGTAATCAGCTCCGTGAGGTCAGATCCAAATAGCTGACCGCCCTTGTAAGCTAAAGATAGTAAATCTTGCTTGGAAACCGCATCACCGGTCCACTGTCTAAGCCACAGTGCTCTCCTGACTGTGACCGCTGAGGATTGTGTCCTGGACAGCAGTGACGCAGTATCCAGGCTTGCATCATGGCCATATTGAATTGCATCTCTAACAATTCGAACAGTTCATCCATCTCAGGTACTTGAGGTCCACATTTCCTCCGCAAACGGTCCAACCAGACCAGAGAAGCTTTATAAGCACACATGGAGCCTAGCACTGCTCTGAAACCATGACCCGCGGCCTCGTAAATGGATTTTGCCGCCGTCTCCGCTTTTCTGTCCAGCGGGTCCTGCAGACTCGCCTTCCCTTTAACAGGAAGTAAAGAAGATTTGCTAAGCTGAGATAAAGGGACATCCACTTCAGGAGAAGGAATCCAATTATCAATCAATTCCGTAGCACACGGATACAGTGACTCAAATAGACGTGTCCCCTGAAAACGTTTGTCTGGACACAGACACTCCTTCTCCACTGCTTGATTAAGCTCAATCAGGGATGGCAAAGTCGAAAGTGACTTATGCGACTCCTGAAACATCCGGGCCGACTTACCAGGGCGAGTAGTTACTTCCTCCTGTAACTGTAACGCCTCCCTCATAGCTTCAATAAAAGCTTCTACACGGCCCGAAAAAGAGGCAGAGTGCCTTTGCCGATCTTCTTTATCCGAATCGGATATCCCCCCTGAACTTAAAGGGGAACCCTCCACATCAGAACTCTCTGAGTCGCTATATGGGAAAGAAGTCACCGGCCTGTGTCGCTTCCTGCCATGAGAAGGTTTGGCTGACACCCAATAACCTATAAGGTTAGACAGGCTATCAATCGAACGAGTGAGAGCCTCCATCTTTACATCACTGGGTCCTCCGACCGCTGCGCTTGACGCGGTCGATGTCTGTGTGTCAGATACGCGAGACCGATCTTGTAGCGGAGTCGGGAGATGGTCCGCACCTGGGTCCTGATCTGACATGTCTTACCCAGAACAATGGCAGGTTAAACCTGACAGTAACTAGAAAACAGTGTGGTTTCCAAAGGAAGACAAAAAACGAACGCTGAAGGGTTAAGCTCTTAAAGAGAGAGCTACCCCAGCTGTCCCACCGTTAAGGGTTAACCGTCTAATAAGGGGTTAATGTTACAAGCTCTCCACAACCTGTATTAATGTAACGGATGTGCGAGTCCCAGGAGCCTCTTATGAGGTGACAGGTGCAGACAGAACAGTCCTCAAGGAATGCCACACTAAACGAAAAAATCGCTAAGATATTGCGCTATTTTGAACATCTCATGAAAGCTTATGCGACTTAATAACCGTCGCTATCCTGATCTTAGTGGCGTTCAGTGTGCCAGACCAGGAAAAAAGTGTCCTGCGCTGCGGGGATGAGAAGTTTTTAAGCTTCTGCCCTGATAGGCAGAAGCGACTCACAGAGCTTCGCGGAGCTGTTCTTCTTATTCTTGTGTGGGAGGAGCGGAGAGTGAGGAGCCCGAAGTGCTGTAATGGCCGCCGCGCTGAGGAGGCAGCCGGAAGAGAAAGGCAGAGGAATCTCGCGCTCAGTGAGCGCTTCCTGCCCGGAAGCGTGAAGCCACGCCCCCCGACTTAAAAAAAAGCGCGGGACTCCTCCATTCTCCGGTCCCGCGTTCCCCGTCCTGCAGGCATCCACCTGCGGACAAAAACACAGCAGTCACCAAATGCACTGTAACAGCGGCTGCCGCAGCAGTCGCTGAATCACTCACACACATTAATAAAAATGTGGAGTACTCACCCCGCTGAGCGCCACAGGGACCCCCAGGGGTTTCTGGCGCTATGCCCATCGCTTCCCCCCCAGGGCGGGGATCGCAGTGACCCCTGCAGCGCGGTTTGCGTCCCCGCCAGGGAAGCCATCCTCATCCCCCCGGGCCGGCAGGGTTCTGCAGGGACCACCATATAGGGTAATACAGATCCGCCAAGGGAGAGGTTGGGGTCCAGCAGCGCCGAGACCCGAGACCTCTAGACCACATTTGGTGATTCAAGTCTCCTGTCCGATAAAAAATAATAAAATCTTCTGAGGAGCTGCTTCCAGCAGCGACTATCCTCTCTGACCTCAAATTGAAAACTGGAGAGCTGAGTAGGAGGAGCCCGAGCTGGAGGGGCCGGTCAACACTCTTTTTTTTTTTTTTAATCTGAGGTGTCTATCCCATCTGGGCTCCGCCTACCCACTAGTTATGACTAGTGTGTCTCCTTTCCTTCCGTTCTGCTGCTGAAATGGCAGATTGCAATTTTCACTCGCTAATATCCAGACTCAGGAAAACACCCAAGGAGTCAAAATTGTCACTACACCTGTAGATAAATTTCCAAAGGGGTGCAATTTCCAAAATGGGTCACTTGAGGGGGATTTTGCTGTTCTAGCACTTAGTGGCGCTGTATATCGAGACTGCAAACTATTCTAGCAAAATCTGCACTCTGTCTCTCCCAAGTCTTGCCGTGTGGTTAAGCAGTACTATACAGCCACATATGGGGTATTTCCACATTCAACAAATTGTGGGATAAATTTTTTTCTTAGTGTGAAAATGTAAAATCTGGGGCTAAAACGAAATTTTGGTGGTAAAAATGCACATATTTTTTCTTCACTGCCCAGTGGTATAAATTCATTTACACACCTGTGGTGTCAATATGATCACTGCACTCGCAGATAAATTAATTGAAAGGTGTAGTTTGTAAAACGGGGTCAATTATGGGGAGTTCTGCTGTTTTGGCACCTCATGGGTTCTACCAATATGACATGGCAACCTCAAACCAGTCCAGGAAAATCTGAACTCCAATATGGTGCTTCTTCCCTTCTGACCTTTGCACTATGCCTCAAAAGTAGTTTTCGACCACATATAAAATAACTGTGTACTCCAAGTCCTATCAGTTTAAACACAGCTGGACTCCAATGAAGGAGTAGAACCATCTCATGGAGGATCACAAGGAAATGGACAGCATGTGACTTAAATATGAGTGTCTGAGCATAGAGTCTGAATATTTATGACTATTATTATTATTATTAGAGCGCCATTTATTCCATGGCGCTTAACATGTGAGGTGGGGTATACATAATAAGTACATGTACAGTAATCTTAAACAGTGCAAGTCACGACTGGTACAGGATGAGAGAGGACCCTGCCCGCAAGGGCTCACAATCTACAAGGGATGAGTGAGGATACAGTAGGCGAGGGTAGAGCTGGTCATGCAGCGGTTTGGTGGATCGGTGGTTACTGCAGGTTGTAGGGTTGTCAGAAGAGGTAGGTCTTCAGGTTCTTTTTGAAGGTTTCCATGGTCTGAGAGCCTGATATGTTGTGGTAGAGAGTTCCAGAGTAGGGGGATGCGCGGGAGAAATCTTGTATGCAATTGTGGGAAGAGGAGGTAAAGAGGGGAGGAGAGGAGATCTTGTGAGGATCGGAGGTTGTGTACGAGTAAGTACTGGGAGACGAGGTCACAGATGTATGGAGGACTCAGGTTGTGGATGGCTTTGCATGTCATGATTAGGGTTTTGAACTGGAGTCTTTGGGTAATGGGTAGCCAGTGCAGGGATTGACAGAGGGGGGAGGCCGGGGAATAGCGGGGGGACAGGTGGATTAGTCGGGCAACAGAGTTTAGAATAGATTGGAGGGGTGCGAGAGTGTTAGAGGGGAGGCCACAGAGCAGGAGGTTGCAGTAGTCAAGGCGGGAGATGATGAGGGCATGGACTAGGGTTTTTGCAGATTCTTGGTTGAGGAATGTACGGATCAGTGAAATATTTTTGAGTTGAAGTCGGCAGGAAGTGGAAAGGGCTTGGATATGTGTTTTAAAAGAGAGATCAGTGTCAAGGATAACCCCGAGGCAGCCATGTGATATTTCAGTTTTTCTTTTTTAATAAATATGCAAAAATTTCTACATTTCTGTTTTTTTTAGTCAAGATGGGGTGCAGAGTGTACATTAACCAAAAAAAATTGACTTTTTTTTCATTTACCAAATGGCTGCAATAAAACAAAGAGTGAAAAATTTAAAGGGGTCTGAATACTTTCTGTACCCACTGTAGTTAGGAAAATAATAAGTACTCCACAGATTTAAGAATTTGCAGCATGCATTACTGTTTCGGATTCCTTGCTATAATGCTACCGATCGTCCATATTAAACTTCAATTGATCTAGTCCATTACAGTTTGAGCTGTAAATTTCTGCAAAGAATTGTTTGCAGAATCCATAGCTGCCCTATCAGTGTACTTACATTATCAATCTAAGAGGATGGTAAAAGCTTCATTATTGTAGGTATCTATTGTGGGGCAACAGTAGCAAGTGTGTGTCTAAAGGGTATGCCACACTAAGCGAGATTGCAAGCGAGATCGCTAGCGAGATCGCTACTGCGTCACCATTTATGACGCAGTAGCGATCTCGTTAGCGACTTAACTGTGTGTGACATGTAGCAGCGATGTGGCCCCTGCTAAGATGTCGCTGATCGCTTACGAACGTTCTGAGCCATTTTTTGGTCGTTGGTGTCCTGCTGGTGAGCCTGAATCGCTGAGTGTGACACCCTTTATGAACGACTTCACCAGCATCGCAGGTGGGACTAGGTTTTCCCAACGACCGCAGAGGTCGTTATACAGATCGCTGATGAGATGTGTTTGGAATCACAGATCGCTGATGAGTTGTGTTTGGAATCTAACTAGCGATCACATAGCGATCGCACTAGCGATCTCGCCAGGTTAAGTCGTTGTCGTGATCGCTAGTGCGATCGCTAAGTGTGGCAGTGCCTTTAGATCCAACACAGAATTTGAAATAACCATTAAGACAAAAGTCTAATTACCTGACTTCTTAAATGATTACTCTTGGCAGCACAAATTATGTGTCTGCACTCCACACCCTCTTTATTGAGCACACACCTATCTCTATTAGTCGCATAGTAATGTTGAAGGGCCGGTCTTTGAAATAAAACCTTCTTGTCTAACACACAAGTTAACATGAAAATAATTACATGAGCAGAGTAGGTGCTAATGATATGAAAAGACCAGGGAAAGCCATAAAACAAAACACTTAAGTGAGAGACAAGTTTTTTCCTGTATACATGACATCAGGTGTCCAAAAAAAAGGGTCAGAGAACATTCACAATGGATCTCTCACCCAGGGACAAAGGTAACATTATGCATTAAAAAATAGATTATCAGTGTTGGTCTGGGTTCCTTGGGTCCACCACACAAATATTCTGAGTGTCTATTCAGAACATGTACATTTCCATTTTTACTTGTATCTTATCATTATACACAACGGACAAATCATCAGTAGATGGTGATTGGTGAATCAGTCCAATAGCAATAGCCAAAGTGGTAAGTGATTTGCTCCTGTCTGCTCAGGTTTGGCTGTCGATATCTATTGCGGTATACAATTATATGAGATTATAAGGGACCCTCTGGATCTTTGGGCATCAGTCCAAACCTATCCTCACTGAACGCTTGGACCCCAGAGACCCTAAATAAGTATTGGGGAGGATATATATTTAATTAATACTATGATTGCTAAATACATAACTAGGAATAGCTACAGTCGTACTCAAAAGTTTACATAACCCTTCAGAGTTTTTGCTTTCTTGGCCTTTTTTAAGAGAATATGAATGATTACGCCACAACTTTTTATCCCCTCA
This sequence comes from Oophaga sylvatica, assembly GCA_033576555.1. Classification (NCBI taxonomy): domain Eukaryota; kingdom Metazoa; phylum Chordata; class Amphibia; order Anura; family Dendrobatidae; genus Oophaga; species Oophaga sylvatica. The sequence goes on along the minus strand of JARQOD010000001.1, from coordinate 61,355,391 downwards.
TGGTTAGTGGTTGGGTCAAGCAATTTATTGTCAAGCTACTGTGTTTTCTCTTTTCTAAAATCATAATGACAACCCAAAACATACAAATGACCCTGATCAAAAGTTCACATACCCTGGTGATTTTGGCTTGATAACATGTACAGAAGTCGACACAAATGGGTTTGAATGGCTACTAAAGGTAAATCCTCACCTGTGACCTGTTTGCTTGTAATCAGTGTGTGTATAAAAGCTGAGTGGGTTTCTGGGATCCAGACAGACTCTTGCATCTTTCATCCAGCCATTGACATTTCTGGATTGTGAGTCATGGGGAAAGCAAAAGAATTATCAACGGATCTACAGGAAAAGGTAGTTGAACTGTATAAAATAGTAAAAGGAAACAAAAAGATATCCAAGGAATTGATAATGCCAGTCAGCAGCGTTCAAACTGTGATTAACAAATGGAAAATCAGGAGCTCTGTAAAAACAAAACCATGGTCAGGTAGACCAACAAATTTTTCGTCCACAACTGCCAGGAAAATTGTTTGGATGCAAAGAAAAAGCCACAAATAACATCAGCTGAAATACTGGACTCTCTGAAAACTAGCAGTGTGGCTGTTTAAAGATGCACCATAAGGAGGCATGTGAAGAAAAATGGGCTACATGGTCGAGTCGCCAGAAGAAAGCCATTACTGCAGAAATGCCACAAAGTATCTCGCCTACAATACGCAAACCAGCACAGAGACAAGCCTCAAAACTTCTTAAACAAGGTAATTTGAAGTGATGAGACCAAAATTGAACTTTCTGGCCACAACCATAAACGTTACATTTGGAGAGAGGTCAACAAGGCCTATGATGAAAGGAACACCATTCCTACTGTAAAGCATGAAGCTGGATCGCTGATGTTTTGGGGATGTGAGCAACAAAGGCACAGGAAACTTGGTCAAAGTTGAAGGAAGTATTAATGCAGCATGTTATCAGCAAATACTGGAGGCAAATTTGCAATCATCAGCCTGGAAGCTGCGCATGGGACGTACTTGGACGTTCCAACATGACAACTATCCAAAACACAAGGCCAAGTTGACCTGTCATTGGCTACAGCAGAACAAACTGAAGGTCCTGGAGTGGCCATCTCAGTTTCCTGACCTCAATATCATTGAGCCACTCTGGGGAGATCTCTATTGCGCAGTTCATGCTAGACAGCCCAGGAATTTACAGGAACTGGAGGCTTTTTGCCAAGAATGGGCAGCTTTACCATCTGAGAAAATAAAGAACCTCATCCACAACCACCACAAAAGACTTCAAGCTGATATTAGAGAGGGCAATACACAGTATTTAGAAAAGGGATATATGAACTTTTGATCAAGGTCATTTGGATGTTTTAGGTTATCATTATGATTTAAAAGAGAAAACACAGTAGTTTGACAATAAATGGCTTCACCCAACCACTAACCATGAGTGGAGAAAAAGTTTTGGTGTTATCATTCATATTCTCTGAAAAAAGGCCAAGAAAGCAAAAATTTGGCTGGGGTATGTAAACTTTTGAGCACAAATGTATATCCACGCTATAGACAAAAGTACTGGGACAACTACACATTACACCTAGAGGAGATTTTATGACATCACATTCTAAATCCACACTCATTAATATTGAGTTGGTCCCTTTGCAGATATATCAATTTTTTCTCTTCTCGGAAGAATTTCCACAAGATGTTGGAGGAGAGGTCGGTCTGTTAAGTTCCACATCAAACTCCTTTATCAACTTTGCTTTGTGTACTGGAGAACAGTCGTAGGGAAGAGAAAGAGATCTTCCCCAAATGATCGTACAATGTTGGAGTTGTCAAAAAAATGTCCTGTATGCTAAAGCATTAAGATTTCCTTTCACTGGAACTAAGAGACCTAGGCCAACCCCTGAAAAACAGACCAATAGCATTATACTTCCTCCCTTAAGCCTTACAGCTGGCATTATACAGTCAGGCAGGCAAAGTTCTCCTAGCAATCACCAAACTCAGACACATCAATCAGATGCTAGATCGAGAAGTATGTGCCCATCCAATGATCCAAGAATTGTGAGCCCATTCTGGTGGGGGAACAGTTTTTTTTGCTGATGCTAATACCTAGGAGGTTTGAGCTCTAATTGTGAATTGTGGAGTCAGCAAAGTGCTGATAACTTTTATGCCCTCAGCACTCGGTGACCTCTCTCTGTCACTTCACGTGGTCCCCACTTCGTGGCTGAGTTGCTGCGGTTCCTTCCACTTCTCAGTAATATCACTCACAGGTGATGGTGGAATATTTAGGAGGGAAGAAATGTCATGAATGGACTTACAGTTACACCGGAGATACTCCTTACAAGACCGAGCTAGTATCAGTGACTCACTTGTGATTATTAGCAGACAGCATGGCATGGGGTTGGATGCTAAACACCTGTGCAAATGGGACTAAATGAAAAATCTGAATTCAATGTTTAGGATGTGCGTCTAAATACTTTTCTTCATATAGTGTATGTACATAAGTAATTAAATATCTATGAAAGGGAAACGTCTCCATAGAAAGATCAGTAAAGGATACTAGAGAGGAAAGAGTAAAATAAATTCAGGGAAGACAAGCTGACAGAGCGCCAGGCCGGCGGTCAACACGGACAAATAATAATAGGGGTCCGATGCAGTTCCTGCAGGGTGCCTAGAGAGAGGAAAAGACAATGGAAAGCAGGAAACTCCGGTCACAGGGGAGTGCAAAGGACACAGAAGAGGAGATTAGAAATTTTCTGTTTATTGAAATCCACATTGCCACATGATGAAGACGGAGCTGTTCCGTCGAAACGCGTTGTGGATTTAAATAAACGAAGAAAATGTCTAATCTCCTCTTCTGTGTTCTTTGCGCTCCCCTGTAAAAGGAGTTTCCTGCTTTACATTCTCAGAGTACAGGCTGCTACAAATAGCACCAATACTCTGCTGATACATGTGAAGATGCAGGGAATTTGATTTTCCCTCACTGCTCAAATGCAATTTCCTGCAGCAATAAGTGCAGCTGAAAAGGTGCCTTGCTTTCAATCCCACTTTTCATGTATCAAAATATACAAATAATCAGAAGTTGAACTTTTTTCTTCTTGGCTCATGTTTCTAAATTTTGCTTTATTTTTCTAGAGTTTGTGTCTTTAAGATATTTGGATAATTTTAGGAAGCTGATTAATCTCTTACGTTCAGTAGCTTGGCCGGTGGATTAGGTTCACTTCACTGAAAGCTAGGAAATGCCAGTCTAATACCCAGCGTTTGAAATGCTAGATTATAATAACCTCTGGAATGACCTTTGTGGATATATTAAGATAAGGAAATGCTTTGAAAAAGAATTTAAATCTTTTTGGCATAGATTAAGAATGTCAGTGAGGGCACAGAAAAGAAGAACATGTTTATGTCTACCGACAGGAGAAAGAAAGGCAAGAAATTCAAAGACTAAATTCTGCTCATATCATGATACAACTGATGAAATGCTGACCCTCCTCACCATGCATCAACTAAAGAAGACATGACCTTGGACTACGTTTATACATACCTTAGTGGCTTTTAACCTACGTCAATGGTAGCCATATGTGATGAACTGGCACACGGTCCGCCACACGGTAGCCCGGGGTATCACAGCTTGTGATCCCACCGCTGCCACCAATATGTGATGAACGGGCACACGGTCCGCCACATGGTAGCCCGGGGTATCACGGCTTGTGATCCCACCGTTGCCACCAATATGTGATGAAACGGTGCGCACACACGACGGCTGCTGCCGTCCGACCCAGTAAACTGCAGGGATTTATAATTATCCCGCTTCCACTTAGGAACTTGCAGCTCTCTGGCGCCCCCCTTACCCTCAGGTCAGTCAGGGAACTGCACCTAGGATAATTAGTCGCCAGACGGGTCACCTGGATGTGTGCTGGCTATTGGGCACGCTGCAGTGAGGGAATTATAATTACTCCGAGCCGCAGCCGAGTAATACACTTATAATACCCGCTCCGTCACCGCCAACGCCACCCCATAGGTCAACACTTTACACCCCTTCTTTATAGCTGCCACCAGCCACGGTTTACTTGGAACAATTTATCAAGAGGGTCCGTAGCAACCTCAAAACAGTAGCGTAGTACTTCAGGCGCGTGCAAATTCGTTTATAGAGCAGGAGAAACAAACTAATAAATTTATAGATTTATTCCTTAAAAAGACAGGCAGTGCTTATACAATATAAAAAGATGGAACAAACTGAGACAATATCGTTATATACAAAGGCAGTTATAAAATAAAATAGGATTAAAGATGAAAATCACTCACATGGTTGTTAGATCATTTACAGGCAAGCCAGGCTGGGGGAAGGAGCCATACGTCATAGTTCATTTGCAGATCTCTTAGTCAGGACATCACAGCAAGGGCTGCCAAGGGGGGCTCACTGCCAGACTTATACCTGGGGCTGCTGACCTCACGAAAAGGGGAGGGTTTTTCTGGCCACCTCCCAGGGACAGAAGTGTATGATTTGAGCTCTGAAATATCATAAGGACCATAACTCAGCGGGGAACTCTAGCAGAATAATGGCAGACCTATCAATGATCTTACTTTAAAATGAGGTTCCAATGAGCCCAAACTTGGATGAGCTAGTTTGTGGGGGATCCGAGAATTCCATTTCTCGGGTTCTGTTGGAGTTACGGGTTCACCAGTACCACGGGAACGATGTCTGTGGACACAGGCTTCAAAACAGTAACTTTCGTGTTTCTGACGCAAATCCCCACCGTGTTATAACCAAAACAGAATGAAGTCTCCAAAAGGGTAGGGACAGCACATGTTGCTGACAATAGGGACCCCTGCGGTGAAGCGGCAAAACTTCCAGCACTGGTAGCTCAGGCTACACTGAGCTTGACTGCAGGTTGGGGGGGGGGAAGGGAAGCGTGAGCTGCAGAGAAAAGGAGGGAGGGGTAACTTTGCCCTGTGCTTGCAAACGGTGGGGGTTGTAGTACTATGGGGAAAGTTCTGGAAACAGCACAAGAAATGAAGCTTGCAGTATCATCACACCTCCCCCCCTTAGAGGGCGCTACGGAGGCATGACCTCTCGGTAATCCGCCATGCGCACCTCAGCGGGTTTGCCACGTCGGGACAACCCATCAGCATTCCCATGATCACTGCCTTTCTTGTGTTGTACGGCAAAATCATACTGCTGCAGGGCAAGGCTCCAGCGTAGCAACCTACCATTGGTTCCGGACACTGTGTGCAGCCAGCTCAGAGGGTTGTGGTCGGTGACCACCTTGAAGGTGCGCCCGTACAGGTAGGGCTGCAAACGTTGCAGTGCCCAGACCATGGCCAGGCACTCTTTCTCGATGGTGGAGTATGCCACTTCCCTTGGCAGAAGTTTCCGGCTCAGGTACAACACGGGGTGCTCCTGGTTCCCCGAATCAACCTGGCTGAGTACAGCACCGAGGCCAAATTCGCTGGCGTCAGTCTGTACCAGGAAGGGCCGACTGCTGTCGACGGCTCTCAACACCGGAGAGCTGCACAGGGCTGTTTTCAAAGCTCGGAATGCCGCCTCACAGCCATCTGTCCAGCTGACTGTTTGGGGTAGACCGCCCTTGGTGAGGTCCGTCAAGGGTTTTGCAATGGCGCTATAGTTCGGTACGAAACGCCTATAGTACCCTGCAGTGCCCAGGAAGGACTTCACCTGCTTTTTGGTCCTGGGGGTGGGCCAGGACACGATCACGTCCACTTTCTCGGGCTCTGGACTCATGGAACCCCCACCTACCCGGTGCCCCAGGTAGTGGACCTCCCTCATGCCCATCTGGCATTTTCCCGGCTTGATGGTCAGACCTGCCTGGTGAATACGCTTGAGCACCTCCTGGAGATGCTGAAGGTGTTCCTCCCAGGTGGAACTGAAGACGGCAATGTCGTCCAGGTACGCCACAGCGTACTCCTCCAGTCCCTGAAGCAGGTGGTTGACCATCCGCTGAAAAGTGGCAGGGGCATTCTTCATGCCGAAAGGCATGACCGTGGACTCGTACAGTCCAAAAGGGGTGATAAAGGCGGATTTCTCCTGCGCCGCAGGGCTCAGGGGAATCTGCCAGTATCCCCGGCTCAAATCCATGATGGATATGTACTTGGCATTCGCCAACCGCTCCAGCAGATCCTCGATGCGTGGCATTGGGTGCGCATCAGAGGTAGTGATGGCGTTGAGCCCCCTGTAGTCCACGCAGAACGGGTGGTCCGATCCTTTTTTGGCACGAGAACTACAGGTGAGGCCCACGCACTTTTGGACGGCCGGATCACCCCCAGCTGCAACATCTCCTGGATCTCCTGGCGCATAATCTGCTGCACTTCCTCAGAGATCCGATAATGTGTCCGCCGTAATGGGGCGCGATTCCCGGTGTCCACCTCGTGGACTGCCAACTTGGTCCTTCCGGGTCGGTTTGTGAACTCGGCCCGGAAGGGTTCCAGAGTGGTCAGCAACTGCAACCGCTGGGAGACGGTTAGCGAGGCATTTACCTCCATGTCCTCAATGGACCCATTGGCCTGGGCTTGGGCCAGCATGTCCAGGAGGGGATCCTCTTCCCCGTCCTCGGGCAGATTGCAGACCGGTAGGACGCAGGCTTCACGTTCGTGATGGGCCTTTATCATGTTGACGTGAAAGGCCTTGCGCCTACCCCGAGTGTGGTCAAGCGTGACCATGTAGGTGACTGGGTTGAGCCGTTGGTGCACGACGTACGGGCCTTCCCAGGCTGCCTGAAGCTTATCCTTTGGTACGGGGACCAGCACCCACACCTTTTGACCCACCTGGTAGGTCCGCTCCCGGGCGTTCTGGTCGTACCAGTGCTTCTGGTCAGCCTGAGCCTGCGTCATGTTGTCATGCACCAACTGCGTCAAGGTCTGCATCTTGTCGCGGAAGCTCATGACATAATCCACGATGGACACTTCCGTGGGGTTTGGCTCATCTTCCCAGGATTCTCTTATCAACCCAAGGGGTCCCCGGACTCGCCTGCCATACAGGAGCTCAAAGGGGGAGAACCCCGTCGAGGCCTGCGGGACTTCTCTGTAGGCAAACAGCAGGTGTGGGAGGTACCGCTCCCAATCGCGTCCCTGGGTCTCAACCAGCATGCGGAGCATCTGTTTGAGGGTACCGTTAAAGCGCTCACACAAACCATTGGTCTGTGGGTGATACGCACTCGATACCATACGCGTCACCTGCATTTTGCTGCAGAGAGCCTTCATTAGGCGAGACATAAATTGGGTCCCTCGATCGGTAAGCATCTCCCTGGGAAATCCTACCCGTGAAAAGATGGTCACCAGTGCATCCGCCACCTTATCTGCCTTAGTTGAGGACAGAGCTACTGCCTCCGGGTACCGGGTAGCGTAGTCTACCACAGTAAGGATGTATTGCTTTCCAGAGCGGCTGGGGACGGCCAGCGGGCCCACAATGTCCACCGCGATCCTCTGGAAAGGCTCCTCTATCACTGGCAACGGGATCAGGGGAGCCTTAAGAGCAGGCCCCGCCTTCCCCACTCTTTGACAGGTGATACAGGAGCGGCAGTAGTTAGTCACATCTGTCCCCATCTTGGGCCAATAGAAGTGTTGAGACAGCCGTGCCTTAGTTTTGCTGATCCCCAAGTGTCCAGCGAGTGGAATCTCATGGGCAATCCTCAAAAACTCACCTCGGAACTGGTGCGGGACGACCAGCTGTTTTTCCCTCAACCACTCCTTTTGGGAATCTCCGGGTACTGTCTCCCGGTACAACCTTCCTCGTTCCCAGAACACCCTCTCCTTATCAGTCACGGAGGTGGGCATCTCGGCGAGGTGCCTCAAGTTCTGCAGGCTCGCATCTGAGTGCAGAGCAGCCTGGAACTCCTGGCTGGAGGCAGCCAGAAGTGACGTTAGGGTTCCTTCCTCACTGGGACCCTCTGGGACCGGCTCTGGGTCCACCTCTGGTTCAGTCTCTCCTGTAGCGGAGAGGGTCCAGATGGCAGGGCCCTACCTGCGATCCGGCACTCTGACTGCGGGTGACAGCAGCTACATATGCAGTCTCCCCGGGGATTTCTATAGACCCATCAGCCTGCGCTGCTATGGGCTCTACCTCCCCATCCACCCCCAACACTTCAGGAGCAGTGCTACTTATGGGCCAGTTACCTTCCTCGGTGGCACTGGTCAGTGTCATGGCGTCACCTTCCTCCCGGTTCCCATGCACCTCCCCATTTCCTTGAGCACTGTCGCTTGCTCCTGCTAGGGGTTCCTCAGCCGTCTCACTCCGCAGAGCGACGGGACTGAACGCTCCTGTACCTGTGGACACATCTACCACTTCAGAGAAAGGGTTAACAGATTCAGATGGCACAGATACATCACTATCAACATCATTCCTAGGGAAAGAAAGGTTATCAGTTGCATCATCACTTCGCAAAGCATTAGCAGGTAACACAATCAGTTTCCCATCATCATCAACATCATGGTTAACGTTAACCTTATCATCAGATTGGGAAGGGGTGTCAGGGACATAGTACGCCACCATCCTCCCCAGATCAGTCCCCAATAAAACATCAGTGGGCAGGTTGTCGGACACCCCCACTTCCTTCACCCCGCTCCCGGCACCCCAGTCAATGAAAACTCGGGCTATCGGCAAGGGGTAGTGGACGCCCCCAATCCCGGTGACAGTTAAGGTTTTCCCCGGAATCAACTCTTCAGGGGCCGCCAGTTCGGGTCGGATGAGGGTTCGCTCAGCCCCGGTGTCCTTGAGGCCTGTAGCAAGACGGGCCCCCACGCGGACGGGCTGCACGTTGTCATCAACCCTCCCCACCACACCACCCACCAAAAGAACAGAGGCGTTGGGCCCGGAGGCCTTGGCTGGGGGGTTCTTCTGCCTCTCCGGACAGGTGGCGCTGATGTGACCAGTCCTTTTACAGGAGAAACACTGGCGGGGGTCTGATGTAGGCCTGGCGCTGGCAAGGGGATAGTGCCTCCAGAGGGACGACTGGCAGGGGCACTGGGGTTGGTTGCAGGCTTACCCCCTCCCCAGCGGGTGGTGACAGGCTTCCGCACCTCGGTTTTCCGGTTGGCCTCATAGCTGTCGGCGATCCGTGCTGTTCTGACCGCGTCCTCCGGTTCTCGGTCCAGGATGAACTGTCGGACCTCAGCTGGGCACAGATGCAGGAACTGGTCTTTGATCATCAGGTCCCTCAGGTTCTCAAAAGTGTCAACTGACAGTCCATGGATCCACTGGTCAAAGTGGTTCCTGAGTCCTTGCACCACATCGCTATAACTGTCGTGTGGGCCACGTTGGAGGTTCCGGAACTTCTTTCGGTATACCTCAGGGGTTAGCTGGTACTTGGCAATCAGGGCCTGCTTGATGGCCTCATAGTCACTGTCTTGATCTGACGTGAGGGAAGCGAACGCCTCCAAAGCTTTGCCCTTTAGCCCGAGGGTCAAGTACCTGGCCCATTGGTCGGCAGGCAGCCGGTACTGTCTGCAGACTTTCTCAAAGGCCCGCAGAAAAGTGTCCAAGTCTCCTTCCTTTTCCAGCACGGGAAAGTGCTCCGGCCGGGCTTCGGACTCTGAGAGCTGCTGGGTGTACCGCTCTGGGCTGTGGAGGGCATTGCCCCTTGTCTGAGCAGCTCCAGTTCATGGGCTCTCTGAGCTTCCCGCTCGGCTCTCTCAGCCTCTCGCTGGGCTTGGCGCTCGGCTATCTCAGCCTTTCGCTGTTTGGCCTCTCGCTGGTCGGCTCTCTCTTGAGCTTGCTGGATCAGCTTCAGGCGTTCTTCCTGGTTGTCAGCGGAGAGTCCCGCCAGGGCCGCCTGCAAGTAAGGGTCCACCTCTCTCTGGGGGTAAGCAGTCAGGGGTTGGGCCTCTGCTCCTGCGGCACCACCTTGGCTTGGGCCGGCTCCTGCGCCCGCCACGCTCCGATGCTCGCCCAGCTCCTTCAGGGCCTGGACCAGTTGGCCTTTGGTTCGGTTCGTGTGGACAAGGCCGTGGTACTTGCAGATTCCCACAAGAGTGTCCTTGCTCTGCTTTTCGAACCAACTTGCTCCTATGGTAGCCATGTTTGCCAAATAAAAGATAGGTGTCATGTATAGTGTACAGTTCCTATAGCGTCTTGTGCTTGGGTGCGAGGAAAACACAGTAGACATAGGTTGAAATGAAATGACTTGTATTACTTCATACAAGCATGCTGAAAAGTTCACACAGTTTGCAGGAACAGCGACAGGAGACACAGCAGGCCAGAGTAACTTCAAGCACTACAATAAATCTCCAAAGCAGGTTCAGGATCTCTTCTCTGTACCGTAATTCCTCTGCAAACATGGATTCACCAAACAGCAGGTTTCCAGAGTCCAAAAGTGTTCCAAGGTTCCTCAGTAGGGAATAGCTGGAGTACAAGTCCAAGGCTTCCAGGAGTCAGGTCACAGACTGACTGAGGCTTGATTCAGGAGCACTGATTGTTCAGCTGAGGCTGCTTAAGAAGCAAGAGGAAAGAATCAGGGTGGGAACATGAAAACTGGAAACTCCATATTAACTGAGGGCAAGAGCTGCAGAAAGACAGAAAGCAAAATGGCCGACGGAAAACTGAGTTTCAAGGAACATGTCAACAGAGACAAAGAACCTTACATTACTCCCCCCTTAGGGACAACCTCCGGATGACCTCAGACCAGGCTTATCAGGGTACCTCTGATGAAACTGGCGGAGCAGACGAGGAGCATTTACATTATTGACTGGTTCCCATGAGTTGTCCTCCACTGGGTAGCCCTGCCATTTAATCAAATATTGCAACTGATTTCTGTACAACCTGGAATCTAGAATCCTTTCCACCATAAATTCTTCCTGACCATCGACCAGCACTGGGTCAGGGCAAGGAGAAGAACGTCCAGGAAACGTATTGGGTGTTGCAGCCTTTAGTAGGGATACATGAAAGACAGGGTGGATTCTCATAGTTCTGGGCAGTTGAAGACGACAAGCAACAGCACTTATAATCTTATTGATCTTATAAGGTCCAATGTACTTATGTCCCAATTTAGACGATGGAATCTTTAATTTAAGATTTCTGGTTGACAGCCAGACCAAATCTCCTACCTTGAAAGCTGGTGCAGGTTTACGAAATTTATCTGCTGCTTTCTTGTACCTTTCCTGAGCCAATTCTAGATTTTCCTTTAGAAGATCCATATTCTTTTGTAAAGAAGTGATTCTTTCAGCCACTGCCGGCAAGGGCGTATCTATGGGAAATCGAGGAAGAATGTTAGGATGATAACCTAGATTGGAGTAAAAAGGAGACTGCTTAGTGGAGGCGCTCTGAGAGTTGTTATAAGAGAACTCAGCCAGTGGAAGTAGATCCACCCAATCATCCTGGCAGATAAAACAGCGGAGATACTGCTCCAGGTCTGATTGGTTCGTTCTGTCTGTCCATTAGTCTGGGGATGAAAAGCAGAAGAAAGGTTTACTTTAATGTCCAATGCTGCACAGAAATTTTGCCAAAACCTTGAAGTGAATTGCACCCCTCGATCCGAAATGACCTCATCCGGTACTCCATGTAAGCGAAACACATTCTTAATCATCAAGTCTGATGTCTGTTTTGCAGTGGGTAAGCCGACACAAGGGATAAAATGAGCTGCCTTTGTTAGACGGTCAACCACCACTAGAATGGTGTTCTTCCCTTGAGAGGTTGGTAACTCCACAATGAAGTCCATAGAAATGGATCCCCACGGGGGGGACGGGGTGGGAAGAGGTTGCAACAGACCAGTTGGTGAGGAGCGAGGTGTTTTGCATCTTGCACAGACTTCACATGAAGTGACATAGTTTAAGACATCTTTCCTGTAAGTGGGCCACCAAAAGAAACAGAAAGAAATTCTTGTGTCTTTAGAATTCCCCTATGCCCGGCTATCTTGGAATCGTGGATGAGTTGCAATACTCTCAATCTGACTGTTTCAGGTATATACAGACGTTGTCCCTGAATCCACACACCATTCTTAAAGACAAGACTTACGTCCCTTGGGGGTTGAGCCAACAAAGAATCCGCATGGTATGCTTCCTTGATGTCCTTAAGTAGGTCTTGATTATGAATCACTCCCAGGAATCTAGAGTCAGGAAGAATAGTCTTAGGAGGAGTAAGTGGACGGGTCTCTGCTGAATGAATCCTAGAGAGTGCATCAGCCTTTCCATTGCGCGATCCTGGTCTATAAGAAATGACAAAATTAAATTGGTTTAGGAAAAGATTCCAGCGAGCCTGGCGAGGAGTCAGGCACTTAGCCGACCTGATAAATTCAAGGTTACGATGGTCTGTCAGGACGACTATTTGCTGTGCGGCTCCCTGAAGAAGGTGTCTCCATTCCTTGAAGGCGGCAATAATGGCCAACAATTCTCTATTGCCCACATCGTAGTTCCTCTCAGCCGAAGACAACTGCTGGGAAAAGAAGGCACAGGGATGCAAGACATTCTTCTCACCTGTTCTCTGAGAGAGTATAGCTCCAACGGCACAGTCTGAAGCATCCACCTCTATTATGAAGGCAAGCTCGGGGTTGGGATGTACTAAGATAGGTGCGGTGGTAAATTTATCCTTTAAACAGGAAAATGCTTCCTGAGCTTGCGGGGTCCAGGAGAACCTAGACTGTTTCCGGGTAAGTTGGGTGATAGGTGACACTACCTCAGAAAAATTCTTAATGAAACGTCTATAGAAGTTGGCAAACCCGATGAAACGCTGCACCTCCTTCACATTTCTAGGAATTGGCCAATCCTTGATGGCTTGGGTCTTGCTTCCATCCATACTAATCCCTTGCGTAGATAGTACATACCCCAGAAATTGAATTTCGGTCCTATGGAATTCACATTTTTCAAGCTTGATGTAGAGATGGTTTTGTCTTAGGCGTTCTAAGACCATTCTCACATGTCCATGATGTTCCTCTGTGGAGTTAGAAAAAATTAGAATATCATCCAGATAAATCACCACAAATGTATCTAGGAGATCCCTGAAGATATCATTCACGAAGTGTTGGAAAGTGGCTGGGGCGGTACTCAGACCAAAAGGCATAACTAGATATTCAAAGTGTCCATAGCGTGACCTGAAAGCAGTCTTCCATTCATCCCAGGTCTAATACGGACCAAGTTATAGGCCCCACGGAGATCCAGTTTAGAGAAAATTTTGGCATGCCGCACTCTCTCCAACAACTCAGGGATTAAAGGCAATGGATAACGGTTTCTAATAGTAACCTTATTGAGTTCCCTATAGTCTATGCAGGGTCTCAGAGATCCATCTTTCTTCTTCACAAAGAAGATGGGTGCACCTGCGGGAGATGAAGAGGGGCGTATGAAGCCCTTGGCTAAATTTTCGTCTATATAATCCTTCAAAGCTTTTAGCTCGGGCCCCGCTAGGGGGTAGATCTTACCAAAAGGTATCTCGGCTCCGGGCAATAATTCAATTGGACAATCATATGGATGGTGAGGAGGAAGCTGATCAGCGTTCTTCTTGTCACATAAATCCACATAGTCCTGGTATACAGCTGGTAGTTCAGGGACTGACATGGTTTCTTTAGGAACAGAGCAAGCTGAAATTCCTTGACTCATCTGTTTCTCCGGAAAGTGTAATTCCTTGGTCTCCCAGTTAATCGTAGGATTCTGCGCCTGCAGCCATGGTAGCCCTAGAATGATGGGAAAGTGGGGAGAAGAGATAAGCAAAAAAGACATTTTCTCCTGATGATCTTTACCCATAAGGACCCTCAAAGGCTCTGTTTCTTGATCCACTGGTCCAGAAGTCAGTAGAGAGCCATCCACAGTCTCCATCTGTACTGGAGTAGCCTTCTTCACTGAACGTATCCCCTGTTTCAGAGCAAAGGAGATATCCATAAAATTTCCACTTGCTCCTGAGTCGATCATAGCAGAGCTAGACACCCAGACTGAGTCAACCCAAAGTTTGATGGAAAGGAAGCAATGAGAATTGTTTCTTTTACAACTCAGCTGGGACACCGCTGAGGAAACTTGAAAAATTGCAGCGTTTATACCGTCATCGTCCCCAGAACTAACAGAGTTTAAGTCCGAGAAATCAAGATCTCTTGCAGCAGATCTCTCTGGAGCCTGAGGCTCGGACATGACAGAGCTCCTCTCGCAACACTCACAGTGAATGACTGCTGCAGTAGTCTTACGAGAACGGCTGGGGCAGTTTATAATGAAGTGCCCTGACTTACCACAGTAGAAACATAGATTTTCCTTTATACGATGTTCTTTGCGTGCATCACTAACCCGTCTTTGTAAAGAGTCCACCTGCATGGGTACAGGTTCTGGTTCCCTTGTGATCCTACTCAAAGGTTCCTTAGCTGAGGAGGGAGGTAGTAAAAGGTTAGTGCGATTATTTTCGAACCATCTCTCTTGTCTGCGTTCAGTCAGACGAGCATCAATACGGATACAATAGTTAATAAAGTCACCTAACGCAGTGGGAGGGTCGGCACGAGCAAGTTATCCTTAATCAGTGGAGACAACCCTTTCCGAAAAATAGATTTTTTAGCGGAAGTGTCCCAAGTGGTATCAAGAGCCCATCTCCTGAAATCCAGGGCATATTCGGCTACGGAACGCTTACCTTGGCGCAAAGTTAACATGACTGCTTCAGCTGTTGCACCTCGATTGGGGTCATCAAACACCTGCCCCATGGCTGAAATAAAAGCATCAAGGTGATTCAAACAATCATCCTCAGTCTCAATCAGAGGGTTTGCCCACATCAAAGCCTTATTGGTAAGCAACATGATTATAGTAAGCACTTTGGATCGTTCAGTGGGAAATTGTGAAGCATGTGCAGAGAAAAATAAATTGCATTGATTAATAAATCCCCTGAATTTCTCACGTTCACCGCCAAAACGAAAAGGAGGTAATTTGGGGACCCCAGAACTTGGGGTTATGGCAGGAGCCTGGGCTCGTTCCTCTAGAGCCTCAATCCTGGCTCGCAATTCCTGGGTAGTCTGTCCAAACACTTGCAAATTATGATTAGTGAGGTCCTGTAGGCTTGCAAAACGGGTTTTTAAAGTCTGTACATCTGAAAGGATTGTATCAGTCACTCCGCAAAGTTCCTTTATGCGGGCCTCCATCTTCCAGATCTTTTAAGGTAGAGGTGCTGGAAGGAGAAGAGGAAAGGAAAAAAAAACAAAAAAAACAATAGTGTTTACCTGTGGTAACACTCCAGAGTAAAATTTTAAGGGAATGCGCTCACCTGGAATGGTTGTGAGAAGTCACAACCACTGTCATCACATAAGGTATTAAACGGACATCTGATATCCACAGTCACAGCAGACACGGCTTTCCCAGACCCAGCAGACACTAAACATTGGCTCCTGAATCTTGTCATGTATAGTGTACAGTTCCTATAGCGTCTTGTGCTTGGGTGCGAGGAAAACACAGGAGACATAGGTTGAAATGAAATGACTTGTATTACTTCATACAAGCATGCTGAAAAGTTCACACAGTTTGCAGGAACAGCGACAGGAGACACAGCAGGCCAGAGTAACTTCAAGCACTACAATAAATCTCCAAAGCAGGTTCAGGATCTCTTCTCTGTACCGTAATTCCTCTGCAAACATGGATTCACCAAACAGCAGGTTTCCAGAGTCCAAAAGTGTTCCAAGGTTCCTCAGTAGGGAATAGCTGGAGTACAAGTCCAAGGCTTCCAGGAGTCAGGTCACAGACTGACCGAGGCTTGATTCAGGAGCACTGATTGTTCAGCTGAGGCTGCTTAAGAAGCAAGAGGGAAGAATCAGGGCGGGAACATGAAAACTGGAAACTCCATATTAACTGAGGCAAGAGCTGCAGAAAGACAGAAAGCAAAATGGCCGACGGAAAACTGAGTTTCAAGGAACATGTCAACAGAGACAAAGAACCTTACAATAGGATAGAAAAAGAAGGAGAAGGGAGGGGTAACCGCAAGTACACACAATTGTCTCAGGACTAATAAACACTGAGTCTGTTCTCCAAAACTTTAGATGCAGGGTCCCTGAAGAACCGTGCAAGTTTTTTTTAGTGAGAGGAATGATTGCTCAGACCAGATCACTAATGCTCTATAATCCCACCGCTCTGCCACCAATATGTGATGAACGGGCACACGGTCCGCCACACGGTAGCCCGGGGTATCACGGCTTGTGATCCCACCGCTGCCACCAATATGTGATGAACGGGCACACGGTCCGCCACACGGTAGCCCGGGGTATCACGGCTTGTGATCCCACCGTTGCCACCAATATGTGATGAAACGGTGCACACACACGACGGCTGCTGCCGTCCGACCCAGTAAACTGCAGGGATTTATAATTATCCCGCTTCCACTTAGGAACTTGCAGCTCTCTGGCGCCCCCCTTACCCTCAGGTCAGTCAGGGAACTGCACCTAGGATAATTAGTCGCCAGACGGGTCACCTGGATGTGTGCTGGCTATTGGGCACGCTGCAGTGAGGGAATTATAATTACTCCGAGCCGCAGCCGGGTAATACACTTATAATACCCGCTCCGTCACCGCCAACGCCACCCCATAGGTCAACACTTTACACCCCTTCTTTATAGCTGCCACCAGCCACGGTTTACTTGGAACAATTTATCAAGAGGGTCCGTAGCAACCCCAAAACAGTAGCGTAGTACTTCAGGCGCGTGCAAATTCGTTTATAGAGCAGGAGAAACAAACTAAAAAATTTATAGATTTATTCCTTAAAAAGACAGGCAGTGCTTATACAATATAAAAAGATGGAACAAACTGAGACAATATCGTTATGTACAAAGGCAGTTATAAAATAAAATAGGATTAAAGATGAAAATCACTCACATGGTTGTTAGATCATTTACAGGCAAGCCAGGCTAGGGGAAGGAGCCACACGTCATAGTTCATTTGCAGATCTCTTAATCAGGACATCACAGCAAGGGCTGCCAAGGGGGGCTCACTGCCAGACTTATACCTGGTGCTGCTGACCTCACGAAAAGGGAGGGTTTTTCTGGCCACCTCCCAGGGACAGAAGTGTATGATTTGAGCTCTGAAATATCATAAGGACCATAACTCAGCGGGGAACTCTAGCAGAATAATGGCAGACCTATCAATGATCTTACTTTAAAATGACGGTTCCAATGAGCCCAAACTTGGATGAGCTAGTTTGTGGGGGATCCAAGAATTCAATTTCTCGGGTTCTGTTGGAGTTACGGGTTCACCAGTACCACGGGAACGATGCCTGTGGACACAGGCTTCAAAACAGTAACTTTCGTGTTTCTGACGCAAATCCCCACCGTGTTATAACCAAAACAGAATGAAGTCTCCAAAATGGCTGCTAGGGTAGGGACAGCACATGTTGCTGACAATAGGGACCCCTGCGGTGAAGCGGCAAAACTTCCAGCACTGGTAGCTCAGGCTACACTGAGCTTGACTGCAGGTTGGGGGGGGGAAGGGAAGCGTGAGCTGCAGAGAAAAGGAGGGAGGGGTAACTTTGCCCTGTGCTTGCAAACGGTGGGGGTTGTAGTACTATGGGGAAAGTTCTGGAAACAGCACAAGAAATGAAGCTTGCAGTATCATCACACCATGCATACCTATAGGTTTTAATAAAAGCATTTATATATATAATGAGAACTGTCCGCTTCACATGCTGAAGTGCTCCGATAATAGTGAAAGTGACGCCACAGAAACAATATTCACCGGGCAGCTGGCAGAGGTCGTTATGTAACGGTCTGTATCTACTACTCCAAAAACAGCAATCAATATTAGGCTTCTGTACAAAAAAAGCCAGCAGGGTAGCCTAAATGAATGAGGCTAGTCATAGAGGGACAGGGTTAGGAGGGTAGGAAAAAGAAGTCTAAGTTGTTGGGATAAAGGTGTGAACAAAATAACAGTGTTGGGGGAGGCAGAAAAGGGGAAAAGAGACAGGAAAACAGATGAAGACGGGAAGGAGAAAAGGTTAGTGAGAACTACTTAATGGTCAAACAATTGACTGGTAAATATTATACTAAACAATTATACCTAAATTCTGATGTTTTTAGGATACCTATAAGGTTGTCAACTGCCTGAGAGGTGGTACTGCTAAGCAATTAGATCAAAGTTGTCCCAAATTTTCTATTCCAGAGTGACCAATTTTTTTTAAATTTTGCAATGTTATCATTTTTAAGAGTGTAGTTATGTTCATAAAAGTTATGGGCTGCAATCCTTTCAATAATATCTTCTATCTTTGCACTTCCAAAAGGTAGTTATCAGATGGTTGGTAGTAATAAGCATATGACAGACAATATAATGATGGTCTTTTAAAGGATTATCTATGCCCAAAGAGAGTAATGCTAGTTGTGGAGTTAGTGTAAGAAGATTACTGTTGTGAATGTGTTAGAAATGAATTCTGAGCGGGAGCTCCCTCTGGTGGTTACAAACAGTACTGAACCATTCAATAAAGATTGTGAAGATTGGCGATCAGGAGTTACTGACTGGTCTTATATAAGGGAGGTTCCCTCCCATCAGGGTTGCCGGTGATCAATTGTTCTTGTCTCAACTTTGGTTCCTGGTTCACTTGGAAGCCTGCTGTGTCTTGCCTGCATTTTCTGCTAACAGACAAGATATCTTCTGCTTGTATTTTTGTGCTTGCTTTTTGCATTGTTTCCTGCACTCTTGTGGAGGTCAGCCAGGTCCCCTTCGGGGCTTGTGCTCCTCTCAGTTTATCTGAGCCTCTGTTATTTGTTCATTTGCCTTTTCCAGTTTTTTCAGTGGCTGCGGCTTAGTTTTGTTACACCAGAGAACTAATTTAGGTGGTAGAGGTCGTGTGATCTCAGGTTTTTCGTAATTAGTAGAGTTGGTACTTTTTAGGGTTTTTTGGGATTGCAGTAAGTGTCCTTCCTATCCTTTTCTGTCCAGGTAGATTGGGCCCCAACGTTTGCTCATACTATTTTCTGTCTGTGTCTGTATTTCCTCTTGTCTAACCGCCATTACATGTTTGGGGGCTTCCTATGTTCTTTGGGGATCTGCTCCGGGGCAGATAGTTTTCCTCTTTCTATCTTTAGGTGTAGTTAGCCTCTCAGGCTGTGACGAGGTGTCTAGGACCAAAGTAGGTACGCTCCACGGCTGCCTTTAGTTGTGGTGGTTAGTCAGGGTACTGCAATCCAGTAGATGGGGGCTACCAAGGG
>JARQOD010000001.1:61307080-61336229 GCA_033576555.1 Oophaga sylvatica | reverse complement strand
TTTTTCTTTACTTAGCTGCTTTTTTTTTGGTCGTAATACAAATTCTAACGTTCTATTTAGTTGGACTATCAGCTGTGTATCCACCAGACTTTTGCACAACACAACTGATGGTCCCAACCCCATTTAGAAGGTCAGAAATACCACTTATTAAACCTGACAGGGTACACCTGTGAAGTGCAAACCATTCCAGTGACTACCTCTTGAAGCTCATCAAGAGAATGCTAAGAGTGCACAAAGCAGTCATCAAAGCAAAAGGTGGCTACTTTGAAGAACCTAGAATATAAGACATAATTTCAGTTGTTTCACACTTTTTTGTTAAGTATATAATTCCACATGCGTTAATTCATAGTTTTGATGCCTTCAGTGTGAATGTACAATTTTCATAGTCATGAAAATACAGAAAAATCTTTAAATGAGGTGTGTCCAAACTTTTGGTCTGTACTATATATATATATATTACATATACATAAATACATACAGGAATGGCTGAAAGTGTTGGCATCCTTGAAATTTCTCCACAAAATGAAGCATTTCTTCCAGAAACATTTTGCAATTGCACATATTTTGTGTAATGGGAGTGGTAGAACCACTGTGCCGTGGTCCGAGGAGAGCAGGGAGAGCGTAACTAGGTGAGAATGTGACTCCTCACTAGATCCCCTGATGGTGGCATTAGGCTTGGGTCCTGATGCACACCAGGTGCTACTCTAGGACAGACTACGGATGCACGGCAGGTGAACTCCAAAAAACTGATAGCAGGAACGGTCCGGAGGGAGGGATAGCAGATGCAGATGGGAGCACAGATACAGACGGGTCAGGCTGGTATACAGATAGGCACTGGCTGATGGAGGCTGGTCCGGCTAATATACCAACAGCACTGGCTGGATCGGACTGGACTGGCTGATGTACAGATGAGCACTGGTAGGTGCGGACTGGCCCGGCTGATGTACAGATGAGAGCTGGCAGGTGCAGACTGGACTGGCTGATGTACAGATGAGCACTGGCAGATGTGGGTTGGACTGGTTGATGAACAGATGAGCGCTTGCAGGTGCGGACTAGACTGGCTGGTGTACAGATGAGAACTGGCAGGAGCGGACTGGACTGGCTGATATACAGATGAGCACTGGCAGGTGCGGACTGGACCGGCTGATGTACATATGAGAACTGGCAGGTGCGGACACGACTGCTGATATTCAGATGAGCACTGGCAGGTACGGACAGGACCGGCTGATATTCAGATGCACACTAGGTGGGTGCGAACTCAACTGGCTGGTGTACAGATGAGCACTGGCAGGTGCGGACTGGACCAGCTGAAACTGAGATATACAAGCAAGTACAGGCAGACAGGTACAGGACAAGTAGACTGACGGGTACTGGGGACCTGACAACTAACAAGCGTGCTAAGGGCTAACTAAACACATTGATTAGGCACCTCTATGCTGGAGGAGGTGCCTTAAATAGAAGAGTCTCCCAGCTATTGGCTCGGGACACTTTAGGACGGCGTGTGTTGCCCCCTTAATAAAAAGGGAATGTGCGCGTGCCCTAAGCACTGTGCCCGGGAGACCTGTGAGCCATGCACACACCCCGGGCAGCAGCAGACAGGGAAGAAAGATGAGGGAAGGACGCGGACCCACGGTGGTGAGTAAGCAGGAGTCCTTGCTGGGGAAGAAGGTCAGCATACAGGGACGCCGACACTATATTTTGTTAACCAAATGTTTATTTCCTTTGTGTAAATTGGAACAACACATAAAAACAGAGGAAAAAAAAAAGAGGCAAAGTGGGTGTAATTTCACACAAAACCCCAAAAATGGGTCAAGCAAAATTGCTACCACCCTCAACGTAATATTTGGTGTTGTGAATACGCTGGAGGCGACTTCGGAGCTGGGGCTCCCTCCGGTGGTTGCTGAGGGTAATGAACTAATTGCAGAATGGCTTTCAGCTGGATCCGAATGGTCTGATATAGGTGATCTGAACTCACAGCAGCCTTGCGGTAATCAATTGTTCCTCCTGGTCTTGCTTGGAGCACATCTAGCTTCCCTGCTCTCATTCAGATAAGTGTTTGCTGGTTTTTTTTCCTCTGTTGGATTTTCACTGCTGGTTTGCTGCTTGCAGTGGACTGCAGCCTGTCCCCTTTTGGGGGTCTGGCGCTGCAATTATGCTCAGTTTGTGTTTGCACTTTTGCTTTGTCCCTTTGTCACTTTTTATTTGCTGAATTGCTGTTTGTTACACCAGGGATCTGATTTAGGTGGTTGAGATCGTGTGGTCTCAGGTTTTTTGTTAATCAGAAGTGTTGGTATTTTTGTCAGGGTTTTGTTGGATTGCAGTCAGAATTCTTTCCTATACTTTTCTATCTAGACAGATTGGGCCCCAGCGTTTGCTCATTCTATTTTCTGTCTGCGTCCGTGTTTTCTTCTTGTCTAACTGCCATTACATGTTTGGGGGCTTCCTATTTCTTTGGGGACTCTTCTCCGGGGAAGATAGCTTTCATCTTTCTGCCTTTAGGTGCAGTTATCTCTCCGGCTGTGACGAGGCGTCTAGGATCACCGTAGGTACGCTCCACGGCAACTTCTAGTGTGTGCAGTTAGTTTAGGTTACTGCAATCCAATAGGTTCCAGCCTCTCTGGTGTATTACTGCTTTTGCTGTTTTGCAATTTCTCCTCAGCTACCGAAACATAACAGTATTACCGGCCTAACTGAAAATTATATGGTACTCACAGAAGGGAAAAATAGTAAAGAAGAAAAAGTTTGTTACAATTTTTTTTTTCCCTCTTTTTCTCTGGGTGCTGAGGAGGAATTATTATTATTTTTTTCCTTTCAATGGAGTTTGCACAGTTGTCTGGCCGTGTGGAGCAGCTTGCCACTGAGGTTCAGAGTATTGCTACCTATCTTGCTAGGTTGCCAGTTGTGGAACCTAGGATCCACATGCCAGATTTATTTTTGGGGGATCGGTCTAAATTTCTGAATTTCAAAAATAACTGTAAGTTGTTTTTTGCCTTAAAGCCTAAGTCCTCAGGAAACGCAGAACAGCAGGTTCAAATTGTCATCTCTCTGCTGCGCGGCGACCCTCAGGATTGGGCTTTTTCCCTGACACTTGGGGATCCTGTTTTGAATGATGTTGATGTATTTTTTCAAGCTCCGGGGTTATTGTACGATGAACCTAATGTCACTGATCAAGCTGAAAAGACCTTGTTGGCATTAAATCAGGGTCGTGAAGACGCTGAGCTGTACTGTCAGAAATTTCGAAAATGGGCAGTCCTGACCAAATGGAATGATGATGCTTTGGCAGCCCTTTTTCGGAAGGGTCTGTCAGAAAATGTAAAGGACGTTATGGTGGGATTTCCTGTTCCCTCTGGTCTCAATGATTCTATGTCTTTGGCTATTCAAATTGACAGACGTTTGCGGGAGCGCAGAGGTATGCGTGAGCTAGTGTTGCCTTGTGAGCCAGCTCCTGAGCCCATGCAGTGTGATGAAGTGACTAACAGGGGCTCAGCGTTATGAGTTTCGTAAGTGCAATGGGCTTTGTTTCTACTGTGGTGACGCTTCCCATGCTATTTCCATCTGTCCTAAGCGGGGAAGACGTTTTGCACGCTCAGTTGTCTTGGGTAGTGTTCAGACTAAATTTCTGTTGACTGGTACCCTGATTTGCTCCCTGTCCACATTTTCGGCTCAGGCTTTTGTTGATTCAGGAGCAGCTATTAACCTGATGGATTTTGACTTTGCCAAACGTTGTGGGTTTCCTATGATACCCCTGCGGAAGTCTATTCCTTTGCTGGGCATTGATTCTACCCCTTTGGCCGAGAATAAACCCCAGTTTTCTACTCAGGTGATAATGAGGGTTGAACCAGATCATCAGGAGAGTTGTAAATTTCTGGTGTTGCATAATCTGCATGACATTATTGTACTGGGTTTCCCTTGGTTACAGACTCATAATCCTGTTTTGGATTGGAAATCTGAGTCTGTGACCAGTTGGGGCTGCCAATGTGTTAATACTGACACTCCTGTTTTTTCTGCCTCTCCCCAGTCTCAGGATGTCCCTGACTTTTTGACTGATTTTTCTGATGTGTTTAGTGAGAGTAAGTCTGCATCCTTACCTCCTCACAGGAGCTATGATTGCGCTATTGAGTTAGTGCCTGGTGGTAAATTTCCTAAAGGTCGCCTTTTTAATTTATCTGTACCTGAACACGATGCTATGCGATCTTATATCAAGGAGTCAATGGAGAAGGGTCATATCAGACCATCCTCTTCACCCTTGGGCACCGTTTTTTTCTTTGTGGCCAAAAAGGATGGTTCATTGAGGCCGTGTCTTGATTATCGCCTCCTGAATAAGATCACTGTTAAATATCAATATCCGTTACCTTTGATTTCTGACCTATTTTCCAGAGTGAAATACCCAGAGGGGAATTTTGAGTACCTAGTGATGCCTTTTGGCTTACTAATGCCCCTTCCGTCTTCCAATCCTTCATGAATGATATTTTCAGGGATTTGTGGATAAATTTCTGATGGTTTATTTGGATGATATCTTGATTTTTTCCAATGACTGGGACTCTCATGTGAAACATGTTCGGACTGTGTTCCAGATTTTGAGAGAGAATCCACTGTATGTGAAGGGATCAAAGTGTCTTTTTGGTGTAGAGAAGGTCTCATTTCTGGGTTTCATTTTGTCTCCGTCTGTTATTAAAATGGACCCGGTCAAGGTTCAGGCTGTTGTGAATGTTTTGGAAATGAATTCTGAGCAGAAGCTCCCTCTGGTGGTTACAAACAGTACTGAACCATTCAATGAGGATTGGCAATCAGGATTCACAGACTGGCTTGATATAAGGGAGGTTCCCTCCCATCATGGTTGCCGGTGATCAATTGTTCTTGTCTCAACTGTGGTTCCTGTTCACTTGGAAGCTTGCTGAGTCTTGCCTCTTCTGCTTTCAAATAAGATATTTTCTGTTTTTGTGCTTACCATTTGCATATTTCTCTGCATTTCTGTGAGGTTAGCCAGGTTCCCCCCCCCGGGGGGCTTGGGCTCCTCTCAGTTCCTCTGGAGCCATTGTTATTTGTTCATTTGCCTTTTCCAGTTTTTTCAGTGGCTGCGGCTTAGTTTTGTTACACCAGAGAACTGATTTAGGTGGTAGAGGTCGTGTGATCTCAGGTGTTTTTGCAATCAGTAGCATTGGCATTTTTTAGGGTTTTTTTTGGATTGCAGTGAGTATCCTTTCTATCCTTTTCTGTCTAGGCAGATTGGGCCCCAGCGTTTGCTCATACTATTTTCTGTCTGTGTCTGTATTTCCTCTTGTCTAACCGCCATTACATGTTTGGGGGCTTCCTATGTTCTTTGGGGATCTGCTCCGGGGCAGATAGCTTTCCTCTTTCTATATTTAGGTGTAGTTAATCTCTCAGGCTGTGACGAGGCGTCTAGGACCAACGTAGGAACGCTCCACGGCTGCCTTTAGTTGTGGTGGTTAGTCAGGGTACTGCAATCCAATAGATTCCAACCTCTCTGGTGTATTGCCGTTTTTGCCTGCTCTCCTCAGCTACCAAATCATAACAGTATCACCGGCCTAACTGAAAATTATATGGTACTCACAGAAGGGAAAAATAGTGTACAGACACAGACAGAAAATAGTATGAGCAAACGTTGGGGCCCAATCTTCCTAGAAAGAAAAGGATAGGAAGGACACTTACTGCAATCCAAAAAACCCTAAAAAATACCAACTCTACTAATTGCAAAAACACCTGAGATCACACGACCTCTACCACCTAAATTAGTTCTCTGGTGTAACAAAACTAAGCCACAGCCACTGAAAAAACTGGAAAAGGCAAATGAACAAATAACAGTGGCTCAGATAAACTTAGAGGAGAAGGGAAAAATAGTGTGAAAAAAAAAAAGTTGTCAGAGTTGTCAGGATTTTTTTCTTTTTCTGTTTCAGCTTGCCACTGAAGTTCGGAGTATTGCTACCTATCTTGCAGGGTTGCCTATTGTTGAACCTAGGATCCCCATGAAAGATTTGTTTTTAGGGGATCGAATTAAATTTCTGAATTTCAAAAAAACTGTAAGTTGTTTTTTGCCTTAAAACTTAAGTCCTCAGGGAATGCAGCACAGCAGGATCAAATTGTCATGTCTCTCCTGCGCGGCGATCCTCAGGATTGGGCTTTTTCCCTGACACCTGGGGACCTGTTTTGAGTAGTGTTGATGCATTTTTTCTGGCTCTGGGGTTATTGTACGATGAACCTAATGTCACTGATCAAGCTGAAAAAACCTTGTTGGCATTAAATAAGGGGCTTGAGGACTCTGAGTTATACTGTCAGAATTTTCTTAAGTGGGCAGTCCTGACCAAATGGAATGATGATGCTTTGGCAGCCCTTTTTCGGAAGGGTCTGTCAGAGAATGTAAAAGATGTTATGGTGGGTTTCCCTGCCCCCTCTGGTCTCAATGATTCTATGTCATTAGCGATTCAAATTGACATACGTTTGTGTGAGCGTAGAGGTATGCGTGGAATAGTGTTGCCTTGTGAACCAACTTCTGAACCCATGCAGTGTGATAGAGTGGCTTCTGGGGCACAGCGTCATGAGTTTCGAAAATGCAATGGGTTATGTTTCTACTGTGGTGACGCCCCTCATGCTATTTCAGTCTGCCCTAAGCGGGGAAGACGTTTTGCACGCTCAGTTGTCTTGGGTAGTGTTCAGACTAAATTTCTGTTGACTGTTACCCTGATTTGCTCCCTGTCCACATTTTCTGCTCAGGCTTTTGTTGATTCGGGAGCAGCTATTAACCTGATGGATTTTGATTTTGCTAAACGTTGTGGGTTTCCCTTGATACCCTACGGAAGTCTATTCCCCTACTGGGGATTGATTCTACCCCTTTGGCTGAGAATAAACCCCAGTTCTCTACTCAGGTGATAATGAGGGTTGAACCTGATCATCAGGAGAGTTGCAAATTTTTGGTGCTGTATAATCTGCATGACATTATTGTACTAGGTCGATACTGTTATGATTTGGTAGCTGAGGAGAGCAGGCAAAAACGGCAATACACCAGAGAGGTTGGAATCTACTGGATTGCAGTACCCCGACTAACCACCACAACTAAAGGCAGCCGTGGAGCGTTCCTACGTTGGTCCTAGACGCCTCGTCACAACCTGAGAGGTTAACTACACCTAAAGATAGAAAGAGGAAAGCTATCTGCCCCGGAGCAGATCCCCAAAGAACATAGAAAGCCCCCAGACATGTAATGGCGGTTAGACAAGGGGAAATACAGACACAGACAGAAAATAGTATGAGCAAATGTTGGGGCCCAATCTTCCTAGAAAGAAAAGGATAGGAAGGACACTTACTGCAATCCAAAAAACCCTAAAAAAATACCAACTCTACTAATTGCAAAAACACCTGAGATCACACGACCTCTACCACCTAAATTAGTTCTCTGGTGTAACAAAAACTAAGCCGCAGTCACTGAAAAAACTGGAAAAGGCAAATGAACAAATAACAGAGGCTCAGGAGCACAAGGCCCGGAGGGGACCTGGCTGACCTCCACAGAAGTGCAGGGAAAAATGCAAAAAGCAAGCACAAAAATAAAAGCAGAAAATATCTTATCTGTTAGCAGAAGATGCAGGCAAGATCAGAAAGCTTCAAGTGAACCAGGAACCAAAGTTGAGACAAGAACAATTGATCACCGGCAACCTTGATGGGAGGGAACCTCCCTTTATAAGACCAGTCTGTAACTCCTGATTGCCAATCTTCACAATCTTCATTGAATGGTTCAGTACTGTTTGTAACCGCCAGAGGGAGCTTTGCTCAGAATTCATTTCTAACACATTCAAACAGGAGTTATTGGCCATGAAGTGGCCTTTGAAGAGTAGAGACATTGGCTGGAAGGAGCCAAACATTAGGTGGTGGTCCTCACGGACCATAAGAACCTGGTTTATCTGAATCAGCCAAGCGATTTAATCCTAGACAGGCCAGGTGGGCCTTATTTTTCACACGTTTTAATTTTGGGTTTCTTTTCTTCCGGGTACTAAGAATGTCAAGGCGGATGCCCTCTCGATGAGTTTCTTTGCGGATTCTCCTGAGTTATCTGATCCTGCTGGTGTTTTGAAAGATGGTTGTAGTTCTTTCCGCCATCTCGCCCAATTTGAGATGGCTCTTCTGGAGGGGTGTCAGGAGGATAAACCTGAGCGCTGCCCTGTTGGGAAATTGTTTGTCCCAGACCAGTGGAAAAAGAGTTTGATGTCTGAGATTCATTGTTCCGGTTGGCTGGTCATCCCTGGATTTTTGGTACCAGAGACTTAGTGAGTCGCTCCTTTTGGTGGCCTACTTTGTCTCGTGACGTCAGGGACTTTGTGAAGCCTGTGGGACTTTCTCTCGTTCCAAGCCTGCTCTCGTTCTAGTGGTTTATTAATGCCATTACCTGTACCCAAGAGGCATGGACCCATATTTCTATGGATTTTATTTCCGACCTTCCTGTCCCTCAGAGAATGACCGTTATCTGGGTAATCTGTGATAGGTTTTCCAAGATGATACATCTTGTGCCATTACCTAAGTTGCCTTCCTCCTCCGAATGGTGCCTTTGTTCTTTCAGCACGTGGTTCGGTTACATGGCATTTCGGAGAACATTGTGTCTGACAGAGGAGTCCAGTTTGTTTCCAGATTTTGGAGGACATTTTGTTCTAAACTGGTGTTTAGTTGTCTTTCTCCTCTGCATTTCACCCTCAGACCAATGGACAAACCGAGAGAACAAACCAGACCTTGGAGACTTACTTGAGATGTTTTGTGTCTGCTGATCAAGATGACTGGGTCTCTTTTTTGCCTTTGGCTGAGTTTGCTCTTAATAATAGAGCTAGCTCTGCCACCTTGATGTCTCCATTTTTCTGCAATTCTGGGTTTCACCCTCGATTTTCTTCAGGACAGGTGGAGGCTTCTGTCTGTCCGGGGGTTGACTCTATTGTGCAGCGTATGCAGCAGATTTGGGACCAGGTGGTGGAGAGGTTGTCTCTCTCTCAGGAGAAGGCCCAGCGGCTTACCAACCAGCATAGGACTGATGGTCCTCGTTTTAAAGTGGGGGACTTGGTTTGGTTGTCCTCAAGGAATATCCCTATGAAGGTTGCATCTCCAAAATTTAAGCCAAGGTTCATTGGACCTTATAACATCATGGAAATTATTAATCCGGTTTCCTTTCGTTTGCTTCATCCAGAGACATTTAAGATCCATAACGTGTTCCACAAGTCCTTATTGAAGAGGTTTGTCGAGCCAGTGGTTCCTATGGCTGCGCCTCCCAACCCTGTTTTGATTCAGGGCAATTTGGAGTATGTGGTTGAGAAAATATTGGCTTCTCGTTTTGCTAGACGGAAACTCCAGTTTTTGGTTAAGTGGAGAGGTTATGATCAGGAGGACAATTCTTGGGTGTTTGCTTCGGACATCCATGCTGGGAGACTGATCCGTGCCTATCATCGAGCTCATCCTGATCGGCCTGGTTGCGCACGTGAGGGTTCAGTGACCCCTCCTCAAGGGGGGGGTTGTGAATACGCTGGAGGCGACTTCGGAGCTGGGGCTCCCTCCGGTGGTTGCTGAGGGTAATGAACTAATTGCAGAATGGCTTTCAGCTGGATCCGAATGGTCTGATATAGGTGATCAGAACTCCCAGCAGCCTTGCCGGTAATCAATTGTTCCTCCTGGTCTTGCTTGGAGCACATCTAGCTTCCCTGCTCTCATTCAGATAAGTGTTTGCTGTTTTTTTTTCCTCTGCTGGATTTTCACTGCTGGTTTGCTGCTTGCAGTGGACTGCAGCCTGTCCCCTTTTGGGGGTCTGGCGCTGCAATTGTGCTCAGTTTGTGTTTGCACTTTTGCTTTGTCCCTTTGTCACTTTTTATTTGCTGAATTGCTGTTTGTTTCACCAGAGATCTGATTTAGGTGGTTGAGATTGTGTGGTCTCAGGTTTTTTTGTTAATCAGAAGTGTTGGTATTTTTGTCAGGGTTTTGTTGGATTGCAGTCAGAATTCTTTCCTATACTTTTCTATCTAGACAGATTGGGCCCCAGCGTTTGCTCATTCTATTTTCTGTCTGCGTCCGTGTTTTCTTCTTGTCTAACCGCCATTACATGTTTGGGGGCTTTCTATTTCTTTGGGGACTCTGCTCCGGGGCAGATAGCTTTTCCGGCTGTGACGAGGCGTCTAGGATCACCGTAGGTACGCTCCACGGCTACTTCTAGTTTGTACGGTTAGTTTAGGTTACTGCAATCCAATAGGTTCCAGCCTCTATTGTTTATTACTGCTTTTGCTGTGTTTTGCAATTTCTCCTCAGCTACCGAAACATAACAATTTGGTTGCACACCCTGTGGAATAAATATCTCCAATCGCTTCCTATAACCACCAACAAGTTTCTTACACCTCTCAACTGGAATTTTAGACCATTATTCTTTTGCAAACTGCTCCAGGTCTCTCATATTTGGAGGGTGACTTCTCCCAACAGCAATTTTAAGATCTCCCCACAGGTGTTCAATAGGATTTAGATCTGGACTCATTGCTGTCTACTTCAGAACTCTCCAGCGCTTTTTTTCCATGCATTTCTGGGTGCTTATTGAAGTATATTTAGGGTCATTGTCCTGCTGGAACAACCATGAACTAGGACGCAATCCCACCTTTCTGACACTGGGTACGCTACTTTGCAACCTAAAATCCTTCAGATTTCATGATGCCTTGCACACAGTCAAGGCATCCAGTGCCAGAGGCAGCAAAACAACTCCAAACATTTTAGTACCTACACTAAAAAATGGTGTTCAAGAGTCTTTTCTTTGAAGGCTTCATTCCATTTTCAGTAAACAGTAGAATGATGTGCTTTACCAAAAACCTCTATCTTGGTCTTATCAGTCGACAAGACGCTTTCCCAGAAGGACTTTAGCTTACTCACATACATTTTGGCAAACTGCAGTCTAGTTTTTTTATGTCTCTGTTTTTTTTTTGTATTGTTCAAATAAACACAAAGGAAATAAACATGTGTAATCGCAATAAACGTTCTGGGAGAAATATTTCATTTTCTGGAACAATTTTGGCCATGATGGTGTGTATAGATATATATATATATATATATTATATATATATATATTATATATAAACGGTGGCACAGTGGTTAGCACTACTGCTTTATCTACTGGTTTCCTAGGATCAAATCCAGCCATGAGGTTTGTATGTTCTCCCTGTGTTTCATGCGAATTTATATTGTGAGCCTTGTTACAGAGAGCGAGTGATGACTATAAAGCTCTGAAATATATGATGGCTCTATATAACCAAAATAAATAAATAATAATAATAATGCTGCCACCATTAATGACTGTAAACAGATTCATTTTATGTATTCTAACATGCAGACTAGAGCAGGTGCTACTGCCATGACTGTTCATTGCGGCACCAGAAAAATCCAAGCAATGTTGTTTGACCACCAAGTGAGTTGGCAAACACTTCAGTGATCTAGTGGACTACAAACTGATCTCTTTAGAGTGCAGACTCGTATCTCACAACTTCATAAATGACTGTAAAAACCTAGGTATGTCAATGCAAATGATTCCTCCCACAGACGACTAAGGAAGCGTATTTTATCTTGGCCTTTAGACATGCTGCAAATACAGATGGTATCATGAGTGTTTAACAGGTCTAAAATTTCAAGTTGGGGCTAAAAATAAAGGCACATTATGAATCCTGTGCCTACATCGTAAGCAATATTCATTTAACAGCTAATTCTCCAGTCTAGCAATGTGACTCATCACGGCATTTGCTTCCTAGCTGAACTACAGCTTCTCATTAAAAAAAATAGAGAGAATGAAATATTTGTACAAAATAGTAAAATTTAAAGAAAACTATAAAAGTGTGTTGGATGTAAAAGTAATAAAAAATAATATAAGTAACGTATTAATCAGAACACAAATCTAAAATTACAATTTGGTAAAACTGATTAAAAAAAATATAGAAAAATAGGCAAAATTTCGGTGTAAAGAATAGACAAGCGGAAAGCCGCACAATCTAAGCCACGACAACAGGTATAAGCCATTGCATGTGGCTACAGCTTCATTTTAACAGGAATTTAGGCAGAGGGGCTTGCATTTCTTGAGAAGGAACATGGGAAGCTTAGGTTACTTTGGTTGGCGATGGGTCAGGAACTATTTCGATCTCATCGGAGCGTAACTTATCCTTACTTCAGCGGCAGCCAGTGATGTCACCTCCATCAGGTTCATTGCTCGGAAGGCAAACACAGCAGCAGCCAGGACTGGAAAAGAATGCAAAATATTTCAACTGCTGACCTACTAATTATCATCGTGAATAATCTGTCATTCCTGCTCACATGCGACACCCGTGTACTCATACAATGCCACATACACACGCCCCGAGCAGGATCAATGTACCGTAATCCAGTAAAGTAAATACTGCACAGTCAAGTCCCAAGACGGCAAGTCTCCAATCAGGGGCGTACATAGAAATCATGGGGCCCCATAGCAAAAGTCTGAATGGGCCCCCCCCCCCCATAAAAAAATAAAAATCAACAGGTGCTCTTAACTCCAGGCATGCATGTTATATGTCAAACAATTAATTTTATAGCTAGTCTTTGATTTTTTTCTCATTTGAGTAAAAGAAAAAGTAAAACACATCCAATGTAGTCTTATCTGGTGGAAAATACGAAGTTATGATTTAATATTATTTATTTCAGGTTATTCTAAAATCACACATCTACAAAAGCATTACCAACCAAGCGTACACATAGAAATGTAACTTGGGATGATCCCTGAAAGCGGTGTGACTGCCTGCAAGCAACCATCCTGGAATACATAGGGTCACTTTTTGTAGAGAGCTGGATTTACACTGCAGGATTCCTAGAACTGCTTATTGCCCAATAATCAGTGTAAACAGACAGCCGATCATCACCCAAACAATGAACAATTCAACAAAACAATTATTGACTAAAAAGATTTTCAATCTGGCTTAAAAATACTCCCACTCAGTAACACATCCTGCATTGTAACCAGTATGTGCTGCTGAGAACAATAATAATCTATGCACACAAAACAATCTATACTGATCATTCTGATCCTGTGGCTGTGAGCATAAGAAATGCCAAAATGGGCTATCAGCTATTGGCTAACAAGTAGCTGATTGATTGTCAATATATATAACACAGACATTTAGCAAGGCAGAATAAATCATTGGTGGCTCAGTGGTGTGTATATATATATATATATACATATATATACACACACACACACCTGCAGTGCATGCAGGGCCCCTACACCCTCCACAGTGCGTGCAGCCGGGCCCCCCTCCCTAAGGTGAAAAGTGCAGCCAGAGCCATTGTAAATGTAAAGTGCCAGCATAGTGAGGGGACACATTTAACAAAAAAAAAATCGACCCCCAGCCAGGCTCACCATATTGTGTGTGCAGTGGCGTAGCAACTGTTTGTGGGGCCCAGGGCGGCTGAAAAATTTGCCGCCCCTTTGGTCATTGATAATCCTGAAGCATTCAACATTACAACCAAAAAAAGGCTCAAAGTAAATACCTTTCACCTGTAAAATCAGCATGGCAAAAATACACACTGCAAAGCAGCAACACACAGTATGGACTTGTGTTTATGATGTGCTTTATCCTCCTTAGACAAAAAGGACTTCTTTAGGCTTGGCTCACATTTATACAGTGCAGTCTGCTGGACAAATATGTCTGAATTGCAAAAAAAAATGGTATTCAGACGTATATGGAGGCATACACAAACCATAATGGGCAACACGTAGTGTAAAAAAAATGTTCTTCTGACTATGTTTTGCCCTGATCACGTTGTATGACTCTTACCTACAGCTAGGAAGCATCATCCTGCCTGGTGGTGGTACAGGGGTTAAATCACATGAAACCAGCTCTAATGGAGAAGCAATGTGAGGAGTACAAGAAGGGTGGCTGCAGTGCATGCAGGGCCCCCCTCCTCAGTGCCTGCAATCAGGACCCCCTCACTCCCTAAGGTGTAAAGTGCAGCTAGAGGCTAGCCATTGTAAATATAAAGTGCCAGCACAGTGAGGGGACACATTCAACAAAAAAATCCACCCCATACCCCAGCCAGCAGGACTCACCGTAATGTGTATCTCTCCCTGAGTGAAACTTATGAATGTTTCCTGCTTCCTGTGATGCACGTGTCTCTGGCTGCAGGCTGGCTTTCTTATGCAAATGCAGCCAGAGACTGCTGACAAGGAAACAACAAGGAAAGGGGACCTTCAAGGGGGTTTACAGTGTCCGGCAGTCATTGCTTATATTTAATTAAAGGAGATAGTACTGTGTCAGCACAGCACAGCTGCCAAACGACAGCGGCCGTCGTGGGCCCCCTCACCTGTCTGGGCCCCATAGCAGCTGCTTAGTCTGCTCTATTCACGGGACGCCACTGTCTCCAATTTCAGTGTGACCGGACACTGCACGACCATTGTGGGAGTTGTAGTTCAATCATAGAGATGCTATAATAATGTTCTACAAGGAGAGTCCAGAAGACCACGAGAATCCTAGTCACGTACCTAAAAGCAGACGTGCATTTACTAAAGAGGGTTAAAGAGAAGTTGGGACTTGAGTTTTATGCCTGTATTGTGTCATCGTATTTTTCCGTGCTATACAATCTGCACCAGTTTTCTGGTAGATTGAAAATTGGATATTTCGGTGTATATCTGTTCCGCACAAAAATTCACAACTTTATTCATTTTTATGCCAATCGCAACACTTTTAACAAAGTGAATGAGGCTTAGAGGGAGGGATAGGGGCATCAGATTATGGACATATTTAACATACCGGGGCTGATTTTATTTTTGGCTTTTGTCAAAAACTGGTTTACATGCTTTGCTCCACAAATTTTATGTTCTACATGTGTTTTTCAACACGCTTGACACGGGTGTATGGTATGCGCAAAAGGAGACATAGCTAGATAGGAAAGGGAATGTGGCCAAAATTGAGATCATGTGCACCAAAAAACGTATCATGAATTATTGGACCAAAATAAGCCAACTAACGGTTGATGTAAACTAAGACGCCGAGTTATCAAAGCAATTTTGCCAGAATTCATGAATAAACTGCTTTGAGAAGTCGCAACTTGTAGTTACGCAAAAATGTTGTGACTTTTGGCTGTTTCATGCCGGTTTTTACTAGTTGGTAGTGTGAGTGCATACTTACCAGTCGGGTTGAGACATTGGCCCCATTACTATTACTATCATCTTCATATATTTTTTCCATTCATCTCCTGGTATTTTTAGATCTTCACTTCATGAAGATCTACTGGGCATACTTTTTCCAAGGTTCGCCTTGGATTTTCATATGGACCTTTTGGTTGGTTTATGGCACACTTGGGTTCCCATGTGTGTTTTTTATTTTTATTTTTCATTTTTATTTTGGATCAGTTTCATAGTCCTTTTTTCATATGTTGGCAGCACTGTCATCTATCTTCAGGTATGTTTGTGTTTGGTCCTTACACAAGTATTTAGGGCCTATACGGGTCCTGGCTTTGGACCTTTTCTGTATATTCATCTCAGAGGATGACAATATGTATTTCATTCTAGCCATGCTTTCTTGCTTTATTTTTGTCTTGATATACTTTTTTTGATATTGTTATCTTTAGTGGTTCACTTGGGTCACATACTTACCGTGGGTCCCCTATGGAGTGGAGCTTTTGAGTATTTTTCATGGTTGCATGGAATATCACGACATGAGTGTGACCTACCTGGAGTCAGATTTCACTATCTTTTTTGCGGATATCTAATTTTTCTGTTCTTGTGGTTATCATACACAGATATACAATTTTGTGCCCTCCATCATTACCCTCTGATCAGCTGGATCTGTACGGAACACTTATGGACGTTGGACTGGACACCGGACTCTAGCATGGACTGTTCTTCTTGATCAGTTCAAGATCCTATGTGTATTGGATTCTACCCGGATTTACTGAGTGGATCTGGTCTTCAATCTGCTCAAGATCCCAGGATTACTGGACTCCACATTGGACTTGTATTTGGAGCTGTTCCCTCGTGTTGTCTAGATCCCTTATTTCCATGTCTAGGTGTAATCTGGTTTTTGTTTCATTTTTATTTTTTATTTTTATTTTGATGTACATTTCATTTATTTATTTATTTTTCATTATTTTTTATTCTATATTTATTTTTTATTATTTGTTATATTTTTATTTTTATTATTTTTTATTTATTTTTATTATTTTTCATATATTATGTTTTGTTTGTATTATTTCCATTTATTATTTTTGATTTTTTCACTTATTGATTATTTTTCATTATTTTTATTTATTTATTTTATGTTTCATATACTTTAATTGTTGGTTGTTTTTATTCATTATTATTATTTAGTATTACTGTTTGTTTTCATGTTTTTCATTTTTCATCACATCCAATTTCATACTTTAATTATTTTTTTTTATTATTATTATTTTGCAATTGATTTGTTTTCTTTCTATTCATTCATTATTCAAATTGCTAGTACCCAGGTCTTATTCTCTGACCTTTTCCAAATATATTCAAACATTCCTTTATGTCTGCAGCAAGTAGCCTGGAGCTCTTTCCATTTATTGTAATGGTTTTGTATTATGCGGTTCACTTGGGGAACACACCCCTGCTGCCCCCACATTGTCTCTATAGTGACCACTGTGCAGCGTCATCTGACGCATGCGCTGTGCTCACTATGGGCAGAGACGTCTGCCGAGCCTTTACCTAACTGCCTCACCTCCGGTCTCTTTCCTGGGACCATCACACACCTGCTGGTGATTCTCCTATTTGGATCAGGTATTTATAGGAGCTTTTTGACTCTATTTGCTACATTCCCCTGACGAAGCCGTCCCTGTCACGGCGACACGCGTTGGGTCTCCCCGCCTCTGGGTCCTGCTTCCACCATGGCCGCATCATATGGACCTTTATTCAGCACTTACCATCATCTGGCTGCACTTTAGGAGCCTTCATCCAGGACTTGCTGCACATGAGCCCTATTGTGTTCATTGCTGGCTCTTTGCAATTATTGCATCTGTGCACCCTGGGTTTACAGGACCCCTGGCATCCCTGACATTTCATGCTTATTTATTACAATGACAGCTTGTTTCTGTCTAATTCTCTTTGACCCACTGGGGGTTTTATGGTACTATTCTCAGGTCAGGATTTACCTCTAGGTTCTTTGGGTGGGTTATTCTGCCCAGACTCTTCACATCCATTTTATAAGGCAATACAATGCTGTAATCTTAGGCTCTTGTTCACACAAGCTCAATTTTGGGCAATTTATACTGGTTTAATTCATTGTGTTTTTTCACTCGTGTTACTGTGTATATACATATATATTTTTTCGTGGAACATTGCCTTATCTGTGTATTAGTACATTGGCCATTGCGGTGGCAGCGGGCACCATGCGGGGTTTTCATTGTTTTTAAATGTTTTTATCTGGTTTTGTCAATAAAATTCCTATTTCTATAATTATATTATTGTGGTGTGCATTATCCATTGTGGTCTTCTTTCTCTCTTTTTCTGGTTATGACACAGGACCACTATTTTTGCACCCCTTGTGTATTGTTATTTGTATTTTTGCTATGCACCATTATCTTCAGTTAGATTTCTACTAGTTCCGCCAAAATGGGCAGATCTGATATGGGAATTCATCAAGACCTGTGGTTTTCTTTACGCCAGAAATTTAACTCCAGTCATTGTCTGGAGCAAGATATCTGGCGAGGTGGACACCACTTGTGATACGCTCTTCATTCATTAAGAGGCGTGAGCCTCTTAATAAATCAGGAGCTGGGGCGTCTGACTCCAACACACCTCCTCATCAAGACATGAGAGAAAATAGCTGGTCTTCATGAATCGGGGTGTAATACTATTCAGTATAAATATGCACCTGATTTGTAAAACTTCACTAACCACTTTGATAAATTTGGAACATATTAAAGGGGTTGACCAGGCTTGAGGTTAAAGTCTGACTGTGGACTTTTGAATCCTGACAGCGCGCACACATACTATGACTAGACATGTCCGGCCTAGCTCCACTGACTTGTATTAAGCGAGGCAGCGCAGGTCTAGTTGGCATGTGACCACATGTACGCATATCGCATACTTATGGCCGCATGTCCGCCCTCCCCTGGCACCAGCACTGGAGTATCCTCACAGAGTGCAGTGAGCGCAAAGTGAGGATTCACAAGTCTGCAGTCACTCCAGACTTGTACTCTAAGGCCGGACAACCTTTTTAAGACGGCTTAGTATGTTTCCACTCTGTACAGTTAGGACAGGATTAATAAATGTTCCCTAATGTGGGCCAGAACAATCCTTATCCATTAACAATTACAACCCCTCAGATGGCTTTGTTGATCGAAAAAACAAAAGTTATGACAATCAAATGGAAAAACCGAAGTAAAAAATTAAAATAGCCGTCTCTATATTTGCACAACTCGTCATTTATTTTAACTTCAGGTTGGAAAGTTTGCAATGTGTTGGGGGTAGTAGAATATTACACTGCAGTATAACTTTACCTGTAGATACAAATTAATTTAACACAATCCAAATTACCATTTTTTTAGGTGAAATAAAAGAAACGTTAAAGATATAAACAATAAAGCATCAAGCAAATGGTTTATTTGTGTCCTCCAAGGGTCTAATGCCAAATGATCAAAGCTAAACAAATGCAGGCACTGTATAAAAGTCCTACAATTAGGAAATAAACTGTCAACTTTGCAAAAAAAATATTTTTCTACCTCCTCTAGGGCCAACTCTGAAAACTGCATCCCTTCCATGAATATCAATATATCAAGTAAGATCAGTTACAGTGATTAAAATAAAGGTCTCCACTTTCAGACATACCATCGCTGAGTCCAAGACCAACATCTTCCACAATTAACTTGTGTCTGCCTACCATGTGATAGTACTAAAATCCTCATATTTATACTTGCTTGAATAATAGTCCTTGTTTGCATCAACCGATTTCCTTTCTACACATGATTCCATTTTTAAGGATTGTCCTCAATTTAGCAGAAAAAAGTGGAAAGAGAATCACTAGTGTGAACAGTGCTGCACACAGCTCACAGTGGGGATGAGAGCCACCTTATGCTCAATAGTAGTTATAATGTTATAATCTACTCCAACGTGTAAAGTGAAGGTAATCTTAACATATTATCATTTTTATTCTAAAGTACCAATAAATCCAGTGTGCTGTATATGTGAACAGGGTGTACATACTTATAAAGACAGGTACAATAACCTAATTACAGTGACAGCCTGGCATCGAGGGGAGAGGATTCTGCCTAATGGATTGCATCTACAGGGTACTGGGGAATGAAAGGAGGTCGGGGATTTGGACCAGCACTGGAGGTAGTTAGGTGGTAGCAGAGTTATTGCACGTTGTAGCCTTTCCTGAAGATATACGTTTTTAGGTTGTGCCTGAAGGTTTCCATCGTGGAAGATGAGTCTAGGTAGTGAGTTCTAGACTATAGAGGATGTTCGGGAAACATCTTGGAGACAGTTGTGTGAGGAACATTCAAGGGCAGATGAAAGAAGGTATTGTGAGGTTCTGGAAATTACATTTGAGGAGGTACGTGAGGGATAGGTCAAAGATGTAGGGGTGGAGACAGATTATGGACAACCCTGTATTGTTATTGAGAGTAATTATTAGCTCTGGACTGTTTATTTTCGACCTTGGGTCTCGTATTTACACCTATTGGAGGGTACATTTTCTTGTATGTTCCATTTTCAATTCTGTATCACGTCATCTGTTTTAAGATTTTAATTATAGGGTTACAGCCAATGGTATGATGTGGTGAGAATAAAAGTAGTTAATGAAAAAAAAAAAATCTCATGAACGAACTTGTTACACTGGTGGCTCTTATAACAGGACTGTGATGGTATCAGTGCGCTCTTTACCAACAGCCACTGTTTCACGAATATTAGTAAAAGCAGACTGCATGGCGAGGGGCCGGAGGTTATTCACTGGGGAGGTGAGGGCGAGGGGCTGGAGGTTATACACAGGAGAGTGGGGGTCCGGAGGTCATACACCGGGGTACGAGGCGACGGAGGTTATACACCGGAAAGGGGCTTGAAGGTTATTCACTAGGGAGGGGAGGGCGAGGGGCTGGAGGTTATACACAGGAGAGTGGGGGGCCGGAGGTCATACACCAGGGGGGCGAGGGGCTGGAGGCTATTCACCGGGTAGGGCAAGGGGCTGGAGGTTATACACAGAGGGGCCGTTATTTACCGGGGGAGGGAGGAGAGGGCTGGAGGTTAAACACCTGTGTGAATGATTAGGAAGTCTGTCCCTATACTTTTCTCCATATAGTATCTGTCAGTTGTTGGTAAAAAGCTCCACTTACAAGGCATTTGCAGTTGTGGCTGCACACAAATAGCATTTTCTGGTTGAAAGCTACAACATAACATAAACGTCATCATATAGGGTGGGTATAAATTAGGCAAACACTAACTAGTCCAAAAGCATTGGATCACTTTGATATCAGTCTGAATACAATGAGGTACGCACAGTGTGACTTACAATCAAATATCATTGGACGGTTTCAACAAGTGACAAAAAGAAAGCAGAGAAAGGGAATCCAGAAACATGCAGAACACAGAGAGAAGGCAAACAGTGAGTCTCGTACAGAGCGCACTGCTACCATCTGGAGGAATCATTCATACACCACCTCCGGCTGACACCACATGCAGGAGTCAGGGGGCCAGCTTACACCTCAACGAGATATGGAAGGAGCATTTCTGTAACTGAGATAAGAGTTCATGTTTTACCTCTACTTCTGGTAATTACTTCAGCATAATCGGAAAAATGAAACAATGCCCATGTGGCTAAAAGAAGTATGACAAGTGGCAACATACAGTACAGTATAGGACAGCATCCATGTGACACTCTACAGCTGTTGCAAACTTTCAACTCCCAGAGCAAGGCAGTAAGAGCATGCTGAGAGTAGTAGTTTTGCAACAGGCATTTTTATCCTTTCATCTAAACCGTTTTCTTCAGCAGTTTACAAGCTTTTAGCCAAGTGTGCTGTCTATGGGCTATTTATTGCCTTAAAAAAATGAAGATATAGATGGGAATAGGCCCCCCATGTATGAACCTGGTGGGGTCGATGTAGCTTATATACTACAAAGAAAAAACACTTTGGGGGAATTCTTCAAAAACTGGCATTTTATACATTAGTGTTGATCCAGAGTCTGTTGGAGTAAGATACACCAAACTTGGCTCATGCTCCAGCGTGAGAAAATGTACTCCCGTCGCGGACTAAAGTACAATTCTGCTTTAATTCACGCCACTTTTAGTGAGGCTGTCGATTGTGATTGGACAAGTCACTTCTTCAAAAAGTAAAGACTTTTGCACTTTGAATTTCTGGCGTAAAATGTTTCCCATAAGTGTGCTGCTAAATGCAACGTGTTTTCCGGAAGAGACAATAGTAGAAAGGAATATACGGATAATTCAGCAGCGTTTCTGGTGAGGAAGATATCTGATGAAGATGATGGTGTTGAACAAAGAGCAATTTTATTAATCTACACATTTCACAGTTTAGCAAACTCCTTCATCAGGAAAAAAACACAATGCTGGAAGAGACAAACATTTGTCTGAAGGTAGTAAATAGTGCTCACCCCAAGTCGGCTTTTATTTTCCTGCAATGATCATATGCCAACTACCAAATATGACCACTGCAGCTAATCACCAACGTCAGTGGTGCTGAGCTTTTCACCCCACCATTACTGCAGGGGCTAGTGACTGGTTTGATGACATGTAACCACTAAACAGAAATTGATAGGGATCACAGGAGAGGTAGCGCAAGTGTGATAGGGAATTTATCAGGTGAATAATGGTAGTTTTATTAATTTTGGCCATTTATGGTCAATTCCCAGTTACACACTGGCTTGATGTACAGTCATGGCCAAAAGTTTTGAGAATGACACAAATATTATATTTTCACATGATCTGCTGCCCTCTGGTTTTTATGTGTGTTTGACAGATGTTTTTATCACAGACAGAAATATAATAATTGCAAACATATGAGTAACAAAAGCTTATATTGACAGTTAGAATGAGTTAATGCAGCAAGTCAATATTTGCAGTGTTGACCCTTCTTCTTCAGGACCTCTGCAATTCTCCCTGGCATGCTCTCAATCAACTTCTGGACCAAATCCTGACTGATAGCAGTCCATTCTTGCACAATCAATGCTTTCATTTTGTCAGAATTTTTAGGTTTTTGTTTGTCCACCCGTCTCTTGATGATTGACCACAAGTTCTCAATGGGGTTAAGATCTGGGGAGTTTCAAGGCCATGGACCCAAAATCTCTATGTTTTGTTCCCTGAGCCAT
The DNA here is from genome assembly GCA_033576555.1 of Oophaga sylvatica. Classification (NCBI taxonomy): domain Eukaryota; kingdom Metazoa; phylum Chordata; class Amphibia; order Anura; family Dendrobatidae; genus Oophaga; species Oophaga sylvatica. The sequence goes on along the minus strand of JARQOD010000001.1, from coordinate 61,313,926 downwards.
TTAGTTATCACCTTTGCTTTATGGCAAGGTGCTCCATCATGCTGGAAAAGGCATTGTTGATCGCCAAACTGCTCTTGGAGGGTTGGGAGAAGTTGCTCTTGGAGGACATTCTGGTACCATTCTTTATTCATGGCTGTGTTTTTAGGCAAGACTGTGAGAGAGCCGATTCCCTTGGCTGAGAAGCAACCCCACACATGAATGGTTTCAGGATGCTTAACAGTTGGCATGAGACAAGACTGGTGGTAGCGCTCACCTTGTCTTCTCCGAATGAGGCGTTTTCCTGATGTCCCAAACAATCGAAAAGGGGATTCATCAGAGAAAATAACTTTACCCCAGTCCTCAGCAGTCCACTGCCTGTACCTTTTGCAGAATATCAGTCTGTCCATGATGTTTTTTCTGGAGAGAAGTGGCTTCTTTGCTGGCCTCCTTGAGACCAGGCCTTGCTCCAAGAGTCTCCGCCTCACAGTGCGTGCAGATGCACTCACACCTGCCTGCTGCCATTCCTGAGCAAGCTCTGCACTGCTGGTAGCCCGATCCCGCAGCTGAAACACTTTTAAGAGACGGTCCTGGCGCTTGCTGGTCTTTCTTGGGCGCCCTAAAGCCTTTTTTGCAACAATGGAACCTCTCTCCTTGAAGTTCTTGATGCGATAGATTGTTGACTGAGGTGCAATCTTTCTAGCTGCGATACTCTTCCCTGTTAGCCCATTTTTGTGCATTGCAATGATGACTGCACGTGTTTCTTTAGAGATAACCATGGTTAACAGAAGAGAAACAATGATGCCAAGCACCAGCCTCCTTTTAAAGTGTCCAGTGGTGTCATTCTTACTTAATCATGACAGATTGATCTCCAGCCATGTCCTCATCAACACCCACACCTGTGTTAATGGAGCAATCACTGAAAAGAGGTTAGCTGGTCCTTTTAAGGCAGGGCTGCAATGATGTTGAAATGTGTTTTGGGGGATAAAGTTCATTTTCCAGCCAAATATTGACTTTGCAAGTAATTGCTGTTAAGCTGATCACTCTTTATAACATTCTGGAGTATATGCAAATTGCCATTAGAAAAAGTGAAGCAGTAGACTTTGTAAAAATTAATATTTGTGTCATTCTCAAAACTTTTGGCCATGACTGTACATTATAAATCTAAGTTCATGTGCTTCATATTACAAATAACTGACCAGAACCTCCTAACAGAATAAAGCAAGTGTGAACAGGTGCAAGCTGCTATGGCCACATAATATACAAACAAAATAATACAGCCGCCTTTATAAGCACTAAGATGTATGCAAACATTGAATATACAAAATTTGGACATTACTGCTATATAGAATATATTTATAACATGATGAAGGTGCTTAGCGCACAAATTGGCCAATTCATGAGAGACCACCAGCCACAACTAGATGACCTTTGTTTGATGGAACTCTAAATCTAATAATTATCCAACGTGCCTCTCCAGGCTAAAAGCCTGTACATTTCAGGGGCAGGTAGGATACAGCACTGATAGAATATAGCCTTAAACTGATGTGAATAGTGCTTCCGTATTTGACTGCGCACTACTCCCAAGAAAACAGTAAGCCCTGTCATGGCTGGTGGGCTCACATGAATTGTCCAATTTGTGCCCCAAGAATTTTCATTTTATAAGTATATTTTATAGCAGTCTGAACACATCTTAGAGCATACAGAGTGCTGTTGTATTCTTTTATATATTATGGCATCATGGCATCATACAGAGCTATGATCCTTGATACCAGTACTCTGATATTAGTCATAATCCAGAATAATTACTGTTATATTGCGCATAGATTGTCAATATATAGGCCGGTATGCTGTTTGTACACTGAGATAATGGCAACAGAGACCGGGTGTCTGCCTAGGTTGCTTTCTGTTCCTGAAGGCCCTCAGGATTTCTTCCTTGTCTTTGTATTCTAGATATTTGACTATGACCTGACGTGATCTGGACCTTACGTCTTGCCTGGATGTATCATCTGTATTGGTCCCTCTCTCCTCCCGCCTCGTCATCGGCCCCACTCTGTGGGCTCTTTCCACACGACAGCTGTGTGTTAAGCCCAGGGCCTGTGGAAGCTCTTTCTCACAGATTGCATCCAGCTGGCTTGACATCACTGACTCCAGCAGTCCCACCACTCTCAGATTGCTCCTCCTTGACCTGTTTTCCAGGTCATCAATTTTTTCTTTCATCATCTGGGTGCTCGTGCCTAATTCTTTAACTCTGCTCTCCAGCTGTGCCAGTGTATCTTCAGCGTTGGACACCCTCTGTTCTGCCTCAGCCAGCCGGATATTCTGATGCTCTATGTCCTCCTGTAATCCTGCTAACGCCTTCTTCATGGTAACTTTAAGAGCTTCTCTGACCTCTGCAGCCAAGTGATCTGCTACTTCTCTGGCCAGTCTGGAATAGTTGATCTCTCCCTCACTCAGCCTCTGTGATTCACTATCAGGTACAGCGCTTCTACTCCTCTGTCTGTCAGCGTTCTCCCCTTCAGCTCCCTCCTCTCCCTCTCTGCCGGTGCCATCTTGAGACCGTACACCTCTCCCACTCTGGACACTGTCTCCGCTCTGCTCAGTGTGTCCCCACTCCTGAGGAGATACCGCTCCATGCACTGCCCTTGGAAAGGTTATCAGCTGTTTTTACACCTTCTTGGGGAGTCTCCTTGTCGTTTTTGTGAGATTTCGTGCAGTTGCTAGCCGGAGCTTCTCACCTCCCTCGCATCACAGCGCTGGAAACGGAAGTAAATATGACAAAGCACCATCTTGATAAAGCGTCACACATGGTTAAGGCCCTGTTGCATGCTACGATACGATATCATGAACAATATCGTTGCAACGTCACCGGTTTTGTGACGTTGCAGCGATGTCGAAACGAGATTGATGTGTGTGACACGTAGCAACGATCTACGATCAGTCGGCTGATCGTTAATCGTTGCAGAATATACTGGACCATAAATCTATCGTTGGTCTCCCGCTGGGCAGCACACATCGCTGCGTGTGACAGTGGGAGACCAACGATCAGCGAGCTCCCAGCGCCGTACAGCAGACGCTGGGAGCTGGTATCCAGGGTAAACAGCGGGCAACTAAGTGCCGTGCGGCACTTAGTTACCCGCTGTTTACCCTGGATACCAGCGTGCTCGCTGGTCCTGATCGCTGGTGAGTCGGCCTTTGTGACAGCTCACCAGCGATCAGCTAACGATGTCACAGCGATCCCATCCACGTCGGATCGTTGGTGGGATGGCTGGGACATTTAAGAGTGTAACGGGGCCCTTAGATCACTTAAGAGAATCAAGATAAACAGTGCAGAAGCCTTGGACCGATCAAATTAGGTGACAAATTACACTTTTTCTGTGCTGTGTTATCCCAGTGCCGTCTTATCTGAGTCAAGGTAACCTTTGCTAGATCTTTATGACACTTTGCTTCTATGGTGTGAGTGTATGGTTTCCTAGATCAGCGCCTATGTCCTGGTGTTGACACTTTGTAATCACATGTGCAGAGCGCAGTACCGCCATATTCTCACTAGCAATATATTATCTTTGAATGAGCGTGCAGAGGAGTGCTAGATAACATGGGATGCACTTACACTATGTTGGTTGGGACAATGCAAGTAACGCTCTACCTGTAACCCAGTGTTTCTGGACACACTAGGCATCTTTCCTTAAAGGGTTATTCCATCTTCATAAATGGGTATTGCCGGATAGTGCTTGTATTGCTGTTCTTGAGAGATTAACATTTTTCTTATGTTTACAGCTTCTTGCCTTGAAGACCGACCACCGCTGCTAGACAGTAAAACACGCACAATGCTTGCTGAGCTTGTAAGCACTGTTTTGAAGCTGGCAGTTACCGCTAAATCCAGAGTAACTTCAGCCCAGTGCTTACAATCTAGAGAGCAGCAGTGGTCGGTATACTAAACAACGATCTGGAAACAAAAGTAAAGTAAATATCTCAAGAAATACTAAGCAGTAACTTGCAAAAGTGCCTGTGTTTACAAGTGCTATCCGACATTATGCACGTATGAAGATTGGAATAACTCTTTTAATGCATACTGGCCCAGAAAACACAAGCAGGAATTTCTGCTCATGGCAGTCTGCGTGCTTCTTATATACTAACCATCATACGGTTACATCCAGTAACATGGCCGGCAGGATTGTAATACTTCCTGACATAATTTTACAGGAGCCTTAATGTCCCCTTCATTCTGTAGACGCTAACATGCAATGTTGGGATGATACTTCTTTCTATAGGGGCATGTTAGGGACTTTTTAAGAGGCCAAGTTTCCTAATTTGGAGGTTGCTTTATAAGGAAGGGCTGAGTGAGGTCCATATTGCTTACTATGAGGACATACCAGGGACATGACCAGATCCCTGAAATATTTGGCCTACTTGACTGCCAAAAAGTATAGAGAAGTGGTAAGACTTGTTCTTATTTGTATGATGACCACTGTTATGTTACCTGATATTGTACCCACACAATTGTTTACCCACTACTAGGGTTGAGCATTCCGATACCGAAACCCGGTTCCGATACCTGAAATCCAATGTAAGTCTATGGGAACAAAATATCGGAAGTAAATACTTCCGATATTTTGTTCCCATAGACTTACATTGGATTTCAGGTATCGGAACCGGGTTTCGGTATCGGAATGCTCAACCCTACCCACTACCATAGGTAAAGTGGTTTTAGAGAATAAAAATGATGTGATTAAAAAATGAAGAAGTGAGCACTGTTGATCAGAAGCGGGGATGTCCCCATTATGCCTAATGAGATCTGTTATTTACATGCAAATTAAAAGTATTTTTCTGAGACAGTCATCCACAGGTAACTAACAGGTAAAGTGTTAGTATGATTTGGATATAGAGACTGTGGTGCTGACATCACTGTGAAAGCCAACCAGTGAGCTCAGTTGCTGAGGGAGGAGCTCCATCTACACAGGCAGAGCCGCTAAGCTCACAGACGGGCTTCTGCGCTGTCCACATGACGTCAGCACCGCAGGTAATTCCGGACATTGGGAACAGTGCCAGAGACTCAGGGCTGGATCCAGTAAAAAGCCAGGTTAGTTCGATTACAGGGATTCCAAACTTGCAGTGTTTTTATTTATGTAGTGAAAAAAAATTGTAAATTTGAAAAAAATATATATATCATTTGGAGATCATGTGTTTTGGATTGCTTTCTATCGCCTTGTTTTAGGGAATTGCGGTGAACAAAAAAAAAAATAGAACTACACTTACCGGTAATTGAGTTTCTAAGACCCTCCACAACAGCACATAGGAGGTTGCCTCCCCATTCTAATTAGGGACAGGTAACAAGAGGTTTAAATAGCCCTCCCCTCCATCCATCCCCACTGTTTTCCAAGGATCACATAGAGTAGATGCTTGAGTTTTTTTATTTACACGGAGGAATCAATTGTACATAATATATTAGGGGGGGGGGGAATTACTTGTGCTGTCGTGGAGGGTCTTAAGGGTATGCCACACTAAACAACATCGCTAACGGGATCGCTAAAAAACGTCACTATTTAGCGATCCGTTAGCGATGTTGTTGTGTGCGGCATCTGTCAGCGACGAGGCCCCTGCTGTGATCTCGCTCGTCGCTGACATCGTTCCGGACCCTATTTAGATCGTCGGCGCCCCGCAGGTAAGTATATATCGCTAAGTGTGGCACCTTTTCTTAGCGATTTAGCGGTACTTTTGTACCGCTAAAGTCGTTAAGAAGATCGCTAACCGCGATAGCGTCGTTAACTATATCGCTAAGTTAAGCCGCACTTAGCGATATAGAAACAATCCCGCTAGCGATCGCATTAGTATGCGTCTTTATCGCTATCGCTAGCGGGATTGTTTAGTGTGGCAGTACCTTAAGAAACCCAATTACTGGTAAGTGTAATTCTATTTTCTTTAATCTGCTCCACGACAGCACACAGGAGACAAGCCAAAGAATAATGGTTAGGGAGGGACAACAGCCTGCAGGCTTTCTGCCAAAGGCTAAAATCTCTTATGACTTAGTTTTTTTTTCTGGGGGTTTTTTGGGAAGGGGTTGGAACCGAGGCCCAAAAGGTTTGCAGCTCTGCAGATTGCTCGATGGGCATTGGCCCTTTCTCCCCAAGGAGACGGCGCCCCAGCTTAGGGGAAATGGGCTTTCAGGGTTTCAGGGGGAACCGTTTAAAGGGGGAAGTGTCTTTTGATGTTTTTATCCTTTTTGCCAGAGGGGCTTTTTTGGGCCCTTTTTTTTCCCCTGTTTGGTCCACCTACGGGAAAAAAGATTCTGATCTTTCCCCCAAAAGGTTTGTCTGACTAAAGTAAAAGAAAAGTCCCTCAAAACCCCAGGGAAATGGAATCCTGCTTTCTTCTTCTTTTGGGTTGTAAAAAAAAAAAGGGGGGTAAAATTTTAATTTCTTGGGATCTCTGGAAGTCAGTGACACTTTTGGCAAAATTGATTTGGGGCTAGAGGAATATTATTCTGTCGTCCAGAATTTTTTAAATAAGGTCCCTAATGGGGTTGGGCCTGTTTCTTGCCCACCCTTTTGCCCTTTTTTAAAGGCCACAAGCGTGTCGGTTTCCAAAATAGTTTTTTATATCTGAATTTAACGCCAACATATTCCCCAGCAATTTTTATAGGGGACTTGTTCAGACAATAGGGCATTTCAGCATTTAAAAAAAACGAGATCAAAAGATAAAGAGGAATTTAGGGCCCCGCTCGCAAGCTTACAATCTATGGGAAAAAGGGAAGACACGGGGAAAGGGGAGATGGTAACAATTGTTTTCATTGTTCGGAAAGCCATTTGTGTAAGAATCGGGTGTTCATGTAATGCTTTCATGAACCCCCTTTTTAAAAACCAAAGTATGTAA
>JARQOD010000001.1:61211929-61306980 GCA_033576555.1 Oophaga sylvatica | reverse complement strand
GGGTTTCATTGTAATACTTCAGTGCAGAATCAGGACATGTGAGGGAGGAGATAGGGGCCAATGATGACTGCAAGTTCTCCATAAGTTTCTGGGTGTTAATGGCTAGTATGTTTCTATAAGTGTGGAAAGTCGGGGTGACCTGAGCGGGATGGCAGTTCTTGTTAGAGAATGAAAGAAGGTTGTGGTCAGAGAGCGGGAGAGGGTAGTTTGTGAAATCATCCACTGAGCAAAGCCGGGAGCAGACCAAGTCGAGGGAGTTTCCGTCTTCATGCGTGGGGGCGTTAGTATGCTGCGAGAGGCTGAAAGAGGAGGTTAGAGATAAAAGGTGAGAAGCAGATGGGGAGAGGGGAAAAGCAATGGGGATATTGAAATCACCCATGATGAGGGTGGGGATGTCACAGGAGAGAAAGTGTGGAAGCCAGGAGGCAAAGTGATCCAGGAACTGATGAGAAAGGCCGGGAGGACGATACACCACTGCCACTCGCATGGAGAAGGGGATGTAGAGTCTGACAGCATGGACCTCAAAAGAAGGGAAGACAAGTGAGGGTACATGAGGGATAACCTGAAAGGTATATTTGGGTGATAAGAGCAGACCAACGCCTCCACCTGCTCTGTTGTCCGATCTTGGGGTATGAGAAAAGTGTAGTCCACCATATGAAAGAGCAGCAGCGGTGGTGTCTGACTGCTGGATCCAGGTTTCAGTAAGAGCTAGAAGGTTACAAGAATTCGAAAGGAAGAAGTCATGGATGGAGGGGAGTTTATTACACACTGAGCGAGAATTCCAAAGGGCACAATTGAAAAAGACAGAAGGCATGCAGGGAATATTAATAAGATTAGAGCGGTTTCTGAGTGTAGCAATTGGGAGGTTTGACTTGCTATAACATGTGGGGCTGGGGTTTGGAGTGATATCTCCTGCGACTAGGAGAAGGAGGATAGAAAGAGTGAGCAGATGGTTAAGTGATTTGTGAGAGCGTCTCGTGTGTTGGATAGTGCGACTGAATGGATCTGTGCTGTCTAGCAATGTGAAAAGAGCGTAAGTGCTATACATAAGAGAGGAAAGGACAGAGGGGCCAATATGGATGGAGTTTAAAGAGTTAATGCAAGGGCGGTGGATGTGAGTGAATGCAGCAGCCAGGACATAAATTATACAAATGCATATGGTAAATATTTGTTGTAGTCCAAATGTACTGTGATTAGGTTTGTTTAAATGTCTTACCTGTCTCCTGCCGTCTAACTGCCATGTTTAACTGCCAAGTACTTTGATCAAATGTACTTCGATTAAATGTACATAAATGCTACCCCTGCATAAATGCTTTCCCAGACTATGTCTCAATATATAGGAGGCTAGTTCTAAGATTTATTTTTTTTATTTTCTCATTAGCAATCAAACTAAGTTGACACAGCAGGACACAATACATGTAGTGAGCAGATAAACAACTGTCCAGGCCTACATGGATCATAAACCACTTTGATATAATTACTTGACCTCACAGCATAAGGGGACAAGCAGAGTAAGTTGAAATAGCTATATACCATTAAATATGCTGGCTAAAATGAATATCAATGGTTGGTAGCATGCAGGATTTGGTGTAGAGATTGAATGAGATTAAATACCAATAAATATGCTGGCTAAAATGAATAGCTATGGCTGATAGCATGAAGGATTCGGTGCAGAGATTGAATGAGATTAAACACCATTAAATATTCTGGCTAAAATGAATAGCCATGGCTGGTAGCATGCAGGATTCTATGCAGAGATTGAATGAGATTAAATACCTGCATGAAGAGAACAGAGATGCGTGTTAGATTCAGCCATGTTTAACTGCCAAGTACTTTCATCAAATGTACTTCTATTAAATTTACATAAATGCTACCCCTGCATGGTCTAAAGGTTCAAATGGTGGAATGGTTAGACCCTTCAGTACTATATTTAAATTCCAAGATGGAACTATGTTGGTTTTCTTTGGAGGGATTCTGGAAGCAGCTGACATGAACCTCCTTATCCATCGATGGTCTGCCAGGTTTTGATCGAAATAGGAGATCAGGGCTGACACCTGGACCTTTAAAGGGAATCTGTCACCCTAAATTGGCGGGATATTTAAATGATGGGGGTCCGGTCTGATGGGCGGTGTTTTGTGTACTTGCCTTAACCTGTTTTTCGCCACTGTCTGCATTATTTCTGGGAATTGTAGTCGTTGCCCTCCATATAACGCGCGTGCGCATTGCAATCTTGAATTGCGCACGCGCAGTATGCTTTGCCCAACGGCGAGCATGCGCCGGTTAACTATGTCCCGGAAGTACTTCGCTGTGCTCCGGGACATAGTTAACCGGCGCATGCGCACTAATGATTTTCGGCTTTGCCCGCCGTTGGGCAAAGCATACTGCGCGTGCGCAATTCAAGACTGCAATGTGCACGCGCGTTATATGGAGGGCAACGACTACAATTCCCAGAAATAATGCAGACAGCAGCGAAAAACAGGTAAAGGCAAGTACCCAAAACACCGCCCATCGCAATGGACCACCATCATTTAAATATCCCGCCAAATTAGGGTGACAGATTCCCTTTAAGGTACTTGGTTTTAGTCCCTTAGATAAGCCATCTTGCAAAAAGTCTAAGATTTTTGCTATGTCAGGGTGAAAGGGATCGATGGAAGTGGATCCGTAACGCACCGAGAAAGTTTTCCATACCTTGGAATAGATAGCATTTGTGACCTGCTTCCTACTTTTTTGTAAGGTGGATATGACGGCATCTGAGAGGCCTCTGGCTCTCAAGATTGTGGTTTCAGAAGCCAGGCTGCCAAGCGTAGGCTGTGTGGATCCGGGTGAAAAATGGGACCCTGATGTAGAAGGTCGTGGTCCAGCGGCAGGATCAGAGGTCCCTCCGAGCTCATCAGTTTCAGGGCTCTGAACCAGCTCCTCTTTGTCCAGAGAGGGGCGATCAGGATGGTTTTGACCCTGTCTGTTCTGACCTTTTGCAGAGTCTTTGGTAACAATGGAATAGGTGGAAATGCATAGGCCAGTTTGAAGCTCCACGGGTGAGCGAAGGCATTCACCCTCGATTGGTTTTCATTTGGACCTATGGAGAAATAATGCTCAGCTTTGGCATTCCCTCGGTTTGCAAATAGGTCCAAACTCAGGGAGACCCCATTTTTTGGTTGTCTCCTGGAATACTCTCCCATTGAGACTCCATTCCCCTGGGTCTATATCTGTCCTGCTCAGAAAGTCTGCTTCGATGTTATCGGATCCCTTTAAGTGGAGGGCCGATAAGGACAGGAGGTGATGCTCTGCCCAACAAAATATTCTTGCTGACACCTTCTGCAGACTCGTATTTTGTGCTGCCCTGATTATGTATGTGTCACTTCTAGTCTTTTCTGACTTAGTCCAGGATATTTTGGTCTGATGTTATCTCTTGCCAGTTTGAGAAGAAGCTCGAAATCCTGCCCCTACTTGCTTGGTGTCATTTCCTATCTGAACGGGGGTTCTGAAAGATATTTCTTCCTTTACCTCCTTTTGGGTGGCTCCATCCTCCGGTTTTACCTTTCCCTCTGTATTGAAGGTTTTGCTGGGTCTGAGGTGGACGAAATAGCTTCTTGGGTGGTTTTGGCTCAGGTAGATTTTTCTTTTTGTCGGTTACTTTTTCCAGTAATTCGTCCAGTGCAGGACCAAACACGTATTCGCCTTTGAAGGGAATAGAGCACAGTTTGGATTTGGCTAGAATGTCACCGCTCCACATCTTTAACCACTGTTGTGAATGGGTTTGAGATGAGTTCTGAGCAGAGGCTCCCTCTGGTGGTTACAAGCGGTACTAGTGAGGATTGGGAATCAGGTGTTACTGATTGGTCTTATTTAAGGGAATCATTTTCCCATCAGGGTTGCCGGTGATCAATTGTTCTGGTCTGAATCCTTCTTTCCAGTTTCCCTTGTAGCCTGCTGTGTCGTGTCTGCATCTCCTGCTATCAGATAAGACAATTTCTATTTTGTGTTTTTGCTATATTTTTGCATTTTGTCCTGCACTTCTGTGGGGGCCTTCTGGGTCCCCTCCGGGGGCTTTTGCCCTCTCAGTTTGGTCCAGCCACTGTGTTTTGTACTTTTGCTTTTTGCAGTTTTTTCAGTGGCTGCTGTTTTTGTTACACCAGAGAACTAATTTAGGTGGTAGAGGTCGTGTGATCTCAGGTGATTTTGAAATTAGTAAGTTGGTGTTTTTCAGGGTTTTCTGGGATTGCAGTAAGTACCCTTCCTATCCTTTTCTATTTTAGATAGTTTGGGCCCCAGCGTTTGCTCATACTATTTTCTTTCTGTGTCAGTATTTCCTCTTGTCTAACCGCCATTACATGTTTGGGGGCTTTCTATTATCTTTGGGGTTCTGCTCCGGGGCAGATAGCTTTCCTGTTTCTGTCTTTAGGTGTAGTTAGTTTCTCAGGCTGTGACGAGGCGTCTAGGACCATCGTAGGAACGCTCCACGGCTGCCTCTAGTTGTGGTGGTTAGTCAGGGTACTGCAATCCCATAGATTCCAACTTCTCTGGTGTATTTCCTTTTTTACCTGCACTCCTCAGCTACCGTAACATAACAGTATCACCGGCCATAAAAATTGTATGGTACTCACAGAAGGGAAAAAATATTTTGAAGGAAGAAAAGTTGTCAGAGATATTTTTCTGTTTGTTGCATTTTTTTTTTTTTTTTCCCTCTGTATCTCTGGGTGCTGGGGAGGATCTTTTCTCCCAATGGAGTTTGCACAGTTGTCTGGCCGTGTGGATCAGCTTGCCACTGAGGTTCAGAGTATTGCTGCATATCTTGCTAGGTTGCCTGTTGTGGAACCTAGGATTCCCATGCCAGATTTGTTTTCAGGGGATCGAGCTAAGTTTCAGAACTTCAAAAATAATTGTAAATTGTTTTTTGCCTTAAAATCTAAGTCCTCAGGAAACGCAGCGCAGCAGGTTCAAATTGTCATCTCTCTCCTGCGCGGCGATCCTCAGGATTGGGCTTTTTCCCTCACACCTGGGGATCCTGTTTTGAGTGATGTTGATGCATTTTTTCAGGCTTTGGGGTTATTGTACGATGAGCCTAATGTCACTGATCAAGCTGAAAAAGCCTTGTTGGCATTAAATCAGGGGCTTGATGACGCTGAGTTATACTGTCAGAGATTCCGTAGGTGGGCAGTCCTGACCAAATGGAATGACGACGCTTTGGCGGCCCTTTTCCGGAAGGGTCTGTCGGATAATGTAAAGGATGTTATGGTGGGATTCCCTGTCCCCTCTGGTCTCAATGATTCTATGTCATTAGCGATTCAAATTGACAGACGTTTGCGTGAGCGGAGAAGTATGCGTGGAGTGGTGTTGCCTTGTGAGCCAGCTGCTGAGCCCATGCAGTGTGATGGAGTGGTGTCTGGGGCACAGCGTCATGAGTTTCGAAAGCGCAATGGGTTATGTTTCTACTGTGGTGATGCCTCTCATGCTATTTCAGTCTGCCCTAAGCGGGGAAGACGTTTTGCACGCTCAGTTGTCTTGGGTAGTGTTCAGACTAAGTTTTTATTAACTGTCACTCTGATATGCTCTCTGTCCTCATTTTCTGCTCAGGCTTTCGTTGATTCTGGAGCAGCTATTAACCTGATGGATTATGATTTTGCTAAACGTTGTGGATTTCCCTTGATACCCCTACAGAAGTCTATTCCCCTACTGGGGATCGATTCTACCCCTTTGGCTGAGAATAAACCCCAGTTTTCTACTCAGGTGATAATGAGGGTTGAACCTGATCACCAGGAGTGCTGCAAATTTTTGGTTCTATATAATCTGCATGACATTATCGTGCTGGGTTTCCCTTGGTTACAGTCTCATAATCCTGTTTTGGATTGGAAATCTGTGTCTGTAACCAGTTGGGGCTGCCAATGTGTTAATACCAACACTCCTGTTTTTTCTGCCTCCCCCCAGGCTGAGGATGTTCCTGACTTTTTGTTTGATTTTTCTGATGTGTTTAGCGAAAGTAAATCTGCATCCTTACCTCCCCATAGGAGCTATGACTGCGCTATTGAATTAGAGCCAGGTAGTAAATTCCCTAAGGGTCGCCTTTTTAACTTGTCTGTACCTGAACATGACGCTATGCGGTCTTATATCAAGGAATCATTGGAGAAGGGTCATATCAGACCATCCTCTTCACCCTTAGGTGCCGGTTTTTTCTTTGTGGCCAAAAAAGATGGTTCATTAAGGCCGTGTATTGATTATCGTCTCTTGAACAATATTACTGTGAAATATCAATACCCGTTACCCTTGATTTCTGACCTGTTTTCCAGGGTGAAAAACGCTACTTGGTTTACCAAGCTTGACCTCAGGGGGGCGTATAACCTTATTCGCATTAAGCACGGGGATGAATGGAAGACGGCATTTAACACCCCTGAAGGGCATTTTGAGTACCTTGTGATGCCCTTTGGGCTCACTAATGCTCCTTCCGTCTTCCAGTCCTTCATGAATGACATTTTCAGGGATTTTGTGGACAAGTTTCTGATTGTTTATTTGGATGATATCTTGATTTTTTCTAATGACTGGGACTCTCATGTGAAACATGTTCGAACTGTATTCCAGATTTTGAGAGAGAATGCTCTGTATGTGAAGGGATCAAAGTGTCTTTTTGGCGTACAGAAGATCTCATTTCTGGGATTCATTTTGTCCCCATCTGTTATTGAAATGGACCCGGTCAAGGTTCAGGCCATCTGTGATTGGGTCCAACCTACTTCATTAAAGGCTCTTCAGAGATTTTTGGGTTTTGCCAATTTTTATCGTAAATTTATTGGTAATTTCTCTGTTATTGTTAAACCATTAACTGATTTGACCAGAAAGGGTTCTGATGTGGTGAATTGGCCTCCTGAGGCAGTCTCTGCGTTTCAGGAACTTAAGCAGAGATTCACTTCTGCTCCTGTTCTACGGCAGCCTGATGTTTCTCTGCCATTTCAGGTGGAGGTTGATGCCTCTGAAATTGGGGCAGGTGCCGTTTTGTCCCAAAAAGATCCAGAGACCTCTAAAAGTAACCCTTGTGCCTTTTTCTCTCGAAATTTTCTCCTACTGAACGTAATTATGACGTGGGTAATCGGGAGTTATTGGCCATGAAGTGGGCTTTTGAAGAGTGGAGACATTGGCTGGAGGGAGCCAAACATCAGGTGGTGGTCCTTACGGACCATAAGAATCTGGTCTATCTGGAATCTGCCAAGCGACTCAATCCTAGACAGGCCAGGTGGGCCTTGTTTTTCACACGTTTTAATTTTGTGGTTTCCTTTCTTCCTGGCACTAAGAATGTTAAGGCGGATGCCCTCTCGAGGAGTTTCCTTGCGGACTCTCCTGAGCTATCTGATCCCTCTGTTATTTTGAAGGAGGGTGTAGTTCTTTCCGCCATCTCGCCTAATTTGAGACTTGCTCTGGAGGGGTGTCAGGAGGATAGGCCCGAGCGCTGCCCTGTTGGAAAATTGTTTGTCCCGGACCAATGGAAAAAGAGTGTGATGTCTGAGATTCATTGTTCCGCATTGGCTGGGCATCCCGGAATTTTTGGTACCAGAGACTTGGTTAGTCGGTCCTTTTGGTGGCCTACCTTGTCTCGCGATGTCAGGGAATTTGTGCAGTCCTGCGGGACTTGCTCTCTGCTCCAAGCCTTGCTCTCGCTCTAGTGGTTTGTTGATGCCATTGCCTGTGCCCAAGAGACCATGGACCCATATCTCTATGGATTTCATTTCCGATCTTCCTGTTTCTCAGAGAATGACCACCATCTGGGTAATTTGTGATAGGTTTTCCAAAATGATACATCTTGTGCCATTACCTAAGTTGCCTTCCTCCTCTGAATTGGTGCCGTTGTTCCTTCAGCACGTGGTTCGTTTACACGGCATTCCTGAGAACATTGTGTCTGACAGAGGAGTCCAGTTTGTTTCCAGATTTTGGAGGACTTTTTGTTCTAAACTGGGTGTTCAATTGTCTTTCTCCTCGGCATTTCATCCTCAGACCAATGGTCAAACTGAGAGAACAAACCAGACATTGGAGACTTATCTAAGATGCTTTGTGTCTGCTGATCAGGATGACTGGGTCTCTTTTTTGCCTTTGGCTGAGTTTGCTCTTAATAATAGGGCTAGCTCTGCCACTTTGATGTCTCCGTTTTTCTGTAATTCTGGGTTTCACCCTCGATTTTCTTCAGGACAGACGGAGGCTTCTGTCTGTCCAGGTGTTGACTCTGTTGTTGAGCGTATGCAGCAGATTTGGGACCAGGTAGTGGAGAGGTTGTCCCTCTCTCAGGAGAAGGCCCAGCGGTTTGCTAACCGGCATAGGACTTATGGTCCTCGGTTTAAAGTGGGGGACTTGGTCTGGTTGTCCTCAAAGAATATTCCTATGAGAGTAGCATCTCCTAAATTTAAGCCTAGGTTCATTGGACCTTATAAGATCATGGAGATTATTAATCCTGTTTCTTTTCGTTTGCTTCTTCCAGGGACATTTAAGATCCATAACGTGTTCCACAAGTCCTTGTTGAAGAGGTTTGTTGAGCCAGTGGTTCCTGCTGCTGTGCCTCCTGACCCTGTTTTGGTTGAGGGCAATCTGGAGTATGTGGTTGAGAAAATATTGGATTCTCGTTTTTCTAGACGAAGACTCCAGTATTTGGTTAAATGGAGAGGTTATGGTCAGGAAGATAATTCTTGGGTGTTTGCTTCGGACATCCATGCTAGGAGACTTATCCGTGCGTATCATAGAACTCATCCTGACCGACCTGGTTGCTCAAATGAGGGTTCGGTGACCCCTCCTCAAGGGGGGGGTACTGTTGTGAATGGGTTTGAGATGAGTTCTGAGCAGAGGCTCCCTCTGGTGGTTACAAGCGGTACTAGTGAGGATTGGGAATCAGGTGTTACTGATTGGTCTTATTTAAGGGAATCATTTTCCCATCAGGGTTGCCGGTGATCAATTGTTCTGGTCTGAATCCTTCTTTCCAGTTTCCCTTGTAGCCTGCTGTGTCGTGTCTGCATCTCCTGCTATCAGATAAGACAATTTCTTATTTTGTGTTTTTGCTATATTTTTGCATTTTGTCCTGCACTTCTGTGGGGGCCTTCTGGGTCCCCTCCGGGGGCTTTTGCCCTCTCAGTTTGGTCCAGCCACTGTGTTTTGTACTTTTGCTTTTTGCAGTTTTTTCAGTGGCTGCTGTTTTTGTTACACCAGAGAACTAATTTAGGTGGTAGAGGTCGTGTGATCTCAGGTGATTTTGAAATTAGTAAGTTGGTGTTTTTCAGGGTTTTCTGGGATTGCAGTAAGTACCCTTCCTATCCTTTTCTATTTTAGATAGTTTGGGCCCCAGCGTTTGCTCATACTATTTTCTTTCTGTGTCAGTATTTCCTCTTGTCTAACCGCCATTACATGTTTGGGGGCTTTCTATTATCTTTGGGGTTCTGCTCCGGGGCAGATAGCTTTCCTGTTTCTGTCTTTAGGTGTAGTTAGTTTCTCAGGCTGTGACGAGGCGTCTAGGACCATCGTAGGAACGCTCCACGGCTGCCTCTAGTTGTGGTGGTTAGTCAGGGTACTGCAATCCCATAGATTCCAACTTCTCTGGTGTATTTCCTTTTTTACCTGCACTCCTCAGCTACCGTAACATAACAACCACAGTGCCTTACGGGTAGTGTTGGAGAGTACTGATGTTCTTGCCGCGATGCGCACTGACTCAGCAGAGGCGTCTGCCAGAAATCCCGCTGCCTTCTGTAGAAGAGGTAGGGAGGCAAGAAGGTCTTCTCTCGGGGTACCATTCCTAATATGTTCAGTTGCTGTTACCAGACAAAAAGGGTTCTCGTGACACAGGCGGATGCGACATTAGTCTTTAAGCAGCTCCTCCATATCTTCTGAGGAAAAGGCTATTTAAACCTCTTGTTTCATGTCCCTAATTAGGATGGGGAGGCAACCTCCTGTGTGCTGTCCTGGAGGGGATTAGGTGAAACAATTCTGGTGTTTTGATTGTGTATCTATTTATTTTTATCACCTTTCGCCATATGTAATAAATATTTTTAGATTTTAAGTTGAGCGATTATACAAGCAGCAATATTAAATATGTTAATTTTTTAATCACTTTTTACTAGAAAGATAAATAAATCAATTCACGTCTCATCTCTACTTTTTATGCTTAGGAAAAAAGGGGTTGATTTAATCTTTCACACATACGGTATATATTTTTTTAAAAATGTTTTTTTTTTTCCATTTTCTTGATACCATGTAAAAAACACTCAATACTTTAGTAGTGCAGAGCATTGTGATATAAATTATCTACTACGAAGTACAGCCACTTTAGTAGTGCAGAGCATTGTGATATAGATTATCTACTACGAAGTACAGCCACTGGTCTTCATAAGAGATCCCACATAGCAGACATGGAGCCCTCAGAAGTCACAGTTGATTACATTTAGTAGGTTAAATAGACATCCTGACATCCTTGGAATGAACACCCATCGCATCGGTTGCCGTGCAAATACCTGCTTTGATACACAACCAGCGCCAACATGGGATATAGTCAGCAGTGGGGACCACAGGGATCTGTGCTAGGACTGATTCTTTTTAACCTCTTTATTTATGACCTAGTGGATGGGATTGAGAGTAAAGTGTCAGTCTTTGCTGATGACACCAAACTATGTAGGATATTAAAATCTGACCTTGTCACTACAATATTAAAAAATTGCTGCAGGCCATGGGTCACAAAATCAAGCTAATTGCGGTTGTGGAAATATAAGTGGATTTTCCGCGCTGCTGGTGACGTCCCATGGATAAACACAGGACACACAGGACAGGACAGGACACACAAGATGAAGAGAATTACGGTTTAATATCTACGGGTTTCGAAGTTATCCATGTTCCTCAGGATACAAACACAGTCCTGAGGAAAAAGTTGGATAACTTCGAAAAGCGTACATATGAAAATCGCAATTCTCTTAATCCTGTGTTCATCTGTGGGACTTCACCAGCAGCGTGGAAAAAACACTGATATCTCCACAACAGCCTTTACCTTAGTTTTGTGATCCATGGCCTGCAGCAGCTGGTATTTTTTGCTCTGAAAGTGTTGTGTACCTACAACCCTATCAGGTGAACAATTACTCTTCCCCCATTAATTGTTACTACCGGATAGAACCCTATTGCGCTATATTTTACTCCCCAGCTAGATAGATGGCAGTGAGAATACAGAACACCGCCACCTTCCGATGTATCGGCTTCAGGGCAATCCTGATCCATCCTGGACAGAAGGTGCTCTCCCCACAGACATGTGCCGCCTGTACCTTACGGAAAACATTTAACTGGTACAAGATGATGCAAATTGGTACATCCGGTAGAACATATGAATAAATCTGCACAAAATAGGAGGGAAGGTGGCAGAATGGGCAAGAGAGAAACAGAATACAGAATACTGCTAACTAAAGGGAAATATATGGAAAGGAGAACAGGGGATTACATGCTAGAAATACCAATTGCTTTACCTAGTTTCAACACTGGTACTTTGTTTTTGAGTCATTCCTTAAATCAATTAGCTTACCAGCAAGTATCTCCAAAGAGTTGTAGCCAAGGATCCTATCCACAAAAAGAGTAGCTGATCTGTGGCCAAATAACCAGAAAAGCCTCGAACCATCCATTTAAATGATATCCGCAGTCTAAATGACAAAATATTATTATTACATGTAAATACACTTCTTCTAGAACGGGTGTCTAATTATTAATACAAACTATATATCAAAAGTTATCTACATTTTCCAAACATTTTACTCCGGTTTATAAATACAGTGGATATAAAAAGTATTCACAATCTTCTGACAATGCCAGGTCTTTGTCATGTAAAAGAATCATTTCATAACTTTTATTTTTCAATTCAATTTTACACATTGAGTGACAATAAAAAAAAATGTCCCACCCCCCAAAAATTAAAAAACTACAATAGGGTGGTTGCATAAATCTCTACACTGTTACACTAATACTTTGTTGAATTACCCTTTATATTTATGACTGCATTCAGTGTTTTGGGTAGAAGTCTATTTCCATGGCACATCTAGAATTAGCAATCCATACTCATTTTTCCTTGCAGGAGAACTACAAATCTGTCAGATTGAGAGGGCATCTCCTGAGTACAGCGCCCTCTTCAGGGCCCCCACAGATTTTCTATTGGATTCAGAACAGGGCTCTGGCTGAGCCATTCGAAAACTCTTATCTTCTGCTGAAGACATTTTTCTGTTTATTTGGAGACACGTTTAAGGTCGTTGTGAAGTTGAAAGGTGAATCCCTTTTTATCTTCATTTTTTTTTAGCAGTGGTCTAAAGGTTTTGCTGCAAAGTTGACTGATATTTGGAATGGTCTGTCCATGCTTGGGTGGTGCGACTACACGCGAAGGTGCCTAATGTGTGGAAGTGGTGAGTGATATAGAAACACGGGACGTTTAGCCTCGGCTCTTCCCTGGTGCGTTGGCAAGTGGGTTAATAGTTTTGGGGTTGATGTCAGCTGTTTTCTGTCCGCTGACATCAAGCCCAGGGATCAGCGATAGAGATGCATCTATCAGACGCCCCATTACTAAACTCATAGTCAAAGTTAATAAACACAAACAGAAAAGTCCTTTAATTGTACAAATCATGCCACGACAATTACTCTCTTCTTTACCCATTTATCATCCCAAAATAAAAATCAAACTAATCTTCACCTTTCCACCATAAATCCATAATCATGAGGTCCCACAATGATCCC
This sequence comes from Oophaga sylvatica, assembly GCA_033576555.1. Taxonomy (NCBI): domain Eukaryota; kingdom Metazoa; phylum Chordata; class Amphibia; order Anura; family Dendrobatidae; genus Oophaga; species Oophaga sylvatica. Next base: position 61,294,272 of record JARQOD010000001.1, on the reverse strand, counting down.
CAACTCATCCGGATGTGTTTTTTTTTTCAATTAAAAGGACTTTTTTCATTGTATCTTTATTACTTTTCACATGTAATAGATGCGCTATTTCTGGGGCGGCTGAGGGCATATTGTGATTACTCTGGGAGTGGGCCAATATCTATGGCCTCTTCCAAGCCTATTAATATCACCTCACAGCTGTCTGTTTAGCCTTTGCTGGTTAGTAAAAATAGGGGGTACCCACATCATTTTTTTTCAACCACCCCCTTTTTAATAACCAGTAAATGCTAAGCAAACAGCTGTGAGCTGTTATTAACAGGCTGTGAACCTTTTATGGCTATTGGCTCCTTCCCAGAATAATAATACCAGACCCTGCTTTGCCTCGCCGTTTTTTTTTCCAATTAATTTATTTAATGTGTGCTATTCACAGATGGAGGGTGCCGACTACAACTTTCATCAGCATTGCCTGATCTCGATGATCACAGGGAAACCAGGAGACAATGACGAGATTTGGATTCAGTGCTAACTGTAGTTTTTCTAGACGCCGGTATGTGTCACACTGATGACACACGGATGTCATCCATGTGTTATCAGTGTGTACGTGTGCGGGACATATTGCAGACCGTGCTGCCGGCAAAAAACAAACGAAACGTTTAATTTTCTACTACATATGGACTACATTAAATCTCCCATTAATGACATTAAGTTGAGTGCAGAGTTCTTTTGAAACATTTATACAGTGTGGGAACCTACTCTTGGCACCTCTTATAGTAGTGCACACGTTAATATTTCCGCCAGCAAAAAACAGACATGTCTAGGTGTTTTGCACATGGACACACGGTCCCTGGAAACACACTGAAATGTGTGCATACACATAGATTTGACTGGGTCTACATGTGTAAGTGTCTCCAGTACATGTGGAAACTGTCACACTAATTAACTCCTTCAGTGAACACCATAAAAACAGTATATAAAAAACATGGCAAAAAACTTTGCTTTGTCATCATACGGCCCAAAAAAAGTAGAATAAAATGCGATCAAAAAGTCACAGTTAAATAAAAACGCTATAGCTGAAATCGTCATATTGTCCGGCAAAAAAGCAAGCTCTCATGCAGTTCCATCAGCAAAAAAAATAAAAAAACTATCGCTCTCAGAATATGGTGGTGGAAAAACATTATTTTGTCTAGAACACTTTTCTTATTGTGTAAAAGTAGTAAAACATAAATGCGGTACTACTGTAATCATACTGACCCAAAGAATAAAGCTGTCTTTTTACTTTACCAGTTAAAAGTATAAAAGAAAAAAAAATATCATGAATTGCTGTTTTTGTTTATTCTGCCTCTCAAAATTCAGAATAGAAAGCGATCAAAAAATGTCATGTGCCCAAAAGTGATAAAAAAAAGTCCTCACATGACTCTGTCAGCAGAAATATATAAAAATGATAGCTCTCAAAATATGATGATTAGTGATGAGCGAGTATACTCGTTGCTCCGGTTTCCCTGAGCAAACTCGGGTGGTCTCCGAGTATTTGGAAGTGCTCAGAGATTTAGTTTCTGTTGTCGCAGCTGCATGATTTGCGGCTATTTGACAGCCTGAATACATGTGGGAATTCCCTAACAAACAGGCATTACTCACATGTATTCAGGCTGTCAAATAGCCACAAATCATGCAGCTGCGGCAACAGAAACTAAATCTCAGAGCACTTCCAAATACTCGGAGACCACCCGAGCATGCTCAGGAAAACTCGAGCAACAAGCATACTCGCTCATCACTAATGATGACATAAAAATATTTTTTTGGGGAAAAAAACCCAAAAAGGATTATTTTTAGTGTGTGATAGTATAAACTGCACAACAAATTGTGGCATCCATTTTCTCCTTCTAATTGTCATTGGGTTACTGTGACAGTGTGGAGCTGGAAGACCGCAGCGTCTGATAGCTCCTACTACGGCGCTGAGAAAAAGCACTTCTCTTTCGTTTTAAATGGGTTTATTTCTTCTGGCAGAACAGGGGTTAATTGTCCATGTAGAAAATCCCTGTACTCACAGTTGTGCTCGGTTAGCCACTTCTTTTGCCTCTATAATCTGGGCTCTGTTACTAATCCTCATCAGAGCAAGCATTTGCTGCATGGCTAGCGGAGGAAGAGGAGTACATATGAGAAGGAGAGTTGAAGGAGTTATTAATGATTGTTGCTTGGTTTGTATGCGTGGTAATTCCTTATCCGTCCCTGTTTTTGTTTATTCTTCTACCTTCACACCCCGATGCATTCCTCTGTTACATGAGTTAATATTTTGCATGCCTGGAGTTTTCTGTTAACCCTTATCCGTGTTGCCTTGTTTGTTGGTTGGTGTACTATGGTGCACCGTAGCACCCCCTCTTCAGTGGGTGGGGGGAGGAGAACAGACGGATAGCTAACTTAGGAGATAAGGCAAGGAGGCCCCGGCATCTTCGCCATCTGAAGCAGGGTGAGCTAGTGCACCCCCTAGTGTTAGGGACAATGAAGGAGTCCGTGGTCCCGGGTCACCCGAGAGCTGTGTCGTGACACTAATCTTAGCTAAAGCAACATTTTTGTGGAAAAAATGTTATTAAGTCTGTGGGTTCTAGTTGTTCAAAACATCCATACATGAATTCTTTGAGGGGTGTAGTTTGCAAAATGGGGTCACTTGTGGTGTGTTTTTACTGTTTTGGAACCTGTAGGGCTCAGCAAATGCGACATGGTGTCCACAATCTATTCCAGCCGAAATTGCGCTCCAAAAGTCAAGTAGTTTCTCCCCACATACGGGGGGGTATCGTAATGCTCAGGTGAAATTGGACAACAATTATACAAATTATACAGTCCATTTTCTCCTTATCTTGTGAAAATTAAAAATTTGTCGCTAAACAACATTTTTGTGGAAAATAACTAATTTTAATTTTTGTTTCCAATTTGTTTTAATTCCTGTGAAGTACTTGAAGGCTTAAAAAACTTTATTATTGTGGTTTTGACTAACTTGAAAGCTGCAGTTTTAAAATGGGGTCACTTTTGGTCGATTTTTGACATAAAGCCCCCTAAAAGTGACTTTAAATGTGAAATGGCGCCTAATAAAATAAGTTTTGTAAATTGTGTGGGAAAAATAAAAAATTGGTGCTAAATGTTTAACCCTTTTGCATTTCAAACAAAAAAATGTTAAAAAATTATGCTGATGTAAAGAAGACATGTTGAACGTGTTACTTAATTACTTTTGATGGTATGACTATCTGTTTTAAGATAAAAATTCAAAGTTCGAAAATTGTGATTTTTTTCAAAATTGGCATTAAATTTTAAATTTTTTTTCTAAATAAATACAAATCATAATCAAACTAAATTTACCGCTAACGTGAAGTTCAATGTGTCCGAAAAAAAAAAACAACCTCAGAATCACTGGGATGTGTCTAAGCATTTCAGAAAAGTGGCGATAAGGGGGGGTTAATGCTGCAGTAGACCACTTGGCAAGCTCCTGGATTAATTTCCTTGTTGTCTGTTCATCAATTTGAGGGATGTCCAGTTAATGTCACCGTCTTCACAGGGTTCCATGGTATATCTAATGCCTTGGAAATTTGTTTGTACCCTTCTCCCGACTGACAGCTTTCAACAATTGGATCCCTTTGCTGTGTTGAAAGGGTATGCACACACGATCAGTAAACGGGGCGGGTTGGACGTTGCGTACTTGTGCAGCGTCTAACCCGCAGCTGTTACAGCATAGTGGATGTATGAAGAAATCCCATGCCCACTACACGTGCACAGACGCTCGCGGCTTACCCTCGGAAACGGACATGTGGCGCGTCTCTCCAGACCGCAGCATGTCAATTTCTCTTGTGGAGACACGAGTCTCCGCAATAGAAATATTGCCCATACAATCTATGCAACCACATTATTATAATTTTATTTTCCTCCTCAAAATGATATCAGTTTGTTTCTCAATTGATTTGTACAAATTATGAGAGAGGTTAAAAATGAAAAAAATCCTAAAATTATTCTTCTTGGTATTATTTCTTATATGACAAAAACCTGGCATTTTTCAGGGGTGTGTAGACTTTTTATGTCCACTGTTAATGGGAATTAGAGTCAAGTAAAAGTTTGATATTATATTTTTTTTTAATACAGAACAGACACGGCACTTATATACCATTTTGTGGGGTTGCTGGTTCTGAGACCCTCCCACCGATTGCTCAAAACACTTATCTCAAGTGCTCTTTTATGCAGTGTGCGCATAAAGCACAGGGTCAGTACCGCCTCAGCACCTAGAGCCCCCACCATTTCAAATACGTGGCGTGTATAATATATAAAGGATTTTGCTTTGACCTTGTGGCTTTTACAGGTGGTAAACATTAAGGCTAAGTTCACACGTTGCGGAATTGCCGCGGAGATTACGCGAAATTAATGAACATGTTGCTTTTTTTTTCCGCGAAGCGTTTTTTTCGCGGAAAAAAAACGCTGCATGTGCACAAAAATTGCGGAATCCATTTAAATGAATAGGAAGCTTAATGCTTGCATTTTTTTCGCGTCTTTGCTGCGGGAAAAAACACGAAAATTCCTGACGTGTGCACTTAGCCTGAAACGTCTGTAAAAAGCAAAAAAACAAACAAGATAGTATAGAGTAAAATGGCTTGCAGTTTTGCCACATTTTTTCACCATTTTATTTGTTACCTCTGTGTTTATGGGCACCGTAACACATAAATTTCAAGAAATTTGCATTAAATGATTTTTTCCGTGATGTTACATTGGTCGTACAAACCCTATAAATGCAAACCATTAGCACTGCTCAACATCTGTCCACCCATGTCACATTTGACAGAAATGGGAAGAAAAGAACTGTAAAGAAAAGAACAAAAAACATTGTTTTGGCTGCAACCCTAGCTACTACCAGTCATGGCCAAAAGTGATGGCACCCTTGTTCCAGAAAATAAATTATTTTTCCTAGAAAATTAATGCATTATAGTTGCACTGCAACAATTACACATGCTTTGTTATACACGTTTATTTATTTTGTGTGCATTAGAACACAAAAAACAGAGAAAAAAAAAGCAAATTGGACATAATTTCACACAAAACCCCAAAAACGGGCCGGACAAAATTGTTGACACCCTCAAACTAATATTTGGTTGCACACCCTTTGGAATAAATAACTACAATCAACTGCTTCCTATAACCATCAACAAGCTTCTTACACCTCTCAACTGGAATTTTGGACCACTCTTCTTTTGCAACCTGCTCCAGGTCTCTCATATTTGAAGGTGCCTTCTCCCAACAGCAAATTTAAGATCTCTCAATAGGTGTTTAATGGGAATGCTTGTTTCCAGTGCTTTGTGTCCATCCATTTCGGGGGGCTTCTTGAAGTAATGTATGTTTGGGGACATTATCCTGCTGGAAGACCCATGACCTAAGACGCAAACTCAGCTTTCTGACACTGGGCACTACAATGCGACCCAAAATCCTTTAGTAATCTTCATATTTCATGATGTCTTGCACACAGTCAAGGAACCCAGTGCTAGAGGCAGCAGAACAACTCCAAAATATATTTGAACCTCCACCATATTTGACTGTGTTGTTTTCTTTGTAGGCCTCATTCTGTTTTCGGTAAACAGTAGAATTGTGTGTTTTACCAAAAAGCTCTATCTAGGTTTCACCTGTCCACAAGATGCTTTCCCAGAAGGAATTTGGCTTACTCATGTACATGTTGACAAACTGCAGAGTAGCTTCTTTTTCATGTCTCTGTGTCAGCAGTGGGGTCCTCCTGGGTCTCCTGCACAAGTGTTTCATTTCATTCAAATGTTGATGGATAGTTTGTGCTGACACTCATGTACCCTGAACCTGCAGGACAGCTTGAATTTCTTGATTATGTTGCACACTGTGGACAAAGGAACATCAAGATCTCTGGAGATGGATTTGTAACCTTGAAATTGTTGATATTTTTCAACAATTTTGATTCTCAAGTCCTCAGACAGTTCTCTTCTCCTCTTTGTGTTCTCCATGCTTAGTGTGGAACACACAGAGACAGAATGCAAAGACTGAATCAACTTCTCCCATTTTAATTTGGTTTCAGGTATGATTTTCATATTGCCCCACCTGTTACTCGCCACAGGTGAGTTCGAATGAGCATCACATATTCGAAGCAAAGTTGTTTACCCACAATTCTGGAAAGGTGGCAACAATTTTGTCTGGCCCATTTTTGAGGTTTTGTTTGAAATTATGTCCAATTTGCCTTTTGTTCTCTTTTTTGTGTTGTTCCAATACACACTAAGGAAATAAACATGTGTATAACAAAACATGTTTAATTGCAATAATTTTCTGAGAGAAATACTTTTGACCATGACTAAGTGTTTTTATTCTGACAAACCATAGTAAATAGGACTACGTAAAGTGTTTTCTTACAGAATAAACAGTTTTGCTTTAATACACCTTGCATACAATAAACAGGCAAAGTGTTGTAAAATTAAACCTACTTTTCAATGGTGTACAGGACACGAGAGTTTAGATAAATGATTTATAATAAATGTGAAATAGCACTCCCCCTCATAAAAAAAAAATATATATATATATACAAAAGCAACATACGGTTGTGCACCAATCTCCCGAAGGTGATAAAAGAGTTGTGGAAGATGAGTCTGTAGAAGAGACTCAAACAGCAGACACAGCGACATTATTCCCTAGGTGAGAAATCGTAAGATTATACTCGCGGGTCACCACAGAAAGTCTGATACTTTAACAAAATATATTAGTTAAAAGGAATCTGTCACCCCATTTTTCGTATATAAGCTGTGGCCACCGCCATCAGGGGCTTATCTACAGCATTCTGTAATGCTGTAGATATCTGCCCTTTTGAGCAATGATTGTACTGCAGTGAACAGGCGCTGGGCCTCTCTGACCTTTCCCGGATCCTGCGCACTGCAGTACTTTGCTCTGCCATCAACAGGGCAGATAAAGTACGCCTGCTCAGGAGTGCGACAGAAGCAAGGAGGAGGACGTCATTGCTAGAAGATGGGGGGTGCCGGCCCCGGACCTGCGATACCCATCGGACCAGACCGCATTGGACCGCCCACCCGGGTGAGTATAATATAACTTGTTTTGCTTCTCTTTCAGGTGACATCGGGGACTCATGTACGGCATTACAGAATGCTGTACATAAGCCCCTGATTGCAGTGGCCGTATCTCATAGTCCAAAAATGGGGTGACAGATTCCCTTTAACCCTGCTTAAAAGAGTAGACTGATGATTTGCACCATAACATACCTTCTCTGGATGACACTAAAAGGGTATCAGAGAAATCTGCTTCTGTCACATCCTGGACTGATCTTTCATAATCAATTAATAAGTAAAATCTGTCATCAGTGAATACAGACTTTCCCATTACTGAGATAGGAGATGGCAGTTCCTGCTTTTTAACCCCTTCGCGAGGCAGCCAATTTCCATTTTTGCCTTTCCATTTTTTCCTCCCCTGCTTCCCAGAGCCATAACTCTTATTTTTCTGCCCACACAGACATATGAGGGCTTGTTTTTTTAGCGGGACGAGTTGTACTTTTGAATGACGCCATTCACTTTACCATATAGTGAACTCGAAAATGGGTAAAACAAATTCCAAGCTGGATGAAATAGTGAAACCCCCCCACCGCAATTCTGACATTGTTTTTTGGGAATTGTTCTAACAGTGTACATTTTGTAGTACAAATTATCAAGCAATACAATTCTCCTCATCAATACAATTACAATGATACCAAACATGTCCAGTTTTTTTAAATTATTTTAGTGGTGAAAAAAATCAGAAATTTTCAAAAGAAATTTTTATTGCTGTGTCGCCATTTTCCGAGACCCGGAATGGTTTTATTGTTCAGCAGATGGAACTGTGTGTGGCTTATTTTTTGCGGGGCGAGAGGACATTTTTATTAGCACCATTTTGTAATAGAGGTGTCTTTTATATCACTTGTGCTATAATACAGCGATGCCTTAGCATTGCTGTACATAGTAGAAATCACTGTCTCCTCTGAAGCCCGGCCACAGGCAGGGTTTCAAAGAAGCACCATAATGACAGGCACAGGGTCATCAGCCGAGCCCCAGCTGTCATGACTACCCATCGGCGAACCGTGATCACATCACAGGCAAAGTTAATGACATGTGCGCACGTCGACGCGTGTTGAATGTAGATGTCAGATATTGACAGCGACATTTAGCAAGTTAACAATTGCAAGTGGTGACAGCGATATTTAGCAAGTTAACAATTGCAAGTGGAGCACTGCTCCGAAGAGCTTTATGAGCACCAACTGTCATCTCCTATCTTCGTAATGGGAAAATCTGTACTCACTGTAGACATCTGACTCATGAATTGGGAATTTTGAGAACGAAAGATCAGTCGAGGAGGAGAAAGGAGGAGATTCCTCCACTACAAAATTTTACAAAGTTTAATATTTTGAAAAAAAATTATAAGGACAGTTACACCTGAAAGAAAGATAGTTTAAATCATGGGGAGCACGGTGGCTCAGTGGTTAGCACTACAGTCTTGGAGCACTAGGGTCCTGGATTCAAATCCCACCAAGGAAAACACTTGCAAGGAGTCTGTATGTTCTCCCCGAGTTTGCGTGGGTTTCACCGCTTACCTCCCACACTCCACAGATGTACTGATAGGGATTAGATTATGAGCCCCAGTGGGGATAGTGATGATAATGTCAGTTAAGCGCTGTGGAATTAATGGCGTTATATAAGGCTGTACAAAAAATAAAAATAATCCGACCAATCTTCTATGTTAGAAATATCTGGACAATGCTCACACAAGATCTGTCACAAATAATAGTTCAGAAAGCTCTAGGAAAGATCATTTATGCTGCGCCCGGTGTCATTAGATACGTGTAGAAGAGTTTGAAAGATTATAATGGTCTATACTGACTAAAACTCATAATGAAGCGATCATTGATAACACGATTATCCATGCAAACATATAAACCTGCTTCTATATGATGTGTATGGAAACCTTAAGAATGGTAAAAAATACTTACTGCAAGTCTCAGAGGAGGCACTGACATCAGTCACGACATTTATGGCATATCCTATGATTATGCCATAGATGACTACTTTAAGAAAATCTATGTTCTGCTTTCTTACAGTTAAGTGTTCCTGCTATTGGTTCACGCAGAAGATCACCTATTTCACATGATACCGTGGATATGAGCACCTTACTCATAAGAGATATCATTAACATCTCAGTCTGATGAAGGCCTCCGGGTCATAAATGGTGCTACAACTGTAACAAGGTCCTAATGAAACTACTACACCGATCCACAATTACTCAAGTATATTGTGCTGTTCTGCAGAGCGTTTATGTATCTTCCTACTTGGGCATTACAAAATGAGACAAGATTGCTTACTTCTGAAATTGAAAAAAAACAAACAAGTACCTATTGAAAACATACAGCTTCTCCGCTGCTCCCCATTGGTCTATGTTGGCAGGGTTGCAGCGGTGACGTTACATCTACAACACGTGAAGAATGCAGCCTCGGTGATGTAAAGATAGATAGATTGCCACTGGTCCCAGTGATTGGCTGCAGTGGTCACATACTGTACACGTGACATTGTATACAAATGGAGGAGAGCAGCAAGCACAAGCACCCTTGTCTTAATATTTAATGATACTGAACAACCTACTTAAGTATTTATTTATTAATTTTACTCGCTTATATAGTGCTATTAATTCCACAGCGATTTACAGACATTATCTGCACGGTCCCCATTGGGACTCAATCTAGAATCCCTATCAGTATGTCTTTGAAGTGTGAAAGGAAAACGGAGAACCAGGAGGAAACCCACACAAACACGGGGAAAACATACAAACTCCTTGCAGATGTCCTTGGTGAGATTTGAACCCAAAAACTCAGCGCTGCAAGGCTGCTGTGCCAACTACTGAGCCACCATGCTATCCCTGGTATTTTATAAAATGACAACAATACCAAAGTATAATGTCGATCACTTACAGATATGTGAGAGGAGATTGAGTGGAGCCTGAAGAAGTAGCGCATGTACATCTCACGGAATACTTGATACAATTTGGCCGGCTCGTGATACAAAAAGCACAAGGGTGCAACTGAAAAACAAAAAAACATATAGTAAAAAAAACAAACAATATGTATAATGAGTGTGTGAAGGAATAGGAACAAGACTCTGAAGAATCATCAATACAGTTGTTGCAGTGATGAAGCCCCTCTTTGTTGCCCCTCTGCAGTACTTTCACCCAGCTCAGTGACATTTTGTGTGCTGCTCAGGTTCCTCATAGGTGTGTACTTGGCATTAAGGCAGGGCAGAGCGCTGTAGGAGAAGAAATTGGAAATATACAGATAGAGGAAAACAGAAGATGGGCGGTATGACACAGCACTGTATGCTGTTTAGCGGCTGCTTTCAGATACTGGAGATCGGATTCTAGCCATTTCAATAGGCACTGACCTGCAGTACGCGGTGGACGCCATTACATAGCGGGATAGAGCTGTGGTATTCCTCTCAGTACATGCTTTAAAACCGGCCCATGTAGGAGCTGGTAACAGCCAACTAATGGGGGGTCCCAGATTCTGACCCCTACATATCTCAAATTTATGATCTATTATAAAGATGTTATCAATATCAAAATAAAAGGACAATCACTTTACGCAGTGGCACATGTAAAATTAATAAAAAGAGGGTCACAAAGGAGAGGGGAAAAAATTATTGAAAACAACTTTGGAGGGAACAATAAGACGCTGTTGAGGCAGCTTTGGGGCGTGAGAGTGGACGGCCTCTAATTATGGCGCACATAATGCATATGGAATCATATTGGCATTGCTCCATGGGAACACATATGCAAATTAGCCACCTGAGGAAAAAAAACCATGTCATAGTACCATCTAATAGATGTACCTATCCCACACGTCAACATATGACCCTTACAGGGAATCTGTCAGCAGGATTAACCCTCCTAAGCAGTTTATATAGGCGTGTAGTTCATAGGAAGCTGAATACAATGATTCCCTGATATCTGTGATCCAATGTCTCATTCCAGATAGATCCACATTTTTCTTAAGTGTAAATGACCTCTTTCAGACTCTGGGGAGGACGCTGCCTGGAAGATAACTCTGCCTCCAGAGCTTATTATACATGAAGGGGGAAGATACCAGTGTGATGTGTAAGGAACACAGAAAAGGAGAAATGAACTTTGTCTTCTTGTAAACACATTTTTTACAGCTCTCTGAACTCTGCTGTATTGTAACCCTGTCTGCCTGAGAGATGAAAGCTGAAGCTGAGAGGAACCTGCAGGTTTAATCTTACACAGCTCTGCAGTGAGATCAGAGAGCAGTCATCACATATCACACTGTTAACTCCTCCTTCATGTATAATAAGCTCTGGAGGCAGAGTTATCTTCCAGGCACCATACACCCCAGAGCCTGAAGGAGGTCATTTATATAAAGTGATAAAAGATGATTTCTCACCAACAATACATCTGATATGAGACTGTTTTCAGCTGTCTATAACCTGTATGCCCATAAAAATAGTTGACATCGGTCAAATGTGGTGACAGATTCTGTTTAAGTGAGCTTTGCAACATGACTACATAGATATTAGACAACTCGTCTACTGACAGATGTTTTGGGGGTACAGTAAGAGTCTTTTTTTGCCTTTTCCCATATTTATTTTATTTGGGAATTTTATGAAGTCAGTCAACACTCTTAAATGTAGTTCCATACTGTTGTATGAAAGCGGTTTACTTCTCCTACACTAAGAAAAGTACCATTATACATACAGTTGTGCTCAAAAGTTTACATACCCTGGCATAATTTTTGCTTTCTTGGAATATGAATAATAACACCAAAACTTTATCTCCACTCATGGTTAGTGGTTGAGTGAAGCCATTTATTGTCAAACTACTGTGTTTTCTCTTTTTAAATCATAACATGCACAGAAGTTGACACAAATGGCTTTGAATGTTAAAGGTAACATCCTCACCTGTGACCTGTTTGCTTGTAATCAGTGAGTGTGCATAAAAGCTGAGTGAGTTTCTGGGATCCAGACAGACTCTTGCATATTTCATCCAGCACGCTTCTGGATTGTGAGTTATGGTGAAAGCAAAAGAATTGTCAACGGATCTACGGGAAAAGGTAGTTGAACTGTATAAAACAGGAAAGGGATAAAAAAGATATCCAAGGAATTGATAATGCCAGTCAGCAGCGTTCAAACTGTGATTAACACATGGAGAATCAGGAGCTCTGTAAAAACAAAACCACGGTCAGGTAGACCAACAAAAATGTCATCCACAACTGCCAGGAAAATTGTTCGGGATGCAAAGAAAAACCCACACATAACATCAGCTGAAATACTGAACTCTCTGAAAACTAGCAGTGTGGCTGTTTCAAGATGCCCAATAAGGAGGCACTTGAAGAAAAATGGGCTGCATGGCTGAGTTACCAGAAGAAAGCCATTATTGCGCAAATGCCACAAGTATCTCGCCTACAATATGCAAAACAACACAGACTCAAGCCTCAAAACTTCAGGAACAAGGTAATTTGGAGTGATGAGACCAAAATTGAACTTTTTGGCCACAACCATAAATGTTACATTTGGGAGAGGTCAACAAGGCCTATGATGAAAGGAACACCATTCCTACTGTAAAGCATGAAAGTGGATGACTGATGTTTTGGGGGTGTGTGAGCTACAAAGGCACAGGAAACTTGGTCAAAGTTGAAGGAAAGATTAATGCAGCACATTATCAGCAAATACTGTTTCGCATGAGACGTACTTGGACGTTCCAACATGACAACGATCCAAAATACAAGGCCAAGTCGACCTGTCATTGGCTACAGTAGAACAAATTGAAGGTTCTGGAGTGGCCATCTCAGTCTCCTGACCTCAATATCATTGAGCCACTATGGGGAGATTTCAAATATGCAGTTCATGCTAGACAGCCCAGGAATTTATAGGAACTGGAGGCTTTTTGCCAAGAAGAGTGAGCAGCTTTACCATTTGAGAAAATAAAGACCTCATCCACAACTACCACAAAAGACTTCAAGCTGTCATTGATGTTAGATGGGGCAATAAACAGTATTAAGAAATGGGGTATGTAAACTTTTGATCATGGTCATTTGGATGTTTTGGGTTGTCATTATGATTTAAAAAGATAAAACACAGTAGTTTGACAATAAATAGCTTCACCCAACCACTAACCATGAGTGGAGAAAAAGTTTTGGTGTTATCATTCATATTCCCAGAAAAAAAGGCCAAGAAAGCAAAAATTCTGCTGGGGTATGTAAACTTTTAAGCACAACTGTGTTACATGTGTATATAATCGTTTTTTTGTCTTTTTGTTAGGGCAGAGTATGGCTTTTTTCATTTTTTTGCTTTATTAGGCAAGTGTAATATTGCGAGACTGCAGCGCATCTGCAATTTATTTCTCAGCTGAAATCGGACTGAGAAAAAAAAATTGCAGCTGCTGTGATTTGCCATGTTTATCAGATGAGACTCGGAAATGCAATTCAATGGGTGTGATAAAAAAAAAAAAACACACGGCCCCCTCGGACTACGCGAATGCAATTTTTACACACCCATGTCCTTTGAAAAGCCGGAAATTCAGCAGCCGCGTACAGTAAAATCACAGTGTGACCCGAAAGAATAGAATAGATTACATACAGTATATACATATAGCATAGATATAAAGATGGCAGTCACACATATGATTAGTGTACAGCTTACTGTACATGTATTTAATTAATAAATACATGTACAGTAAGGTCATACAAGTCAGGTCATACGAGTTCACTGCGAGACACTGAGAAGCGGTAGCAGACGCTGCTCAGAGTCTCTGCTGGATGGCGGGCTGCATAATCGTATCATGCAACAATGTAGCCTGCCATCTAGATTTAGCAGAGCTAGATCCGTCGCGGGACAAATAGATTATTATCTTCTCAGCGGACAGATGAGGAATATGGTTGTTTATTATTTTAATTCTCTTACAGGGACATTGGCATCACTGGAATGGGCAATGATGTAATTATAGTTTAATTAAGATTGAATAAAGGAGTCGGTGTCATTGTTTCAATTAAAAGTACTTTATTCTGGGTATGTGTGTTTTTATACAATATGACTATGGGGATAGTACAGGGAGCGCCTTATAGACGTCTCTTCATTACTAACCTCTGGGCTTGATGTCACCTGACATTACAAAGTTGACATCAAGCCCCCCAACTATCACTCCACTTGCCACCGCACCAGTGCAAATGGGAAGAGCGAGGCTAAGCGCCAGAATTGGCGCATCTTAGAGATGCTCCTTTTCTGAAGCGGCTGAGAGCTGATGTTTTTAGCCTTGGGGGGCTATTATCCATGGCCCCTTCATAGACTATTAATATCAGCCTGCAGCTGTCGGCCTAACCTTTGCTGGTTATTAATTATAGGGGGACTCTAGGTCATTGTATTGGGGGGTCCACAATTTTAATAACCAGTAAAGGCTAAGTATACAGCTGACAGCTGATATTAATAGCCTGGGAAGCTCCATAGGTATTACCCCCTTCCCAGGCTATAAACACCTGCCAGCAGCCGTTGGCTTTCCCTCTGCTGTTGAAGAAAATTACGCAGGAGCCCAAGCCATTTTTTTCAGAAAAAAAATCAATGGAATAATCAAATACATGTACAGTAAGCTGTGCACGCACTGTACTATTTGTATGTGTCACTGACATCTTTATATCATCTATCTATTCTATGTGTATATACTGTGTGTAATCTATTCTATTCTATCGGGTCCCGCTGTGATTTTACTGTACGCAGCTGCTGAATTGCCGGCTTTTCAGCCATCTATCTAACATATATATTGATAATATTTCCTTTGAAAACCATGTGTAAATGACAGAAGGACAAAGCTCAAGTTAAAATCAAATTCCAATAGAATATAAATCGGATGCTAAGTGTGAAAAATCGAATTGTACTCGAATGAAAATCGCATGACACTAGTCCTACTTTTGTGAACCGAAATCGGAACTTTTTTTTTTAATGGTGATTGGTATGAGCCCTTAAAATCTTTTCACAAAACTACTCCACCCACGCAGTATTTCCAGACTTTAATGTATAGTTTTTGGGTACTGAATGTCTCGGCTTTATTGGGTTTGCGCTTTGTAGCTGAAGCATTCTCACTATCATATTACATTTTTATTGATTTGGAGACCGTTTGCTTTTCTATTGTTTCGTGGTTTCTGCATTTTTATAAAAATTCCCCGTTTATGTCAGAGACAGGAAAGTCTACAGATCTGCACGTAATCGTTTAATCTGTAAACCATTAATCTCCAGTGTGTTTGTAGTCCTGACACCTACAGATGCAGGAGCGGAACAGGAAGAGTGTTTGCTCTTATATAAACAGTAGTGGTGCCAAGGAGTCACGTAGGTGTCCGGCACAGGAAAGCTCCTCAATTAAAACTCCCCACCAGTCCTCGTATGAAAACATCATATGATCGGTTGCACATTGGGTTTTTCCCCCTAGATACATTTATTCTAACCAGTCATGACTGCTATGGGTTTATTATACATTTTATGATTTCAGTCTATATTTTAGTTTTTAGTCATTTCGTGACTTAGATAAAAATATGGTGGCACGTTTATTATCAGAATCAAATTTGTAGACACCTTAAATTGGACCAGACAGGCAGAAGATGAACCAGGGCCATCAATGTGGCGCTTACAGTTAGATACTTTGTGGATTATTATGCCACCTCTTGGTTGGCTTAATTTACCGCATTATTTTGCTTAAACAAAATGACAATAAATGCGAATACAAAAAAAATCTGGAGCATTTTCTGATTCCACTTACCCATCTTTTTCCAAGACATTTTACAAATGGGAGGTGCAAAAAGCATTCAAAACACATGCAAAATGTGACTTTTGGTGTAGTAAATCTCCTTTGTGTGTTGCAATATTAATTGTGTAGTTTAGTTTTTCAACATTTTTGCCTTTGTCACTTGTAAAAAATTCTCCTATATTCAAGAAAATGATATCTAGGAATTCTGTGTATACATTCCTGCTTCATAAATCACAAACTGAAGTCCGCTGTATATTTACAGCAGATGAAGCCGGGACAGTGTGCTTCTAGTACTGGATCTGAGCTCGCCCTATATGTCACGTCACAGCTGACATTGTACTGTAATCTCCGGGATTGGAGACAACTCTGATCCCAATAGTTACCGCATCATCTGTGCAGTTACACAAAGATATTGCAGACCCTCTGTCACCCCACAAAGCGTTGTGATTGTTGGGTACTGATGGGGATTAAAGGGACACTCTCAGCAACACATTTACATACAGTACAGACCAAAAGTTTGGACACAGCTTCTCATTCAAAGATTTTTCTGTATTTTCATGACTAGAAAAATTGTGCATTCACACTGAAGGCATCAAAACTATGAATTAACACATGTGGAATTATATACTTAACAAAAAAAGTGTGAAACAACTGAAAATATGTCTTATATTCTAGGTTCTTCAAAGTAGCCACCTTTTGCTTTGATTACTGCTTTGCACACTCTTGCCATTCTCTTGATGAGCTTCAAGAGGTAGTCACGGGAATGGTTTTCACTTCACAGATGTGCCCTGTCAGGTTTAATAAGTGTGATTTCTTGCCTGGTGGTTGTTTTAACCAAAGATCTCAAATTTGGACTCATCAGACCAAAGCACAGATTTCCACTGGTCTGATGTCCATTGCTTGTGTTCTTTAGCCCAAACAAGTCTCTTCTGCTTGTTGCCTGTCCTCAGCAGTGGTTTCCTAGCAGCTATTTTACCATGAAGGCCTGCTGCACAAAGTCTCCTCTTAACAGTTGTTGTAGAGATGTGTCTGCTGCTAGAACTCTGTGTGGCATTGACCTGGTCTCTAATCTGAGCTGCTGTAAACCTGCAATTTCTTAGGCTGGTGACTCGGATAAACTTATCCTCAGAAGCAGAGGTGATTCTTGGTCTTCCTTTCCTGGGGCAGTCCTCATGTGAGCCAGTTTCTTTGTAGCGCTTGATGGTTTTTGCAACTGCACTTGGAGACACTTTCAAAGTTTTCCTAATTTTTCAGACTGACTGACCTTCATTTCTTAAAGTAATCGTGGCCACTCGTTTTTCTTCACTTAGCTGCTTTTTTCTTGCCATAATACACATTCTAACAGTCTATTTAGTAGGACTATCAGTTGTGTATCCACCAGACTTCTGCACAACACAACTGATGGTCCCAACCCCATTTATAAGGCAAGAAATCACACTTATTAAACCAGACAGGGCACACCTGTGAATTGAAAACCATTTCCGGTGACTATCTATTAAAGCTCATCAAGAGAATGCCAAGAATGTGCAAAGCAGTAATCAAAGCAAAAGGTGGCTACTTTGAAGAAACTAGAATATAAGACATTTTCAGTTGTTTCACACTTTCTTGTTAAGAATATAATTCCACATGTGTTAATTCATAGTTTTGATGCCTTCAGTGTGAATGTACAATTTTTCTAGTCATGAAAATACAGAAAAATCTTTGAATGAGAAGGTGTGTCCAAACTTTTGGTCTGTACTGTACATAACACAAGCACTGTGACTATTACATGCAGTTTTGCTTTTTTTGCGATATTTTTTAAAGTCGTTCCATGTAAACTAATTCCTGTCCTGTATCTTCCACTTATGTCTTCCACCATTTAACCCCTTTACCCCCAAAGGTGGTTCACACGTTAATGACCAGGCCGATTTTTACAATTCTGACCACTGCCCTTTATGAGGTTATAACTCTGGAACGCTTCAACAGATCCCGGTGATTAGAGGAATGTTTTTTTGTGACATATTGTACTTCATGATAGTGGTAAAATTTGTTCGCTATGACTTGCGCTTATTTGTGACAAAAATGGAAATTTCGAGAAAATTTGCAAAATTTCGCAATTTTCCAACTTTTAATTTTTATGTCCTTAAATCACAGAGATATGTCACACAAAATAGTTAATAAGTACTGTTTATACTCGTGTATAAGCTGAGTTTTTCAGCACATTTTTTTGTGCTGAAAACGCCCCCCTCAGCTTATACACGAGTCATTGTCCAGAAAGCCGGCAGGGGACCGCCTGAGCAGTGGCAGGAGACGGCAGCTGCGGTTCTAACTGTGCCGCTGCTAAAGAGAAATGAATATTAATTTCTCTTACAGCAGTGACAGCTGCAGCCGCCAGCTTCCAGAAGACATCATACTCACCCTCCTCCGCGCCGTCACTGCATCTCCATTGGTCCCGGCGCTGGCAGCACTTCCTGTGCTGAGCAATCACGTGGCTCCGCTCATTAAGGTAATTAATATGCATAGCTCTCCGCTCCCATAGGCGTGGAGCACATATTAATACCTTAACGAGTGGTGCCACATAATCACTTGGCAGGAGGAGCTGCAGGAAGCCGGCACCAACGGAGATGCTGCAAGGGCACGCTGGAGGAGGGTGGGTAGGATGTTTTTTTTTTGTAATAGGAAGCATGCATACCAGGACGTGAGGGGGTCAGCCATGCATACAACGCCTTGACGGAGGAGCCATGCATACAACGACGAGAGGGGAGAGCCATGCATACAATGATGGGACCGGGGGAGCCATGCATACAACGACGGGACCGGGGGAGCCATGCATACAATGACGGGAGCAGGGGAGCCATGCATACAACGAAGGGGCCGGGGGAGCCATGCATACGACGGGATCGGGTGAGCCATACATACGACGGGACGGGGGGAGCCACGCATACCAGGACAGTGACGGGGGGGAGCCACGCATAGCGGGACAGGGATGAGGGGACAATGCATACTCGACTTATACTCGAGTCAATAAGCTTTTTTGTTAGAAAGTTGTAAGGGTTAAAAGTTGACCAGCGATTTCTCATTTTTGCAACAAAATTAACAAAACTATTTTTTTTTTTAGGGACCACCTCACATTTGAAGTCACTTTCAGGGGTCTATAAGATACCCAAAAGTGACACCATTCTAAAAACTGCACCCCTCAAGGTGCTCAAAACCACATTTAAAAAGTTTATTAACCCTTCAGGTGCTTCACAGGAATTATTGGAATGTGGAAAAAAAATGAACATTTAACTTTTTTCACAAATAAAAAAAATTGGATCTGAAGTAAATTATTTTGACAAGGGTAACAGGAAAAAATGGATCCAAAAATTTGTTGTGTAATTTCTCTTGAGCATGTCAATACCCCACATGAGGGAGAAAACCACTGTTTGGGCGCATGACAGTGCTCGGAAGAGAAGGAGCGTCACTTGAACTTTTGAATGTAAAATTTCCTGGAATCATTAGCGGACGTCATGTCTCATTTGAAGAGCCCCTGATGTGCACAAACAGTAACCCCATTTTGAAAACTAGACCCCTCAAGGAATGCATTTAGATGTGTGGTGAGCCACTTGAGCCCAAAGATGCTTGTCACAAGTTTATAACGTTGAGATGTGAAAATAATAAAATCACATTTTCATCCCAAAAAATGTAATTTTAGCCTCAAATTTTGGATTTTCATAAGGGTAACAGGAGAAATTGCACCATACAATTTATTGTGCAATTTCTCCTGAGTACACTGATACCCCATATGTGTGGGAATACTACTTTTGAGGCACAGTGCAAAGCTCAGAAGGGAAGAAGCACCATATTGGCGTTCAGATTTTGCTGTAATGGTTTGAGGGTGCCATGTCACATTAGAAACCCCCTATATGTAAACTCATTTTACAAACTACACTCCTCAATGAATTCATCTAGTGTTGCAGTGATCATATTGACACCACATGTGTCTCACAGAATTTTATACCACTGAGTGATGAAGAAAGAATAAATTAAATTTTTAGCACTTAAATTTTGTTTTAGCACCAGGTTTTTAGTTTTCTAAGGGCTAATAGGATTTTTTTTTTTTACAACAAACTGAGGTCCATTTTTTCCTGAGTGTGCCAATACCCTACATGTAACCGGGAAGTATTTTTCAGGCACAGTGCAAAGCTCAGAAGGGAAGGAGAGCCAGATTTTACTGTTATGCTTTGCAGGTGCCATGACCAACTGGAAGAGTCCATGAGGTGCCAGAACAGCAGAACCCCCCTCAATTATTATTATTATTATACATTTATATAGCGCCATTTATTCCATGGCGCTTTACATATGAAAAGGGGAAAAATATAGACAGGTACAATAAACATGTGCTGGACAAGGGACACACAAGTACAGAAGGAGAGAGGACCCTGCCCGCGAGGGCTCACAGTCTGCAGGGATGGGTGAGGATACACTAGGAAAGAGTAGAGCTGGTCGTGCGATGGATCAGTAGACTGAGGATCATTGCAGGTTGTAGGCTTGTCGGAACAGGTGGGTCTTCAGGTTTTTCTATTCAATTGAGACCATTTTGGAAACGATACCCCTTAGGGAATTTATCTACAGGTGTAGTGACGATTTTGACTCCATGGGTATTTTCCAGAAACAAACAGCAATGAATGTTGCCAAGTGATAATTGCAAACTGCCATTGTAGTGACCAGTGAGTTGCAGTCAAAAGTATGTTGCAGTCACCAGTACTTTATGCCCAGCCCGTGCTTCTGGAAGCATGCACCCATAAGTTAGGCAGGCTCTAATAGTTTTAGAAATGCCAAACGTGGACGCAATATGTGGTTTAAGTAAACTGTGGGGCTCAGAAGGGAGGGGGAATTTGGATTTTATAGCGGAGAATTTGCCGAATTTCTTTTGGCGGTTCAAGAGCCATTTCACTTTTTCAGAGCCTTTGCGCTACCAGTAACGTGGAAGCCCAATATATTTCCATTATCAGATGACAGACCTGAGTGAGGACTTGCTTTATTTGTGGATTGAGTTGAAGCTTTTATTGGGAACATTTTACAAAACGTTTGGGATCACATTTATCCTGCGCTCTACGCTGAGCACTTACTTTGGGGTTTCCATCTAAATCTCTGAGTGACTGTCACGCTGTATAGCAGATATATATATGTGATGTCAGTAATCTATATCAAAAGGGCAACATACTATATAACATGCGCATAGATATATGATAACATAGATTTACCTGACAGAATGTCCAGAGGGTCAAAACGGAATCCGTTATACGCTGTCTCCGGCTAGAGGGTGACCGGGGTCTAAGCTGACCCTAAACTGGGGTCCTAACTAATCCCTCAACCTGGAGGTACTGTTAAAGGTACAGAGGTCCAGGCCACCAGCGTAAACCCTGTCTCCTGTCAATCCCTGCCAACTGTATTCTAGTCCTAAGAAGGACCCTGAATACCACCAAAGGGAATGAACAGGTAACGGTTAATGAACAGAAAGACAAACAACAAAGACAAGAAATAAAGTAAATAAAGTCTTACATACAACACTCACACACAGTAGGAACACCTAAGGTCTCAGAGAAAAACTATAAGCTGTAAGAGAAAAAACAACTAAGGAGCTCTTAGCTTAAATATTCTCAGAACCGATCCAGTCTGCTAAACTACATGAATGCTTTCACCGGCGTCTAACACCCAGACTGGCAGGTATATGAAGGAATCTAATTAGAACATAATCAAAAGCAGCCGGGCGAGGCTGCACCTAGCCTTAGCAAAGAGCTAGGAAAAATTAACTCTCTCATTACCAAAAAACAAAGAAACAGCAGCTCAGCTGTGAGGTCAGAATGTGCAATCGCGACGATCTTCATGGCGATGCACCCATGACAGTACCCCCCTTCTACGAGGGCCTCCGGACCCTCATGACCAGGTCTGTCCGGGTGAGTTGTGTGAAAGGTCCGAACCAATCGATCTGCGTTAACATCAGACGCCGGACCCACGTCCCCTCCTCAGGACAATACCCCCTCCACTGACCTAAGTACTGAAGGGATCGGCGACTGAGACGTGAGTCAATGATTTTCGACCCATGAAATTCCACGTTATCATTGACCACCACTGAAGGCGGAGGTAGAGGTGACGGTATGACTGGTGCCACATACTTTTTAAGTAATGACTTGTGAAACACATTATGAATTTTAAACGTAGGAGGGAGGTCCAGACGAAATGCCACAGGATTAATTATGGAACTGATCCTGTACGGCCCGATGAATCTGGGACCCAACCTCCAGGAGGAAACTTTACGTTTTATATTCCTGGTAGACAACCAAACCAGATCGTTCACCTTCAGATCTAGACCAGAAACTCTCCTCCTATCAGCCATCCGTTTGTAACGGTTCCCCGTAACCTTCAGTCTTAAGCGATCTGGAACTATCAGTCTCCCTGGAAGTCCCACAGGGGCGTCCCCTGAGCCCCCAATACCTCCCCCTCAAGCTCAGAGCATACAGCTGACACTACAACTCCCTCCTGAGGAATAGGAACCGGATCATCCGTCTTCCCGGCCCTTGGGAAAGTACGAGATAAGGCATCAGGAAGCAACTTTATTGAGCAGTCATATGCGCGATAAGGAGGAAACTCTTTACACCCCTCCTCTGAGAACATCTCCCCAAAGTCCTCCAGAAAAGGAGACAAAGTCCTAGGCACAACCGCACCGATGACCGTGCTCATGCAGTTATTCTTGCAAAATTCACCCCACTGGCTTATCTTTCTGGATTGCCAATCAATCACTGGGTTATGTTTAGCCAACCAAGGAAGTCCCAACACAATAGGAGTAGGTAGACCCTCCAACACATAACAAGACAATTGCTCTTTATGTATTGCCCCTACTCGAAGATCTATGTTATGAACAGCTTGTACCAAGCTACCTTGACTAAGAGGTCTAGAATCAATAGAGAGTATAGGGACCCGGTTTGGCCAATACACTCAGTTGCATACCATGCACCTGGGCAAACCGAGCGTCCACCAAATTAGCCCCGGACCCACTATCAAGAAAAACAGAAATCCTCTCAGTTCTAGTACCAATCACCACCTCCGCAGGCACGAGAAACTGAGAGGGATTTGGGGACGAAATACACACTCCCAGGTTAACTCCTTGGCTCAAAGAGGTCCGGGATGGACACCCCCCAACAAAATGTCCCTCTCTCCCGCAAAAAGAAACACCTTCTAGTCTTGCGGCGCACCGCCGATTCCCTCCTACAAAATGATGTCCCTCCCAACTGCATGGGTTCCTCAGAACAGACCAGGGGAACCTCAGTATAAGGGACTTTAGTAGTAGGTGGAGTCATCATGGGGGGCGGAGTTACCTCGCGTCTTCCCCGAAGTCGTCTATCAATGCGAATAGCGAGGGCCATAGCAGCCTCCAGTGATGGAGGAGAATCATACTGAGCCAACACATCTTTTAATTTGTCAGACAACCCTTGACAAAACTGACTCCTAAGAGCTGGGTCATTCCACTGAGTATCTGTTGCCCATCTACGGAACTCAGAAGAATATTCCTCTGCTGGACGATTTCCTTGCCGTATTTTACGTAACCTTGTTTCAGCAAGGGAGACTCGATCCGGATCATCATATACCAGACCCAGGGCAGTAAAAAATCGATCCACTGACTGGAGATCTGGGGAGCCTGGAGGAATAGAGAACGCCCAAGATTGAGGGTCCCCTTGTAAGAGCGAGATAACAATTCCCACCCTCTGCTCTTCACTCCCAGATGACCGAGGCCGCAGCCGAAAGTACAATTTACATGCCTCCCGGAAAGTAAAAAATTTGTCCCGCCCACCAGTGAACCTGTCCGGGAGAGCAACCTTAGGTTCAGATCTGGTTTGCTCCGGGAGGGACAAAACCTTGGACTTAATGTCTGCAAATTCCATGGACAACCCCTGCAACTGCCGGGCCAGCTGGGCTACTGGATCCATGACAGCTGGGGAGAATCTTTAGTTTGGCCGGTGAAAATGTCACGCTGTATAGCAGATATATATATGTGATGTCAGTAATCTATATCAAAAGGGCAACATACTATATAACATGCGCATAGATATATGATAACATAGATTTACCTGACAGAATGTCCAGAGGGTCAAAACGGAATCCGTTATACGCTGTCTCCGGCTAGAGGGTGACCGGGGTCTAAGCTGACCCTAAACTGGGGTCCTAACTAATCCCTCAACCTGGAGGTACTGTTAAAGGTACAGAGGTCCAGGCCACCAGCGTAAACCCTGTCTCCTGTCAATCCCTGCCAACTGTATTCTAGTCCTAAGAAGGACCCTGAATACCACCAAAGGGAATGAACAGGTAACGGTTAATGAACAGAAAGACAAACAACAAAGACAAGAAATAAAGTAAATAAAGTCTTACATACAACACTCACACACAGTAGGAACACCTAAGGTCTCAGAGAAAAACTATAAGCTGTAAGAGAAAAAACAACTAAGGAGCTCTTAGCTTAAATATTCTCAGAACCGATCCAGTCTGCTAAACTACATGAATGCTTTCACCGGCGTCTAACACCCAGACTGGCAGGTATATGAAGGAATCTAATTAGAACATAATCAAAAGCAGCCGGGCGAGGCTGCACCTAGCCTTAGCAAAGAGCTAGGAAAAATTAACTCTCTCATTACCAAAAAACAAAGAAACAGCAGCTCAGCTGTGAGGTCAGAATGTGCAATCGCGACGATCTTCATGGCGATGCACCCATGACAGTGACGTGATTCAGCTGAATCCCCCGATGGAGCCATTCACTATAATGAGGCAGCAGAGTTAAGGGTATGCCACACTAAACAAGATCGTTAACGAGATCGCTAAAAACGTCACTATTTAGCGATCTCGTTAGCGACGTCGTTGTGTGTGGCATGTAGCAACGACGTGGCCCCTGCTGTGATCTCGTTGATCGTTCACTAGAGTTCTGGACCGTATTTTGATCGTTGGCGTCCCGCTGGTGAGCCTGAATCGCTGTGTTTGGCACCTTTTGTGAACGATGTGCGACCTCGTTGACGACGCATTAGTCAGCGGCGCAGGCGGGACTTTGTTTTCTTTCGTTAACGCCCTTCAGCTCCGATTGGTGACCACAACATCACCTCAGCTTTAATAACTGCGCCCCCATCCATTGTTTCCAGAGCACTTTATGGGTCTCTTTTTGCGTTGTTGCGAGGATAGTATCGTGTGTCGGAGTTTTGCGATCCTGTTTGTGGCGCAGTGGTGGGTTTTTGCGATCCTGTCTGAGTCGCTAGAGCACCATCCATCCCCATTTGGATTTGGATCTTCGGGATATTTTGATTCAAGGTACATATTGTTTGTGATGTTGTTTGATAATGTTTTTTGACCTTATTTTTTTTTTTTTCGTCTGCTTTATTTATTTTACACCCCTGACCTTATTTTTTTTTTTCATCTGTTTTATTTATTTTACACCCCTGACCTTAATTTTTTGTTTTTCGTCTGCTTTATATATTTTACACCCCCCACCATTTTAGACATTTGTAAACTGTATATTAAATGTTAACTGAAAAGTTTAATTTTTTTTTTTTATATATTTTTTATTCTATTCTTTATTTTATTTTGTTTAAACACTTTATTAATAGTAATTAATTAGTAATTAACTTTTCTCTTCTTTACCGTACAGGTTGCACATAATGAACCTGTCCACCGCGGAGCGTGTGATTGTGGCAGTTGCACTATCAATGGAGGCAGATCGACAAGAAGAGGCACAGGTGGAAGAGAGGCGCTCCAAGCGAAAGCGTCGCATGTGGACCAGAGAATGGCTGGAGCAGAGGTCCAAATTCTCCCACATGCATCTAGTGAGGGAGTTGCAGGAGAAGAATCCGCAGGATTTCCGGAATTATCTACGGATGTCGGAGGATTTATTCAAGCTCCTACTGGAAGCTGTGAGGCCACTCATTGAACGGCAGGATACCCGGATGCGTGCAGCTGTTTCAGCAGAGGAACGTTTGGCAGTAACGCTGCGATTTCTGGCAACCGGACGTTCAATGAAGGATTTGCAATTTTCTGCTGCAATTTCTCGGTCGCTGCTTGGAGAACTAATTCCGGAGACATGCAACGCCATCGTCCGCAGTTTACGGAGCTACATGCCTTTTCCCAAATCAGTGGCGGAATGGCAAATTATTGCCTCTGATTTTGAAAGGATTTGGCAGTTCCCAAACTGTGGTGGTGCCTTGGATGGCAAACATGTGCGGATCACGCAACCAGCCAAAAGCGGATCCTATTTTCATAATTACAAGGGCTACTTCAGCGTGATCCTCATGGCCCTTGTTAATGCCAATTATGAATTTATTGACGTTAATGTTGGCATTAATGGAAGGGTTTCTGACGGTGGCGTTTTGGAGCACACAACTTTTGGTGAACAGTTGTTTAATAATAAACTTAACTTGCCAACCAACATGGACACCACCGCCAACCTAAACTTTGTGTTTGTGGGCGATGAAGCCTTCCCCCTTCATGAGCATCTTGTGAAACCGTACCCACAAAAGACTTTGACAGGGGAAAGGCGGATTTTTAATTACAGACTGTCTAGGGCACGGCGCGTCGTGGAGAATGCCTTCGGCATAATGGCCAACCGCTTCAGGGTTTTCCACACTCCAATCAACATGAAGCTGGAATCCATAGACTCTGTGGTGTTGGCCTGTTGTGTGCTGCACAATTTTCTACGCAAACGCGATGCTGGTACTTACAGTCCGCCAGGCTTCATGGACTCGGACAGCAATGGTGACGTGGTGCTCGGAGAATGGCGTGACAATGATCCCGCTATTGCAGGCCTTCAACCTGTCAATCAAGGAAGGAGCAAGAACGATGCGAAGGCCGGCCGAGACAAGTACTGCCATTACTTTAATGGGCCTGGTGCAGTGAGTTGGCAGCATCAGGTCTAGTTTGATTTTGATAATGTTTGACTTTTGCCTTTTTTTAACAATGTTTTTATAATAAAAAATTTTTTATTTTAAAAATGCATTCGTGTTTTTTTTTCAATTATTTTAACTATATGGGAGAAGGGCTAATGATGGGTGAGATGTGGGGAGGGAGTAATGGGGATGGCAAAGAGACATGTTACCAGCAGCTGCAGTTTTTAAAATCTTTTCAAAGGCTTTTTTGTTGTCTATTTTTTGTTTTACATTGTATCTACTTGTCACACACGGTGTCATGGGAGTACGAGCAGTCATAGGAGTTAATTGTTAAAAAAATAAAGAAAAAAGTTTCAAATATTTACAATTATTTTAAGGGCCTATGGTCTCACTAGTGTTCAAACATAATTAAATATAACAGATAATACACCACAGCTGCATATATAAAGTTTAAATATATAATATATATATATTTTAGTCATATATGAAAGATTAAAAAATTGTTATAAATATATTTGAAAATTCTTGGGAGGTAAAAGTCAACATTCACCAGGGAATCACAGCTATTCACAGATATGCGACGCCATTGTGATCGCAATGTGACTATTGTCACGAGCTCCAGCTATACAGATATGCATACAGATATGCAAAGCCATTGTGATTGCAAGGTGAACTAGCCATGAAGATATGCGACGCCATTGTGATCGCAATGTGACTATTGTCACGAGCTCCAGCTATACAGATATGCAAAGCCATTGTGATTGCAAGGTGAACTAGCCATGAAGATATGTGACGCCATTGTGATCGCAATGTGACTATTGTCACGAGCTCCAGCTATACAGATATGTATACAGATATGCAAAGCCATTGTGATTGCAAGGTGAAGATTCTCGAACCCCAGCCATACAGATATGCGACACCATTGTGATCGCAATGTGACTTGTCACGAGCTCCAGCTATACAGATATGTATACAGATATGCAAAGCCATTGTGATTGCAAGGTGAAGATTCTCGAACCCCAGCCATACAGATATGCGACACCATTGTGATCGCAATGTGTTTGCGATTGCAACAGCATCTCATATCTGTGCTTGGCTGGGCGCATGGCTGCTGCGGTCACTTTTCAATCGCAATACCGTTTTGCGTCTCGAGTGCGGCCGCACGTAACGTGCGCACGCTGTGACGTCATGGCGCTGGCGTCGCCCAATGCGCTGTTGTTTGTAATGGCGGCAATGGCGGCGGCGAGACAGCGCGGGGCAAAGTGGGCTGATGAGGAGGTCCGTTATTTAATAAAAAAAACGGACCTCTGGGATTACTACTGCAGGCTACCTGTGGCGCATCCAATGCGCCACAAAAGGGTATGCCTGCAGAGAATCCGGCGGGGCCTGGAGAGGCGTTTTAATGTGCAGCGGACCAGACAACAGATCCGCAAGAAGCTGGCGGACCTGCGATACCGCTCACGCGATAGTGTCGCCAGCATCCGGGCCCAGCTCCGCAGGCCTCTGAGTGAGTATTGATGAGGGTATCTGGAGAGGTTATGTTTTGTGGGTTAGGCTACTTTCACACTTGCGTTTTTTTGCGCTGCGTTTCGAGCGCACATGAAGCACATAAAAAAAACGCATGCAAACGCTTATAAACGCTGTGATATTTAGTCGCATCAACATGCGCATTTCGACAAAAAAACGCAGCGTTTGTATGCGATTTCATGCGTTTTTGCATGTGTTTACGTTTTTTTGGCGCATGCGTTGTCTATGTGTCACATTTCTATCATCTCTGTCTCCATCATCTCTGTCTCCATCATCTCTGGCTCTATCATCTCTGTCTCCATCATCTCTCTCCTCAATCATCTCTGTCTCAATCATCTCTGTCTCAATCATCTCTGTCTTTTTTGACCGGAAAAAAAAATGCAACATGTAGCGTCTAGCGCGTATGGGTGCACACCAGGAAAATGCGCAGCGCACGACAAACGCACATGAACGCGTGCAAGCGCTAGACCCTGCGCCCGCCATGTTAAAGATAGGGGAACATTGCGCATGCGTCCGATAGCGCAAGTTGCGCTGCACAAAAAAACGCAAGTGTGAAAGTAGCCTTATCTACCTATATCAATGCACCCGCAGTGATGGGAGTAGCGGCAGTGATGGGGCAGGCAGTGATGGGGCAGGCAGTGATGGGGCAGGCAGTGATGGGAGTACCAGTCGTGAGGGGGTTTACAGGCATAGATGGAAGTACTGGCAGTAACGGAGGACGAGTAGTGATGGGAGTACCAGTAGTGATGGGGCAGGCAGTGAAGGGAGTACCAGTCGTGAGGGGGTTTACAGGCATAGATGGAAGTACTGGCAGTAAAGGGGTTAGTAGAAGGATTATTTGACTGAATTGTATATTTTATTTACAGCACAACCTTCACCAGCTGCTGCGGCTCCACCGTCCCCAGCTACCCCTCCACCTCCATCACCTACCTCTCCACCTCCATCACCTACCCCTCCACCTCCATCACCTACCCCTCCACCTCCATCATCTCCGTTCCTGACTACCCCTTCACCACCAGCAACCCCCCCTCCACAGTTGGGGTCATCATCCAGCACCTCACCTTCCTATGGCTTCTCTCCAGCATCATCCCATGACACGGATGCAGGCTCCCCATCAGGTAATTGACACACATTATATAAGCTTCAGACAAGTTTGAGAACTTTGTAAGGTCTTATGTGTAATGACTGTTGTGATATAATTTTTTCTTTCTGTGTTTCCCTAGCCAGCGGAGCATCAGGTTCTGGGTGGGCGGTCAGCGAGTCGTCTGACGAAAACCGTAACTGTTAATTAACATAACATGTACATGTTGATGTTGCAAGAGAATTCACTATTAACTGTTACCTTTACCTCCACAGAAATCCCAACTGCCCAGGACCTGTTGCTGTCCCACCGCCGGCTAATGGCGTCCATGAGCAGCGCTTTGGCAGCGATGCAAACTGCCATGGGAGATCTGCATCACCACGGGGTGATGCTGGAGAGGGCAGTGGCTGGAATGCGGGGCCCACGCCCACAGTAATTTTTTTTTTTTTTAATTATTTTGTAAATATTTTGTTAATTTTTTTTTTATTATTATGGTATTGTATGTTTATTTAATTTTTATTTACAAAACAAAAAATATAGATATATATGAAAAAATATATATTATATATTTAACGTTTATCTACGCAGGTGTGTTGTATTATTTTTTAGTATAAGGTTTTAGCGCTAGTGTGACCAGGGGCCTTTAAAAGAAATGTTTGTAATATTTGAAATGTTAATTTTTGAAATTTTTTTCATTTCTTTTTTTCCCTATGATGGAACTACTAGGACAGCTGGTATTACCGTGACCCTGTGTGTGAAAAGTAGATGTAATAAAAATACACATTTTTAATAGTTGCCATCACATAAGAATAATAAAAGACCACAACTCATTAGATAAATAAGATTTTTATTAAAAAAGGTAACAATGTAAAAAAAACATAGACAACAAAAAAAACTTTTGTAAAACATTTTAAAAACTACAACTGCTGGTAAGATGGATCGTTGCCATTACCACGCTGCCTCTGCGGTGTATAAAAATAAGGGGGAGCACCAACATTTGGGTTTGCAGGATTTAGCCCAATTGGGTTCGGCACAGGATTGTTGGGCCATGAGTAGTCCGGGTACTGCGGTCTTGGCATGATGACATATCTGTTATCCAGGTTTCCAAAGACGCTTGAGTCAGTACCTCAAACATGAGTCTCTCTGCATGAAGCCGCTGAACAGGATCCAGTGTAGGTAGCCTCTCATTAGCGAAGTATGCAAACCTTGTTATTTTAGTTTGGTCTTTTTCTGCCGTAAGCACTTTTTTCGCAATTTCCACCAATTCAGGAGTAGCCGAGGTGGTAGCCGAAGTGGGAGCCTTCCTTTTCCTTCCTGAAAGTGAAAGCCGGCGCCGCACAGATGAGGATGGTGGCTTTTCTTCATCTTGGATCAACGCCATGCTGTCTTGTTCAGTTGCAGGTGTGGAGACCACCTCTTCTGTGTCCTGCATGAACAAAAAACAAATGGTAAATCACAAAGAAAAAGCAATTAATCTTCACACTATAACACCCATATACAGCAAAAATGTGAAAACGACACTTGTAAAGACAAAGAAATGTATCTTCACACTATACCCAAAAACAACAAAAATGTGAAAACGACACTTGTAAATGGATAGGCCTCAACCGTTGAGCTAGATAAATTATCAGTACATGAAGTGCTTAATTCTGCCATTTTATCTACATTTCACAATTATATTTTTTAAAATTTAAGTCCACTTTGGCATGTACATTAAAATGTGTTGTAATACAAAGGTACTTACATGTATGACAGGGGTGTCCGGCTGGATCACCGGGTCTAGATCCAACATGGATGTCCCTTGTCTGGGTACTTCTTGGTCCCTTGTGAAAGCGAACAGATCAAAGTACCACAGTTGGGGGACATAAACATCTTCGGCCCCCACTCCAGATTTGGTAGAATTTATAACTTTATTGAGCTCTTTTTTGTACACTGTGCGGAGGGCCTGAATGCGTTTTTTCACAGATGACTCATCCGCGGTTCATCTGGGTAACGGTTCTTGCAGAGCTCCACCAGTTTTTGGTACGCGTCCTTCTTTTTAAGCCTGTTACAGTAATCAGCCGATTTTATTTTCCACAGGCACGGCATTGAGTGGTACAGCTCGATAAACTCCCGCAAAAATTCCTGCTTATCAGCCATCTGTAATAAAAAAAATGATTATGTGAGAACGCCAGAATGGTTAAATAAAATGCTTACATAGCCTACAACATAGAACACAGCAGGGATCATAAAATGGTGGTTGTGGGCGCAGCTGGAGTAAACATTGACAGAGCTGGGATCATAAAATGGTGGTGGTGGGCGTGCCAGAACAAAACAATGGCAAAAAAAATAAAAAAATCATAGATGAAAAATTACGTAAAAAACAGCCAAAAAAAGCAGGGATCACAAAATGGTGGTTGTGGGCGCAGCAGGAGCAAACATTGACAGAGCTGGGATCATAAAATGGTGGGCGTGCCTGAACAAAACAATGGCAAAAAAAAAATTGATGGACGACAATGGTTAACAACAGCAGAGATCTAAAATGGATCTGTAAAATTAAAGAAAAAATAAAAATTAAATGTGACAAAAAAATACCTACCTTACAAAACTTGTTTGTGATTCTGAATAAAAAAGAAAATAGGGAAACTAAATAGCGTCACAAACTGGATCGCAGAGGATATAACGCCACAGACTGGATCGCAAAAAAACCCAACGCCGTAGACTGGAACGCAGCAATCGCAATAGTGGCGCAAACTGGATCGCAGTAGTAGCTACAAAGGCTAGCAGGACACACTGGAACGATGCTGGAGATTTGAAAGAACCGCTTCTGCTCGAGAGCAATGGAGAGGAGTGCTGATACGTCGTCTTTTATGACGCGGTCATCCAATCACAAAGCGGGAGAGCTGTGATAAATATCTATGAGATAAATAGTGACCACCAATCTGTGATGAGGGGCGTGCAAAAGGTCGCGCTCAGTCACGCCTATCGAGGTCGTGATCTTTCACAGTACATGCAGTGTGGCACATCCCAACGACCGCCAAAGTCGTTAAAGAGATCGCTAACCGCTGATGCGTCGTTAATGAGATTGTCCAGTTTGGCCGCTACTAGCGACCTTAAAACGATCACACCAACGATAGCGTCGTTATCGTGATCGTTAGCGGGAACGTTTAGTATGGCAGTACCTTTACTCTGGACTCCGTCTGGCCTCTGTTCAGCTGTGTCCTTTTTATAAGTGCACAAAACTGTGGCCGACAGCACTTTTAAGCAATCCTAAAAAGTCGGACACCGCCGGATCACAGGCCAGATGGCGTCCACAGGGCCTCCATCTGCCTCATTATAGGGAATCTTCCGCCAGAGGTTCCATCTGAATCACGTATTAAAGAGATTTACACGGAAACCCCGATGAAAGCCCTCAGTGCAGCATAAATGTGTGCCCAACCTTACTGCGATTTTTGGGAGGCAGAATGAAAAAATAAACAGCAAGTAAAGAATTTTTTTATTTATTTTTTATGCCGTTCCTGTGCGGTAAGTGATTAGTGGGGCAGTTTTATAGGTCGGGTCGTTGCGGACGCGGCGATACCAAATATGTGCACTTTTATTGTTTATATATTTTTTCATACAAATATTTATTTACAGATACAATATCTTGATTTTTTTTATTATTATTTTTATAAGTGATTATGCAACTTTATTCTTCGGGTCGGCGCGATCACAGCGATACCAGACTTATATCGGGTTTTTATGTTTGGCTGTTGTCACATAATAAAAGACGCTTTTTATTGCAAAAAATACTTATTACATCACCTCATTTTGAGAACTATAATTTTTCCATATTTTGGCACACAGAGTCATGCGGGACGAGTTGATGTTTTTATTGGAACCATTTTCGGGCACATGACATTTTTTGATCGCTTTCTATTGCCATTTTGGGGCGCAGAATGAACAAAAGCCAGCAATTCAGATTTTCAGAATTTTTTTTTTTTTGGGGGTGGGGTGAAGGGGGGTCTATGTCGTTCCTTGTGTGGTAAAATTGATAAGGCAGTTTTAATCTTCGAGTCAGTACGATTACAGCGATACCACATTTATATATTTTTTCATGTTTTGGCGCTTTTACACAATAAAAAATATTTTTTTTGCATCACTTTATTCTGAGAGCTATAACTTTTTTATTTTTTCGCTGATGATGCTGTATGGTGGCTCGTTTTTTGCGGGACAAGATGACGTTTTTAGCGGTACCATGCTTATTTATATCCGTCTTTTTGATCGCGTTTTATTCCACTTTTTGTTCGGTGGTATGATGATACAGCTGTAAGGTTCTGTATACATGTTCCTGAAACTCAGTTTGTTCGTCAGCCATTTTACTTTCTGTCTTGCTGCAGCTATCTTGCCCTCAGTCAATATGGAGTTTCCAGCTTGCATGTTCCCGCCCTGATTCTCTCCTTTTGCTTCTTAAGCAGCCACAGCTGAGCAATCAGTGCTTCAGAATCTAGCCTGCAGTGAACCTGTGACCTGACTCCTGAAGCCTTGGACCTTGTACTCCAGCTATTCCTACTGAGGAACTCTGAAGCACTTGTGGACTCTGAACCCTGCTCTTTGAAAGACCCACGTTTGCATGGACTTACGGTAACAGAGAAGAAGATCCTGAACCTGTTGTGGAGAGTGACTGCTGAGCTTAGATTACTCTGGCCTGCTGTGTCTCCTGCTTCTGTGTCTGCAAACTGTGTGACTATTTTTGCCAACTTATATGAAGTAATACAAGACTTTCTATATCAAACCTGTGACTCCTGTGTTTTCATCGCACCCAAGCACAAGACGCTATATGAACTGTACTATACACATTACAAGATTCTGAAGCCAAACGTTAGTGTCTGCTGGGTCTGGAAAGGCTGTGTCTGCTGTAACTGTGGATATCGGATGTCCGGTTGTACTTTCTGTGATGACAGTGGTTGTGACTTCTCACAACCATTCCAGGTGAGCAATTCCCTTAAGTTTTTTTTCTGCAGTGTTACCACAGGTAAACACTATTGTTTTTTTTTTCCTTTTCTCTTTTTTGTCTGCTGTAACTGTGGATATCAGATGTCCGGTTGAACTTTCTGTCATGATAGTGGTTGTGACTTCTCACAACCATTCCAGGTGAGCAGTTCCCTTAATTTTTTTTTCTCTCTGCAGTGTTACCACAGGTAAACACTATTGTTTTTTTTTTTTTTTTTTCTTCTCCTCTCTTTCCAGTACTCCTGTCTTAAAAGATCTGGAAAATGGAGGCCCGCATAAAGGAACTTTGCGGAGTGACTGATAATATCCTTGCAGATTTGCAGAATATAAAGACCCGTTTTACAAACCTACAGGACCTCACTAATCACAATATGCAAGTGTTTGGACAGACTGCCCAGGATTTGCGAGCCAGGATTGAGGTTCTAGAGGGGCGAGTCCAGGCTCCTGCCGTAGCCCCGAGTTCTGGGATTCCCAAGTTGCCCCCTTTTCGTTTTGGCGGTGAACGTGAGAAATTCAGGGGATTTATTAATCAATGCAATCTTTTTTTTTCTGCACATGCTTCACAATTTCCCACTGAACGATCTAAGGTGCTTACTATAATTATGTTGCTTACCAACAAGGCTTTGATGTGGGCAAACCCTCTGATTGAGACTGAGGATGATTGTTTGAATCACCTTGATGCTTTTATTTCAGCCATGGGGCAGGTGTTTGATGACCCCAATCGAGGTGCAACAGCTGAAGCAGCCATGTTAGCTTTGCGCCAAGGTAAGCACTCGGTAGCTGAATATGCTTTGGATTTCAGGAAATGGGCCCTTGATACCACCTGGGACAGTTCCGCCAAAAAATCTATTTTTCGAAAGGGGTTATTCTCCACTGATTAAGGATGAACTTGCTCGTGCCGACCCTCCCACTGCGTTAGGTGACTTTATTAACTACTGCATCCGTATTGATACTCGTCTGACTGAACGCAGGCAAGAGAGATGGTTCGAAAGCAATCGCACTAACCTTTTCCTACCTTCCTCTCCAGATAAGGAACCTTTGAGTAGGATTACACGGGAACCTGAACCTGAACCCATGCAGGTAGACTCTTTACAACGACGGGTTAGTGATGCACGCAAGGAACATCGTTTTAAGGAAAATCTATGTTTCTATTGTGGTAAGTCAGGGCACTTCATTATAGACTGCCACAGCCGTTCTCGTAAGACTACTGCAGCACTCATTCACTGTGAGTGTTGCGAGAGGGGATCTGTCAGGTCCGAGCCTCAAGCTCCAGAGAGATCTGCAGCAACAGATCTTGATTTCTCGGACTTAAACTCCGTTACCTCTGAGGACGTTGACTGTGTAAACGCTGCCATTTTTCAAGTTTCCTCAGCGGTGTCCCAGCTGAGTTGTAAGAAAAACAATTCTCATTGCTTTCTTTCCATCAAACTCTGGGTTGACTCAGCTTGGGTGTCTAGCTCTGCTATGATCGACTCAGGGGCAAGTGGAAATTTTATGGATGTCTCCTTTGCTCTGAAACAGGGGATACGTTCAGTGAAAAAGGCTACTCCAGTACAGATGGAAACTGTGGATGGCTCCCTGCTGACCTCTGGACCAGTGGATCAGGAAACAGAGCCTTTGAGGGTTCTTATGGGTAAAGATCATCAAGAGAAACTGTCCTTTATGCTTATCTCTTCTCCCCACTTTCCCATTATTCTAGGGCTACCATGGCTGCAGGCTCAGAATCCTACCATTAACTGGGAGACCAAGGAATTACACTTTCCAGAGAAACAGATGAGTCCAAAAGTTTCAGCTTGCTCTGTTCCTAAAGGAACCATGTCAGTCCCTGAACTACCAGATGTATACCAGGACTATGTGGATTTATGTGACAAGAAGAACGCTGACCAGCTTCCTCCTCACCGTCCATATGATTGTCCAATTGAATTATTGCCTGGAGCAGAGATACCTTTTGGTAAGATCTACCCCTGGCGGGGCCCGAGCTAAAGGCTTTAAAGGATTACATAGACGAAAATCTAGCCAAGGGCTTCATACGCCCCTCTTCATCTCCTGCAGGTGCACCCATCTTCTTTGTAAAGAAGAAAGATGGATCTCTGAGACCCTGCGTAGACTATAGGGAACTCAATAAGGTTACTATTAGAAACCGTTATCCATTGCCTTTAATCCCTGAGTTATTGGAGAGAGTGCGGCATGCCAAAATTTTCTCTAAACTAGATCTTCGTGGGGCCTATAACTTAGTCCGTATTAGACCTGGGGATGAATGGAAGACTGCATTCAGGTCACGCTATGGACACTTTGAATATCTAGTTATGCCTTTTGGTCTGAGTACCGCCCCAGCCACTTTCCAACACTTGGTGAATGACATCTTCAGGGATCTCCTAGATACATTCGTGGTGATTTATTTGGATGATATTCTAATTTTTTCTAACTCCACAGAGGAACATCATGGACATGTGAGAATGGTCTTGGAACGTCTAAGACAAAATCATCTTTACATCAAACTTGAAAAGTGTGAATTCCATAGGACCGAAATTCAATTTCTGGGGTATGTACTGTCTACACAAGGAATTAGTATGGATGGAAGCAAAACCCAAGCCATCAAGGATTGGCCAAGTCCTAGAAATGTGAAGGAGGTACAGCGCTTCATCGGGTTTGCCAACTTCTATAGACGTTTCATTAGAAATTTCTCTGAGGTAGTGTCACCTATCACCCAACTTACCCGGAAAGAGTCTAGGTTCTCCTGGACTCCCCAAGCCCAGGAAGCATTTTCCCGTCTAAAAGATAAATTTACCACTGCACCTATCCTAGTACATCCCAACCCCGAGCTTGCCTTCATAATAGAGGTGGATGCTTCAGACTGTGCCGTTGGAGCTATACTCTCTCAGAGAACAGGTGAGAAGAATGTCTTGCATCCCTGTGCCTTCTTTTCCCAGCGGTTGTCTTCGGCTGAGAGGAACTACGATGTGGGCAATAGAGAGTTGTTGGCCATTATTGCCGCCTTCAAAGAATGGAGACACCTTCTTCAGGGGGCTGCACTGCAAATAGTCGTCCTGACAGACCATCGTAACCTTGAATTTATCAGGTCGGCTAAGTGCCTGACTCCTCGCCAGGCTCGCTGGAATCTTTTCTTAAACCAATTTAATTTTATCATTTCTTATAGACCAGGATCGCGCAATGGAAAGGCTGATGCACTCTCTAGGATTTACTCAGCAGAGACACGTCCAATTACTCCTCCTAAGACTATTCTTCCTGACTCTAGATTCCTAGGAGTGATTCATAATCAAGACCTACTTAAGGACATCAAGGAAGCATACCATGCGGATTCCTTTTTGGCACAACCCCCAAGGGACGTAAGTCTTGTCTTTAAGAATGGTGTGTGGATTCAGGGACAACGCCTGTATATTCCTGAAACAGTCAGATTGAGAGTATTGCAACTCATTCACGATTCTAAGATAGCTGGGCATAGAGGAATTCTAAAGACACAGGAATTTCTTTCTCGTTTCTTTTGGTGGCCCACTTGCAGGAAGGATGTTTTAAACTATGTCACTTCATGTGAAGTCTGTGCAAGATGCAAAACACCTCGCTCCTCACCAACTGGTCTGTTACAGCCTCTTCCCACCCCGTCCCGCCCGTGGGGATCCATTTCTATGGACTTCATTGTGGAGTTACCAACCTCTCAAGGGAAGAACACCATTCTAGTGGTGGTTGACCGTCTAACAAAGGCAGCTCCTTTTATCCCTTGTGTCGGCTTACCCACTGCAAAACAGACATCAGATTTGATGATTAAAGATGTGTTTCGCTTACATGGAATACCGGATGAGGTTATTTCGAGTCGAGGGGTGCAATTCACTTCTAGGTTTTGGCAAAATTTCTGTGCAGCACTGGACATTAAAGTAAACCTTTCTTCTGCTTTTCATCCCCAGACTAATGGACAGACCGAACGAACCAATCAAACCCTGGAGCAGTATCTCCGCTGCTTTATCTGCCATCTACAGGATGATTGGGTGGATCTACTTCCATTAGCTGAGTTCTCTTATAACAACTCTCAGAGTGCCTCCACTAAGCAGTCTCCTTTTTACTCTAATCTAGGTTATCATCCTAACATTCTACCACGATTTCCCATAGAAACGCCTTTACCAGCAGTGGCCGAAAGAATCACGTCTTTACAGAAGAATATGGATCTTCTAAAAGAGAATCTGGAATCGGCTCAGGAAAGGTACAAGAAAGCAGCAGATAAATTTCGTAAACCTGCACCAGCTTTCAAGGTAGGAGACTTGGTCTGGCTGTCAACCAGAAATCTTAAGTTAAGGATTCCATCATCTAAGTTGGGACATAAGTACATTGGACCCTATAAAATCAGTAAAATTATAAGTGCCGTTGCTTGTCGTCTTCAACTGCCCAGAACTATGAGAATCCACCCTGTCTTTCATGTATCCCTACTTAAGGCTGCGACACCCAATACGTTTCCTGGACGTTCTTCTCCTTGCCCTGACCCAGTGCTAGTCGATGGTCAGGAAGAATTTGTGGTGGAAAGGATTTTAGATTCCAGGTTGTATAGAAATCAGTTACAATATCTGATTAAATGGCAGGGCTACCCAGTGGAGGACAACTCATGGGAACCAGTCAATAACGTTAATGCTCCTCGCTTGCTCCGTCAGTTTCATCAGAGGTACCCACACAAGCCTGGTCTGAGGTCATCCGGAGGTTGTCCCTAAGGGGGGAGTAATGTAAGGTTCTGTATACATGTTCCTGAAACTCAGTTTGTTCGTCAGCCATTTTACTTTCTGTCTTGCTGCAGCTATCTTGCCCTCAGTCAATATGGAGTTTCCAGCTTGCATGTTCCCGCCCTGATTCTCTCCTTTTGCTTCTTAAGCAGCCACAGCTGAGCAATCAGTGCTTCAGAATCTAGCCTGCAGTGAACCTGTGACCTGACTCCTGAAGCCTTGGACCTTGTACTCCAGCTATTCCTACTGAGGAACTCTGAATCACTTGTGGACTCTGAACCCTGCTCTTTGAAAGACCCACGTTTGCATGGACTTACGGTAACAGAGAAGAAGATCCTGAACCTGTTGTGGAGAGTGATTGCTGAGCTTAGATTACTCTGGCCTGCTGTGTCTCCTGCTTCTGTGTCTGCAAACTGTGTGACTATTTTTGCCAACTTATATGAAGTAATACAAGACTTTCTATATCAAACCTGTGACTCCTGTGTTTTCATCGCACCCAAGCACAAGACGCTATATGAACTGTACTATACACATTACAACAGCATTATTTTTTGCTTTGTTTTTTATTTTTTTTATGGTGTTTACTAAAGGGGTTAACTAGTGGGACAGTTTTATAGGTCGAGTCGTTGTGAACACGGCGATACCAAATATGTGTACTTTCATTGTTTCTATTTTTTTTCATACAAATATTTATTTACAGATACAATATCTTTTGATTTTATTATTTTTTTTATATATTTTTACAATTATTTAAAACCTTTTTTTTTTTACTTTGTCCCACTATGGGACTATGATTTTTTGTAGGTTGATCGCTTGTACAGCATCGAGATGCAGCAGCATCCCCATGCTGTATAAACTGTCAACTCTGCACTGACAGAGAAAGTTGCTGGTCATGCACTGCACAGCAAGTTTCCTAGCATTGGTGACCCGGATGTCGTTATAACGACATTGGGTCACCATGGCAACGATCGGGACCCTGCGTCACACCGCGGGGTCTCTGTTCCAAAGGCAGAGGGGCTGTCAGCTCACTGCTGGCTTCTGGAATGCTGCGATCGTGTTCGATCGCAGCATGTAGGGGGTTAAAGTGCCAAGAGCGGTTTGTGACCAGCTGACACCCGGCGGCGATCACCCGTGCACAGCCCGTGTTCGTGGGCGATCACGATGACGTAATAATCCGTCCCTGGTCAGATAAGCCCAGGGCACAGAGACGGTTTATTACGACAAAAGTTAGAAAGGGGTTGTTGTCTGGTAATTTCCAATTCATGACCCATCCAAAGTAAAAGTCTGAGACTGATGACCGATATCAGCGATGAAAGGGGCAGAACACAGTCCAGTGCTTTGCTTAGGGTCCATTCACATTGTATCATGCGGAGCATGATACAACCAACATGTTCGCTGGCCGGTGGTAGTTTATCAATGTGTTTACTCGGCAGACCCCGCGTCAGAGTAGCAGCGTGTAAGTACCAGCCTGAGTGAAGTGGGACAATCAGTAATATAGTAAGACTGGTAAGTGTCTTGTGTGGAATCAAAAAAGAAAATGACAGCTCGCCACAAGGTCTTACACGGCTCCACTGCTGATAAAATGAAAACGTTCTCAGAATACAGCAACATTTTTATTTCCAAAGGTTTTTTTTTTTTTTTTTAAGTGCCCATCTGCAGCCACTATTCCATTAACGGAACTCCGCAACTTAGCGCATCCCATATAAATTTGGGATCAGCGTAATCGCACTGATCACAAAGTTAACATGCCATTACTACAGTACTGCACCCCGAATGCAGAAAACCAAAGTCCAAAGAACAATCCCAAAAGTGTTTATAAAAATCAAAGCTCGTCTAAGAAAAAGGGTAAAAGCCCAAACACGGAATCAGGAAAAGGAGCTCTATTATTTCCATAGAAAATGATATTAAGACTTTTGGAATACAGCAATGTAAGAAAAAAATCCTAATAAGTCACCTGCAAAAGTAGTGGTGTTGGGAAGGGCTTAAAAAGTCTAAGGTTCTCATATCCACATGACCTGCCCGGAGAAAAATACTGAAATGTTAGACAACCAGGTGGTCAGCCTAATAGATGACGGGGTCTCAAGGGCCGCCATTGACTTTATCAGAGGACAACATGTTCAGCCGGGGCAGGAATAGGGGTCGGTAAGGACACCCAAACATGTACATGGCTGGTTACATTAGTTTCTCCATAATACAGTATTTTGTCATACATGGTGGCAGATGTGAGTAAGGCTATGTTCATATGTTATGTTTTTGCTGCTTTTATGTAAATTTTAAGCTGCGTCTTACAGTACCAGAAAAGCTATGAGATTTCAGAAATCTCATGCATGCACATTGTTTTCTTTATTCCTGACGGAATTGGAAAACTACTGCGTTTTTGCAAACTGCAGTATGTCACTTAGGACCAGGGGAACCCATTACAGGTGGAAGAAAGGTGATCCCGGCAGATAAACAGGAAAGGGTTCTTCACAGTTAGAGCAGTCAGACTGTGGAATGCCGACCACAGGAGGTAGTAATGGAGACACTATAACAGCTTTTATACAAGGGCTGGATGATTTCCCCAGTACAAATAACATTGCAGGTTATAGATAATTTAGTGATAAAATGAATAATTGGTGGAGAGAGATTGAACTTGATGGACCTAGGTCTTTTTTCAACCTATAGAACGGTGTCACTTTTTGCAGCGTTTTTTCACCCATAGAAAGCAATGAGTAAGTGCAAGAAAGCAGCAAAAAACGAAGGTATCAGATTTTAGCACAAAAACCTACCGAGGTTACATCACGTTTTTTTGGGGGGCACTAAACTTTATCAGCATGCGGAAGAGATAATAAAAAACGCAGCAAAATCTGCTTTTTGCAAGCAGTTTCTTTACTGCAGAGACAGCAGGTCTTACCTGCAGAAAAAAAAAAGCAACAAAAACGCAACGTGTGAACAATAGCCTAAGAATAATAGAAAAAGAAAACATTTACAAAGTAACAGTTCTCCTTAGGATTGCCATTTGGAGGAGTTGGAAGGATCTCTTGCTTCCTCACACAGAACATCACAGTTTATTGGTTGCTTAGCAAGGAAAAAAAATCCATAATACCGGTGCGAGTCGTCCTGTGACAGAATGACCCGCGCACAATGTCACAATATACGCACAAGCTCAGTAATACACTTACCATACATAGAGAATCCATGGAAAGGGATGACACCTAGAAAACAAAACAGCCCAGGACATTCAGCACAATATCCTGTATAAACACGAGTCCTCCACACATCGCAGCTGGAATGAGTGATGGCAATGCTGACAAGTCCGTATGTGTGATCACTTCCATTGGGATGAGTAATGTCCCCATGTAGTAAAACATCTGGGACTGTGGCCAGTGGCACAGCCATATGGAAAGGGCCGGTAATCCCAGTCACCTAGGGACTCGTTGGGCTCTCTGTGTTTAAAGGGATTGTTGTGATTACGCCCAGTAACCATACCAGTCACCTGGCTGTACAGGGGACTGCAGACGGACCGCTTCACATGTGCTGCACTGTCAAGCTCTACATGTGAAAACAGGAGCGTCAACCCCTATAAACATTTGGTAACTAAAATGGACATTAATAAAAGAAAAAAAAATCTGTCTGAGCTATCACTCCTCACAATGAGAAGGACACCGTCGCCCCTAATCCATCTGATCACTCCTACCGTATGGGTGATCTATCCTAGGGATGGGCTACTAACAATAGTTATTCTAATAGCCAATATTCCTAGTAGTCTAAACACTAAGGACCACATGTAAATTAAATTAAAAGGGTTGTCCGGTGATCTGGTGAAGTTATCACCTAAGTGAAGGATAAGTGATGAATTGCTGAGCGATAGGAGTCCGACTGCTCTGGACTTGCACCGATCGGCAGAATGGGGACATTTTGAACTGCTGGATTGGAGAAGTGGTGCACACGCTTCATTCACTCCCTAAGGGGCTGCTGAACGTGATTCTGGAGTTTTTTCGACCCCATAGAGAATGAATGAAGAGGTGGTATCAAACCTGCCTCTCCTTTATGTAACGTGACTAGAAACCTTGTTTTGCCGACTGGAGCAGGTTCCAGCGGTCGGACCCCCAACGATATATAAGTGAGCACCCATCCTGCGAATAGGTGGCAACTTGTTTTCACTGGACAACCCCTTAAAAGTCAGTATCTAATGTGTGTAGGGCCCATTGGCTCACTGACCAGTAATGAGAAGGTTGGGGTAGCTTGATCATTAATGCCTGTCTTCATCTGTTGGCCGCTTACTCTCCTCTCCCCATGAATGCTTGGATATGACAATTGAGCATGTATGGGAGAGTTAGGGGAGCCTTTGGCTGACCAGTTAGATCTTCACCATTTTAAGGCATCATGCTTTTATAGTATACACTAAAAAAGGGGCCATTTAAGCCCCTCTTCTCCACAGTCATCCATACACATGAGTGCTCCAGTGTTCTCTGAGATAGCTGCTATCAGACTCCTGTGGTGTCGACTTATCCCCTGGAGAGCAAGAAAATCATCTGTCGGAAATTTAACATGCTGGATCCTTCTTTCCGCTCCATACATTATATGCAGACGGCAAAGC
Source organism: Oophaga sylvatica (assembly GCA_033576555.1). NCBI lineage: Eukaryota > Metazoa > Chordata > Amphibia > Anura > Dendrobatidae > Oophaga > Oophaga sylvatica. Next base: position 61,250,739 of record JARQOD010000001.1, on the reverse strand, counting down.
ACAATCAGAACACAATGTTAAACCACCGTTATGGGGAAAATGTGTATAATGAAGATTATAAAGAAGGGAAATGATGTCCTAAATGTCCTCATTGCTGTACAGTATTCACATAAATGATCTTTTGTACAGTTTTTGCTAAAATAATCCTCAGTTTATATTACTTGTGCAGTCTCCGTGTTCACCACTAGAGGGAGACAAAGCACAACATACCATTTGGTGGATAGAGGACAGCAAATTCTTCCAGGCCGAGCTTTCCTGAAAAAAAAAGATTGAAGAGGAAGAGTTCAGAATAAAGAGCAGAAATAAGAGTGTGTACAAATTATGTGCTAATGTTTACCAACTGAGAAAAGCCTAAAGGCTATGCCACACTAAACAAGGTTGCTAACGAGATCGCTAAAAAACGTCACTATTTAGCGATCTCGTTAGTGACGCTGTTGTGTGTGGCATGTAGCAACGACGTGGCCCCTGCTGTGATCTCGCTGATCGTTCACTAGAGTTCTGGACCGTATTTAGATCGTTGGCGTCCCGCTGGTGACGCTATATCGCTGTGTCTGGCACCTTTTGTGAGCGATGTGCGCTGTTTTTTACATCGCAATGACCGTTAAAGTCGTTAATGAGATCGCTAACCGCTTATGAGTCGTTAACGAGATCGCTAAGTGTGGCAGCTACTAGCGACATTAAAACGATCACAAAAACGATCGCATTAGTGTGCGTCGTTATTGTGATCGTTAGCGGGAGCGTTTAGTGTGGCAGTACCTTTAGAAAGACATAAATCTTAACTGTATATGACTTTAATGATTTAAAAGTACTGTACTCGGGCCATGGACAGGTCTGACAATTTGGGACTCAAATAAATTTTAGCTTGCCTTGCCTCTGACATCACAGAGCTATGAATCAAGTAAAAGAAGCTGGTGCTGGGCAGTAAACCAACTCAGGGGCAGAGATTTGGGAAGTGCTATACAACACCTCATTTGCATATTAATTAAAATGCTGATTTCTCGGTAATGCAGCAACAGGTAGAATTGTACCTTTCTGCCCCTTTTCCAGGCTCCATCTATAGTTGTTTGCTATGATGTCTCCCATACATTGAACACAAAGAGAAGATCCTGCTCCCCTATTTCTAAGTAGTATGTATTCAGAAACCGCAGGATGCATATTATACGAGCAGTGTAGCTATTTAGTTCTATGGGCAGCATGGTGGCTCAGTGGTTAGCACTGCAGCCTTGCAGAACTGGGGTCCTGGGTTCAAATCCCAGCAAGGAAAACATCTGCATGTTCTCCCCATGTTTGTGTGGGTTTCCTCCAGGTACTCCGGTTTCCTCCCACACTCCAAAGACATACTGATAGGGAATTTAGATTGTGAGCCCCATTGGGGACAGCAATGACAATGTTTGTAAAGCGCTGAGGAATAAGTTAGCGCTATATAAGCAAAGTATAAGGCCGGCGTCAGACACAACTACAAAAAAGACGGATTTTGGTAAGAACTTACCTGTAAAATCCTTTTCAGCGAAGGAAGGAAGAGAGACACAGTCATTACTAGTGGGTAGGCGGAGCCCAGATAGGATTGACACCTCAGATTAAAAAGAGTGTTGACCGGCCCCTCCAGCTCGGGCTCCTCCTACTCAGCTCTTCAGTCGTACCCAAGCTTAAGGAAGAACAATATCACCAGCGAAGCAACATAACCCCTTCTGAAGGACTTCAGAGAAAAAACATAAGAGTACAGGTTATGCATGCATTCGGCAAAAAAAATCACACAGTTACAGGTACTACTCACTGAACCTGACTACTGCGATAAGCTGGCAATGCTGGAACAGAGCCGTAGCGCGTCGACCTCAGTCCAGATAATCGCTATCAGAGAAGGGTCACGCTGCATCTGTAAATACAACAACACACTTCTGCCATGGGAGGGAGCTGTGTCTCCCTTCCTTCGCTGAAAAGGATTTTACAGGTAAGTTCTTACCAAAATCCGTCTTTCAGCTGCAGATGGAAGGAAGAGAGCCACAGTCATTACTAGTGGGACGTCCCAAAGCAGTCCAAAAATTAGGGTGGGAAAAAACCAAAATAGGCAGAAACCCAACAACCTAGATAAATGCGCCACAGGCGCCAAATACAAGTTAACTAAAAACTTTAAATTACCGCTGCCTGCAGGACCCTATGTCCTAAGGCCGCATCAGCGGAAGCACTGACGTCCACCTTATAAAACTTTGTAAATGTGTGGACGAAATGCCAGGTCGCCGCTCGGCAGAGCTGAGCTGCCGAAGCCCTTGATGAAAGGCCCACGATGAAGTCACAGCCCTCGTGGAGCGAGCTTGAATCTTAATCGGGCAAGGTTCGCCATTAAGACGGTAAGCCTCCAAAATGGCCGACCGAATCCAACGAGCTATAGAGTCCTTGAAAACTCGTTGATCAAGCCTACGACCTGCTGTAATCACAAACAGGGAATCTGACTTTCGAAAACCTTGAGTAATAGACAAAATAGAACTTCAAGACCCGCACTAAATCCAATTTGTGCAAGTTCCGTTCCTTTGCATTCCCTGGGCCCGGGCAAAGCGAGGGCAACACAATATCCTGGTTAACATGAAATTGCGACACCACCTTAGGTAGAAATCGCCCCGTGTGCGAAGCACTATTCGATCCGGGTAAAACTCCAGGAAAGGAGGCGAGCAGGAAAAAGCTGCCAACTCAGAAACCCTTCTTAAAGAGGTTACCGCCACTAAGAAGGTAACCTTCCAAGAAATTAAAGAAAGGCTAGCAGAACCCATAGGCTCAAAAGGTATATGCTGAAGAGCCTCCAAGACAAGGCTGAGCCGCCAAGGAGACACAGGCGCCTTCCGCAGTGGAAACTGACGGGTTACTCCGCGAAAAAAGGAACGTACGTCCCTACGCGAGGCGATAGCCTTTCGAAATAGCAAAGACAGGGCAGAAACCTGACCTTTCAGAGTGCTAACTGCCAAACCTTTTGTCCAGCCCGTACTGCAGCAAAGCCAACAAATTGGGAATGGAAAAAAATCCTCGGATTCCTTGAAGAACCCGAAATCACGAAAAGACCAAGTCTTGTGATAAATCTTAGTAGTAGCCGGACCTCTGGTAGCTCGCAGAGTGGCAATGACTTCGGCTGAAAAACCTCTACGGGTCAAGGTTTCGGTCTCAAGAGCCACGCCGTCAAACGCAGAGACTTCAAGTCCGGATGACGAACGGGCCCCTGGGTTAACAGGTCCGGGCGAGAAGGAAGTGGGAATGGCGGTGCCGCCAAAAACGACACCAGTGTCGAGAACCACGTCCTCCTTGGCCAATCCGAGGCTATCAACATAGCCGGAATTCTCTTCCAGTCTGATCCGACGCAGCACCAGAGGAAGTAAAGATATCGGCGGAAACACATAGACTAGCTCGAAATGGTCCCACGGAGCCACCAGAGCAACTACCGCCACAGCCTTCGGGTCCTTGTACCTGGACATGAAGGTCGGTAGTTTGGCATTTGAACCTGGATGCCATCAAATCCACTTGGGGAGTTCCCCAACGGAAGCACAGCAGCGCAAAAATTTTCGGATGAAGACTCCATTCTCCAGGATCCATCTTCTCGCGACTGAGGAAGTCCGCCGTGGTATTCTGGACTCCTGGAATGTGATCGCATAGATGGCTGGAACCTTGGTCTCGGCCCATAGCAGGATCCGAGACACCTCCATCATGAGGCTGGAGCTCCTTGTCCCGCCTTGGTGGTTGATATACACAACGCCGTCGCGTTGTCTGTCTGCACTCGGACTGGTAGACCGCTTAAAGGGACCGTCCAGTGTTGTAGGCAAAGGAAAAATTGCCCTCAACTCCAGGATGTTGATCGGTAGAACAGACTCTTCCGATGACCATACTCCCTGGATCCAAAGATCGTTCCAGACACCCCCCCCAGCCCGTCAGGCTGGCATCGGTGGTTATGACCGACCACCTCGGAGGGAGGAAAGATTTCCCCAGGAATAACGCTCCTGGACGTAACCACCATCCTAGGGATTCTCGCACCCTGTGAGAGATGATGACGCTGCAATTCAGAGAAGCTTGCGATCGATCCCAACGACTCAGAATGAGCCTTTGGAGGGCCCTGGAATGAAATTGGGCAAACGGAAGTGCCTCCATGGACGTCAAACCCAGAAGGCGCGTACACTTCCGAAAGGACATTGCTGCCGTAGACCTCATAATCTGTACATGTCGAAAGAGACATGCCCGCTTGTCTGGAGGAAGGGACACCACCGTCCGTACAGTGTCGAAATGCATTCCCAAAAACAGGATTGACTTCCAGAGACGACTTCTCCCAATTGACCAGCCACCCGAAATCCTCCAGGAGCTGAAGGGATAGATTGCGAGCCGTCCCCGCCTCCTCCTTTGAGGACGCCACAATCAGAAGGTCGTCCAGGTAGGGAAATCATAACCCCCTGTCTTCGAAGAATTGCCATGAGGGGCGCTAGAATTTTTGTAAAAACTCTGGGCGCCGAGGCCAAGCCGAATGGCAGAGCCACAAACTGGCAATGGTCCTGACCTATGGCAAAACGAAGGAAGCGCTGGTGAGCCCTTCCGACGGGAACATGCAAATAAACTTCGCGAATGTCGATTGACCAAAAAGACGTTCTGCGACAGGGCTGCCACAACGGAGCGAAGCGACTCCATGCGGAATTTTCGGGATGTAAACATGCCGATTCAATCTTTGAAATCCAAAATAGGGCGAAATTTGTCCTCCTTTTTGGGGACCACAAAGAGGTTGGAATAAGAATCCTCTTCCCCGGTCCTCTGCGGAACCGGTATCACCACACCCTTCTGCAGAAGGGAATCGACCTCTCGTAGTAGAGCGGCAAATAGCTCGGCTCTGACGGAATGCGAGATTGGCAAAACCTATCCGGGGGTCGAGAAAGAAACTCTATGAAGTAGCCTGCCAACACAACCTGTGTTACCCAGGCGTCCGACACACGGGAAACCCAAGTCGGTTTGAATTGGAGTAAACGACCCTCCACTCGAGAGCGCTCGAGTGAGACCCAGACGTCAGACCGCTTTAGCGGGTTTTTTGCCAGCTTCTGTCTTAATGGAAGTTCTGTTTCCAGGGTATGCGGAATTTCTGAGAAATTCCCCCTTTTTTTTTAAAAAAAAAAAAGAGAGGAACGACCCAAACCCCCAGAGGGTTGACCGGATCATCCCCTGGACCGAAAGGACCGCCGACAACTACCGGCACTAGTCCTGCCAGACGCAGAAGTGACAGCTCTGCGCTGCGGTAAAGCTGTTTCTTTTGCCTCAGAAATCAGCTCTGTGAGGTCAGATTCAAATAGCTGACCACTTTGTAAGCTAAAGATAGCAAACCCTGCTTGGAAACCGCGTTCCACTGTCTAAGCCACAGTGCTCTTCTGACTGTGACTGCCGAGGATTGCGCCCTGGATAGCAGTGACGCAGAATCCTTCAACTTGAAAAGCCCATCTATCTCGATAGAGGGGATCCATCTTGTCACGCCGTCCGTAGACGGTCCAAACGGCTCAGGGAAACTTTACAAGTACACATAGATCCTTAATACTGAATCCATGACCCGCGGCCTCGCAGATGGATATTGTTGCCATCTCCATTTTTCTGTCCAGCAGGTCCTGCAGACTCGCCTTCCTTTACCAGGATAAAGGGACATTCACTTCAGGAGATCCAATTAACAATCAACTCCGTAGAAAACGGATACAGATTGTAAAGCCGTCGCGACCTATGCGACTCCTGAAACATCCGGGCCGACTTACCAGGACGCCTAGTTACCTCTCTCTGGTAACTGTAACGCCCTCATGGCTCCAATAGTACGGTCCATGAGAGAGGCAGAGTGTCCCTGCCGATCCTCCTTGTCCGAAACAGACATCTTCGCTACGCGAGAAGGAAGGCACCGATTTGTGTCGCTTCCTTGAGAGGATCTAGCTGACACTCCATAACCTAGAAGGTCAGACAGGCCATCATAGAAACTAGCGAGGGCCTCCATTTTGACACCACTGGAACCTCCGACCGCTGCGCATGACGCTGTCGGGGTCTGCGTGTCAGATAGTCCGCATCTGACATGTCCTTGCACAGTATATGGCAGGTTAAACCTGTCAGTAACTAGAACATTGCCTTTCTTAAAGAAAAAACAATCGCTGAAGGGTTAAAGCTCTTAAAGAGAGAGCTACCCCAGCATTAATAGTTAACTGCCTAAGAAGGGGTTAAAGTAGCAGACTCCCCACAACCTTGATAATGAAAAAGTTGTGCGAGCCCCAAGTGCCTCTTATAAGGCAGCAGCTGCAGGACAGCTTTTTATGCTACACTAACAGAAAAACGTTCCACAAGATCGCTAAAAATTGTGCTGTTTTGTATATCGCAATGACCGCCAAAGTTGTTAAGGAGATCGCTAACCGCTTATGCGATGTTAATGAGATCGCCCAGATTGGCAGCTACTAGCGACATTAAAAAATGATCACACAAACGATCGCATTAGTATGCGTCATTATCAGGATCGTTAGTGGGAACGTATAGTGGCAGTATTAAAATCGCAGACTCCCCACAAACTCTTTATTATTATTGAAAAGAGTGTGCGAGCCCCTTATGCGATAACAGCCGCAGGACAGCGCAGTCTGTCACTCATTAGTGCCCCAGAAGGCGCCCGCGCTGTGGGGGTGAAGGGGTTAAGCTTCTGCCTGCGGGCTAGAAGCGACTCACCCAGCTGGTAACAGTGTAACATCTTGCCGGGAGGGGAGGAGGGAGAAGAGCCAGAAGAAGCTTTCAGCCTGCTTCTTTAATGGCCGCCGCGCTGTGCCTCCGTGTGCTCCATGAGGGAAGCCGGAAATGGAGACAGCAGTAAAGCGCGCGCTCAGAGCGGCGCGAAAATTCAAATAAAAAGGCGCGCACTCCTCTCCTATGTCCTGCAGGCATCCACCTGCGGACAAAAAACACAGTCACCGACATGTAATGTACAGCGGCTGCTTAAGCAGTCGCTTAAACACTCACACACACATTAATAAAAATGTGAGGTAAAAATGTGAGGTACTCACCAGCCGAAGCGCCACAGGGACCCCCAGGGGTTTCTGGCGCTATGCCCATGCTTCCCCCCAGGGCGGGGGACGCAGTGACCCCTGCAGCGCTGAGACTCCTGAGACCTCTAGACCACATTTGGTGATCCAAGTCTCTTGTCCGATAAAAAATAATAAAATCTTCTGAGGAGCTGCTTCCAGCAGCGACCATCCTCTGAGACCTCAAATTGTAAACTGAAGAGCTGAGTAGGAGGAGCCCGAGCTGGAGGGGCCGGTCAACACGCTTTTTAATCTGAGGTGTCAATCCTATCTGGGCTCCGCCTACCCACTAGTAATGACTGTGGCTCTCTTCCTTCCATCTGCAGCTGAAACCGGACCGTTTTAGTCGGTCGATTATCGGAACAAAATGAAAACATCACACATCCGCCTGGCATCCGATTTTCCTTCAAAGATGCGATTTAGTCGCATGTGTGTGTACCTTGTAACATCCGATTTTCATCCGACTTGCGAGAATTTCTCGCAGGCTTGCAAAACTGACATATAATGGATCCAAAAGCATAGTATTTAAATCACAAAAGAAAGAATAGATATAAACACATAGAACACATATATATATATATATATATATATACACATGTCATTGTGACATATATATATATATACATATATTTATAGTTCTTACACTTCTACATACTGTAATAGCCGCTAATTCAATTGCCGGCTTTTGTGAAATCACAGAAGCAGACATGAAATTATACATTGTTTAGACACAGTTAACAATGTCATTTCCTGTATTTTGATATATGGTTTGAACTTACAATTACAGAAGTGTATGTGTGCAAAATTTCAGACATGTAGGGGTTAATTAAAGGTGTAAATTCGTTGAAAAAAAATGCGTGGGCTCCCGCTGTATTTTCTCCACCAGACAGACAAAGCAAGCGAGTGGGGGCAGATAATAATAGCCTAGGGAGGGTACATTTTTTTGTGCCCCCCTGGCTAATAACATCTGCCCCCAGACACCCCAGAAAGGGCAAATCTGTAATTAGATTTGCCCTTTCTGGCACTTTGCCCGTCTATTCCCATTGCCCTGTAGCGGTGGTGAATGGGTTAATAAGGGGTTAAAATGACCTTGCAATTGAAAGGTGACCTTAAGGCAGGTTAATAATTGAGAGCTGTCAATTAGACAACTATCAATTATTAATCCTATTGTATGAAAGAAAAATCAAACACACACACTTTAATAAAAAAGAAGTTTAATGAAATAATCACACAGTTTTTGACCATATTTTATTTACCTGCTAAAACCATTTCCTGTAATAAAAAGAAAATAAAAAAGCAAAATTATTCTTACCAATCCGATGTACAGTCAGGTCCCACGGTGTAATCCATCAGAAAGGGTTAACAGGTTAGAGCTCGCAGAGAGCTAATGCTGTCTGCTGAGCTCTTACCCCCCGAATGAATAACTTACTCTCCCAGTGAAAGGAGAGGAATAGATTCATGAATGAAGCTTAATTGATTTATTGCCACTTTCACTTGAGTGACCTGACCTAAGGTGAAAGTGGGATACAATCAATTAAGCTTCATTCATTAATCACATCCTCTCCTGTCGGCAGGAGATAAGCTCATTCATTCATGAGCTATCAGCTGAGCACGCAGCATTAGTTGCGCTGATTAGCTGATTGCTAGTTAACCCTTTGTGAAGGATTACATCGTGGGACGTGACAGATCGCCAGATAGGTAAGAATAATGTTGTTTTATTATTTTATATTTATTTTAGGAGATCAAGGGCGTCGCACGGATTAAGAGTAAAATAAAAGATGGTCAAAAAAATGTGTTTTTATTTCATTAAAATTATTTATTCTTAAAGTGTGTGTGTTTTTTTAATTACTTAAATAGGATTAATAATTGATAGTTGTCTAATTGACAGCTCTCAATTATTAACCTGGCTTAAAGTGACCTTTCAATTGCAAGGTCATTTTAACCCCTTATTAACCCATTCACCACCGCTACAGGGCAATGGGAATAGACGGGCAAAGTGCCAGAAAGGGCAAATCTAATTACAGATTTGCCCTTTCTGGGGTGTCTGGGGGCAGATGTTATTAGCCAGGGGGGGGGGCACAAAAAAATGTACCCTCCCTAGGCTATTATTATCTGCCCCCACTCACTTGCTTTGTCTGTCTGGTAGAGAAAATACAGCGTGAGCCCACGCATTTTTTTTCAACGAATTTACACCTTTAATTAACCCCTACATGTCTGAAATTTTGCACACATATACTTATGTAATTGTAAGTTCAAACCATATATCAAAATACAGGAAATGACATGGTTAACTGTGTCTAAACAATGTATCATTTCATGTCGGCTTCTGTGATTTCACAAAAGCCGGCAATTGAATTAGCGCCTATTACAGTATGTAGAAGTCTAGGAACTATAAATATATATATATATATACATGTCACAATTACATTTATATATTATATATATATATATTATATATATATATATATGTGTGTTCTATGTGTATATATCTATTCTTTCTATTCTTTATTAAAGCTGTCAGTGTGATTTTACAGTATAGCCGGGGATGAATTGCCGGCTTTTCTAAAGGACACCGATGCGATTTAATCGCAAGTCACACGTGCGGTCCGTTTGTAATCCGATTTTTCATCGCTCCCATAGACTTGCATTGGCGATAGTCGACCCACAATCGGTGACAATCGCAGCATGCTGCGATTGCACACGGACGTTTTAAACGGACCACAAAAATCTGATACTGGGAGCTGCTCCATAGATTAACATAGGGCAGACTGCAATACGATATTTCATCGTATTGCAGTCGTCCGATTCTGTCGCCAGTGTGACGCCGGCCTAATAAATAAATAAGTTCTTGGATGAGATAAAACACTTACTAGGAAGCAGCAGCACCATGTTTGTGTGTCTCCCTCCCTCAGTCTCCTCAGTATGTCTGACTGAACGAATGATCATTTCAGAAGGCAAAAAATGTCAGATGTTATAAGATCTAGAACAAAGTTTCTTCACATGTACTGATTTATGCAAAGAGGGTGGACATTTTAGTGCGCCATTACTCTCAATACCGCACTCCTAGAATATTTTGCATGATACACACATGCACTTTGTGAAATATTTTGCACATTTTTGTAACTTTAATTTACTTGCTGAAATAGCGCCATTAATTTTCAGGACTGTACAGACATGATCAACATCACTGTCCCCATTGGGGATCACAAATTCCCTATTTCTAGGTCTTTGAAGTGAAGGAGGAAACCGGAGAACCCGGAGGAAACCCACACAAACACGGGGAGAACATGCTAACTCCTTGCTTATGTCATTCTTGGTGGGATTTAACCTCAGGACCCCAATAATTTGTCACAATTGTTCGCCAGGTCTAACAATCAAACTATTCTGAGTTCTCCTTCAATGGAAGCCTTCAAACAGAGGCTGGACAGACACCTGTCTGAGATGGTTTAGCGAATCCTGCATTGAGCAGGGTTTGGACACGATGACCCAACTCTAACATTCTACGATTCTATCCTTATTTACTCCACAAAATGTAGTATTTCTTGGCATTCAGTAGGGAAAACTGGAAAGTAATGGTGAAGAAGAAGCAATTTACCTCGAATGTAAGACTTTGGTGGAGAAGCACTGTTGTAGGCAAAGTGTTCTAGTACAGAGGTGTCCCTGGAGAAGCAGAGCAGCACCTGGGGAAATATAGAGGAAATAGGAAGACTTTCAGAAGAACATTTAAAAGTAAAAGCTTGATTTGTATGCAGCTAATAAAGCATGTGAGCAGATCTAATGAGATTGGCCATTAATATGAAAGTCACCATCAGCACACTGTGAGATGATTAGAGGCCCAGGCTCCTCACTCTGGTCTGGTCTACAAAAGGAGGCCTGTCACGGGTGTGTCGCGGCGAAGATCGTCGCGATTGCACACCCTGACTTCGCACAGCTGAGTTTCTGGTGCTGGGTGTTTTTCGGCACTGAGGGAGTTAATTCTTTCTCTCTCGGTGCTGGACTGACCAGCCTCGCCCAGCTGCAATTGATGTTTTGTTAATTAGCTTCCTTCTTATACCTGCTGGTCTGCTGGGGAAGTTGTCGGTGAAAGCATTCATTCAGACCAGCAGAGCGGATCGTTTCTGAGAAGACTTAAGCTAAGAGTGCCTGTTGTGGTTTATCCTCTCCTCGCTTATTGTTTATCTCCTTAACCTTTTGTGTTCCTCTGTAGTGGAAGTTTTGTATGCATGGCAGTGTTTTCTTTACCCCTTGTCTGTCTTGTTTATCTTAGACTGTGTGTAAGCTGTGACCTGCCCATTCCCTGTGGTTGTAATCAGGGTCCTTCTCAGGACTAGATTACAGTGGTCAGGGATCTACAGGAGACAGGGTTACGCTGGCGGCCTGGACCTCTGTACCATTAACAGTACCTCCAGGTAGAGGGACTAGTCAGGACCCCAGTTCAGGGTCAGCATAGACCCCGGTCCACCTCTATTCTGAGACAGCGTGACACGTACACAGTACAGACCCACAATACATAGGATATTATGTCAGGTAAGACATTGCTGGCAGATACTATGTATACATGTTGATATTTTCTATTATAGGAAATATAGAATGATGTCACATTAGATATATGTTACTATCATAGAATATATCTGTTATACGTCGTGACATTTTCACCGACCACACTAAAAGATTCTCCCAGCTACCATGGATCCAGTAGCCCAGTTAGCTCAGCAGTTGCAGAGTTTGTCCATGGAGCTGACGGACGTTAAGTCCAAGGTTTTGTACCCCCGGGAGCAAACCAGATCTGAACCTAAAGTAGCTCTCCCGGACAGGTTCACTGGTGGGCGGGATAAATTTTTTACCTTCCGGGAGGCATGTAAATTATATTTTCGGCTACGGCCTCGGTCTTCGGGGAGTGAAGATCAGAGGGTGGGAATTGTCATCTCGCTCTTACAAGGGGACCCTCAATCCTGGGCGTTCTCTCTTCCTCCGGACTCCCGGCTCTCCAGTCAGTAGATCGATTTTTTACAGCCCTGGGTCTGGTATATGATGACCCGGATCGGGTCTCCCTTGCTGAAATGAAGTTACGTAAGATACAGCAGGGAGATCGTCCGGCGGAGGAATTTTCTTCTGAGTTCCGTAGATGGGCCACAGATACTCATTGGAATGACCCAGCTCTTAGGAGCCAGTTTTGTCAAGGATTATCTGACAAATTAAAAGATGTGTTGGCTCAGTATGATTCTCCCCCGTCACTGGAGGCCGCTATGGCCCTTGCTATTCGCATTGATAGACGGCTTCGGGAGAGGTGCGAGGTAACTCCGTCCCCTGTGATGACTCCACCTTCTACTATAGTCCCTTATATTGAGGTTCCCCTGGTTTGTTCTGAGGAGCCTATGCAGTTAGGAGGGACATCGTTTCGAGGGAGGGGATCGGCGGTGCGCCGCAAGACAGGAAAGTGTTACTTCTGCGGGAGAAAGGGACATTTTGTTGGGGGGTGTCCATCCCGTACTTTGCTGAGCAAGAGTCGCCGGAAAACTGTTGATCCCAGGTTGTGTGGTGGACGACAATCTGGGAGTATGTATTTCGTCCCCAAGTCCGTCTCAGTTTCTCGTACCAGCGGAGGTGGTGGTAGGTACGAGAACTGAAAGGATTTCTGTTCTTCTGGATAGTGGGGCCGTGGCTAATCTGGTGGACGCTCGGTTTGCCCAGGTGCAAGGTATGCAACTGAGTGTATTGGCCAAACCTATCCCTATATTCTCTATTGACGCCAGGCCTCTCGGTCAAGGTAGCTTTGTGCAAGCCGTGCATAACATAGACCTTCGAGTGGGGGCAATACATAAAGAACTATTGTCTTGTTATGTGATGGAGGGCCTTCCCACTCCTATTGTGTTGGGACTTCCTTGGTTAACTAAACATAACCCAGTTATTAATTGGCAATCCAGAGAGATAAGCCAGTGGGGTGAATTTTGCAATAGTAACTGCATGAACACGGTCATCGGTGCGGTCGTGCCTAGAACCTTACCTCCTTTTCTGGAGGACTTTGAGGATGTGTTTTCAGAGGAAGGGTGTCAAGAATTACCTCCTCATCGCGCATATGACTGTGCTATAAAATTGCTTCCTGATGCTAAGTTACCAAAATCTAGGTTATATAACCTTTCTGGTCCTGAGAGGCAAGCTATGAAGGATTATATTTCGGAAAGTCTGGCCAAGGGGCATATTAGACCTTCATCTTCCCCAGTGGCCGCGGGGTTCTTCTTTGTGAAGAAAAAAGATGGAGGCCTACGCCCTTGCCTGGATTTCCGTGAGCTTAATCGGATTACGGTCCGAGATCCGTATCCGCTCCCACTTATTCCTGATCTCTTCAATCAGATTGTGGGCGCCAAATGGTTCTCTAAGTTGGATCTCAGGGGGGCGTATAATCTGATTAGGATAAAGGAGGGGGATGAGTGGAAGACGGCGTTTAACACTCCGGAGGGACATTATGAGAACCTTGTCATGCCTTTCGGTCTGACTACTGCCCCGGCGGTGTTTCAACATTTTGTTAATGACATCTTTCGCCACCTAGTGGGACAGTTTGTTGTCATTTATCTAGATGACATCTTAATTTACTAGCCGGATCTTGTGTCTCATCAGGAGCATGTGAGACAGGTGTTGCAGATCTTGCGAGACAATAAACTGTACGCCAAATGGGAGAAGTGTGTATTCGCCGTACAAGAACTTCAGTTTTTAGGATTCCTGGTGTCAGCTTCCGGTTTCCGTATGGACCCTGGGAAAGTGAAGGCTGTGCTTGAATGGGATCGGCCAGAGGATCTTAAAGCACTGCAGCGTTTCCTGGGGTTTGCTAACTACTACCGGAAATTTATTCGTAATTTCTCATCCGTTGTCAAACCTCTCACTGACATGACAAAAAAAAGGGACGGATTTTTCTAGGTGGTCTGACAAAGCTTGTCAAGCATTTTCCTCCTTGAAAAAATGTTTTGCTTCAGCACCCATACTCATCCAACCTGATGCATCACAACCGTTCATTGTGGAGGTAGACGCATCTGACGTAGGAGTGGGTGCTGTATTATCTCAAGGTCCGTCCCCTGGTAAATGGCATCCGTGCGCTTTCTTCTCTAAAAAATTGTCGTCCGCCGAGAGGAATTATGATGTCGGCAATAGGGAACTCTTGGCCATTAAGTTGGCTTTTGAAGAGTGGCGTCACTTTTTGGAGGGGGCAGTCCACCCGGTCACCGTCATTACTGATCACAAGAACCTGCTGTATTTAGAGTCTGCAAAACGTCTGAATTCCAGACAAGCTAGATGGTCGTTGTTTTTTACCAGGTTTAATTTTGTCGTCACATATCGTCCTGGGTCAAAAAATGTAAAGGCTGATGCCTTATCTCGTAGTTCCCCGGGGGCCGGGAAGACGGATGACCCGGTTCCTATTCTTCAGGAGGGAGTTGTGGTGTCGGCTGTATGCTCTGAGCTTGAGGAGGAGGTATTGGAGGCTCAGGGGGACGCCCCTGTAGGACCTCCAGGGAAACTGTTTGTTCCAGATCAGTTAAGACAAAAGGTTATCGAGGCACATCATAATTCTGCTTTGGCAGGACACCCAGGGAGTAAAGCAACTGTAGATCTCCTTTCTCGCCGGTTTTGGTGGCCTAACTTAAATAAAGAGGTGGTAACTTTTGTCGCGTCCTGTGGGGTATGTGCGCGCTCTAAGACCCCACATACCCGTCCGTCTGGGGCCCTTTTACCGTTGAAAATCCCGGAGCGTCCATGGACCCATCTGTCTATGGACTTCATTACGGACCTCCCTCCGTCTTCAGGTAAAACTGTCATACTAGTTGTAGTTGACAGGTTCAGCAAAATGGCACATTTTATTGCTCTTCCTGCTCTTCCTAATGCTAAAACTCTGGCGCAGGTGTTCATTGGGGAGATTGTGAGACTTCACGGGTTGCCTTCCGATGTGGTGTCGGATAGGGGGTCTCAGTTTGTGTCCAAATTCTGGAAGGCATTTTGTTCTCGTCGGGGGATGCAGTTGTCATTTTCTTCGGCTTTTCATCCGCAGACTAATGGTCAGACAGAGCGTCTGAATCAGAGCTTAGAGACATATCTTCGGTGTTTTGTCTCAGAGAACCAAGAGGACTGGTCTTCTTTCTTGCCTCTGGCAGAGTTCGCTCTTAACAATAGGTGGAGCGAGTCCACTGGTAAGTCCCTGTTTTTTGGGGCATATGGTTTTCACCCCCAGTTTTGTACTTTCAATGGGGGGGGGCTCTTCTGGGGTTCCTGAGGAGGAACGATTTTCGTCGTCACTTGCTTCAGTGTGGAGAGGAGTGCTTAATAATCTGAGCACTATGGGGAACCGATACAAACGTATGGCTGATAGGAGGAGAGTGTCTGGTCCGGACCTAAGTGTGAACGATCTGGTATGGTTGTCTACCAAGAATATAAAACTTAAGGTTCCCTCCTGGAAACTCGGTCCCAGATTCATCGGGCCATACAGGATCAGTTCAATAATTAATCCGGTGGCTTTCCGTCTTGACCTCCCTCCTACGTTTAAAATCCACAATGTGTTCTACAAATCGTTGCTTAAGAGGTACGTGGCACCAGTTATACCGTCACTTCTACCTCCTCCTCCTGTGGTGGTCAATGGTAATTTGGAGTTTCAGGTATCGAAGATCATTGACTCACGTCTGAATCGCCGGTCCCTTCAGTACCTTGTTCATTGGAGGGGGTATGGTCCTGAGGAGAGGATGTGGGTTTCTATGTCAGATATTAACGCAGACCGATTGGTTCGGGCCTTCCACACTACTCACCCAGATAGACCAGGCCCTGAGGGTCCAGAGGCCCCTCGTAGAAGGGGGGGTACTGTCACGGGTGTGTCGCGGCGAAGATCGTCGCGATTGCACACCCTGACTTCGCACAGCTGAGTTTCTGGTGCTGGGTGTTTTTCGGCACTGAGGGAGTTAATTCTTTCTCTCTTGGTGCTGGACTAACCAGCCTCGCCCAGCTGCAATTGATGTTTTGTTAATTAGCTTCCTTCTTATACCTGCTGGTCTGCTGGGGAAGTTGTCGGTGAAAGCATTCATTCAGACCAGCAGAGCGGATCGTTTCTGAGAAGACTTAAGCTAAGAGTGCCTGTTGTGGTTTATCCTCTCCTCGCTTATTGTTTATCTCCTTAACCTTTTGTGTTCCTCTGTAGTGGAAGTTTTGTATGCATGGCAGTGTTTTCTTTACCCCTTGTCTGTCTTGTTTATCTTAGACTGTGTGTAAGCTGTGACCTGCCCATTCCTGTGGTGGTAATCAGGGTCCTTCTCAGGACTAGATTACAGTGGTCAGGGATCTACAGGAGACAGGGTTACGCTGGCGGCCTGGACCTCTGTACCATTAACAGTACCTCCAGGTAGAGGGACTAGTCAGGACCCCAGTTCAGGGTCAGCATAGACCCCGGTCCACCTCTATTCTGAGACAGCGTGACACGTACACAGTACAGACCCACAATACATAGGATATTATGTCAGGTAAGACATTGCTGGCAGATACTATGTATACATGTTGATATTTTCTATTATAGGAAATATAGAATGATGTCACATTAGATATATGTTACTATCATAGAATATATCTGTTATACGTCGTGACAAGGCCACAAAAACGGTTGTGTACCAGCCATTTTCTCTGTCATGCAATCAGCTTCATGAGTATAAAAAAAAAAGTAGCCTTAAAAGAAGTGACCACATTTTATTCTGTCATTTTCCAGATTCTCTGCTGACAATGAACACATCGGTTTTAATGCTGCGCACCTCGCCCGAGATGTTACGCCATTCAGGGACCAGGGCAGCATTTCTAGGTTGAAAAACACCGACAGGTTTACTGAATTTGACAAGCGGGCGTATCCATGTCACGTCCCCAGCCCGCCCATTTTGTAGGAACTGCTTTAACTCCTTATTGACCGGACCAATTCTTTTTAAGTCTGACACGTCACTTTATGTAGGAATAACTCTGGAACGCTTCGACATATCCCATTGATTTTGAGACTGTTTTTCGTGGCACATCATACTTTAAGATAATGGTAAATTTAGGTTGATATGTTTTGCATTTATGTATAAAAATATCAGAAATCTAACAAAAATTAAAAAAAAAAATTGGCAATTTTCAAACTTTGACTGTTTATCCCTTTTAGGCTGGAGTCACACTAAACGTATAAAAAATCAGTCCGAATCTCCCTGACGAGAGTCGCACCAGTGTAATGCGAGTGTCATGTGAGTACAATCCGACTTTTTACACCTAGCATCAGATTTTCATCCGAGTGCATTGCTATCCGATTGTAATGCAATTTTAACATGAGCTTTTACATAGCTCAATTTTCTGTCATTTACAGATCATTTTCAAAGGAAATATTTGTCAAAACACACACACACACACACACACACACATATATACACACACGTATATATACTAGCTATGAACCCATTCTACGCCCGGGTGGCAAGCATTGTTAAAGGTATATGGTCTCCCATCCTGGTACGTGCTGCCCCCCTCCTATCCTGGTATACATGGCACCCCTCATCCCTATCCTGGTATGCATGGTACCCCTCATCCCTATCCTGGTATGTATGGTCCCCTCACCCCCACCCAATCCTGGTATGCATGGCACCCCAATCCTCATCCTGGTATGTATGGTCCCCTCACCCCCCAATCCTGGTATGCATGCCACCCACTCATCCTTATCCTGGTATGCATGGTACCTGCTCATCCATATCCTGGTATGCATGGTTCCCTCACCCCCCAATCCTGGTATGCATGGTCCCCTCACCCCCCAATTCAGGTATGCATGGTCCCCTCCCCCCAATCCTGGAATGCATGGTCCCCTCACCCCCAATCCTGGTATGCATGGTCCCCCCTCATCCCTATTGTAGGATGTATCGTACCCCCTCATCCCCAATCCTGGTATACATGGCACCCCTTACCTCCCAATTCTGGTATGCATGGTCCCCTCACCCCCACCCAATCCTGGTATGCATGGCACCCATTCCTGATCCTGGTATGTATGGTCCCCTCAACCCCCAATCCTGGTATGCATGGTACTCCTCACCCCCCTATCCTGGCATGCATGTTACCCCTCATCCCCCTATCCAGGTATGCATGTTACCCCCCATCCCCCAATCCTGGTATGCATGTCCTCCTCACCCCCCAATCCTGGTATGCAGGGTCCCCTCCCCCTATCCTGGTATGCATGGTCCCCTCACTGACCTATCCTGGTATGCATGGCTCTCTCACCCCCTTATCCTTGTATGCATGGTCCCCTCACCCTCCAATTTTGGAATGCATGGTCCCCTCACCCCCCCAATCCTGGCATGCATGGTCCCCTCACCCCCCAATCCTGATATTCATGGTCCCCTAACCCCCCAATTCTGTTATGCATGGTCCCCTCATCCTATCGTAGGATGTATGGTACCCCTCACCCCTCAATCCTGGTATGCATGGTCCCTTCATCCCCAATCCTGGTATACATGGCACCCCTTACCTCCTAATTCTGGTATGTATGGTCCCCTCATCCCCAATCGTGGAATGCATGGTCCCCTCACCCCTCAATCCTGGTATGCATGGTCCCTCACCCCTCTATCCTGGTATGCATGGTCCCCTCACCCAAGAATCCTGATATGCATGGTCACCTCACCCCAATCCTGGTATACATGGCACCCCTAACCTCCCAATTCTGGTATGCATGGTCCCCTCATCCCCCAATCCAGGTATGCATGGTCCCCTCACCCAGCAATCCTGGTATGCATGGTCCTCTCCCCCCACTATCCTGATATGCATGGTCCCCTCACCCCCCTATCCTGGTATACATGCTACCTCTCCCCCTATCCTGGTATGCATGGTCCCCTCACTCCCCTATCCTGGTATGCATGGTCCCCTCACCCCACAATTATGGTATACATGCTACCTCTCACCCCCTATCCTATGTTTGGTCCCCCTCACCTCTATTAAACTGCACACATAACAAAAAAAAATTATACTCCCCTTTCTTCCCTGTGCTCCAGCGCTGTCCCTCACCCCCCAATCCTGGTATGCATGGTCCCCTCATCCCCAATCCTGGTATACATGGCACCCCTCACCTCTCAATTCTGGAATGCATGGTCCCCTCATCCCCCAATCCTGGTATACATGGCCCCCTCACCCCCCAATTCTGGTATGCATGGTCCCTCCTCATCCCTACCGTAGGATGTATGGTACCCCATCACCCCCCAATCCTGGTACGCATGGTCCACTTATCCCCCAATCCTGGTATACATGGCACCCCTCACCTCCCAATTCTGGTATGCATGGTCCCCTCATTCCCCAATCCTGGTATGCATGTCCTCCTCACCCCCCAATCCTGGTACGCATAATAATAATAATAAACTTTATTTATATAGCGCCATCATATTCCGCAGCGCTTTACAGTTTAACAGTTTCAAAACACAAGTCATAAGTAACAACGTTAACAATACAATAATTAAAGCAAAATAAGACGACCCTGCTCGTGAGAGCTTACAATCTACAATGAGGTGGGGGAAAACAAAGTACAGGTGTGTATATACAATGGTGCATTTACAATGATGGTCCAGCCATCTTGAGGGAGTGAGGGATGGATGGAGATAGTGAATGGGCTACACACACACACACTTACGCATAGAATGACTTTGATTAGTGAATGTGATAGGCCGCTCTGAACAGATGTGTTTTGAGGGAGCGCCTGAAACCATGCAAATTGTGGATAGTCCTAATTTCTTGGGGTGGAGCATTCCAGAGGATTGGCGCAGCGTGGGAGAAGTCTTGGAGTCGGGAGTGGGAGGTACGGATTAGTGCAGAGGTTAGTCGAAAGTCGTTTGCAGAGCGCAGCAGTCGGTTAGGCCGATAGATAGAAATGAGGGAGATGTAGGGGGGTGCTGCACTGTGGAGAGCTTTGTGGGTGAGAACCAGTACTTTGAATTGGATCCTATAATGAATGGGCAGCCAGTGTAAGGACTGGTGAAGAGCGGACGCGTCCGAGTACCGATTAGCCAGATGGATGACCCTGGCTGCTGCATTAAGGATGGACTGGAGAGGGGATAGTCGAGTAATGGGGAGGCCAAGTAATAGAGCATTGCAGTAGTCCAGGCGGGAGTGGATCAATGCTACAATGAGGGTTTTGTTGTTTCCATGGTGAGAAAAGGGCGGATTCTAGAGATGTTCTTTAGGTGTAGGCGGCAAGAGCGGGCAAGAAATTGTATATGGGAGGTGAAGGAAAGATTGGTGTCAAACATAACATAACATACGCATGGTCCTCTCACCTCCCTATCCTGGTATGCATGGTCCCTTCACCCCCCCCAATCCTGATATGCATGGTCCCCTCACCCCTATTCTGGTATGCATGGTCCCCTCACCCCCCTATCCTGGCATGCATGGTACCCTCACTCCCCAATCCTGGTATACATGCTACCTCTCATCCCCTATCCTGATATGTTTGGTCCTCCTCACCCCTATGCTCCAGCGCTGTCCCTTTCTGCCAGAGGATAATAGCCAGTACACGGCAAGTCGGCCCTTCTTGTGACCACTTATCCTAGGTGTAGTTCCCTGACTGACCTGAGGGTAAGGGGGCATCAGAGAGCTGCAAGTTCCAAAACAGGAACTAAAGGTGGGATCGTAAAACAGGATCCCTGACATACACATAGAATACACACACATAAACACTGCTCAAAAAATTCTTCTTGCAGGAACTGTTCACACACTCCAGCCACATGAGGTCTGGCATTGTCCTGTATTAGGAGGAACCCAGGGCCAACCGCACCAGCATATAGTCTCACAAGGGGTCTGAGGATCTCATCTCCGTACCTAATGGCAGACTACCTCTGCCGAGCACATGGAGGGCAGTGCGGCCCTACAAAGAAATGCCACCCCACACTATTACTGACCCACTGCCAAACCGGCCATGCTGAAGGATGTTGCAGGCAGCAGATCGCTCTCCATGGCGTTTCCAGACTCTGTCACGTCTGTCACATGTGCTCAGTGTGAACCTGCTTTCATCTGTGAAGAGCACAGGGTGCCAGTGGCGAATTTGCTAATCCTACTGTTCTGTGGCAAATGCCAAGCATCCTGCACGGTGTTGGGCTGTGAGCACAACCCCCATCTGTGAACGTCGGGCACTCAGACCATCCTCATGGAGACGGTTTCTAACCGTTTGTGCAGACACATGCACATTTGTGGCCTGCTGGAGGTCATTTTGCAGAGCTCTGGCAGTGCTCCTCCTGTTCCTCCTTGCAAAGGCGGAGGTAGCGGTCCTGCTGCTGGGTTGTTGCCCTGGTACGGCCCCCCCCACGTCTCCTGGTGTACTGGCCTGTCTCCTGGTAGCACCTCCAGCCTCTGGACACTACGTTGACAGACACAGCAAACCTTAACACAGTTCGCATTGATGTGCCATCCTGGATGAGATGCACTACCTGAGCCACTTGTGTGGGTTGTAGAGTCTGTCTCATGCTACCACAAGTGTGAAAGCACAACCAACATTCAAAAGTGACCAAAACATCAGCCAGAAAGCATTGGTACTGAGATGTGGTCTGTGGTCTCCACCTGCAGAACCACTCCTTTATTGATTGTGTCTTGAAAATTGCCAATAATTTCCATCTGTTGTCTATTCCATTTGCACAACAGCATGTGAAATTGATTGTCAATCAGTGTTGCTTCCTAAGTGGACAGTTTGATTTCACAGAAGTTTGATTTACTTGGAGTTATATTCTATTGTTTAAGTGTTCCCTTTATTTGTTTGAGCAGTGTACAGTCATGGACAAAAGTTTTGAGAATGACACAAATATTAATTTTTACAAAGTCTACTGCTTCACTTTTTCTAATGGCAATTTGCATATACTCCAGAATGTTATAAAGAGTGATCAGCTTAACAGCAATTACTTGCAAAGTCAATATTTGGCTAGAAAATGAACTTTATCCCCAAAACACATTTCAACATCATTGCAGCCCTGCCTTAAAAGGACCAGCTAACCTCTTTTCAGTGATTGCTCCATCAACACAGGTGTGGGTGTTGATGAGGACATGGCTGGAGATCAATCTGTCATGATTAAGTAAGAATGACACCACTGGACACTTTAAAAGGAGGCTGGTGCTTGGCATCATTGTTTCTCTTCTGTTAACCATGGTTATCTCTAAAGAAACACGTGCAGTCACCATTGCAATGCACAAAAATGGCCTAACAGGGAAGAGTATCGCAGCTAGAAAGATTGCACCTCAGTCAACAATCTATCGCATCATCAAGAACTTCAAGGAGAGAGGTTCCATTGTTGCCAAAAAGGCTCCAGGGCGCCCAAGAAAGACCAGCAAGCGCCAGGACCGTCTCTTAAAAGTGTTTCAGCTGCGGGATCGGGCTACCAGCAGTGCAGAGCTTGCTCAGGAATGGCAGCAGGCAGGTGTGAGTGCATCTGCACGCACTGTGAGGCGCAGACTCTTGGAGCAAGGCCTGGTCTCAAGGAGGGCAGCAAAGAAGCCACTTCTCTCCAAAAAAAACATCATGGACAGACTGATATTCTGCAAAAGAATACAAAAGGTACAGGCAGTGGACTGCTGAGGACTGGGGTAAAGTTATTTTCTCTGATGAATCCCCTTTTCGATTGTTTGGGACATCAGGAAAACGCCTCATTCAGAGAAGACAAGGTGAGCGCTACCACCAGTCTTGTCTCATGCCAACTGTTAAGCATCCTGAAACCATTCATGTGTGGGGTTGCTTCTCAGCCAAGGGAATCGGCTCTCTCACAGTTTTGCCTAAAAACACAGCCATGAATAAAGAATGGTACCAGAATGTCCTCCAAGAGCAACTTCTCCCAACCCTCCAAGAGCAGTTTGGCGATCAACAATGCCTTTTCCAGCATGATGGAGCACCTTGCCATAAAGCAAAGGTGATAACTAAATGGCTCAGGGAACAAAGCATAGAGATTTTGGGTCCATGGCCTGGAAACTCCCCAGATCTTAATCCCATTGAGAACTTGTGGTCAATCATCAAGAGACGGGTGAACAAACAAAAACCTAAAAATTCTGACAAAATGAAAGCATTGATTGTGCAAGAATGGACTGCTATCAGTCAGGATTTGGTCCAGAAGTTGATTGAGAGCATGCCAGGGAGAATTGCAGAGGTCCTGAAGAAGAAGGGTCAACACTGCAAATATTGACTTGCTGCATTAACTCATTCTAACTGTCAATATAAGCTTTTGTTACTCATATGTTTGCAATTATTATATTTCTGTCTGTGATAAAAACATCTGTCAAACACACATAAAAACCAGAGGGCAGCAGATCATTTGAAAATATAATATTTGTGTCATTCTCAAAACTTTTGGCCATGACTGTATATTATATATATATATATATATATATATATATATATATATATATATATATGTCAGTGACACACATATATATATATGTATTTATATTACATAGAAGAAAAGCTGGCAATTCAGCAGCCACGTAGTGTAAAATCACAGCAGGAGCCAAAATCATAGAGGAGATGGATTACATACAGTAAATACACACAGGATAGGTAGGTATACAAATGTCTGTGACAAATACAATTAGTACAGTGTGTGTGCAGATTACTGTACATGTATTTAATAAAATATTATTTTTTGGATAAAAATGGCATGGGCTCCGGCGCAATTTTCGTCACCAGCAGAGGGAAAGCCAATGGCTGGGGGCCGATGTTTATAGCCTGTGAAGAGGGTTATACCCATGGAGCTTCCCAGGCTATTAATATCAGCTCGCAGCCATATAATTGTCCTTTACTGGCTATTAAAATAGTCCCCCCCCCTAAAATAATAACGTGGGGTCCCCCTATAATTAATAACCAGCAAAGGCTATGCAGACACTGTGTGTTCAGTGTCTCTCTGTGAACTCCTATTACCTGTCTGTAAGCACAGTGAGCGTGAGAAAGTTCTCCTGCTTACGGTGCCGTCAGATAGGTCCTGCAAGTTCATGGCCAATGAACTCACTTCACCTATATAATGTCAGTTGCATATATTATTAAATAAAAAAATAAACTATTCCCACCCCCTGTAATCCAGCGCTGACAACCTGCCCAGTTCCCCGATATTTCATCACGTAACTACTGCAGCCAATCAGTGCCCACTGTGGTCACATTCTGCATTACTGGCATCACTGCTCTGTTTTTACAGCCTTGATGCCAGCAGAAAGGGCCCGTCACATATAGCGACTCACCAGTGATCCCGACAACGATATGAACTTGTCAGGATCGCTGGTGTGTCGCTACATGATCGCTGATGAGTTGCCAAACAGGCAGCGATCAGGACAGCGACTATGCGGGTAACAAGCGACGCACGTCGCTTATTTACCCGCAGTGTACGTTAGATACCAGCGCTCTGGTGCAGGGAGCTGGTAACCAAGGTACACATCGGGTTTCTAGGCACCGCGTGGCGCTTAGAAACCCACTATGTACCTTGGTTACCAGCTCCCCTGCACCAGCGCACTGGTATGTAACGTACACATCGGGTTTCTAGGCACCGCCTGGCGCCTAGAAACCCGATGTGTACCTTGGTTACCAGCTGATCGCTGGTCTCCCGCCTGCCACACGCGATGCGTGCTGGCCAGCGGGAGACCAACGATCAAAAAAATGTCCAGGACATTCAGCGACGATCAGCAGGGGGGCTGATCGTCGCTGAATGTCACACACAGCGATATCGCTGGGGAGATCGCTGTTGCGTCACAAAACTTCTGACTCAGCAGCGATCTCACTAGCGATCTCGCTATGTGAGACGGGGCTTAAGGGATGTGACCGCTAAGGCCAGATATTGGCTGCAGTCATCAAGTGCTTGTAAACAAACACAGGTGGGACCGCCAAAGTGTCAGTGTTAGTTTGCCGGAAAAGGCAGAGGTGAGAAAAGTTTATTTTTATGAGTTTACAACATTCCTGGCAGTGTTTTTTTTTAAATTATTTTAATAATGGAGAGTTTTGAAGCTCATTACATGCTGTTTTATATTGAGTTCTATGAATAAACTGAATAAACTGTTAGCTCTTGGGCTTCCTCTGATGGTGGATAATGGCAACTTGAGTTTTTGCCCTTTAAGGCAATATGTCATCAGAAAAAATACTTTTGTTCAAATCAGGTTTTCATGCTAAGTGTATTTTCTTTTTTTTACAGTTTTTTATATCACCATTAGTGATGAGTGAATGTGCTCAGATAAGGCCTGTTTGTTAGGCAATCCCCGCATGTGTTGAGGATGTCGAACAGCCGAGAGTCTTGCGGGGGCTGGGACATATTTTTCGAGCACGCTGAAGACACTCGGTTAGCCCCGAGCATGCTCACTCATCACTAGTGAGCTTCAATGGGGATACTAATGTCTGTAAAGTGCTGTGGAATTAATGGCGTTATATAAGTGAGTAAAATAAAAATAAATATTCCGGCTGGAATGGCGGAGTCGCAACTGAGCCCCCTCCTAAACAGTGTAACAGTGCCTTTAGAAAGAAAATATGACATATAGGTATATAAAAAAATATCACAAGCAATTACACTATGGGCTTGTGCAGACGACAGTATGAGAAAATCGGGTCAATTATGCAAATCACCCTCTGATCAAACTCCCTGCTTATAGGGAAAAGGTGAAGGACCCAGCATATCTCAAAGAGCTTTTGCAGGATGTTGGGAAACATCTGTGTACATACTGTGGTGTTTTGCACACCAGGGGCACTACAGATAAGACCCCCACAGTGTCCATCACAACTATGCTACAATCACTTTCCAGTTCCATATTCTCAGAACTCTCCTACTGAACACTGCATGCAAAGTATGGAAAAAAATCATTTCTGTGTTCATATATCCTGTGATCCATACTTTATGTCAACATAGCTGTTTGCAAGCTTGTTTTTTTTTTTGCTAGATGATTTGTACTTTTAATATATTGAATCATTTTTCTAATTTTTTTAACAGGAAAAAAACAGACAATTTCTACATGTTTTTTTTTATTGGACCACGCACCCAGCAGTGTGAATAATACTTTAATGTTATTTTCCGGCTGATGCTGCGATTGCGCCGATGCCCAGCAGGTATTCATTTTTTTTTTTTGCTTACTATTTTGAAACAATAAGAATTGCTTCATTTTTCAAAATCCTTTGTGAACAGGTGAATTTTAGTTTTACACATAAGTTTTCTATTTTCCCTCTTCAAAAAGTAATAACTTTCCTGTATAAGGGCTTGATAACATTGACAACATTCATGTTACCATACAATGTACTGAAAAAACGCTAAACATTGTGAAAATAAAAGGCATATGCACTATTGTTTTTTGGGGTTTTGTTTCTAAGTCATTCACTGCACAGTAAAAATAACTAATGATTCCTGAGGTAGGTACGATTTATATATATATTATATACTGTATATATATAGCCATGGCCGAAAGTTTTGGCACCCTTGCAATTGTTCCAGAAAATAAAGCATTTCTCTCAGAAAATTACTGCAATTACATATGTTTTGTTATACACATTTTATTATACACAAGTTTATTTCCTTTGTGTGTATTAGAACAACACAAAAAAACAGGGAAAAAAGGCAAATTGGACATAATTTGACACAAAACCCCAAAAATGGGCCGGACAAAATAGTTGGCACCCTCAACTTAATATTTGCTTGCATACCATTTGGAATAAATAATTGCAATCAATCGCTTCCTATAACCATCAACAAGATTCTTACACCTCTCAGCTGAAATTTTGACCCACTCTTCTGTTGCAAATTGCTCCAGGTCTCTCATATTTGCCTTCTCCCAACACCAATTTTAAGATCTCTCCACAGGTGGTTAATGGGATTTAGATCCGGACTCATTGCTGCCACTTCAGAACTCTCCAGCGTTTTGTTTCCATCAATATCTGGCTGCTTTTTGAAGTAGGTTTGGGGGTCATTGTCCTGATGGAAGTCTCATGACCTAGGACGCAAACCAACCTTTCTGACCCTGGGCACTACATTGCGACCCAAAATTTTTTGGTAATCTTCAGATTTCATGATGCCTTGCACACAGTCAAGACACTCCGTGCCAGAGGCAGCAAAACAACCCCAAAACATCTTTGAATCTCCACCATATTTGACTGTAGGTTTTATTTTATTTTCTTTGAAGGCCTCATTCTGTTTTCAGTAAACCGTTAGAATGATGAGCTTTACCAAAAAGCTCCATCTTGGTCTCATCTGTCCACAAGAAGCGTTACTAGAAGGATTTTGGAAAACTGCAGTCTAGCTTTTTTGTGTCTCTTTGTCCGCATTGGAGTCCTCCTGCGTCTCCTGCCATAATTTCATTCAGATGTCGATGGATAGTTCGCGCTGACACGGATGCACCCTGAGCCTGCCGGACAGCTTGAACTTCTTTGAAACTTGATTGTGTCTGCTTATCCACCATCCAGACTATCCTGCGTTGCAACCTTTCATCAATTTTTCTGTGCCTTCCACATGCAGGGAGATTAGCTAGAGTGACATGGGTTGTCAACTTTTTGATTATGTTGCTCAGCATGGACAAAGGAACACATCAAGATCTCTGGAAACGGTCTTGTAACCTTGAGATAGTGGATTTTGCTCAACAATTTTGGTTCTCAATTCCTCAGACAGTTGTCTTCTCTTTCTGTTCTACACACAATGCAAAGATTTAGTCAACTTCTCACTCTTTTTATCTGGTTTCAGGTGTGATTTTGATATTGCCCACACCTGTTACTTTCCACAGGTGAGTTTGACTGAGCATCATATGCTTGAAATAAAGTCATATACCCACAATTTTTGAAAGGTGCCAACAATTTCATATATAATATAAATACATATTTAAATATACAGGGTGGGGAATTGGTTAACCAAACCTCCAATGTCCCTGAATTCTGACTTCACAGCCATGCCTCACTACTGAGCATGTACAAAAAGTGCAGCACAGATTCATCTCAACTAAAAGCCGAGATCCTTACATCAGGAACAGAACTGATATTTCGTGGACATTTTATAACTTTCATAAATTCTTATGAAAACATTTAGAGCACATTCTGCATTGTACTAGTGTACCCCATGTATTACATATTTTAAGGCTCGGAGTTGGTCCATTTTATGCCAACTCTGACTCCACCAAAATGAACTCAGACTTCACATCCCTGTGTGTGTATTATATAAACATATATATTTTTTTTATTATACATACATGTACATTTTATATTTATATATTTCTTTTAGTATCCTTTAAAGGACTTGAACTTCTGAGAATTTTTGATTTCTTAAACTGTATACTACAATATTGAAGTATTGCAGTATATACTTTATATACTTAACTCTTCTATGAAGGCCAATATGGAAGCGATGGAAGGCCCCTCGGCTGCAATGGTAACCAATTGGCACCTAAAGCACCGGCAACCCGGTTATCGAAATGCTGCTGTTAATGATCCACAGAAGCACTGAAATGTTTAACCAGTAGCGATTTCCTCCAGTGACTGCAGATACAGGCAGTTGCGGGCTGTGTAATACAGTCTACATTTTCCTGGTATGGAGCGGCCTCAGCTCCGGAGCCGACTTCATACATGAACGCCGACTGGCGTAAATTTACATCAGGGTGCGCAATGGAATTAATATGGGTATCATATTTAGTTGTGGGGGTTACCTAAACGTTACTAAACTCATTTATTTATTTTGAGAAACGCTTGAACTTAAAGCTAACTTACTTAGTATTCTAAAGCTTTACTCCTGTGCCTGAGAGATCATCATGACCTTTATGTGGGACTGCAATCTTATGATCCCTCGAGGGGTTAATTTTGCTCAGTACTGTAGGCTGCACTGAAAGACTTCAGAAGCTAGCAGGATAACAGCTGTGTATTTTCACTACCCCAATTTCCTGCAAGATCAAATTTGCTGACAGCAACACTGATCTGAACACTTTGTGCTAAGAAATAACTGCTTACATCAAGATTTTGAGTATGAACATTGGAGCCATACCACTTTTTATTACTATTATTATTATTAATGCCTTGTGCTTGCGATAAGAACCAACACAATATTGATTTTTTTTTTTTTTTTAGCAGAAAAATTATTTCCAATAAAATCATGTTAGTGGAGTGATACATTCAAAAGAGAACGGGAAAAGTAATAATGTCAAGTATGGAGCATCAACTATACACCGGTCTACAATTTTTTCAAAAGCCCGTAAATGAAGTGTTACATTCCTTAATAATTTCAATGTGCTGAATTCTCAACTATCACACTGAAAACTGTCAATTGGCGCATGTTTCTATGATATTGTTAGCTTTTGCTTTATTACGTAAATTGTGTAAATAATGCATGGAAATGTACCGTAATCATTATTTTTGTGTTTTTACTGGGTTTGCAATGCAGAAATTAAATAAAAACGTACGTGCGGCTTTTTTATCTGCAGATTTTCAGTATCCCATTAAATTCTATGCAGAAAAAAAATACATAAGAACTGCAAATGGACATCAAAATGCACCGCAAGTCAATTTCAGTCAGCGTTAAAATATCAGCACAGTGGTCAAAGGATTTAGATAAATCTCCACTTTGCTGGAACTGTGATTTGCTGTGTTTTCTGCGCAAGAAAATACGTAGAAGAAAAAACGCATCGTTAGAACATACCCTTACAAAAATCGATTAAAACACCCTTCAATGTGAAAATAAATAGTGAGAATTGCATATTGTATATTACTTTTATTTGTTTTTATTTTTTATTTTTTATGCAGGTTAACTTTACATCTGAGAAGTTGGTACTGTAGGTTATACTTACACCTGCAGTCAAAGAAAAAACTTATTGTGCCATTGAAGTCTAGGCTATATGCACATGTTCGGGAATTGCCGCGGGAAATCCGCATATTATAGGTATGCGTATTCCCACCAGAAACTAACGTTTTGCAAGCGTAATTAGCTTGCAGAATGCTGGCGTTTTCCAATCGATCTGTAGCATCGCTTGGAAAACTGATTGACAGGTTGGTCACACGAGTCAAACAACGTGTTTGACATGTGTGACAAACTTTTTACTATTGATGCTGCCTGTGCCGCATCAGTAGTAAAAAGATCTGTTAAAAATAAGAAAAAAATTGTGATATTCTCACCTTCCGGCGGCCCCTGCAGCCTTCCTGGTCCTCGCGATGCTCCCGGCAACTCCCGTTCCAGTGATGCCTGGCGACAATGACCCCAGATGACGTAGCATCACGCGAGACCGCTACGTTATCTGGGGTGATTCTCGCAATGCATCCCTGGGAACGGGAGTTGCCGGGAGCGTCGCTGAGAGGCGGGAAACCTGTGGGGGCCACCGGAAGGTGAGAATATAACTATTTTTTATTTTAATTATTTTTTTTTAACAAGTATATGGTACCCAGGGCCTGGAGGAGAGTCTCCTCTCCTCCAGACCCTGGGTACCATCCGCACATGAACCACTCACTTTGCGCATGGTGGGCATAGCCACATGCGGAAAGTAAGAGGTTCAATGCATTCCTATGGCGGCGGAATCGCTGCGATTCCGGAAAAAGAATTAACATGCTGAGTTTTTTCAGCGATGCGTTTTTTTTGCGGAAAAAAAATACACCATGTGCACAAAAATTGCGGAATGCATTCTAATAGGATGCTTAATGCATGCATTTTTTTCAGCGGAAAACCGCCACAAAAACGTTAAAATCCTCAACGTGTGCACATAGCCTTACGGTTACATGGATTCACCTTTAAATCCACATAAAGTATTTGAAAGGTATTTAAAATGGTTTTTGATACAGAACTGATTCAAAATCAACATAAAAAGTGTGGACATACCACTAGGATATGTGTGCACAGTGTTTTTTGAGGCAGTGAAAAACAGTAAGGGTTTGTGTAAAAGTTGCAGTTGTGCTGCGGATCCGCAGAGGATTTGGCCCTGCGGATCCGCACCAGATCCGCAAGTCATGTACAGTACAATGATAGTGAATAGGAAAAAAAACACTGTGCACATGCTGTGGATTTTTCCGCGAGGATTTGCTGCGGATTGAAATCTGCAGCATGTCAATTCTTTGTGCGGATTCCGCAGCGTTTTTACACCTATTCCATTATAGGTGCAAAACCGCAGGGCAAATCCGCACAAAAACCGCAGAAAATCCGCAGTAGCTCCGCGCTAAATCCACAGGTAAAACGCAGGTCATTTTACCTGCGGATTAAGCAAAATCCGCACAGAAAAATCCGCAATGTGTGCACAGGGCCTAAGTGGAAACCCTTTCAGGAAACAATCTTTCTTTGGGGAGTTATTTTGCTTCCTCAAGTGGCTTTGAAGCATTTTGGAAGAATTTTCCTGAAGCGTGATTTGCAGCTCTTTGATTGAACAGTTTGGAGTAGATTTTGTCAGTAGCTCCTTTAAAGGAAATCACCAAGTAGGACTGCCCACTGAACTAATGTGCATAAAACACTAGGGATTTCAATCAGGGCTGTGGAGTCGGAGTCGTGGAGTAGGATCCTATTTTGGTGGAAATATATAATAAATTGGGTACAGTAGTTCAATGCAGTTTGGGGGGAATATTTTTTTTATAAGAATTTGGTAAAGTTATGAAATGTCTGTCCTATTCCTGATCTAAGGTCTAGACTTTTAGCTGAGATGAATCTGAGCTACAGCTTAAGTTCATGAAAAGCAGTGAAGCTCCTCCTCTACAGATAAGGGGAAACATAACAAAAACACAGGGAAGGAATGCCTGCACATTCATCTCAGAACTTCTGGATTGAACATGAAAGCAGGATTAAGGTAAGTACTTCTTAAAGCATATCTAAACTTTCAATAAACTGTGCATAAATCAATAGTCCAGTATATGTTGTCTCTGTATGTTTGATGTTTTAGTTTGTTTTTCCTCTTAGCTCATGTTTGGAGAAATTAGCTGCTCTGATGACTTATATACACTATAAATAAAATATAAGGGGAAAAACTGTTTTCTAACATCTCAAATTTGGAAATATGGTAACAGGATCGACGAGGACATTATATATTTTTGTGTGTGTGTGTTCTGGAATATGATTCAGAACAAACATGCTCCCTCCCTCCTCCCCTCTTCATAGGCTGTGAAGAAATATGATGTGAAGCATTTAGTGAGCTGTACCCTGAGACAAGCCTGACATTGAAAGTTAAGAGTAAAGCTATCTAACAACATATTTTACAAACTTTATACTTATCTGTCCTATCTATTTATGCAGAGATTGTTTTATTTCTATCCTAAATTATACAATGCATGATTCCCTATTCTTGCAAGAATAACAATATACCTTATTTTTTACAGGACAAAATTATTTTGAGAGCGAATTTACATAATTACAAAATGTCTAAGAAGCATTTTATGAAGTCAGCTGTATTTGAGCATTTCACAGTGACTCAAGATAAAATGTGTGTCAGTGTATAAGTGACCCAGATGAAAACAAATGCTGTGATGGCAAAATCTGTGAATACTCAGGCAGCGATAAAAATGCTCCTTCAAGAGCTTCCAATCTAAAAAGACATTTACAACCCTGCCACCCAGAAGTTTACAAAGCTGTGATTGAAAAAGATCACAGAAGCACCAAGAAACCAGCACTTCCCACCAGGCAAAGGAAGAGGAAAGGGAGTCTCAAACATCAGTTACAAAGTTACTGTAACAATGACAGCAGATGTGTTTAAAAAACAGCTTATCCAGCTTGTTGTGAGGGACCAGCTTTTACAGCTCTTAATGGAGAAATGGCCTGCAAACTTGGTGTTTCTCTGGAAAGAGAAAGTATTAGAAAATTAGTGATTAAAGATGCCCTTAACCAAAAGGAAGATCTTAAAAAGATTCAAGAGACGCTTTGTGTTTCTAAAAACGGATGCCTAAACACGTCAGAGTGAACTATTTTGCTACCAACGTTCGATATGTTTGTGACAACAAAAAAATTGTTACTAAGACGCTGGCAGTAAAAGATACTAAAGCTCATCACAACACCCAATTTCTCCAGACCTTAGTGGAAAAAGTTCTGCAACATTATGAACTCACAAAAGAACAGGTTCTTGCTATTGTAACTGATAATGCTTCAAACATGATAAGTACAATTAAACTAATGAATGAGAATAGTGAAGGTGAACAGCAGCTAGAAGAACATTTCACATTCAGTATGTTGGAGATGGAAGGCCACAGTCCTGTTCCCATAACGGAGGAATAAACAGATATTACTACAGAAGAATAGCAAAATGATTCTTTACAATTAGATGATCTTGTTGAAGCGGCTTCACACTTCTTACCCAATTCATCACATGCGCTGTGTTGTGCACATGCTGCAGCTGGCAATAAGAGATAGTCTGCAAGAGGAACATGCTGGAACTCTAATTAGCAAAGTGAGAAAATTGGCTATTGCTGCCAGAACCCCTAAAATTGATTCCATCTTGAAGAGACGTGATGGAAAAGGGGCAATTGTGGTTGCAGCCACTCGGTGGGACAGCACCTATTTAATGATTGAGCGATTGCTTGAGCTGAAAATCCTTCCTTGTAGATATGGCAAACCCTCAGGTAACACTACATGAAGGTCAATGGTTACAGGTTGCTGAATTGAAGGAATTGCTTCATCACCCATTTACAGTGACTAAAAAGTTACAAGCAGAATATTTGACTTCTGGAATTTTTATAAAGGAGTGGAAGAACTTGTTGTTTTGCCTGTCCCAAAGAGGAGGTTTAATCGCAGATGGCATTGCTGCTTCAATGAAACAGAGACACTGCTACTAGAAAATGAAATTCTTCTGGCAGCCATTTATGTGGACCCGAGTCATTGAATATTGCTGGATGAGGAAAAGAAGCTCTGATTGAGGTAGCAGTTAGGATGAGTGGACTACATGACAGCCAAGAGCAAGAGGACTTGGGTCCAGCCAGTGCTGATGCTGCCATTTCTTAATCCTTATCAGATGAGGAGTATGATTTCGAAAAGAATTTGGACGAAATGGAGAAGGCAAAGCGCTGCTGCAGAGAAAAAGATTCCACTCCCATAGAAAACAGACTGTCCATGTTTCAGCAAAATTTTTCACTTGCTGTCAAAGTAGAAGAGTTCAATCGTTCATCAAAACTAACTGTGCACGAGGCAATTCCTTTATACCCTGAAATTGCTAGAGATGTTGCCCATGTGTTTACTGCTTTAACACCAACCCAAGTTAGTGTAGAGAGGTTGTTCTCTAGCCTTACAATAATTAGGTCAGATTTGAGGTCATCTATGAAGGAGGATCTGATGAAGGCGATACTATTTCTCAGAACAAATTCATAAACTGCACAAATATTATTCAGTACGTTCTTGTTGAAAACGGTTTATTTTCTACTTACTGCATAGTGTATAATAAATTGTAAATATGCAAAAAATTTTGTTCTAAAGTTGTACTCCAATAAATATATTTTATGTTCTATCTAAATGGCTTGATTATTGCATCATAATAATGATTAAAAGCCTGATGTTACCATTTTACTACAGTAAATGTATCACTTAAACATGAGCGATGTATGAGGGAGTCGGAGTTGTGGAGTCGGTGTCATGGAAATTGAGGAGTCGGAGGTTTGGCTTACCGACTCCACAGCCCTGATTTCAATAATAAAATTAGGTAGTTCTCCTTCACATATTCGTTTTTCCAGTACATGTGGCATCCGAGTTTTATACAGATACCACACATACCAATTATAACTTAAGTTGCTAATGCACATGTCCGTGTTTTTACACAGATCGTGTGTCTGTGCAAGGCCTTCTCCACACGTCCATTTTTCATGTCTGTATGCGGTCCGTTTTTTAAGGACTGCAAGTACAGACACAAGCATACCAATTGTGCGCACAGGTCAGTTTTTCAGTGTGAAAAACCCACAGACATGTTAGGTTTTTACGTGCACCATGGACAAAATATGTGCTGCAGACGTGTACACTGATCACATCCATGTGTCAAATACCGGCACCTGGGAAAAGCAGTAGAGTTTGTGCTTAACAGCGCACTCATCAATGTCGCCTGATCTCCTTAAGCTCAGCACGACCAGGCGACAATGATGGGAGTTGTATTCAGCACCCGCTGTGTACTACGTACACTACCGTTCAAAATTTTGGGGTCACCCAGACAATTTTGTGTTTTCCATGAAAACTCATACTTTTATTAATCAAATGAGTTGCCAAATGAATTTAAAATCTAGTCCAGACATTGACAAGGTTTGAAAACAAGATTTTTATTTGAAATAATAATTTTATCCTTCAAACTTTGCTTTCGTCAAAGAATGTTCCCTTTGCAGCAATAACAGCATTGCTGACCTTTGGCATTCTAGCAGTTAATTTGCTGAAGTTATCTGGATAAATTTCACCCCATGCTTCCAGAAGCCCGTCCCACTAGTAGGTTTGGCTTGATGGGCACTTTTTGCGTATCACACGGTCAAGCTGCTCCCACAACAGCTCAATGGGGTTGAGATCTGGTGACTGCGCTGGCCACTCCATTACACATAGAATACCAGCTGCCTGTTTCTTCTCCAAATAGTTCTTGCATAATTTGGATGTGTGCTTTGGGTCATTGTCCTGTTGTAGGATGAAATTGGCTCCAATCAAGCGCTGTCCACAGGGTATGGCATGGCGTTGCAAAATGGAGTGATAGCCTTCCTTATTCAAGATCCCTTTTACCTTGTACAAATCTCCCACTTTACCAGCACCAAAGCTACCCCAGACCATCACATTACCTCCACCAAGCTTGACAGATGTGCATCAGGCACTCTATCAGCATCTTTTCAGTTGTTCTGCGTCTCACAAATGTTCTTCTGTGTGATTCAATCACCTCAAACTTGGATTCATCTGTCCATAACATTTTTTTCCAATCTTCCTCTGTCCAATGTCTGTGTTCTTTTTCCCATATTAATCTTCTCCTTTTATTAGCCAGTCTCAGATATGGCTTTTTCTTTGTCACTCTGCCCTGAAGGCCAGCATCCCGGAGTCGCCTCTTCACTGTAGACATTGACATTCTGCGTGTACTATTTAATG
This sequence comes from Oophaga sylvatica, assembly GCA_033576555.1. Classification (NCBI taxonomy): domain Eukaryota; kingdom Metazoa; phylum Chordata; class Amphibia; order Anura; family Dendrobatidae; genus Oophaga; species Oophaga sylvatica. Next base: position 61,214,747 of record JARQOD010000001.1, on the reverse strand, counting down.
AAGCAGCCAGTTGAGAACTTGTGAGGCATCGATTTCTCAAACTACAGACTCTAATATACTTGTCTTGTTGCTCAGTTGTGCAGCGGGGCCTCCCACTTCTCTTTCTACTCTGGTTAGAGCCTGTTTGTGCTCTACTCTGAAGGGAGTAGTACACACCGTTGTAGGAAATCTTCAGTTTTCTTGGCAATTTCTCACATGGAATAGCCTTCATTTCTAAGAACAAGAATAGACTGTCGAGTTTCACATGAAAGTTCTTTTTTTCTGGCCTTTTGAGAGTTTAATGGAACCAACAAATGTAATGCTCCAGATTCTCAATTAGCTCAAAGGAAGGTCATGTTTATAACTTCTCTAATCAGCCAAACTGTTTTTCTGCTATAGCCAATCAGTGGGCTCAGTAGATCAGAGCGGCTTGTACCATCAGCTAAGGCTGAGCCGCTGAGCTCAGTTATTTGCTGCAGGGCTGTCAATGTCACGTCAGCGCTGCAGACCATAACAGACCCCAGAGGCAGTGGCGCAAACCAGGGAATGGAAAGTACAACAAAGTTTGTATGTTTTTAAAACAAGCTATTCCAAGGTAAAGAGGTTTTCCAAAAACAAAAAACCCTTTAAAGAGTTTATCTTTAAATATTATAGTGCAGCTTTCAGATGATGTACCATAATGCACAGTTTTCTGTGTATACCGTTATAATGTGGTATGTTCAGCCATAATACATTCTTTACCTATTTGACTTGCCATGATTATAATTTACCTTGCGATCATATAAACTTAGAGGACACTACAAAAGGGTAATTACTATCCAGATCCCGAAAAGGTCAACCAAAACAAACAAACATCCACTCGTACTGAAAACTAATTTAATAACTAAAGTTAAAACCGCAGTATAGTTCAGGACATTATTCAGCCTCCCAGAAGTCGGTTGTGGTTTACATGTTTATAGCACATGATTATGCCCTTGTATTCTAATCTCAAGAGGACACAACGTAACGTAATAATATGAAAGAACACAGAAGGTCTCCAATACCCGTAATTTTTTATAATGTCAGCGCGTGGAGGCCTTGCCCTCTCTTTAGTGTAACAGACACCAACAAGTGTGACTAATTTACATTTAATCAAAGAGAAGGGGAAGGAGACACTGTCATTTACTTCCATGACATTTATCTTGACATTGCAATCAGATGCATCATTAAGATGTTGAAAAATGCAATTTATTTCTGGTAGCAGAAATTTCAAGGAAGTCGTGTAATTTCACTTAAATTAGTTTCTTTGGGTGCGGGCAGTTACAGTATCCAAAGACGTAGTACATAAGGTTAAAGGGTCAAGCATCTCCACAATCCTTTCCTTAGACGTGGTTATTAAATACAGACAGGGAGGATAGCCTTGGGATTTTATGCTAAAATGCCCATAAAAAAAGTGATCAATCCAATAATTTTAAGAATTAAATTGCACAATAGCATGGAAGTTGTTTCATTGTTCAGTTGTGATCATATTTCAGTACAAAATCCTATTAGATTAATTCCCCAAGACTATACAAGCTCAGATCTAATATAGTTCTCGTGAGAGCAGAAATACTAGTTATATAGTACGGTTTATTGACAGACATTTAAGTGGTATATTTTGTAAGACAAAATTATGTATGGCAACAGTAAATTTAGGCAATTTTGCTAGGGGTGCTTTATTTAATAATAAAAAAAAAAAAAAAAATAAACTAATCTGATGGGTAGCACCAGTTTTTGTGGTATTTAAAGAGGAATTATCACTTGCTTGAAAAAAAAATAAATAAAATAAAAAATTCTCTGAGTTCCCCTGATTCTGCTGCTTTTTTCTGTTTTGAATTGTGTCACTTGATTGCAGAAATATTCACCTTTATTGTTTTTGAAGAGCAGTATGTGAAATCTCTGCTTGTAGTTCAACTTTAGACATGCGTTCTCACACGTTCCTTCTAGATGCTGCCAACCACAGTTTGGCAGCCTCTAAAACAGATAGACCAACTAGCTGATTAGTATTGTTAGATACAGCTCATCTCTGCGTGGTGTGCTTTTGTTGATACAGCCTGCAGGTGAGAAGTGCTGATGCACAATAAAGCTGGTGAGGCTCCAGACGTACTTGATAAAGTCTCATGATGGTTTGAAGTCCAGCACATAGTGATTTAAAATCCAATAATCTTTATTGTAAATATATTAAACACGGATTTTGGTAAGAACTTACCTGTAAAATCCTTTTCAGCGAAGAAGGAAGGGAGACACACTAGTCATTACTAGTGGGTAGGCGGAGCCCAATAGGATAGAAACACCTCAGATTAAAGTGTTGACAGGCCCCTCCAGCTTATAGGGCTCCTCCTATCCAGCTCTCCAGTCGTACCCAAGCTAAGGAAGAGCAAATATCACCAGCGGAGCAACATAACCCCTTCTGAAGGATTTCAGAGAGAAAAACAAGGAGACAAGTTATGCATATAACAGAAAAAAACCACACAGTCTCAGGTACTACTCACTGAACCTGACCACTGCGATGAGCTGGCAATGCTGGAACAGACCTTAGCGCGCCGACCTCAGCCCAGATAATCGCTATCAGAGAAGGGTCACGCCGCATCTGAAAAACACAACAACACACTTCTGCCATGGGAGGGATGTGTGTCTCCCTTCCTTCTTCGCTGAAAAGGATTTTACAGGTAAGTTCTTACCAAAATCCGTGTTTCAGCAGCAGATGAAGGAAGGGAGACACACTAGTCATTACTAGTGGGACGTCCCAAAGCAGTCCAAAAATAAGGGTGGGCAAATAAAACAAAAGAGGCAGATACCCAACAACCTAAATAAATGCGCA
>JARQOD010000001.1:61143284-61211829 GCA_033576555.1 Oophaga sylvatica | reverse complement strand
GGGAGTAAGGCTACTTTAGATCTCCTTTCTCGCCGGTTTTGGTGGCCTAATGCTAATAAAGATGTTATAACTTTTGTCGCGTCATGTGGGGTGTGTGCTCGCTCTAAAACCCCTCATACCCGTCCGTCTGGGACCCTTTTACCCTTGAAACTTCCGGAGCGTCCATGGACTCATTTATCTATGGACTTCATTACGGACCTTCCTCCGTCGTCAGGGAATACTGTCATACTGGTGGTTGTTGACAGGTTCAGTAAAATGGCACATTTCGTTGCTCTTCCTGCACTCCCTAATGCTAAAACTCTGGCGCAGGTGTTCATTAGGGAGATCGTTAGACTTCATGGGTTGCCTTCTGATGTGGTGTCAGATAGGGGGTCTCAGTTTGTGTCCAAATTTTGGAGGGCATTTTGTTTACGTCGGGGGATGCAATTGTCATTTTCCTCGGCTTTTCATCCGCAGACCAATGGTCAGACAGAGCGTCTGAATCAGAGCTTAGAGACATATCTCCGGTGTTTTGTCTCAGAGAACCAAGAGGACTGGTCTTCTTTCTTGCCTCTGGCAGAGTTCGCTCTTAACAACAGGCGGAGCGAGTCCACTGGTAAGTCCCCGTTTTTTGGGGCATATGGTTTTCATCCCCAGTTTTGTACTTTCAATGGGGGGGGCCCTTCTGGGGTTCCTGAGGAGGAGCGTTTCTCGTCGTCACTTGCTTCTGTGTGGAGAGGTGTATTGAATAATCTGAGTGCGATGGGGAACCGTTACAAACGTATGGCTGATAGGAGGAGAGTTTCTGGTCCAGATCTGAATGTGAACGATCTGGTATGGTTGTCTACCAGGAATATAAAACTTAAAGTGCCCTCCTGGAAACTGGGTCCCAGATTCATCGGGCCGTACAGGATCAGTTCCATAATTAATCCTGTGGCATTTCGTCTGGACCTCCCTCCTACGTTTAAAATTCATAATGTGTTCCACAAGTCATTACTTAAAAGGTATGTGGCACCAGTCATACCGTCACCTCTACCTCCTCCTCCTGTGTTGGTCAATGGTAACTTGGAATTTCAAGTATCAAAGATCATTGACTCACGTCTGAATCGCCGGTCCCTTCAGTACTTGGTGCATTGGAAGGGGTATGGTCCAGAGGAGAGGACGTGGGCCCGTGCGTCTGATGTTAACGCAGATCGTTTGGTTCGGACCTTCCACAGAACTCACCCGGGCAGGCCTGGCCCTGAGGGTCCGGAGGCCCCTCGTAGAAGGGGGGGTACTGTCATGTGTGCATTGCCACGAAGATCGTCGCGGTTGCACATTTTGACTTCTCACAGCTGAGCTGCTGTTTCTTTGTGTTTGGCAGCTAGGGAGTTAATTCTGTCTGTGCTCGGTGCTGGGACTGGGTGCAGTTTCTCCCGGCTGCAATTGATTATTTGTTGATTGGTTTCCTTTAAATTCCTGGTTGTCTGCTTGGGGAGTTGCCAGTGAAACCTTCATGCAGACCACAGATAGGAATGAATCTGTATAGACTTTAGTTGTGAGCTCCTTAGTTGTTCTGGGCTCAACTTGGTTAGAGTTTATTTCCCAGACCATTTATGTTCCTTTGGTGTTTGAGTGTGTATGCAAGCGAGTGTTATCCTGTCTGTCTTATATGTCTAATCTGTGTATTTAGCTAAGATCAGCCCATATCCCTTTGGTGGTAGTCAGGATCCTTCTTAGGACTGATTACAGGGTTCAGGGTCTGATAGGAGACAGGGTTAGGTTGGTGACTTGGACCTCTGAACCATTATCAGTACCTCCAAGGTGAGGGATTAGTTAGGACCCCAGTTTAGGGTCAGGTTAGATCCCGGTCCACCTCTTTCCTGTTTCAGCTCATCTAGTCCTCAAGATTAACCCTGAGTTCAGCAGATATCGTGTCAGGTAAATCTATTCTATACTTACATGCTGATGTTGCTATACTAGTTGTTGTATAGACTGTTGTTCCTGTATTAATAGTTTACTGACATTGTATACATATCATTAGACAGCGTGACAGACAGTACCTCCTGCGCTGTGGGTGTGAGAGGGTCAAGCTTCTGCCCTGACAGGTAGAAGCGACTCACCCAGCTGGCCGCGGTGTAGTGTCTTCCTTTCGGTCGGTCGGGGGGAGCGGAGAATGAGGTGCCCGAGGAGGCCTTCAGTAATGGCCGCCGCGCTAGAGGAGAGAAGCCGGAAGAGAAAAAGGCAGGGAAAAGCGCGCGCTCAGAGCGCTTCCTGCCCGCGAAAAAATGGAAAAGCGTGAAGCCACGCCCCCCCGCCGGTTTCAAAAAAAGCGTGCGACTCACTCCGCTCCCGCTCCCATGTCCTGCAGGTATCCACCTGCGGACAAAAGTACACAATCACCACACATGAATACATGTAGCAGCGGCTGCCGCAGCGGCCGCTGAAGCACCCAAAACACATTAAGATGTGGAGTACTCACCCAGCTGAGCGCCACAGGGACCCCTCAGAGATTTGTGGGGCTGTGCCCGTAGCTTCCCCCCAGGGCGGGGAACGCAGTGACCCCAGAAGCGCAGTTTGCGTCCCCGCCAGGGAAGCAATCCTCATCCCCCAGGGCCGGCAGGGTTCTGCAGGGACCACCTTACAGGGTAATACAGATCCGCCAAGGGAGAGGTGGGGGTCCAGCAGCGCTGAGACCCCTGAGACCTCTAGACCATGGCGGTCCAAGTCTCTGTCCGACTAAAATAAAAAAAATTTCTGAGGAGCTGCTTCCAGCAGCGACTATCCTCTGTGACCTCAAATTTTAGACTGGAGAGCTGGAGTAGGAGGAGCCCTATAAGCTGGAGTGGCCGGTCAATCTTTTTTAATCTGAGGTGTTTCTATCCTATGTGGGCTCCGCCTACCCACTAGTAATGACTAGTGTGTCTCCCTTCCTTCATCTGCTGCTGAAAATATAGAAGATACAGAAGAGTTTTTGTGACGCGTTTGAGTCAACCAACTTGAAACATGTCAGAAAAACTGTTTTGTACCTTCTATAATTTAAAGGATTTACAATAAAGATTATTGGATTTTAAACCACCATGCTAAATCAGCTATCGCGCTGTGATTGGCAGTGTCTGGCATGGAGGGATGAAAGCATACGCTCTCAGAGAAGATTTTTGAAGAAACATCCAGTTGCACTAACAAGCAGAGATTTCACATATTGTTCTCCAAAAGCAAAACATGTACCGTAAATATCTCTGAAATGGGGAAGAGGCAGCACAAAATGGAATTAGTGTCAGAGTCAAGGGATTTTTACAAGGTAGATCTAACTCTTTTTTTAGCAACTGACTATTGCTCCCTAAACATGTTTTAAAACTGGCAAATTTGGCATAGTATATCAACTCTATCTAGAGTAATTTTTATAGTGGGGTGGAAAATGTAACATGTAGTTTTCAGGCTTATTCACATTTCCATATCACAGCTCCATACTATTTTCAAGAGTTACTGAGAAGTATATTGGGTCATATTGTACCTATGCAGGCCTACCCTACCATTTCATTTGGAGTCATATAAAGCTTATTTCTGTTAGTTTGTGATGGAAAATTATTTTATTTTATTTTACATTTTCAAATGTTTAATTCTGAATGAATCCTACAAAAATCCTACAAAACTGGTGTTCCAGATATACAATTTTGTGGTCAGGGTTATAGAAGCATAGAATATTGATTTTCTGACACTGCTTCTCATCTTCCAACCAACTAATTCCAATCTGTGCCCCTTGTCCTTGTGTTGAATAGCTCATTAAGACACTTCATTCCTTAAAATATGTAAGGCAATAACCTAATAAGAGGTTTTAATCATATCCGCCTTTACATTTTTTCTACCAAGTAATGTACCGTATATTTATCTCCCAATGAGTTTTTACCTAACCTCTTCCTCACATGGATAATTTCCATTTTTAACCCTACTTCTTCAAAGAGCTATAACAAAAATATCTATGTGGACAGAAAAATGAAGTCTTTGTTTATTGTGGGACGAGTTGCACTTTTGGCTTACACCATTCACTTTACCATAGCATTCTGGAAAATAGGGAAAAAAATACTGGAAAAAGTGAAGTGAAATTGCGGTAAAACCTCCTCACAATTCTGACATTGTTTTTATATTGTGTGGGAAAAATGACCAGGATATATGATTTTTCTCATCAGTACGATTACGGCGATACCAAAGATGTCCAGTTTTTTTTCCCATTATTTTTGTGGTAACAAAATAAATAAATCAGAAATTAAAAAAAAAAATTTTTGATTGTGTTGTCATTTTCCAAGACCTGTAACATTTTACTTTTTCAGTTCACACAGATTTGTAAAGGCTTATTGTTTTGTGGGGCTAGTTGACGTCTCTACACTGTTTGCATAATTATTAGGCAAGTTGTATTTGAGAGGATTCTTTTTATTACTGAACAACTATGTTCTCAATCAACCCAAAAGACTCATAAATATCAAAGCCTAATTATTTTGGAAGTTGGAGTGTTTTTTTTAGATTTGGCTATCTTAGGATGATATTTGTGCAGGTAACTATTACTGTGCAGAATTATTAGGCAACTTAATAAAAAACAAATATATACCCATCTCACTTGTTTATTTTCACCAGGGAAACCAATATAACACAAAATTTACAAATACACATTTCTGACATTCAAAAACAAAAAAAATGAGTGACCAATAGTGTTGAGCGATATTGCTCGATATCTAAAAATATTGTATCGAAATTGTATCGCCGATAGCACTAAATATCGTCGATATCCGATTTCGATACCGGAAGTCCCATGTAAGTCTATGGGAACAAAATATCGCAACAAAAAAAACCCTTTCTTTCGTTGTAAACACAAAATATACACACATAGAATACATATATATATATATATATATATATATACATGTCATTGTGACATATATATACATATATTTATAGTTTATACACTTCTACATAGTAAAATCGACTCTAATTCAATTGCCGGGTAAAGACGTGACATACCCCATAGAAGTCGACGGGCTCGGTGCCGAGTACCCCGAAAACCTCTGGCTCTGTGCGACTCAACTTGGGCGTCACGAACAGGATTCTGTAGCTCGCTATAAGCGAGTCCTGTGTGCCTGAATTGCACTGGTTTTGTGCTTGAGAATTGCTAAAATCATCAGAGAATGTATTTGCCATTTTTCCGCCATATCTGCGTCACGACGAGGCACTGGTGAAGAAGAAGGGCGTGCTCTTCGTGGGTGTCACTCACTCAGTGGCGTGAAAACGATGGCCGCCCACTGTAAATGGTACTGCAATGTAACATCGTGCCCCACAGCTCTGGAGTTCCGCCTCCTCATCCTCCTCAGTGTGCGGAAACTAACACGAAGGTCCCGCCTCCCTACAAAAGAGGGGCCCTCTCCAGATATGACACATGTGACTTGGCAGAGATGGCTAATGGACACGACGAGCAGAAGTGGGAAGGGATGGAGCAGTCAGAGCTCTCCCCCCACGGAAGCGACCCGATCGCCACAGAATCACCGTTGGGCACCCGGCCTGTAAACCCTCCTACGCTGCAAGAAGCGGCGGATACCCTAAGAGGCCTGGCCCGGCACCGGGAGGAGGTCGCCAGGATGGAAGCCAGCTGGCGTGCCCTAAAAATAAACTTGGAGCGGCGCCAATCCCTCTTACCTGAAGTGTCTGTACCGGAAGGTGAGGCACCCGTTCTAGTAGAGGAGTCCTTGCAATGTGATCCGGTTGACGTTGTCGCAGTGGAGGCACCCGTTCCTGCAAAAACCGCAGCACCGTCAGCAGCACCCCAGATCCCGCTGTCTGCCCCCGTCGCTGAGACAGAAGAAGCGACACCCGTCCTCATGGAGGAGGCCGCGCAGGCACCAGAGCACTACCTGCCTGTACCGGAGCCCCGACTGTCATCTGATTTAGAGCCGTCTGCTTCGTCCGCAGGGGAGCGCCGCCAGGACTGGGGGGCGACAGGAGAGCTGCCGCAAACCGGATACTGTAAGCTGCAGTGGAGTGGTGGAGACATGGAGCAACTGGTGGAGGAGAATTACAACCGGCGTCAGGAGGAAGAGTGGAGACGTTGGGAGCGGGAAGCAGAGCGACAAAGGGAGCAGCGAGAAACCCTAAAACTTCGCCAACGTCATCTGGAGAAGGACCGGGCAGATAAGGACCGGATGAGAAAGGATAAAGGAACCCTGAGTGAGCCGCGGCGTAAGGGTGCAGTACGGAGCTTTAAATTGAAAGGTGGTTGGGGCTTCATCAAGGAGCCTGGACTTTATTTAGAAGTCTTTGTGACCCGGCGGGACGTGGAGGCTCACCTCCCAGAAGGACACCCGGGGAGGGACCTGTTGCCAGGAGACTTGGTGACTTACACCCGACACTGGGGTTACAATGGGTGGTACGCCCTAAATGTTACCAGGTGCGACCCCTACTCCCCAGTGTGTCAGGAACCTGTGAGACCCTCGAAGCCTTCAGCCTCCCACATCCAGGCCTCTGCAAAAGTGCCCACCCCACGCCGTAAATCTCCCCAGCCTCCCTCAGTGGTCTCCTCAGCAGCCCCAGCTATGGACATGATAAGTATAGCTGGCCCGTACCCGGCGCCTGTTAGGCACCCTGGGGTTCGTACAGTCCGGGACATAGGGCTCCAGACCCGGAGGGAGATGAAAGAGGTGGCCACACAGACCCAGATAGCGGGTCACGACGTCACTGTACAGGCCACACGACGTCATCAGGTCCTGGTGGTCCTTGGTGCCTCGGATGTTTGGCAATCTCAAGAAGAGTACCAGGTGGTACCTGGAAGAGGCCAGCCAAAGAAGTCTAAATAACCCGTACAGGGTCCCTGTATGTAAATAGTTAACTTGTTTATGTACCCGGACGGGTGAATGTTCCTAAAAAAGTTTTTTAATTTAATAAAAAAAAAAAAAAAACACAGTTTTCATTTCTTTTATTACTGTCTCATCCTGCGACGCCATCGATCTCCTGTAAAAAATGAAAAAAAAAAAAAAAAAAGTATACCACCTGACCGACGCAGTCCATAGTAACGAGTGTCCCACGACGATCAAGCTCTGCTACATCAGAATGACAGGCAGAGCCTGTCATCCCGGCGCAGCACAGCTGATTACCTGCTTCCCCGGCGGTGACGTCATCGGACTGACTGCTTTACGGCCGGGATTACCCTGCAGTCACTGCAGTTATCGCGAAAAACTGCATGTGACCGCCAGGGAGAAGATAATGGCGGCCATCAAGCAGTCCAGGACGTGACCGCCGGAGATCTTCTGCCAGGTAAGTGCCGCTGACTCCTGACAGACCCGACCGACGGACACTCACAGTGACAGTGACAAATCCGATTCCGGTATTCGATAAGACGAAAATATCGAAACGAATTATCGAAAGGCCGATAGAGCTAATATCGGCCGATAGCCGATATTTGCATTATCGTATCGCTCAACACTAGTGACCAACCTAGTCACCTTTCTTTAGGATGACACTCAGAAGCCTTCCATCCATAGATTCTGTCAGTTGCTTGATCTGTTTACGATCAACATTGCGTGCAGCAGCCACCACAGCCTCCCAGACACTGTTCCGAGAGGTGTACTGTTTTCCTCCCTGTAGATCTCACATGTTATGAGGGACCACAGGTTCTCTATGGGGTTCAGATCAGGTGAACAAGGGGGCCATGTCATTATTTTTTCTTCTTTTAGACCTTTACTGGGCAACCACGCTGTGGAATATTTGGATGCATGTGATGGAGCATTGTCCCCTGCATGAAAATCATGCTTTTCTTGAACGATACCGACTTCTTCCTGTACCACTGCTTGAAGAAGGTGTCTTCCAGAAACTGGCAGTAGGTCTGGGAGTTGAGCTTCACTCCATCCTCAACCCGAAAAGGTCCCACAAGTTCATCTTTGATGATACCAGCCCATACCAGTACCCCACCTCCACCTTGCTGGCGTCTGAGTCGGAGTGGAGCTCTCTGGCTTTTACTGATCCAGCCTCGGGCCCATCCATCTGGCCCATCAAGAGTCACTCTCATTTCATCAGTCCATAAAACCTTAGAAAAATCAGTCTTAACATATTTCTTGGCCCAATCTTGACGTTTTATCTTATGTTTCTTGTTCAAAGGTGGTCTTTTTTCAGACTTCCTTACCTTGGTCATGTCCCTGAGTATGGCACACCTTGTGCTTTTTGAGACTCCAGTAACGTTGCAGCTCTGAAATATGGCAAAACTGGTGGCAAATGGCATCTTGGCAGCTTCACGCTTGATTTTCCTCAATTCCTGGGCTGTTATTTTGAGCCTTTTTTTATCAATATGCTTCTTGCGACCCTGTTGGCTATTTGCCATGAAACGCTTGATTGTTCAGTGATCACGCTTCAAAAGTTTGGCAATTTCAAGACTGCTGCATCCTCTGCAAGACATCTCACAATTTTTGACTTTTCAGAGTCCATCAAATCTCTCTTCTGACCCATTTTGCCAAAGAAAAGGAAGTTGCCTAATAATTAAGCACACCTTATATAGGGTGTTGATGTCATTAGAACACACCCCTCCTCATTACAGATATGCAAATCACCTGATTTACATAACTGTCAGTTTGCTTTCAAGCCTATACAGCTTGGAGTAGGACAACATGTATAAAAAGGATGATGTGCTCAAAATACTCATTTGCCTAATAATTCTGCACACAGTGTATTGATACCATTTTTGGATAGATATGACATTTTGATCGCCTCTTCCCAAAAAATGTAATTTGGGCGTTTTTAATTTTTTCCTGGTTTAAGTGTTTACCAATTGGGTTAATTATTTTTACATTTGCTAGAAGGTACTTTTCTGCAATTGGCGATACCACGTATGTGCAATTTATTATTTTTATTAGTAGAAAAGGAGGGGGGTTTGAACTATAATTTAAAACTAAAAAATCATATTTTTTACAACTTTTTTTTTACTTTTCACTGTATTTATTCGTCCCCTTAGAGGACTTGAAACTGCAATCGTCTAATTTCAATCTTCTAGAGGCAGGTGCTGGCTGTAACACACAGCCATTACCTGGTGGGTACGGGGTGAGATCACCCTATAAACCCGCTCCATACACCAGCTATGACTTGCACCGTACATGCATCATGCACTGGGGATCCTCAGAGGAATGGTCATAACAGGTTAATATAAACAGAACTCAAAGTTGCAATCCAGATTGATTGGTTGAGAATTTTCCATGACTTAAATCAGAAAAGTTATCATTTTTTTATTAATTGAAATATACCATTTGGGTACTCTGACACAAAAAGAAATGGCCATTGTTAGTAAGAGACAGTGGAAAAGATTACATTTCACCCAGAAGGGACAAATTGATGATAAAAGGTCAGTTTAAATACTTACTATTAATTGTGTAAGTCTATTAATTGTGTAACACTTAGTTCATATTTTATATTATAGCTTGATGATTTAACTACTGTACGATTCTTTTTAAAAACTTGAAAAAGGTCATGTCTAGAGACGTAATAAAAAAATGTGTTACATGTATATTTAAAAAGGTGTTAAAATATTGTTTCATTTAATTTAGCATTAAACTTATGCATGATTAGGATGAGTCTGTATAAAAAAAAACCCAAAAATCACACTTTGATATAAGATCCTACGGAGATCCCAACTTGAATACCTAAACAAATGTAACCAACACAAGTAACACATGCATTTTTTTAAAAACTTTATTACATATAGCCACTGTAGCACAGAACTTCTCTGTGGGGGCAGCCATGTTTTGATTGCTATACACAAACTATAATAAAAACAATGAATAGAGACCCTGCAGTAAGTAAATAAATAGCAGTACTACATGTAAAAACCATAGAGTACTTAGTTTGATTTGTTTTTTTCTTAAAAAAGCATAAAAGTTAGTCCACTGTGACAAGGTGTACCAAATCATCATGGTACCTAACTCCGTGTGTAACCACAGTGTGAATGTGCATCTACACATTGCATTTATACCTACAGGTGTGCTGGCCAATGTTTAACGTTTTCGGTTAGGAATGGTTTGATTGACCAGCATCAGAGGAGAAAAACCGAACGCCTACAGTCATTCTGTGGTATACACCGACTTGGCTGAAGGGAAAATTAGCAATTTTGCTTCAGAGGCACAAAAGGAAAATTAAAAACTGTTCCAGAATCAGTGGAGCACCGTCCAATTAAGAAGGAACTCCGTTCAAATAAAAAAAATCCAAACAAAGGACCTCTTTATGCAACAGAGTAAAGAACAGTGAGTCACAATTCCTGCATAAAGATGTGAGAGACTGATAAAGTCATACAGAAAAACGATTACCTGTTATCACTGCTAAAGGTGGTTCAACAAGATACTGATTCATAGGGTTTACTTAATTTTACACACTTAGCTTCTGCATTTTGCCCTAGTTTTTCTTAAATAAATCTAATATATAATTACCAATAAACTCTGTCACAACTTCTGGCGCTTGTGTCGCTTCCACAATGCACCGCGGCCGAAACTACGCCAACCGCCATATTGGAACACACGCAAGTTATGGGTATTCTGATATGGCGGCCGGGATTCATATCCCCCGCCAAAGCCGCGCGGCACCGCTCATTGGCTGAGCCGCCCGGCGGCTGAGCCAATGAGCGGCGCGGGATTCAAATCCCCCGCCCGCTGAGCCAATTAGAGGTGCCGCGCGGGATTTGAATCACCCGCCAAAGCCACGCAGCACCGCTCATTGGCTCAGCCAATAAGCGGCGCGGGATTCAAATCCCCCACCCCGCCGGCTCCGCCAATGAGCGGCGCGGGATTTAAATCCCCCGCCAAAGTCGCGCGGCACCGCTCATTGACTGAGCCGCCTGCCGACGGTCACTGTAACGTTTTTTTTTTTTTTAGCGGACCCGCCTGATAGTGCCTGAAGCGCGCATCAGGCGGCCGGAAATAAGTGCATGGTACCGGACCAGTCTTTTGTGCAATCCGTCAAAAGACTGATCTGGATTCTGGAAACCAAGGTCTCTCAGTCTCTCTCTCTCTCTCCTCGCTCCGGACATGCGTAAAAGGTCACGTCGGATCCGGCAAGAAAAGTGATCCGTTGCATCAGATTATTCAAAATCAGCGCCGATCCGTCCTATCAGGTATACGACGGATTAGGCCTGACACAAAAAACCTGATGTGTGAAAGTAGCCTAAGGATACACAGATGTTCATATCACCACACTCCCGATGCAATAGCATTGGGCCTGTTTCTAGTATATTATTATAATTTGTCATGTGTTAATGATACAGGTTGTATTTACCTAACAAAATATTATTGTTACTATCATTATTATTATTATGTCCTGATACATAAAACCACAAAATTCAAAAGAGGGAGTAATTAGCACTGAATTAGATATATACAGTTATATAAAAAACTAACAGCTGTGGCCCTTCAAGAAATCAGAGGGAGGTAGGGGAATTAGAAGTACAGTATGGAAAAAACACTTTTTGTTTGCTGACTTCCTCCATGATGGAAGTAGTTATACAAGCAGAAATGTAACATGGAATAATGTTATACTACAAAGCCGCAACATAAATAGGCTGCAGGAAGCAGCAGTAAAACTGTAACAGGTTTCTCTCAGTGTGGAAGATTTGCCTTAATCTTTATCAAAAGCTATAGCTTTTACTTGTAGCAGATTAACCCTTTATAAGCAGCCATGTCCTCTTCTAGCAGATTAACCCTTTATAAGCATCTATGTCCTCCACTAGCAAATTAACTCTTTATAAGCAGCCATGTGCTCCTCTCATGGATCAATCTTTTACAAACAGCAACAAACTTCTCATTTTGGTAGGTACATCAGTGGTCCCCAACCTTTTTTGCACCAGGGACAGGCTTCAAGCAAGACCACACTTCCATGGCCCAGCAGGGTGGGGATGGAGCTGGGGCAGGGGCGGGGCTTTGGTCATATGGGGGCGGGGCTATGGACGGAGTTGTAGTATGTATAGCAAGATGGTCCCACACAAATTATCCCCCATGTATAGTATGATGGCCCCACAAAGTACTGATTGATTATATATTATATATATATTATACTGTTATATCTCGAGTATAAGCTGAGGCACCTAATTTTGCCACGGAAAACTGGGTAAGCTTATTGACTCGAGTATAAGCCGGGTATGCATTGTCCCCCATTCCTATCCCGGTATGTGTGGTTCCCCCCCCGTCCTGTCCAGTCGGTGTGCCCTTGCTGTATCATGCTCCCTCCCTCTGTATGCATGCTCCCCCTCCCATCCTTATACATGGCTCCGCTCCCACCTTCTCATCCTGTATACATGGCTCCGCTCCCCCCTCCCATCCTGTATACATGCTCCCTCTCCCCCATCCTTGTATACATGGCTCAGCTCCCACCCTCCCATACTTGTATGCATGGCTCCGCTCCCACCCTCCATCCTTGTATGCATGACTTCGCTCCCACCCTCCCAACCTAGTATGCATGGCTCCGCTCACCCTGCCTCCCATCCTTGTATGCATGGCTTCGCTCCCACCCTCCCATCTAGTATACATGGCTCCGCCCCCCCTCCCATCCTTGTATGCATGCTCCGCTCCCACCCTCCCATCCTTATATACATGGCTCTGCTCCCTCCCTCCCATCCTAGTATGCATGGCCCCCCTGTCCCATCCTCTATGCATGGCTCTGCTCCCCCCTCCCATCCTTGTATACATGTTTCTGCTCCACCCTCCCATCCTAGTATACATGGCTCCGCTCCCCACCTCCCATCCTTGTATGCATGCTCCGCTCCCACACTTCCATCCTTGTATACATGGCTCCGTTCACTCCCTCCCATCCTAGTATACATGGCTCCGCTCTCCCCCTCCCACCCTTGTATGCATGGCTCTGCTGTGCTCCCCCGTCCTCCCCCATCATACTTACCCTCCATCGCTGAACTTCCCTGCATCTGTATCCCGGCGCGTCAGCTTCTTCCTCTGCGGTACGGTCACGTGGTACCGCTCATTAAGGTCATGAATATGGACGCCACGCCTATGGGAGTGGAGTCGCGTCCATATTCATGACCTTAATGAGCAGTACTACGTGACTGCTCAGCACAGGATGAAGCTGTTGCGCCGGGACAGGGATGCAGGGACGGAAGGGGAGTATCGATGACTTCTGGAAGCTGGCGGTTGCAACTGTCACTACAGTGCTACCTGGCCAGCATTCTGAGCCGTGGCTCTGCGGACTGGCAACAGAACTGCAATGGCCCGGTGGTTGGGGACCCCTGGGCTACATCATACCCGGGGACATCCTATTACATGGCTGATAAATAATACTGTTCTATAGGTAATAAAGTTTAAGCTCCTGCTAGGAGCTATAGAAAAATGTTACCGGATTAGAGTTTTTAGAATTTGCTACACATAAGGATACATTGTAAAACTGAGAATTAATTCAGCATGTTGGTAATGAACAAAATTGATAAACTGGTTTATCTATTATATTCAATAGACCAGGGAGTAGCTCAAAAATTGAAACATGCAAATTTATCTTTAAACAGTGAATTCTGCCAGCTATTTATCACTCAAATGCTGCATATTCCTTAAAGTTGGATATTTAGTATCTCCCAGGAAAGAGACTCTTACCATTCTGTGCCCAATATGGTAAAATAAAAAGAAAACATGTGTCTCTAAGGCCATGATCACATGTTCAGTATTTGGTCAGAATTTTACATCTGTAATTAATTGTAAGCAAAACCAAAAACCAAAACCAGGAGTGGAACAATCAGAGGAAAAGTTCACTGCTCAAAAAAATAAAAGGGAACACTAAAATACGACATCCCAGATATCAATGAATGAAATGTCCCAGTTGCAAATCTTTAATCATTACATAGTGGAATGCGCTGCCATCAATGTAAATCAAAATTAATATCCCATGGAGGTTTGGATTTGTAATGATACTCAAAATCAAATTGGAAAATCAAATTACAGGCTGATCCAACTTCAGTGGAAATTCCTGAAGACAAGGAAATGATGCATCAGAAGGAATCCAGGGCCCACTGCACCTGAATATGGTCTCACAATGAGTCTGAGGATCTCATCCCAGTACCTAATGGCAGTCAGGGTACCTCTGGCTAACACATGGAAAGCCCTCCAAATAAATGTCTCCCCACACCATTACTGACCCACTGCCAGTCATGCTGGAGGATATTGTAGGCAGAACGTTCTCCACGGCGTCTCCAGACTCACTCACATCTGTTACAGGTGCTCAGTGTGAACTGCTCTCATCTGTGAAGAGCACAGGGTGCCAATGTCGAATCTGCCAATCTTGGTGTTCTCTGGCAAATGTCAATCGCTCTGTATGATGTTGGGCTGTAAGCACAACACCCATTTGTGGACATCAGGCCCTCATACCAACCTAATGGAGTCTGTTTCTGATGGTTTGAGCAGACACATGGATGTTAGTGGCCTGCTGAAGGCCATTTTGCAGGGCTCTGGCTATTTGCCTCCTTGGACAAAGGAGAAGGTAGCGGTCCTGCTGCTAGGTTTTTGCTCTTCTACGGCTTCCTCCACGTTTCCTGGTGTACTGGCCTGTCTCTTGGCATCTGCTCCATGCTCTGGACACTGTGCTGACAGACACTGCTATCCTTCTTGTAACAGCTTGCATTGATGTGCCATACTGGATGAGCTGCACTACCTGAGCAACTTCTGTGGGTTGTTAACACCGCCTCATGCTACTGTACAGTACCTCTAAGGGTGAGAGCAATGACAAAATGCAAAAGTGACAAAACAACAGTCAAAAAGGATGAGAACAGAGAAATGGTCTGTGATCACCCCCTGCAGAACCACTCCTTTATAGGGGTTGTCTTGCTAATTGCCTATCATTTCTAGCTGTTGTCTGTTCCATTTGTACAGCAGCAGGAAAAATTGATTCACAATCAGTGTTGCTTAATAACTGGACAGGTTGACTTCACATAAGTGTGATTGACTTCGAGTTACATTGTGTTAAGCGTTCCCTTGATTTTTTTGAGCAGTGTATAATACAAACACATGCACTTCTGAAATTTTTCACCCACTCCTGGTTTTGGCTTACTAATACTGATGTAAAATACTGACCAAATACTGAATGTGTGAACGTGGCCTAATACTGAGGGAGATTATCTGATTTGCTGATGATATATATTTGAGAACAGTCCTACAATTTTATCCATTGTAACATTTTGTGGTTTTCTCAGTACTGCTAGGTCTGCTTATAAGTGTTGAACTTGATCTATCATAGAACATACCGTAACTGTAATGTAACAATAATATTTTTTTTACTTAGCATTGATAATCCTTTTTGGACATGACAGATTTTCCTCTTGGCTCTATGGATATGATTCCCATTTGCATTCATTTTAATGCATTATTCTGAGCACTGCAGGTCTTCGAACAACCTCTGGAATGATAGTTCTTGCCAATCGCCAGCAATTTTTTTTGTCATATTGATTTTTTAGAGAGCAGTTTAAAAAATAAAAACAATTATCTAATTGGTGACTATGGGCAACAAGATCAGTTTTCTCATAAACAGCGCAGATTGATATGGCCTGTTACAAGCAAACATACGATCCCCCATATGGCTCTCATCTCAGTTTCTAATAAAGTAGGAAACTTTGTGGAATAAAAAATTTTCTACTTTAGATGTTTACTGCATCAATTCCTTCAGCAGCTGCTGATCTGAATCTAGAGGAAAGGGCAATTACAATGATGCAAAGCCTGTGGCGGAAATTTGAATTACCAAATTATTAAATCTATTTCTTAATATTCAGTTTTCTTGCTGATGACCTAATGTTGCACGGCATAATAGTTTGGTATCTGACTTAGAAATCAGAAATACATTAAGAGCTTTTGTCAGCTATTAACACCCTAGTGACTACCAAAATGACTTAAAACTGAGATATAAGTGAATAGCATACAAAGCGGGTGTACACTATAGCTAACACCCTGCTGCATCAGTTATGATCGGTGTCGGCAAAGACCATGGTCGGTTAACCCTGTTATGTTTTGGTAGCTGAGGAGGACAGGAACAAAAGACACCAGAGAGGCTGGGACCTAATGGTTTGCAGATCCCTAAACTAACCGCACAACTAGAAGTAGCCGTGGAGCTACCTACGGTGATCCTAGACGCCTCGGCATAGCCGGAGAGTTAGCTACACCTGAAGATAGAAAGAGGAAAGCTAACTGCCCCGAAGTAGAGACCCCAAAGAAATAGGAAGCCCCCAAACATGTAATGACGATTAGACAAGAGGAAAACACGAACACAGACAGAAACTAGAATGAGCAAATGTTGGGGCCCAAATCTGTCTAGAAAGCAAAGTACAGGAGAGAAATTCTGTCTACAACCCAGAAAAACCCTAACAAAAATACCAGCACTTCTGATTACGAAAAACCTGAGACCACACGATCTTAACCACCTATATCAGATCTCTGGTGTGACACAGCTACCCAGCAGTAAAAAATATCACAGGAACAGAGAACAAGTGCAAATACAAAATGAGAACAGGGGCAGCACAAGCCCCCAAAGGGGACCCGGCTGGAGTCCAAGGCAAGACTGCAAAAAGCAAGGAAAATCCAACCACAGAAAAAAAACAGAAAGTCACTTATCTGAATGATAGCAAGAAAGCAAGCTGAAATTCCAACAAAGACCTGGAAGAAACAATTGATTACCGGCGAGGATCATGGGAGGTCAGCTCACTTATATCAGGCCAGTCAGCCCCACCTAACACCCATTCCTCAATTGGTTCAATACCCTCAGCAACCACCGGAGGGAGCCTCAGCTCCGAAGTCGTCTCCAACACATTCACAACATAACCCCTTAGATGCTGCTGTCAATAGTAACTACAGCAATTAGATGGTTAGAGTTTGGGGGCTCCCTCTTTAACCCCATCGGCACCCTGAGATCATGATTGTGTGGTCCTGATAGCTGTCATGGAAATTCACAGCCAAATAACTTTAAGCTATGTTCAAAAGTTGCGTTTTTGCTGCATTTTTAATGAAAATTAAAAGCTGTGTTTTACAGTATAGCAAAAGCTATGTAAAAGCATTTACTACAAAAAATGGTATTTTAGCCCCATTTTTTTTATTTTTACAATTGCACCATACAATTTGTTGTGCAATTTCTCCCGAGTACACCGATATCCAATATGTGGGTGAAAACAACTGTTTGGGTGCACGGCACTGCTCGGAAGGGAAGGAGCGCCATTTGAATTTTTGAAAGCAAAATTTTCTGGAATCATTAATGAACACCATGTCCCGTGTGGAGAGTCCCTGATGTGCCTAAACAGTACAAACCCCCACAAGTGACTCCATTTTGGAAACTAAACATCTCGAGGAATGTATCTAAATGTGTGGTGAGCCCCTTGAAACACCAGGTGCTTCACAGAAGTTTATAACTTGGGCTGTGAAAATAAAAAATCACATCCCCCCAAAAAAAAAGTTATTTTAGCCCCATTTTTTATTTTTACAAGTGTAAACAGGAGAAATTGCACAATACAAATTGTGGTACAATTTCTCCTGAGTACGCGATACCTGTTTGGGTGCACGACAGGACTCAGAAAGGAAGGAATGATGTATCAAAATGTACCAATAAAAATACCCGCCACCTGGGCGTATAGCGAGTTCAATAGCTAGTTTCCTATAGTGAGTCAGCAGAGTTACTCTGGACTCCATCTGGCCTCTATTTAGCGGTGTCCTTTTCAGAAGTGCACAAAATAGCAGCAGATGGCACTTTTGTGCACACCTAAAAAGATGGACACCGTCGGATCACAGGGCAGACAGTGTCCACAGTGCCTCCATCTGCCTCCTTATAGGGAATCTTCCACTGGGGGGGTCTGTCTGAATCACGATTTTCAGATATTTACAATAAAACACTGGTGTAAGCGCTCAGCGCAGAGTGCAGGATAAATGTGAGCCAAACCTTACTGCAATCTTTGGGAGGCAGAATGAAAACATCAACATCAGGTGAAGAATTGGATTTTATTTATTTTTACGCCTTTCCTCGTGTGGTATAAGTGACTAGGCGACTTTATTCTTCGGGTCGGAGCTGTTACAGCGATACCAGATTTATATAGTTTGGCTGCTGTCACACACTAAAAAGCGCTTTTTATTGCAAAAGTAGTTTCTGCATTGCCATAATTTGAGAGCTAGAATTTTTCCAGATTTCTGCCGAACGAGACATGAGGGCTTCTTTTTGCGGTTGATGTTTTTATTGGTACCATTTTTGGGTCAAAGACATTTTTTGATCGCTTTGTATTCCGACTTTTGGGATGCAGAATGAACAAAAACAAGCAATTAAGGAATTAATTTTTTTAAGTCATTCTGCGTGTGGTAGAATTGATAATGCAGCTTTACACGATTACAGCGATACCACATTTATGTCTCTTTTTTTATGTTTTGGCACTTTTATACAATTAAAACTTTTACAGAAAAATTTTTTTTTTGCATTGCTTCATTCTAAGAGCTATAACATTTTTATTTTTCCACTGATGGAGCTGTATGGTGGATTGTTTTTTACAGGACAAAATGACGTTTTCATTGAAAGCATTTTATTTACATTCGTCTTTTTGATTGCGTTTTTTTTCCACTTTTCGTTTTTTTTTACGGGGTTCACTGAAGGGGTTAACTAGTGGGACAGTTTTATGGGGCAGGTCGTCCCGGACGCAGCAATACCAAACATGTACATAGTGTTGGGAGTCAGCAAGGATATCAGCTCCTCTGCATGCAAAATCGCCCGGAAGTACACAGGTTGTCCAAAGTCGGTAAGTGCCAGCCGACCAAGACATACTGAGTACGTCCAAGGTCGTGAAGGGATTAACGGGATAATCATTCAAATTTTGAAAATTGCTAATGTTTAGAAACTACCTAAATTTACCATTGTCATAAAATATAAAGTGTCACAAAAAAAAAATCTCAAAATCAATGGGATATGTTGAAACATTTCAGAGTTATTAAAACATGCAGTGACGGGTCAGATTTGAAAAATTTGGCCTAGTCACCAAGGGGGGTAAAGGCAGTAGTTTTAAAATGGAAAATGGGCGGATACTGCAAACATAAAAGCACCCGGGATAAGAGATCAAGTCAGAATAAAGTATAAATAAGGGCTATGTACACCTTCGCACAGAATTTTTTTTATTGTTCGTTTGCTTTCTAAATTGCAAAGTAAAGCAAGTTTCCAGTGCTCATAAAACTTTTACTGTTTTGCTATTGCAGAATGTCTGTAAGTAATGTAGCTGAATGCTCTGCAAAAATGCTACAAATCCCTTCCTGCTTCTACTTCCAATGTCTCTCCCGACTCTTCTCTCAGCATTAGGTCAGGGTCACACGGCCGTAGATTCCTTCATGCAAGAGAATCGAGCAGATTATGCGAATGTCACTTAGATCAAACTCAAATTGAAGGCCTATACTTTGCATGGCGCATCACTTGGATAGACCATCAAATCTAAGTAGAACTCTGACATATATCTTTACCCAATAGCCACAGTAGTTATGTGCACAGTGTTAGTATTAAAATACTTCTCGATTTTTGCCCTCTTCCGTTCCCATCCTCTTCTGCATCATGTGATCACAGTTCTCACTAGCAGGCTCACACAGGTCCTTCTGTGTGGACCAGAAGTCACTTTCTCGATGAAAGCCTTTGAGACTCACACGGACGCTTTCATAGAATAACACTGAGAAAGCAGTTTTCAGTCCAAACAGATGGTGCAGTGAGAGCCAGATAATCAGAGCTGCTGACATGAGGATTGAAAAGAATGGGAACGGAAGAAGGCAGTGATTGGTTCGTATACTAACCCTTTCATGACCGGGAAATTTTCCATTTTTGTGCTTTCCCTCTTTTCTCCCCTCCTTCCAAGAGCACTAATTTTTTTTTTTTGCATTGACATAGCCGTATAAGGGTTTTCTTCTTTGCGGGGCAAGATATATATTGAGACTAAACAATTAATCCAGAAAGAGAAATAAGCAAACTACTCTAACATAAATGATAAGAGTTGCCTATTTTCATGGGTACTATTGATTTATGACATGAACACTTCTGATCCCCCACACAGAGATAGTCCTTCAACTACTGACTGACCAATAGAAAAAATGAAACTACTCACCTTGCACCCGTTCTCAGGTCTGTGCAACGTCCAGACTGTGGCTCTGCCCAGCAGGTGTAATATGGTGACGTCTTTGTGCCTGCGAGAACCAGTCGCAGCGGCAGAATGGTAGAAGAGGGAACGAAGAGCTCTCTTCTCCACCATTGTATTCACTGGTATCTACATGTCGGGTAGAGGTGGGTGGCCAGATGGTGCAGCCCGCGGACCACTGTTTCCAGAACTTTGGCTGTCTCAGCCCATAGGATGGATAGGAACAGCCTAGAGGCCATTTCTGGGCGGTGGGATCCCATTTTTCCCAGGTCTGGTCTAGATATACCTTTTAAAGACTATTAACAGGGTTTGCCACATTGTATTATCAAATGTTTTTTACTTGTGAACATTTTTTATAATGAGAATTTGGGCTATTTTTTTAAAGAAATTGTGAATTTGGATTTTGTAAGTATTATATACTAACTATCACTAATGAATGTAACAGAAGCAGGCAGGACCTACTCACGCCTCCATGTAACATACAGCTTTGGTCTGTTCATGGGTTGTTATCTGTTTTGAAGGAATCTTGATTTGACTGTTGATGTAGTCTGATTGTGGTCAGAAAATAACTTATCCCCTTTTAGGGCAGACTGGCTTATGCTTCACGATGTTTTTGCTTTCCTCAGGCTCAATAGCTAAAAACTAAATTCTAACATTTGCCCTACTGACGTAAAGGCAGCCTGTCATAAAACGTGAGCACTGGAAGAAGTGATTGGAAAACATATTAAACCCCACGTAATTCAAACAAATGAAATGAGACCATAATCTGATATGACATACCTGATACAGATAATCTTCAAATACAAAATAGTAATCATCGTTGCTCGCTGTCAACTTAACATCCTACAAAAACACAACATAAAAAATACATGTCAGATCCTTTGCCTATATACATACCAGCACGTACATACACAGAACAAGGCAAAGTTATTAAACTAATGAGATACATTAGTAGATACACAGGGCATTCTCATTTCTCCTCTGCTTATATTAATGAGTGATAATTGATAAGTGAGGCTAACCCCTGCGTTTGCACAGGAGACACAGCATGTGTAGTCAGCAGTAGACATGACACATGTGAGGCAGTGAGGGGGATCATATACGAGGGTTATTGCGCGTCTCCCAGCATGTGCATAGAAACATACTGAACTCGCTGGAGATCATTGTAATTACAGCTACAACTGTGGTTACAATGCAAAGTAAGAGTGTGGACTGGTCAAGCTATTTCACCAAGTCAGATTTTGAAAAACCTGACATGGGCTTTTATTTTTTGGAGAAATCTGTAGGAAGGATCTCACCCTCTTCTCCAAGTCTTGGGAATGGCTCGTGTCCACGATTACCATTTAAACTTTTAGTTAAGGTTTGGGTGTGTCAGTATTTGGTTTTGCTAGCAGCAGAGCAGGAGCTCTGTGTATGTCAGGTCGTCTATCTGAGACTGAACACAAGTCAGAGCCAGAGAGAGGAAAGCCATTGTCGCACACACGAGTGCAGTCGACCTCAGCAATGGATTTATTCAGACTGTTATGGACGATCCGGCTGCGAACCGGAGGATTACATTTGAGTTTTCATAAGTTGCCAAAATAAAGACATTTGCGTTGAACTATCTTGGGTCACTGCCTCACTACTGCACTGTCGTGAAAGCCGTTGCCTTACATATGGTGGAGAATGCTGGCAGGCATACCCCAAACAAAGCTACATGTCGATGATCAAATATATCCTACAAATCCAGACCTAAATAAATGGCACTTCCTATCATGGATAGCATCCAAAAAAGAATTGGAAGCATATGGCCATAAGATTCAATACTTTATTAATGTCAAAAACCAAAAATTAAAACCAAAAGTATATAAAAGGAGTTGTACATCCAAAATACTCATATAAGGTGAATACAAATATAATTCAGAAACACAGTGTTTTATGTCCAACATAGATTGTCAAAATTCATGCAGAAACACCCTAGTACCAAAAACAAAATGATTATAGTATAAATGTATCTGATTACATGGGCTAACCAATCAAAGAGTCACCAATAGACACTGAGTGACATACACGTAAAGTGTATACGTATATGTCACTCAGTGTCTATTGGTGACACTTATTTTTCTAAAAAAGGATAAATAAATTATTATTGGGAAGACTCAGATGGCTATATATCCCTGACAAGGATTGCAATGAAATGCTTGGACTGGCCTTGGCTCTCCTGACCTAAGTGTGACAGAGTGTAGTTCTGTGCCACTATCATACTCAGGTCAGAACAGCAGACAGCCAGTCCGAGCGTTGCGATCCTCGTATGAGCTATACTGCTGTCGGTCTAGTTCCTGACACAGAGCTTGTGACCGTTACCTCTGATTTCTGGTCAGTCACAGGATTAGCTGCAGAGAATTGACATTAGTGGCACCACTCCAGCTATGAAATAGAATCAAATACTGCAGTGGTGCTATAAAATATGTATAAAAAAAGTATGCAAGTTTGATATCGCCATTATCGTACTGACCTAAAGAATAATGTTTCCATATGTACTGCACACCGAAAGGTGTAAAAATAAAATCAATAAGCTATGGAGGAATTATGCTTTAGAATAAAACTACTTTTTCTATACTTTGACAGGTGAACAGACATCACAGTCTTGTAGCAAATATTACAGAAATGTTGGCAGTTTATAAGCACGGCTATTTCAGAAGATAATGTCAGCAAATGCAGATTCCTCCTCTACATGAATTCGGTGACACAATACAGTCCTGACCGGGTGATAAGAATAAGACTACAATGCACCAGGATTTCCTGAATGAGCTTTACGCCACAACTACAATTATATCGAATCACACAAATTTGATGGAAAACAAATGTCTCTTGATTTGTACTAGAAAGCAATAAACCCAGATTACTAACCTTGTAAATCAGGCTGTCGGATAAAAGGTCATGCTGAATTACATTCGATTTAAGCTGCTCATAGTATAAGATGTCCTAAAAATCAAGGCAGAAGAGAGAATTTGAAAAAAATACATATATTTGTAGCAGATGACGAAAAACAAAAACTGTTAAAACCAGAAAGTCATGATTTAGCACATACAGTAGCTCAGAAATTAACGTATATGTTGCCTCATTTTATCCCTTATGCTGGGGCTATATGGCGACGGCACTGAGATAGCCAAAGACTTCAATGCAAACAGTATTTGACTTCAACTTGTCTTCGGTTTGGTTGTTTTCTTTTTGCGGCTCTAAAATAGTAGCATGACAGCAAATTACTCAGATGTTTTTAGTTGCGCAGCTTGTCTGAGATGCCATCGCACAACATACGTATCCGTGTTGCACCAGTCCTAACTAAAATGTCACACAATAGACAGTTTACCAAATTTTTCATGTGGAACTGCACACCTGAGCAACAGTGGCTGCAGAGCAGAATAACTTTTTTTATTTTGCTTTCCGTTGTGGCGATATTAGCAATCAAAGTATGTGTCACCTGATTAGTTAACTTTTGTTAGGTCCAAGTGGGTGTTATCAAAAGTCTAAAGGACTTTCCCTGACGTGGACATATCAATTTTCGTCAATTGTAGCACGTTATAGAGATTTAAATACTATCACCCACATATATTCAGACACTTTCCAACAGAGCTTTTTATGGATCACTTACCCTCAATTTTTTGGCTAGCAAGAATGTGTTAAGTTATAACAGGGTTTGGTGTGTCTATTCGGTTCCCCTTTCTGACTGTTTATCACTCCCACAACCCTGAGTACATCATCTTCAATGAAAATTTTTTTAAACCCTTATCCATATACTGCTCTGCACATGCGCTTTTCATGTATAATGGGAAATACATTGATTTTCACACATCATAATTATGCTCACTACGAAGTTTTACAATTACATATTTAGTTTCACTAGCACATTATTAATATGCCACTAATATTGACTTCTTCATAGCAACAATTTACACCCAACACTTGTGCAGTAAAGCAAATTACATCTACACTACCGGTCAAAAGTTTAGGGTCACTTAGAAATTTCCTTATTTTTGAAAGAAAAGCAGTTTTTTTCCAATGAAGCTAACATTAAATGATTCAGAAATACACTCTATACAGTGTTAATGTGGTAAATGACTATTCTAGCGGCAAACGTCTAGTTTGTAATGCAATATCTTCATAGGTGTATAGAGGCCCATTTCCAACAACCATCACTCCAGTGTACTTATGGTATTTTGTGTTCGCTAACTGTGTAAGAAGGCTAATAGATGGTTAAAATACCCTTTAAAACCCTTGTGCAAGTATGTTAACACAGCTGAAAACCGTTTGGTTGATTAGAGAAGCTATAAACCTGACCTTCCTTTGAGCTTGTTGAGAATCTGGAGCATTACATTTGTTGGTTCCATTAAACTCTCAAAATGGCCAAAAAAAAAAGAACTTTCTTGTGAAACTCGACAGTCTATTCTTGTTCTTAGAAATGAAGGCTATTCCATGCGAAAAATTACCAAGAAACTGAAGAATTCATACAATGGTGTGTAGTACTCCCTTTAGAGGAGTGCACAAACAAGCTCTAACCAGAGAAGAAAGACAAGTGGGAGGCCCCGCTGCACAACTGAGCAACAAGACAAGTACATTAGAGTCTTTAGTTTGAAAAATTGACGCCTCACAGGTCCTCAACTGGCAGCTTCATTAAACAGTACACATTAAACGCCAGTGTCAACATCTACAGTGAAGAGGCGATTTGGGGATGCTGGCCTTCAGGGCAGATTGGCAAAACAAAAGCCAATATTCCTCTGTCCAATGTCTGTGTTCTTTTGCCCATATTAATCTTTTCCTTTCATTTAAGCCAGTCTTAAATATGGCTTTTGTTTTGCCAATCTGCCCTGAAGGCCAGCATTCCCAAATCGCCTCTTCACTGTAGATGTTGACACTGGCGTTTAATGTGTACTGTTTAATGAAGCTGCCAGTTGAGGACCTGTGAGGTGTCAATTTTTCAAACTAAAGACTCTAATGTACTTGTCTTGTTGCTCAGTTGTGCAGCGGGGCCTCCCACTTGTCTTTCTTCTCTGGTTAGAGCTTGTTTGTGCACTCCTCTAAGGGAGTAGTACACACCATTGTATGAATTCTTCAGTTTCTTGGTAATTTTTCGCATGGAATAGCCTTCATTTCTAAGAACAAGAATAGACTGTCGAGTTTCACAAGAAAGTTCTTTTTTTTTGGCCATTTTGAGAGTTTAATGGAACCAACAAATGTAATGCTCCAGATTCTCAACAAGCTCAAAGGAAGGTCAGGTTTATAGCTTCTCTAATCAACCAAACGGTTTTCAGCTGTGTTAACATACTTGCACAAGGGTTTTAAAGGGTATTTTAACCATCTATTAGCCTTCTTACACAGTTAGCGAACACAAAATACCATAAGTGAACTGGAGTGATGGTTGTTGGAAATGGGCCTCTATACACCTATGAAGATATTGCATTACAAACTAGACGTTTGCCGCTAGAATAGTCATTTACCACATTAACACTGTATAGAGTGTATTTCTGAATCATTTAATGTTAGCTTCATTGGAAAAAAACTGCTTTTCTTTCAAAAATAAGGAAATTTCTAAGTGACCCTAAACTTTTGACCGGTAGTGTAAATTTGGGATTTTATTTCTTAATTACATCCAAATAAGCAGGGTCGTACTGGCCCACTGGAGAACTGGAGGATTCTACAGTGGGCACAGGCTCTGCACCTGCTGGCATATTGGCCTGCAGCTGCCTAGGACCCCTACTGCTCCAGGGGCCCCCAGCCAGTGGTGTGTCGCTAATAGCAGCACACCCAGCTACTATGGGGCCCCTGAGTCAAGGGGGGCCCTCCAGATGCCAGCATAACAGCAGCTGGAGACAAGAGCTTGTCCCCGCTGCTAAAGAGAAATGAATATTCACGCTTTCCCACGGCCCCATGGGCATGAAGAGTGAATACAATTTCTCTTTAATAGTGGGCAGCGTTAGCAACAAGCTGCGGCTTCCACTGCCCGCTGATGCTGCTGAATCGGGGCCCCTAAAGGGCAGAGATCCCTAATTGCGATCCCTGCAGCTTGGGACCGGAGCGGAGCGCAGGGATCCGACGCTGTCCTCCTTCCTGCTCGCCTGCCCGGAACTTCCTGTCTGACACAGCGCAGCTGGATGACGACATCATTCAGTGCTGCTGTTTCAGAGAGCAAGCAACCAAGATGTGCTGTGGCTGCGGGGCACGTGCGGAGAGGTGGGTGACTGTGTGTGTCTGTCTGCCTGCTTGTGTGCATGTGCGGAGAGGTGGGTGACTGTGTGTGTCTGTCTGCCTGCTTGTGTGTATGTGGTGCGGTGCTTTGTGTGTGTGTGTGTGTGTGTGTGAGAGAGAGTGGTGCTGTATGTGTGTGGTGCTGTATGTGTGATAGTGGTGGGGGAGGAGGCAATGATGGTGGTGGAGGGAGGCGATGATGGTGGTGGGGGGAGAGGGAATAATGGTGGTGGTGAGGAGGCAATGATGATGGTGGTAAGGAGACAATGATGATGGTGGGGAAGCAATGATGATGGTGGTGAGGAGGCAATGATGATGGTGTTGGAGGAGGCAATGATGATGGTGTTGGGGGAGGCAATGATGGTGGTGAGGAGGCAATGATAATGGTGGTGAGGAGGCAATGATGGTGGGGGGAGGTAATGATGGGGAGGCAATGATGGTGGAGGTGTTGGAATGGGCAATGATGGGGGTGGTGTGGGAGAAAGCAATGATGGTTGTGGTGTAAAGGACAATGATGGCAGTGGTGGAAAAGTACAATGGTGGTGGGGAGGAGGCAATGATGGAGGTGGAGGGGGCTGAATTATACCCTATGAGGGGGCTACATTATATTCTGTGGGGGGAATGCATTATATTCTGTGTGGGGGCTGCATTATACTATATGAGGGGGCGGCATTATGCCATATGAAGGTGGTACATTATATTCTCTGGAGGGGCTGCATTATAACTTATGAGGGAGTTGCATTATATTTTGTGGGGTGCTGTATTATACCCTATGGGGGGGCTGCATTATATTCTATGAGGGGGCTGCATTATATTCCATGAGGGACGCTACATTATATTCTATGAGGGGGCTGCATTATATTCCATGAGGGAGGCTACATTATATTCTATGAGGGGTGCTACTTTATATTCTATGAGGGAGCTACCCCAAACCCTGCTACATAATTAAGATGAGTACTACCTTATATTGTACCCTGATATTAGCGCGTTTTACAACACAATTGGTGGTCTTCTATTTATTTCTATGTAGCTACATAGTGGGCCCCCAAGAATGATTTTCTCTGGTGGGCCCAAGGTGCGCCAGTCCGACGCTGCAAATAAGATTGTTATATACCTTCATTATGCACGGTCTCACGATTCCTTTCTTCATAACATATTGAGTTACTGTATTGACTTAGTGTGCACACAATCCGGATTATTTGCGTTTTTTCAGTGTTTTTTCGTGGCAAAAAATGCGTAAAAAACGCATGAATGAAGCATCCTATTATTTAGAATGAATTCGCAATTTTTGTGCACATGGTTGCATTTTTTTCCGCAAAAAAAAAAACATTGCGGAAAAAAAAGCAACATGTTCATTAATTTCGCGGAATTCTAGCATTTTTCCTGCTATATTATTGACCTAGAAAGTTCAGGGAAAATCGCGGTAAAAACGCACAAAAATCCGCGCAAAAAACACACCAAAATCCGTGCAAAAAACACGACAAACGCATGCGTTTTTACCACAAAAAAAGTCCGGTTTTGCTCTGGAAAATTCTGCACACATTCCTGAATGTGTGTA
The DNA here is from genome assembly GCA_033576555.1 of Oophaga sylvatica. Classification (NCBI taxonomy): domain Eukaryota; kingdom Metazoa; phylum Chordata; class Amphibia; order Anura; family Dendrobatidae; genus Oophaga; species Oophaga sylvatica. The sequence continues at coordinate 61,183,975 of JARQOD010000001.1, read as the reverse complement.
CTTAGCCTTACCAATTTTAGGAAAACCTTAGTAATTGCACTATGAACTTTCTCACATTTCCTCTTCTCCTACCTTTGGCAATATATTGACTAATTCTATTCAGGAAATCTTCTGAAGCAGTAGTAACACTCATAATCCACGGCTTCCCAACACATACCCCTTTGCTGTTCCTCTTGTAGTGTCTCTGACGGCTCACAAACTGTGCACAAGCGCAAGCCGCCAGCTTACTAGTTCTCGAAGCTCCGGTCGATACATGGTGGGGTGCCTTCGTCACAACTCAGTGGGTATGGCGACACACATCCCCCATGTAACAAGACCTCTGTGAACAACCTTCATGATGTAGGCTGGGTAGGGCATGCGCCGATTAACTTTGCAGCGTTGACAGAGACATCCTCACCCATTCTCTTGATTGCCTGATGTGGGTATTTAAATCTGGACATCCTCCTGCCCTGACACGTCTCCCGAAGAAGCGGAGCAAAACACGCTTTGGGGCAGAGGGACATCATCGTGTGCATAGCAGCTCATCTCTGGCAGGTAATGGAAACTTTTTCCTGAACTATCGTACGGTCCACTTCTTCATTAATCATAAAGGCACTTCATGCACTTTAGGAATAGCACCTTACTATTGTCCCAAATTTCTATGCCTGTCAGCCACATTAAAACATTATCTACCCAGGATAAGGGAGGGTTACAATGAAAAGCATGCAACTGATAGAAGCAAGAAATGTCTAACATCTCCCTATCTACCTACAGTAAACTAAAACTATACTCCATTTTTAGCCTTGAGCTGCCTGTGAATATCTTGCACAAGGCAGGCAATTGTTCCCTTTTCATTTCCAGCACATTTCTATGTTTGTCAGTTTTAATGAATTTTTATATATTGTTGTGAAATAAAAATTTATGATTTTAAAATAATTTACATACTTCTTTATTACCTGGATGACACACATCCTTGGCAAAGTGGTCTTCATGGTTAGTAGTTGGCAGCACCCCCTTTTGAAAGTATCACAGCCTGTAAACGCTTTTTGTTGCCAGCCAAGTCTTTCAATTCTTGTTTTCACCCATTCTTCATGGGAAAATTCTTATAGTTCTGTGAAATCCATGGGTTGTCTTGCATGAGTTGCAATTTTAAGGTCTAGTCACATATTTTCTATGATGTTCAGATCAGGGGACTGTGAGGACCATTGTAAAACCTTCACCTTGTGCCTTTTCAGGTAGTCTATTGTGGATTTTGAAGTGTGTTTAAGATCATTATTTATATGTAGAAGTTTAAGGCTGTGTGCACACTGTGCGTTTTTTATGTGTTTTTGCAGCAATTTTTCAAGCAGGAATCGGCCAAAAACACTACGGAATCCTTATGCAAGCTAATTCAGTGACAATCCTAATGTGTTGTGCACATGATCAGTACATTTTCTTGAGTATCTGCTGTGCATTTTTTTCTGCAGCATGTCAATTCTTTGTGCGTTTCTGCAGCATTTTTCACCTATTGACTTCAATTGAGTCAGTCAAATCCCCAGCAAAAACGCAGGTATGAAAATGTTTGCGGATTTGCTGAGTTTTTGTTTGCATTTTTACTGGCTTCCTATGGTGTTTCTCATGCTGTCATCTATGTGACAGCGTGGGAAACACGGGCACGGTGGTTCTTATCAGCAGTAAAACTACGGCCGGTAAGACCGTTGGTCACAGCGCTGTGGGGTCATGCTGTCAGATGTCAGCGTGACCCCGCAGCTGTGGCTGTGACCCACAGTGTTGACATGCGGTAAAAAGCACTGATAACAGTGACAGCAGGTCCCGATGATGGGAGACGTAGTCTCATCAGACGGCACCTGTGCTCGCAGTTAAAAAAAAAAAAAAAAAGTAAATAACTACATACATAGTCAAATAAAAATAAAAAAAAAACATTATAATCACCTAACACCAAATCTCAGATGCCCTCGTCTCCTAGAAAAAATGTAAAATAATAAACCACAATATACTCACCTGTCCCCGTAGTCCACATAATCCCGAATGTCCCACGGCGATCTCAGGTGTCGAACTGTCACATCCGACCGCTCTACCAATCCGCTGGCGATACACTGACAAGAGATAATCGCTCCCGCAGTGTATCACTGAGCTGAAGTGACAGAGTTCACTGGAGTTCATCAGTTGATCAGCTCCGGTGTTCTCACGTTACTGCTGCGTGAGAACTTTCTCACGGCAGCTCGGTGATACACTGCAGGAATGATTACCTCCTGTTAATGTATCGCCGGCTGTATTTGAGAGCAGTCACATCAGTTCAACACATTTTGAGTTGTGCCAAATGTTTTACTATTTTTTTACTCTGTGCCAAATTTTTTTACTTTTTTTATTCCAAAATCCTCACATAAAAGCTTTGATTAATCAGGCTACATGTGTCTATCCCTTTAAAATGTCTGAAACGGTAATGTAAACTAGTTATATATTGCATTAATTATCATCATTTAGTCAGATCACAATTAATTAAATAATTCAGTAAGGAGTTTAAAATATTGTTTTATTTGACGTGCTGTCATTGTACTACAATTTTTTTCATGAGTTTGACTCTAGGCATGCAGGACTTGAAGACAGTTTTTTACATAGAGAGATAGATGACAGCTGCTTCTGATGAGATTCTATGGAGAACTAAAGGCAGAGCTCCTCCTATCTTCATAGAATCTTATCAGAAACAACTGCCATCTACTATCTTAGTAATGAAAAATTTGTTTTCACTGAATACAGATTTTACCCGTGAACTGAGATTTTTGATAATGATCAAGCCAGGAGGATGTAATACAAAAAGCTTCTTATTTTCATGTGTAATCTAGATTTATGAAATAAAAATGAATGACTTGTTCAGTCATTTTCTAACTCGACTGTCATGAGCTTGAACATTTAACATGCTAACCGAGGTCTTTAGAGTCTGAGCTGTAGCTTTTGAGATTTGCAATTTCTCTGAGAATTGCACAGTCTGGCCTTTGGATTAATTTGCTGGACATCCAATCCTGGGAAAATTGTGTAGTGTCTTCAATGTTTTTCACTTGTGAAAAATTGTTCTCATTTTAGAATGATGGACTCTAAATTGTTTTGAAATGGCTTTATGACTCTTCTCAGACTGATAGACAGCAACAACTGTTTCTTAAAGATCATTACTAATGTCTTTCCTCGACATTGTGTACCTGAATGATCCAGACCAGCAAACTTCAAAAATGTCTGCTATTAAAGAGGTCCTGGACCAGGGTCCTGCAAATCTTTTTTCTTAACTGTAATATGTACAGTACAGACCAAAAGTTTGGACACACCTTCTCATTCAATGATTTTTCTGTATTTTCATGACTATGAAAATTGTAGAATCACACTGAAGGCATCAAAACTATGAATTAACACATGTGGAATTATACATTACTCTTTACAAAAATGTGTGAAACAACTGAAAATATGTCTTATATTCTAGGTTCTTCAAAGTAGCCACCTTTTGCTTTGATTACTTCTTTGCACGCAGAAAAGGTGAACGGATGGACTCTACAGTCATGGCCAAAAGTTTTGAGAATGACACAAATATTAATTTTTACAAAGTCTACTGTTTCACTTTTTCTAATGGCAATTTGCATATACTCCAGAATGTTATAAAGAGTGATCAGCTTAACAGCAATTACTTGCAAAGTCAATATTTGTCTAGAAAATTAACTTTATCCCCCAAAACACATTTCAACATAATTGCAGCCCTGCCTTAAAAGGACCAGCTAACCTCTTTTCAGTGATTGCTCCATTAACACAGGTGTGGGTGTTGATGAGGACATGGCTGGAGATCAATCTGTCATGATTAAGTAAGAATGACACCACTGGACACTTTAAAAGGAGGCTGGTGCTTGGCATCATTGTTTCTCTTCTGTTAACCATGGTTATCTCTAAAGAAACACGTGCAGTCATCATTGCAATGCATAAAAATGGCCTAACAGGGAAGAGTATCGCAGCTAGAAAGATTGCACCTCAGTCAACAATCTATCGCATCATCAAGAACTTCAAGGAGAGAGGTTCCATTGTTGCCAAAAAGGCTTCAGGGCGCCCAAGAAAGACCAGCAAGCGCCAGGACCGTCTCTTAAAAGTGTTTCAGCTGCGGGATCGGGCTACCAGCAGTGCAGAGCTTGCTCAGGAATGGCAGCAGGCAGGTGTGAGTGCATCTGCACGCACTGTGAGTCGGAGACTGTTGGAGCAAGGCCTGGTCTCAAGGAGGGCAGCAAAGAAGCCACTTCTCTCGAAGCCACTTCTCTCCAGAAAAAACATCATGGACAGACTGATATTCTGCAAATGGTACAGGCAGTGGACTGCTGAGGACTGGGGTAAAGTTATTTTCTCTGATGAATCCCCTTTTCGATTGTTTGGGACATCAGGAAAACGCCTCATTCGGAGAAGACAAGGTGAGCGCTACCACCAGTCTTGTCTCATGCCAACTGTTAAGCATCCTGAAACCATTCATGTGTGGGGTTGCTTCTCAGCCAAGGGAATCGGCTCTCTCACAGTCTTGCCTTAAAACACAGCCATCAATAAAGAATGGTACCAGAATGTCCTCCAAGAGCAACTTCTCCCAACCTTCCAAGAGCAGTTTGGGGATCAACAATGCCTTTTCCAGCATGATGGAGCACCTTGCCATAAAGCAAAGGTGATAACTAAATGGCTCAGGGAACAAAACATAGAGATTTTGGGTCCATGGCCTGGAAACTCCCCAGATCTTAATCCCATTGAGAACTTGTGGTCAATCATCAAGAGACGGGTGGACAAACAAAAACCTAAAAATTCTGACAAAATGAAAGCATTGATTGTGCAAGAATGGACTGCTATCAGTCAGGATTTGGTCCAGAAGTTGATTGAGAGCATGCCATGGAGAATTGCAGAGGTCCTGAAGAAGAAGGGTCAACACTGCAAATATTGACTTGCTGCATTAACTCATTCTAACTGTCAATATAAGCTTTTGTTACTCATGTTTGCAATTATTATATTTCTGTCTGTGATAAAAACATCTGTCAAACATACATAAAAACCAGAGGGCAGCAGATCATGTGAAAATATAATATTTGTGTCATTCTCAAAACTTTTGGCCATGACTGTACATGCCTAGTACCCACCGTGAAGCATGGAGGAGGTGGTGTGATGGTGTGTGGGGTGCTTTGCTGGTGACACTGTTGGGGAATTGTTCAAAATTGAAGCTTTGAGCGGTCCAGCTCACCCCAAACCATCTCGAATGGGTTCAGGTCTGGTGACTGTGGAGGCCAGGTCATCTGGAGTAGCACCCCAACACTCTTCTTCTTGGTCAAATAGCCCTTACACAGCCTGGAGGTGTGTTTGGGGTCATTGTCCTGTTGAAAAATAAATGATGGTCCAACTAAATGCAAACCGGATGGAATAGCATGCTGCTGCAAGATGCTGTGGTAGCCATGCTGGTTCAGTATGCCTTCAATTTTGAATAAATCCCCAACAGTGTCACCAGCAAAGCACCCTCACATCATCACACCTCCTCCATGCTTCACGGTGGGAATCAGGAATGTAGAGTCCATCCGTTCACCTTTTCTGCGTGCAAAGCAGTAATCAAAGCAAAAGGTGGCTACTTTGAAGAACTTAGAATATAAGACATATTTTAGTTGTTTCACACTTTTTTGTAAAGTGTAATGTATAATTCCACATGTGTTAATTCATAGTTTTGATGCCTTCAGTGTGATTCTACAATTTTCATAGTCATGAAAATACAGAAAAATCATTGAATGAGAAGGTGTGTCCAAACTTTTGGTCTGTATTGTATAAAAATATAAAGTGGATATAGAAAGTATACATACACTTGTTAAAATGCAAGGGTTTTGTCAAGTAAAAAAAAAACATACCAAGAAGAATCATTTCAGAAAAACATCCAAACCAGTCTATATTTGGCCAAAACATACACCAAGTCTGATAAAAACATATGGGAAAATGTGTTATGGACTGATGAGACCTAGTTAGAGCTTTTTGGCCATAAATCAAAAAAGTATATTTGGCAGAAAGCATCATCAAAAGAACACTATTCCCACAACGAGGCATAGTGGAGGCAGCATTATGCTTTGAGGTCGTTTTACAGCAACTGGAACAAGGGCTTTATGAACAATTTAAAATATTGGTAAATTTTGAAACAAAACCTTCAGGCCTCTGCTAAAATGCTGAAGATGAAAAGAAATTTCACCTTTCGGCACGACAACGGCCCTAAGCAACTGTAACAACCCTGCTGGCATCACTACATGGCCTCCCATCCCTCACATACCTACTTGCTCACTGCTCCAGGTCATGCTGTGATTTCTGTCTGCTGCCAGCTCCAGGCTCTGTACCTCTTGCTTTCTATCTGCTCTCTGCATGTCTCCTGGTTGTGTACATAGGGGGGCGGTGCCAGAACTCTCTGGTTCTTATGGAGTCAGGGTGCACCTGACTGACCAATTACAATTAGCCCTCTAGTAATAGGGCAGCTCCATCCTGTGAATCTTGCCTGTGCAATGTGTTAACTCAGTATCTTGCTACTGAGCTGCCATGTCTCAGGTCTTGCTCTGTGTTCTTCCATCTTGGAGGCTTCACTCCTAGTTTTGCCTTGTACCTGTTTGTCTGCCTTCCAGGAGGCAGAATATCCTGGTCCCTGTGTCTTTGTCCCGGTACCTTGTGTCGTGTCATTGCCTTGTTTGAACTCTGTCCTACCTCTGTCTCTTAGTCTCCTTGTCTGTGGTTTCTTCCCTGCTGTGTCTTGCCTTGTGGTCTCTCTGTATTTCTCTCTGCCTCTTGTCCACACTCCTGCGGTTCTGCTCTGCTTTGCTCCTGCTGCTGCAGTGATCTCTTGCTGCAGCTCCTCTCCGCATATCTTGCGTTTCCGCTTTGCTTCGCTCCTGCCGATGCAGCAATCTGTTGCTGCAGCTTATCTCTGCATATCTTGCGGTTCCGCTCTGCTTTGCTTCACTCCTGCCGTTGCAGCAATCTCTTGCTGCAGCTCATCTAGGCATATCTTGCAGTTCCGCTCCCGCTCCTGCCGCTGCCGCAATCTCTTGCTGCAGCTCCTCTCCACTTATCTTGTGGTTCCGCTCTGCTTCGCTCCTGTCGCTACATCAATCTCTTGCTGCAGTGTCAGAATTTGAACCTGTGAACCATTGCTTGCTGGCCTGTTCCTTTGCTGTGGAGCTGTTTGGAACTTGTATAACTTCAGCCTGAAAACAATATGAACTTCGTCTGGGATAGAGATCATCACCTGCTCTGCTGATTGTTCCCGCCTTGTTTGAGACGGATTGGATAGAGATCATCACCTGCCCTGCTGATTGTTCTCGCCCTGATTAAGTCTGATTGGACCTGCTATATATACCTGGCCAGTGCAGCTTCCTATTGCTGAGTATATTGTGGTGCTCAGTCTAACTGAGTGAAGCATTATCTGAGCTCCTGATCTGGAAGGTGTTCTGCTGGCATCTTCCTGTCTCTTGTGGAAACCCTGCTGTTCCTACCTCGACCTTCTATCATTTAAACGGACTTGGTGCTTGTGTGTGATCTCGGCCGGCCCGTGCTCGGGCGGGCCCCTGCATCTGCTGACACAGTGAACTTCCACCGCCATATACTGCACTTCCAGAAGTCTTTCCACGGACGGTCACCTGTGCATCGCTGCTCCGGCCACTGTCCAGTATCGCCAGTAATGTGACAGAATACTCAGCCTCTCAAAAATGGAGGCCGCTGGAGCAGAAACTATGGAGACACGTGTCAGAAAACTGCAGGATACAATGTCCAGTCTGCACACCGAACACATGAATGGGAAATCACGGATGGACGCATTTATTGCATAAAGCGATCATAATGTCCAGAATCACCAACAAGCTATCCATGATCTGCAGAGTGCGGTACAAGTGTTGACTGCTCGAATTACACAGCTAGGAGGACAAGCTTCCGTCTCAGCGTCTGCCACGCCCCCCAAGCTACCACCTTTTCGTTTTGGCGGTGATCGAGTTAAATTTGTGGATTTTTGAATCAATGTTACCTGTTCTCCGATACACATGCTAATCAGTTCCTGACTGATAGGTCAAAAGTGCTATGCATCATTATGCTGTTAACCCACAAAGCGATCGCTTGGGCTAATCCTCTGATTGAGACTCGGGACGCACGTTTAGACAATCTGAACGAGTTTATTCGAGCGATGCAGCAGATGTTTGATGACCCAAACCGTGCAGCTACTGCTGAATCAACGTTGCTGGCATTACGACAAGGCAAACGCCCCGTCGCAGAGTATGCTATGGAGTATAGGAGGTGGGCCATTGACACTGAATGGAATAATGCAGCAAAAGTATCTTTCTTTAAAAGAGGACTTTCTAGTGCAGTAAAGGACGAACTTGCCCGTGGAGAGACCCCTTCGGATCTGGATGATTTCATCAAGCATTGCATCCGGGTTGACACCCGTCTGTCTGGACGACGACAAGAGAAGTGGACCTCCATGAATCGTTCAACTAACTCTTATAACTCCTCCCTGCCATCGGTCACTAAAGAAGTGCCTAGCCGGAATGTAAGAGATACAGAACTAGAGCCAATGCAAGTGGATGCGATCCAGAAACGAGCGAGTGCAGAACGAAGAGAACAGAGATTTAAAGAGAATCTATGTTTGTACTGCGGGGAAGCAGGACATTTTCTTATTAACTGTCCAAGTCGTCCCACAAACCGTTCAAGAAAAATGGTGGCGGCCATAATGGATCCTGATTCTTCCGACGAGGAGTCTTTCATCTCAGAGACAGATTGCGCTAAAGATGAGATCCAGTCCATATCATCCATAGTTCCACCTACCAGGAAGGAGAACCGAGAATCCCATTATTTTGTAACTATCAAACTGAAGGTTAACTCCCAGTGGATCACCGCATCAGCCATGATTGACTCTGGGGCCAGCGGGATGTTCATGGATTCTGCATTTGCTCAAAATCATGGCATAGCTGTGCAGAAAAGACGTTCACCTATTGTGATGGAGACGGTAGATGGATCTCCACTGAATTCGGGGCCAGTGGATCACGAGACAGGACTTTTGGAGATCTTTATTGAGCCGCAGCATCGTGAGATGTTAACCTTCCTAATTATTTCTTCTCCACATTTTCCCATCATTTTAGGTTTGCCCTGGTTGCAGAAGCAAAATCCTATCATCGATTGGGAGATGAAAAAGATCAGTTTCCCCGAAAAGGAAGTTCAAGCGGTGGTCCCCAGTGAGTCCACATTAGAAGCAATTCAGAATCCAGAATTGCCTCAGCTCCCAGCGGTGTACGAAGATTTCTTGGATGTCTGTGACAAGAAGGGAGCAGATACACTTCCTCCGCATCGACCATACGACTGCCCAATAGAACTACTCCCGGGGGCGGCTATACCGTTTGGAACTATCTACCCTTTAGTGGGTCCTGAACTGAAGGCTCTCGAAGAATTTATTGATGAAAATCTAAGCAAAAAATTCATTCGTCCATCATCTTCTCCCGCTGGAGCCCCTATATTCTTTGTTAAAAAGAAGGATGGAACATTACGGGCAGTAGTGGACTACAGGGAGCTTAACCCCTCTCTGACATTAGACGTACTATCCCGTCCATAAAACCCGTGCCATTCTGCCCATGGACGGGATAGTACGTCATAGGTGATCAGCTGCGCTCCTGAGGGGAGCGCAGCTAATCGCCGCCGGGTGTCAGCTGATTATCACAGCTGACACCCGTGACTGTGTGTCAGGAGCGGTCACGGACCGCTCCCGGCACATTAACCCCTAGCACACCGCGATCAAACATGATCGCGGTGTACTGGGGGCACAGGGGAGGATCGCGCAGGGTGGGGGCTCCCTGCGCGCCCCCCTGAGACCCTCAGACCAGCGCGATGTGATCGCGCTGTTCTGAGGGCTTCCTCCCTCCCAGGACCCGGATCCAAGATGGCGCCGGGGTCCTGGAGGGAGGCGGCTTCCTCAGTGCCTGCTGAGAGCAGGCACTGAGAAGCCTGCATCTATGCCTGAGCGATTGCTGGTGTGACAGTGTGCTGTGCACACTGTCACACCAGCGATTTGATAAAATACAGTGATGTCCCACCCTGGGACAAAGTAAAAAAGTTAAAAAAATAAAAATAAACATGTTATAAAAAAAAATCCAAAATAAATAAAAAAAAAAAAAAATATTCCCCAATAAATTCATTTCTTCCTGTAAATAAAAAAAACAAAACAATAAAAGTACACATATTTGGTATCGCCGCGTCCGTAACGACCCCACCTATAAAACTGTCCCACTAGTTAACCCCTTTAGTGAACCCCTTAAAAAAAAAAAAAAACCGAAGCAAAAAATCAATGCTTTATCATCATACCGCCGAACAAAAAGTGGAATAACGCGCGATCAAAAAGACCGATATAAATAAACATGGTACCGCTGAAAACGTCATCTTGTCCCGCAAAAAACGAGCCGCCATACAGCATCATCAGCGAAAAAATAAAAAAGTTATAGCTCGCAGAATAAAGCGATGCAAAAATAATTATTTTTTATATAAAATTGTTTTTATTCTATAAAAGCGCCAAAACATAAAAAATGATATAAATGAGGTATCGCCATAATCGTACTGACCCGAAGAATAAAACTGCTTTATCAATTTTACCACACGCGGAACAATAAAAACGCCTCCCCCAAAAGAAATTCATGAATTGCTGATTTTTGTTCATTCTAACCTCCCAAAAATCGAAATAAAAAGCGATCAAAAAATGTCACCTGCTCAAAAATGGTACAAATAAAAACGTCAACTCGTACCGCAAAAAATAAGACCTCACATGACTCTGTGGGCCAAAATATGCAAAAATTATAGCTCTCAAAATGTGGCGATGCAAAAAACTATTTTTGCAATAAAAAGCGTCTTTTAGCGTGACAGCTGCCAATCATAAAAACCCGCTATAAATAGTAAATCAAACCCCCCTTTATCACCCCCTTAGTTAGGGAAAAATAATAAAATTAAAAAAATGTATTTATTTCCATTTTCCCATTAGGGTTAGGGTTGCGGCTAAAGTTAGGGTTAGGGTTGGCGCTAAAGTTAGGATTAGGGTTAGGGTTGGGATTAGGGGTGTGTTAGGGTTAGGTTTGTGGTTAGGGTTGGGACTAGGGTTAGGGGTGTGTTGGGGTTAGGGTTGGAGTTAGAATTGGGGGGTTTCCGCTGTTTAGGCACATCAGGGGCTCTCCAAATGTGACATGGCGTCTGATCTCAATTCCAGCCAATTCTGCGTTGAAAAAGTCAAACGGTGCTCCTTCACTTCTGAGCTCTGCCATGCGTCCAAACAGTAGTTTATCCCCACATATGGGGTATCAGCGTACTCTGGACCCCAAGAGTTATTGTGCAATTTGTCCTATTTCTTCTGTTACCCTTGGGAAAATAAAAAACTGGGGGCGAAAATATCATTTTTGTACAAAAAAAAATATTTTTTTGTTTTTACGGCTGTACATTATAAACTTCTGTGAAGCACTTGGGGCTTCATAGCGCTCACCACACACCTAGATAAGTTCCTTGTGGGGTCTATTTTCCAAAATGGGGTCACTTGTTGGGGATTTCCACTGTTTAGGCGCATCAGGGGCTCTCCAAATGCGACATGACGCCCCCAGACCATTCCATCAAAGTCTGCAATCCAAAACGTCACTACTTCCCTTCCGAGCCCCAACGTGTACTCATACAGTAGTTTTCTCCCAATATTGGGTATCAGCGTACTCAGGACAAATTGGGTAACAACTTTTGGGGTCCAATTTCTCCTGTTACCCTTGTAAAAATAAAATATTGGGGCGAAAAAATCATTTTTGCAAAAAAAAAAAAAGATTTTTTATTTTTACGACTGTGCGTTATAAACTTCTGTGAAGCACTTCGGGGTTCAAAGTGCTCACCACACATCTAGATAAGTTCCTTGTGGGGTCTATTTTCCAAAATGGGGTCACTTGTGGGGGGTTTCCACTGTTTAGGCGCATCAGGGGCTCTCCAAATGCGACATGACGCACCCAGACCATTCCATCAAAGTCTGCAATCCAAAACGTCACTACTTCCCTTCCGAGCCCTGACGTGCGCCCATACAGCAGTTTTCTCCCACATATTGGGTATCAGCGTACTCAGGACAAATTGGACAACAACTTTTGGGGTCCAATTTCTCCTGTTACCCTTGTGAAAATAAAATATTGGGGGCGAAAAAATCATTTTTGTAAAAAAAAAAAGATTTTTTATTTTTACGGCTGTGCGTTATAAACTTCTGTGAAGCACTTTGGGGTTCAAAGTGCTCACCACACATCTAGATAAGTTCCTTGAGGGGTCTAGTTTCCAAAATGGTGTCATTTATGGGGGTTTCCACTGTTTAGGCAGATCAGGAGCTCTCCAAACACGACATGGCGTCCAGCCAATTCTGCGTTGAAAAAGTCAGACGGCGCTCCTTCCCTTCCAAACTCTGCCATGCACCCAAACAGTGGTTTACCCCCACATATGGGGTATCAGCGCACTCAGGACAAATTGCACAATAACTTTTGGAGTCTTGTTACCCTTGGAAAAATAAAAATTGGGGTGAAAAGATCATTTTTGTGGAAAAAATATGATTTTTAAATTTTACGGCTCTACGTTATAAACTTGTGTGAAGCACTTGGGGGTTCAAATTGCTCATCAAAAATCTAGATAAGTTCCTTAGGGGGTCTAGTTTCCCAAATGGGGTCATTTGTGGGGGGTTTCCACTGTTTAGGCACATCAGGGGCTCTCCAAATGCAACATGGCATCCAAACTCAATTCCAGCCAATTTTGGTTGGAAAAAGTCAAATGGTGCTCCTTCCATTCCGAGCTCTGCCGTGCGCCCAAACAGTGGTTCCCCCCCACATATGGGGTATCAGCGTACTCAGGACAAATTGTACAACAACTTATGTGGTCCAATTTCTCCTGTTACCCTTGGAAAAATAAAAAATTAGTGACTAAAAGATAATTTTTGTGGGAAAAAAATAGGATTTTTTATTTTCATGCCCGGGCATTATAAACTTGTGTGAAGCACTTGGGGGTTCAAAGTGCTCACCAAAGATCTAGATAAGTTCCTTAGGGGGTCTAGTTTCCAAAATGGGGTCACTTGTGGGGGGTTTCCACTGTTTAGGCTCATCTGGGGCACTGCAAACGGAACATGACCCCATTAACGTCTGCATTCCAAAACGTTACTACTTCCTTTCCAAGCCCTGCCGTGCGCCCAAACAGTTTCCCCCCCCCCACATATGGGGTATCAGCGTACTCAGGACAAATTGGACAACAACTTTTGGGGTCCAATTTCCTTGGGAAAATTCAAAAATTTGGGACTAAAAAATCATTTTTGTGGAAAATTGATTTTTTTTTTTCACACCCAGGCTTTATAAACTTTTGTGAAACACTTGAGGGTTCAAAGTGCTCACAACAGATCTAGATAAGTACCTTAGGGGGTCTAGTTTCCAAAATGGTGTCACTTGTGGGGGGTTTCCACTGTTTAGGCGCATCAGGGGCTCTCCAAACGCGACATGGCATCCAATCTAAATTCCAGCCAATTTTAGTTTGAAAAAGTCAAACGTCGCTCCTTCCCTTACGAGCTCTACCGTGTGCCCAAACAGTGGTTTTCCCCCACATATGGGGTATTGGCGTACTCAGGAGAAATTGCATAACAACCTTATCTGTCCATTTTCTCCTTTTACCCTTGTGAAAATAAAAAAAAAGTTTGTAAAAGATCATTTTTGTGGCTAAAAAGTAAAATATTCATTTTTTCCTTCCACGTTGCTTTAGTTACTGTGAAGCACCTGAAGGGTTAATAAACTTCTTGAATGTGGTTTTGAGTACCTTGAGGGGTGCAGTTTTTAAAATGGTGTCACTTTTGGGTATTTTCTGCCATATAGACCCCTCAAAGTGACTTCAAATGTGAGGTGGTCCCTAAAAAAAATGGCTTTGTAAATTTTGTTGTAAAAATGAGAAATCGCTGGTCAACTTTTAACCCTTATAACTTCCTAACAAAAAAAAATTTTGGTTCCAAAATTGTGCTGATGTAAAGTAGACATGTGGGAAATGTTATTTCTTAACTATTTTGTTTTAAGGGAATAAAAATTCAAAGTTTGAAAATTGCAAAATTTTAAAAATTTTCGCCATATTTGCGTTTTTTTCAAAAATAAGCGCAAGTTATATCGAAGAAATTTTACCACTAACATGAAGTACAATATGTCACGAGAAAACAATCTCAGAATCGCGAAGATCCGTTGAAGCGTTCCAGAGTTATAACCTCATAAAGAGACAGTGGTCAGAATTGTAAAAATTGGCCCGGTCATTAACGTGCAAACCACCCTTGGGGTGAAGGGGTTAATAAAGTCACGGTAAAAAAAACGTTATCCTCTACCGTTGATCCCGGAACTCCTAGAAAGAGTACAAAGTGCGAAGATCTTCACTAAGTTAGATTTACGTGGGGCATACAATTTAGTGCGTATTAAGCCTGGGGATGAATGGAAGACAGCTTTTCGGACCCGATACGGACACTTTGAAAGTCTAGTGATGCCCTTCGGACTCGCCAATGCTCCAGTTACCTTCCAGCACCTGGCAAATGATATTTTCCGAGACCTGTTGGATCAGTTCGTAGTCATTTATCTAGATGACATCCTGATCTTTTCAAACTCTATGGAGGAACATCGGACGCACGTAAGACAAGTGCTACAACGATTAAGGGAGAATTCGTTATATATTAAATTAGAAAAATGTGAATTCCATCAAGAAGAGATTTAGTTCTTGGGATACGTCATTTCATCTCAAGGACTACGGATGGATGCTAAGAAAACGCAAGCTATCACCGAGTGGCCTATCCCTAAAAATGTGAAAGAAGTTCAGCTTTTTGTGGGGTTCGCCAACTTTTACAGACGTTTTATTAAGAATTTTTCAGAAATCGTGCTACCCATCACGCAACAAAAAAGGGAGCAAAATTCATCTGGACACCCAAGCGCAAGAAGCGTTCTCTCGTTTAAAAAGGAAATTCACAACAGCTCCCATATTACGCCATCCTGACCCTGAATTGGCTTTTATCATTGAGGTGGATGCTTCAGACTGTGCGGTCGGCGCTATCCTCTCTCAGAGGACAGGGGAAAAGAAGTTGCTGCATCCATGTGCATTTTTCTCACAACGTATGTCTGTAGCCGAAAAGAACTATGACGTGGGAAATAAAGAATTGCTCGCCATCATATCAGCATTCAAAGAGTGGAGACATCATCTCCAAAGGGCTGCACAGCAAATTTTGGTGTTGACCGATCATCGCAATCTGGAGTTTATCAGGTCTGCAAAATGCCTCTCTCCTCGGCAGACCCGTTGGAGTCTGTTTTTGAATCAATTCGATTTTGTAATTTCATATCGACCAGGCTCCCGCAACAAGAAAGCAGACGCATTATCCAGAATGTTTTCAAGCGAAGCTAACCTTGTAACAACACCCAAACCCATTGTGGCAGATACTAAGATCTTGGGAGTAATACATGATGGAGATTTGCTGGAAGATTTGAAAGCAGCATACGAAACAGACTCGTTTCTATCACATCCATCAGGGGACGTGCATCTGTTTTTTAAAAATCAAGTATGGACTGATGGTCGACGACTATATGTACCAGAAGCAGCTCGGTTAAAAGTTCTACAACTAGTGCACAATTCTAAAATTGCAGGACACAAAGAGACACAGAAAACGCAGGAGTTTTTATCACGTTTCTTTTGGTGGCCGAACTTTCAAGAAGACGTGAAGAAGTACGTTAATTCCTGTGACATCTGTGCCAGATATAAGACTCCACGTGCATCCCCTATGGGACTATTGCAGCCTCTCGCCATCCCAACACGACCGTGGGGATCGATTTTAATGGACTTTATAGTAGATCTACCAGATTCCAAGGGAAAGACATCCATTCTGGTAGTAGTGGATCGACTTACGAAAGCAGCGCATTTCATTCCGTGTTCAGGTCTACCTTCAGCAAAAGATACAGCT
This sequence comes from Oophaga sylvatica, assembly GCA_033576555.1. Classification (NCBI taxonomy): domain Eukaryota; kingdom Metazoa; phylum Chordata; class Amphibia; order Anura; family Dendrobatidae; genus Oophaga; species Oophaga sylvatica. The sequence goes on along the minus strand of JARQOD010000001.1, from coordinate 61,168,005 downwards.
GATCTGATAATTTGCAATGTTTTTCGCCTCCACGGAGTGCCGGATGAAGTCATCTCAGATCGAGGTGTGCAATTTACATCCAAATTTTGGTGCAGTTTATGCTCAGCGCTAGACATCAAAGTACGATTGTCAACCGCTTACCATCCGCAATCTAACGGCCAGACAGAACGTACAAATCAGACGCTGGAGCAGTATCTTCGTTGTTATATTTGCCATCTGCAAGACGACTGGGTGGATCTGCTGCCATTTGTGGAATTTTCATATAACAATTCACAGAATGCCTCTACGAAACAGACGCCATTTTTTGCAAATCTTGGATATCACCCAAACATCCTTCCCAAAAATCCTGTGGCACCATTAATACCAGCAGTCGCAGAAAGAATCTCTCTATTACAGCAAAATCTTAATGTTCTGAAAGACACATTAAAGGAAGCTCAGGAGAAATACAAAAAAGCGGCCGACAGGTATCGGAGACCCACTCCCACGTTTAGGGTTGGAGATCGAGTGTGGTTATCCAATAAGAATTTGAAATTGAAGATTCCTTCTCCTAAATTAGGACAAAAGTTTGTGGGACCATACAAAATCAGTAAGATTGTGAGTCCATTGGCCGTACGTCTACAGCTACCAACATCAATGAAGATTCATCCTGTTTTTCATGTGTCTTTGTTGAAAGCCGCCACAGCCAATCCATTTCCAGAACGATCCCCTCCGCCTCCCGATGCAATTGAAGTGGACGGACAGGAGCAGTTTGTGGTGGAAAAGATCTTGGATTCCCGAATACACAGAAATCGTTTACAATATTTACGACACGGAAGAAAATTCATGGGAACCAGTAAGCGACATCAATGCTCCTCGTTTGATCAGACAATTTCATCAGCGGTATCCTGCAAAACCTGGGCAAGTTGCGTCCAGAGGCCGCCGTTAAAGGGGAGTATTGTCAGGATTTGAACCTGTGAACCATTGCTTGCTGGTCTGTTCCTTTGCTGTGGAGCTGTTTGGAACTTGTATAACTTCAGCCTGAAAACCATATGAACTTCGTCTGGGATAGAGATCATCACCTGCTCTGCTGATTGTTCCTGCCTTGATTGAGACTGATTGGATAGAGATCATCACCTGCCCTGCTGATTGTTCTCGCCCTGATTAAGTCTGATTGGACCTGCTATATATACCTGGTCAGTGCAGCTTCCTGTTGCTGAGTATATTGTGGTGCTCAGTCTAACTGAGTGAAGCATTATCTGAGCTCCTGATCTGGAAGGTGTTCTGCTGGCATCTTCCTGTCTCTTATGGAAACCCTGCTGTTCCTACCTCGACCTTCTATCATTTAAACGGACTTGGTGCTTGTGTGTGATCTCGGCCGGCCCGTGCTAGGGCAGGCCCCGGCATCTGCTGACACAGTGAACTTCCACCGCCATATACTGCACTTCCAGAAGTCTTTCCACGGGACGGTCACCTGTGCATCGCTGCTCCGGCCACTGGCCTCCAGTCCAGTATCGCCAGTAACGTGACATGCAGCTACTCTCCGTATATCTTGCGGTTTCGCTCTGCTTTGCTCCTGCCTCTGCAGTATCTCTTGCGGCTCTACAGCCCTTCTCCGCAGCCTTGCGGTTCTCCTCCTGTGTGAACAGGTCTCTACCTGTTCCTCCATACCCCATTCCTTTCTGTCTGTACCAGTACCTGCTGTGTGAACAGGTCTCTACCTGTCCCTCCAAATATCATTCCTTCCAGTCAGTTCCAGTGTCTGCATCTGCTGTGTCAACAGGTCTCTACCTGTTCCTCCATACACCATACCTTCCAGTCCGTTCCAGTATCTGCATTTGCTGTGTGAACAGGTCTCTACCTGTTCCTCCATACACCATACCTTCCAGTCAGTTCCAGTATCTGCATTTGCTGTGTGAACAGGTCTCTTTACCTGTCCCTTCATACACCGTACCTTCCAGTCAGTTCCAGTATCTGCATCTACTGTGCAAACAGGTCTCTCTACCTGTTCCTCCATGCACCATTCCATCCAGTCAGTATCAGTACCTGCACTTGCTGTGTGAACAGGACCCTACCCTGTGTCTCCTCCGTTCCTGCCAGCCCTGTGTCTCCTCCGTTCCTCCCAGCCCTGTGTCTCCTCCGTGCCCGCCAGCCCTGTGTCTCCTCCGTGCCTGCCAGCCCTGTGTCTCCTCCGTGCCTGCCTGCCCTGTGTCTCCTCCGTGCCTGCCTGCCCTGTGTCTCCTCCGTGCCTGCCTGCCCTGTGTCTCCTCCGTGCCTGCCCTGTGTCTTCTCCGTGCCTGCCTGCCCTGTGTCTCAGCCGTGCCATCGTCTCCCCAAGTGGGATCAGCAGCCACAACCAGACACCACACTGGAGTGGCACCCTGCAGCTGCCTGCCGCACAAGCCAGACCTCACCATCAGAGGCTTCAATGAAGACCAAGGCAGCTGTCTTAGTCACGACCCTTCCAGGGTAGTCTGGTTTGTGGCACAGTGGGGCCACAACCCCCTGGCTCACGCCCACCAGCCAGGGCGTGAGCGTGACAGCAACCCTCAAAGCAACAAAAGAATGGCTTTAGCAGAAGAGTTATGAAATGGCCCAGCTAGACCCCAGACCTGAATCCAATTGAAAATCTGTGGGTTGACCTAAAGAAAGGGCTGCACACAGGAAATGCCCTCAAAATCGTATATATTTGGCGCTCTACTACAAGGAAAAGAAGGCAAAGATTGCCAATTCTAGATGTGCCCAGCTTATAGACTCCTACCCAAAATGACTAAATGCGGTAACAAATTCAAAGGGTACTTCAATAAAGTATTATTTTAAGGCCGGGGTCACACGAGTGTATGTTCTCTCGTGCAAAAGAATTGGGATGATTAGGCAAATGACACTCGGCTCAAACTCTGTCAAAGTTTAAGCAGAATGACAGTTCACTGTGCTCCGATTCTCTTGCATCACAGAATCACAGAACAGGTGCTGAGGAATGGAGAGGGTAATTTATCCATCTCCTCCATTGCAGGCATCCTTGGTAATCAGACTGCACTTGGGTGCAGAGCGATGTTTCATACGCACTCATAGACTTGCATGGGTGCATGCGATCCGATTCTCATATGCACTCACAGAATGTTGCCATTGTACATAATGTTGCCATTGTTTTCTCATTCTGAATAGGAATGGGAAAATTATCACAGATCTGCACTGCCAAACAGCATAATCGGATTGCACTCGTTTGATTTATATGCTCATTTGAGCGAACCCCAAAGGTGTGCATATTCTTTGTGCGTTTCTGCAGCGTTTTTCACCCATTGACTTCAATTAAGTCAGTTAAATCTGCAGCAAAAACACAGTTATAAAATTTTGCGGATTTGCTGAGTTTTTATTTGCGCTTTTACCGGCTTTACCTGTCATCTGTGTGACAGCGTAGGAAACACCAATGCGGTGGTTCTTATCGGTGGTAACACTACCGCTGCTAACACAGTCAGTCAGAGCACTGCGGGGTAAAGTTGTCAGATGGCAGCACGACCCTGCAGCTGTGACCCGTAGCGGTGACCTGCAGTAAAAAGCTTACTGCAGGTCAGCAGGCATGGGCTGATGAGACTACTGCTCCCATCGGGCTAGGTCTGCCGTCACTGATAACTGTGACTGCAGGTGCCGCTGGTGGGAGACATAGCCTCATCAGCGCCTGGGCTCACAGTTAAAACAAAAAAGTAAAATAATTACATACATATTCAAATAAAAATAAAAAAAATTATACTCACCTAAGACCAAATCCCTGAGGCCCGTAGTCCACAAAATCCTGAGTGTCCCACGGCGATCTCACATGTAGAACAGTCACATCAAAGGTGACATCAACCCAACAAATATGAACCCCACTTGCCATCGCTAGAAGGCAAGTGGGAAGAGAGAGGCTAAGCTCCAGATTTGGCGCATCTTATAGATGTACCTTTTCTGGGGCGGCTGAGAGCTGATGTTTTTAGTCTGGGAGGGGACCAATATCCATGGTCCCTTCCTAGGCTATTAATATCAGCCTGCAGCTGCTTACCCTTTGCTGGTTACATTTTATAGGGGCACCCTATGTCAATTTTTTTCTGGGGTCCCTCTGTAAACTAGCTAGTAAAGGCTAAGCAAACAGCTGTGAGCTGATATTAATAGCCTGGGAACCTTTATGGCTACTGGCTCCTTCCCAGAATATTATTATCAGCTCTCAGCCATCGGCTTTCCCTCTGCTGGTTATTAAAATTACACGGGAGCCTAGACAATTTGTTTTCTTTAAACTAACAGTTGCTGTTTAGTTGCAGCCTATGTACGTTCGTTCTGTTAACACTTCTACATAGGCTGGTGACAATGTGTGTATGTTTGTTTGTGTGTGTGTGTGTCTACTAAAGGTACTGTCACACTAAGCGAGATCGCTAACGAGATCGCTACTGCATCACCGATTTTATGACGCAGTAGCGATCTCGTTAGAGACTTAGCTGTGTGTGACATGTAGCGGCGATGTCGCCCCTGCTGCGATGTCGCTGATCGCTTATGAACGTTCTGAGCCGTTTTTTGGTCGTTGGTGTCCCGCTGGTGAGCCTGAATCGCTGAGTGTGACATCCTTTATGAACGACTTTACCAGCGTCGCAGGCGGGACTAGGTTTTCCCAACGACCGCAGAGGTCGTTATATAGATCGCTGATGAGATGTGTTTGGAAGCTAACTAGCGACCACATAGCGATCTCGCCAGGTCGTGTCGTTGTCGTGATCGCTAGTGCGATCGCTAAGTGTGACAGTGCCTTTACTTACCGACTTAGTAATAAGGATGTCGGGCTAACACCTTTTGATTACTAAGCCTAGGGCTAGGTGTCAATGACAGCTGCTGACACCAAGCCCTAATCCCATTACCCTGATGCCACTGTATCAGCATGAAAAAGGTGGTGTTGAACCAAGAAATTCCATTACAAAACTTTTTTTTTTTTAATATTTTTATTTAGATAAAAAAAAAAAAATCGCATGCAAACAACGAATACAAAAACGTGCATTTTTGCCGCAGCGTTATTCCTGCCAAGAAATGCAGAAACCTTGCAAATACTCAACGTGCTCACATAGCCTAAAGATTTTAGATTATTTTCCAACTGAATAGTACAAATTATAAGTGGCATTAATAGGTGGAAAAAGATTTGAAATAATTCTTTGTCATGTTTATTTTTTTTCACATGACAAAAACCTGGCACCCTAACAGGGGTGTAAAGACGTTTTATAGCCACTGTAAATTTATTATAATAATATGCACACAAACATGTATTACTTCTTTCTTGATAGGGAATAAGAATCCCAAAGAAAAGTTGCTCTACACAGAGAGGCAAGACTTTAATGAAAGTAAAAGAAATATGCTGCAAATAAAAGTGTTAAACTTTATATATTATAAGTTATGCCTCAGTCTTGTTCATCGGATTAAGGCCTGTTTGCTTTAAACAATGTATTACAAAATCCCCTGAGGGTGTATGTGTTCGCTAAAATAGTAAAATGCCTTTGTTTTTCATATTTGCAGGTTGAATTTCAATCAGACTATTCAAGACAAATACATTTAGCCTGCAGAAGCAAGATGACTAATGAGCACAATACATGCACAGATTAGACTACATGCCCTATTCATACTGCAGTTTGTAGAAATATAAAAAAATGAATTTCATTAACACTTTCCCATACCACACTATTCTGGAGCATATTTAGGATCTATAAAACATTTCACTATGTGTGTGTGTGTACTGTGCGTGCGTGCGTGCACACAAAGTAATGTGTCAGTTACAATTGAAAGTATAAATGGTCTGAGTTCTTACAACTGTGATGGAGGATGCAATGTCAAATTTTACCTCACCTTTCAATGACAGGTACAGTAAATAAACAGCACACTTTTAGCTAGTCAGATTCATATTTGCTTAATTACTGTGCTGTAAAACTATGTCTAAATGTAAATTGGCTATGCTAAGGAGTCACTGACGGCGTGAAATCATTTGCAACAACACATGCTAAAATAAGCAAGCATTCCAATAAGTCCTGGAAATTTCCACAACATATCTACATACCAGTGAGTAAATGTTTGAAAGAAAAGTTGTGAAACAATTAGGAGTTAGCAAAAGCATTTAGCAAAATCCACACACCAAAGCTGGCTTTATGTGACCATCATGCCAGTAAGCGATGACAGTCACACTGGGTACGGCCACACTATATTGTCAATGAGAAACTGGCATCAAATATCTGTTAAAAGTATTACATCTAATATGAATCAAATTAACCCCTTTAACCTCCAAGGTGGTTTGAACGTTAATGACCGGGCCAATTTTTACAATTTCTGACCACTGTCCCTTTATGAAATAATAACTCTGGAACTCTTCAACGGATCCCACTGATTCTGAGAAAGTTTTTTCGTGACATACTGTATTTCATGATAGTGGTAAAATTTCTTCGATATAACTTGTGTTTATTTGTGAAAAACAAAACAGGAAATTTGGCGAAAATTTGGAAAATTTTGCAATTTTCAAATTTTTAGTTCTTATGCCCTTAAACTAGAGATGTAGGACACAAAATAGTTAATAAATAACATTTCCACATGTCTACCTTACATCGGAACAATTTTTGAAACACGTTTTTTTTCTTAGAAAGTTATAAGGGTTAAAAGTTGGCCAGCAATTTCTCATTTTTCCAACAAAATTTACAAAACCATTTTTTTTAAAGGACCACCTGACATTTGAAGTGATATTGAGGGGTCTATATAACCGAAAGTACCCAAAAGTGACACCATTCTAAAAACTGCACCCCTCAAGGTGCTAAAAACCACATTCAAGAAATGTATTAACCCTTCAGGTGCTTCACAGGAATGTTTGAAATTTGTCACCAAAAATTCACTTTAGACCCAAGTTCTTTTATTTTGACAAGGGTAAAAGAAAAAATGGACCCCAAAATGTGTTGTGTAATTTCTCCTGAGCATACGAATACCCCTTATGTGGAGGAAAACCACTGTTTGGGCACACGCAGGGCTCGGAAGGGAAGGAGCGTCATTTCTCTGAACCACCAAGGGGATTGAAGGGAGTCCACCATCTCTGGATGATGCGCTGTATTCAGGGAAGCGATTCTCTGCACCTGTCCTCTCTGGTAGCAAACAGGTCTATCTGTGGGAGCCCCCATAAGTCTACTATTTTCCTGAATATCTGGCGGCTGAGACCGCATTCTCCCTGACGTAACATAGGACGACTGAGAAAGTCTGCTTTTAGATTTTCCCTTCCCCTGATATGAAGGGCTGAGAGAGACAATAGATGGGTTTTGGCCAGCTCGAAAATCTCTACTGCAGTAGACATCAGCTTTTTTGAATGCCTTCCGTCTTGTCGATTTAAATATGCTACTGCCGTGGTATTGTTCAATAAGATCATCACGAGACCCTCAAAGCTGTGGGAGAAAGTGATGCAACGCATGACTGACAGCTTTCAATTCCTTCAAATTTAAAGAGCCCTCCACTTCCCCTATGTCCCACTGCCCCTGAGCTAGGTTATCCCCCATATGGGCATCCCATCCATCAGGACTAGCATCAGTGGTAATTACTCTGGATGGTTTTAGTACCCATGGAACTCCCCTGTAAAGATGGGCATCCTCCAAACACCAGGACAGTGAGTTGATAACTTCTCCAGACAAGGTTTCTACCCCCATCAGATGACCCTGCAGGCATTCCTCCTCGAGGAGGATCTTATGCCGCAAGAACCAGGTATGATACTGGGCCCATTGGACTGCCTGAATGCAGGAGGTATGGGACCCCAGGAGGAACACAACCTCTCTTAAGGACATCCGGGGGTTATCCATTGCTGTTCTGACTTTTGTCCTTATGACCAACTACTTTGACTCTGGGGGAAGACACTTCTGACTTACTGAATCTAGGTGTAGACCCAGGAAAGACTGAAGGATTTCTTGAAGTTGATAATCCATCCCAACGCCTGTACAGACGAAATTGTGTCAGCAAGGCGATTTCTACACTGGGAGGCAGACTTTCCTATCACCAGGAAATCATCTAGATACAGTACAATCAGCGTATCCCGCTGACGTACATAAGCCATCACGTCTAACATCACTTTTGTGAATACTCGTGGAGCCATAGAAAGACCAAATTGCATTGCTGTGAATTGGAAATGGCGGATTCGCCCTGCCAAGATGACTGCCACTCTGAGATATTGTTGGTATTCGGCATGTATTAGAAGATGATAATACGCATTATTTAGATCCAATTCGGCCATCATGCATCTGGGAAACAAAAGTTTAATAGTGGATCTAATTGATTCTATTTTGAACGTATGATTATAAAGGAAGGTATTTAACTTCTTTACATTAACAACAGTTCAAACATAGAGATCAAGAACAAAGGCGGAATAAAATCCCCTTCCTTCCTGACCTTCTGGGACCTCTACCTGGACCTTTTTAGATAATAAACTCAAAATTTCTAATTCAAGCGCTTCTTGCTGCGCAGGCGATTTAAGAGATGCTAATATTAATGAATCCTGAGGAACTTGACAAAATTCCAGCTCTGATGCAAACATTATACTAAGTTCAGGATCCAGGAACTCGGTGTTATCTCCTTCCATTTCTGGCAGAAAAATCTTCAACCTGCCTCCTACTGGAGGGTTTGGACTATCGAACCTATTACCTTTTCTGGCAGAAGGTCCCCTAAACAAGGCACCTCTTTGCTTGCCCTCCTTTGCATCCCAGCGTTCCAGGTTCTCGAACGGCTTTCTCCTATTAAACAGATGCTTTTTGAATGCTCTCCTGTAGGATGGAAGAGACTGATTAGGGAACCCCTTCTTTCTCTCTTCCGCCTAGGTGAGGATCTCAAGTACTTTCCCAAACAGGAACTCACCCTAGAACGGGATTGCGCATAGTTTTGCTTTTGACTGCGTATCTCCCTTCCAGCTCTTCAGCCACAGAGAGCGTCGAGCAGGATTTACCAAACCAGTCCACCTAGCCGCCAGGCGTAGGGAATCTGCAGACGCGTCCACTAGATACGCTGCAACTCCCCTAATCAACGGAATGGCGGAAAACAATTTCTCCCTAGGCACTTTTTCCTTGATCTGCTGCTTTAGCTGGTCTACCCAGACAAGTATCGATCTTGTTGTGCTGGATATGGCTGGTTTAAAGGCTCCGGTACATGCCTCCCAAGATCTTTTAAGCAAGGTCTCCGTCTTGAGTTCTAGCGGGTCAGATAGGACGCCCGCATCCTCTACCGGTAGTACCGATTGTTTAGACGTGGACGACACCACCGCATCCACCTTAGGGACCTTGGACCATGTTGACAACTCTTCATCACTGAAGAGATAATTTCTCTTCGAGGCCGAAGGAAGGAACCCTCGCTGGCCTGCTTGTCCCATTTCCTTTTAACTAATTCCTTTACTGCGGGGATAACCGGGAAGGCTTTTCTCTTCTTTTGTGTCAGACTCGCAAACATTATGTCCTGTGTGGATTGGGCTTCCATTGCGTCCCTGCACCCCATGGTGTTTCTGACAGACTTCACTAAGTTGTCTACAGTCATGGCCAAAAGTTTTGAGAATGACACAACTATTATATTTTCACATGATCTGCTGCCCTCTGGTTTTTATGTGTGTTTGACAGATGTTTTTATCACAGACAGAAATATAATAATTGCAAACATATGAGTAACAAAAGCTTATATTGACAATTAGAATGAGTTAATGCAGCAAGTCAATATTTGCAGTGTTGACCCTTCTTCTTCAGGACCTCTGCAATTCTCCCTGGCATGCTCTCATTCAACTTCTGGACCAAATCCTGACTGATAGCAGTCCATTCTTGCACAATCAATGCTTTCATTTTGTCAGAATTTTTAGGTTTTTGTTTGTCCACCCGTCTCTTGATGATTGACCACAAGTTTCAATGGGATTAAGATCTGGGGAGTTTCCAGGCCATGGACCCAAAATCTCTATGTTTTGTTCCCTGAGCCATTTAGTTATCACCTTTGCTTTATGGCAAGGTGCTCCATCATGCTGGAAAAGGCATTGTTGATCGCCAAACTGCTCTTGGAGGGTTGGGAGAAGTTGCTCTTGGAGGACATTTTGGTACCATTCTTTATTCATGGCTGTGTTTTTAGGCAAAACTGTGAGAGAACCGATTCCCTTGGCTAAGAAGCAATCCCACACATGAATCGTTTCAGGATCCTTAACAGTTGGCATGAGACAAGACTGGTGGTAGCGCTCACCTTCTCTTCTCCGAATGAGGCGTTTTCCTGATGTCCCAAACAATCGAAAAGGGGATTCATCAGAGAAAATAACTTTACCCCAGTCCTCAGCAGTCCACTGCCTGTAATTTTTGCAGAATATCAGTCTGTCCATGATGTTTTTTCTGGAGAAAAGTGGCTTCTTTGCTGCCCTCCTTGGGACCAGGCCTTGCTCCAAGAGTCTCCACCTCACAGTGCGTGCAGATGCACTCATACCTGCCTGCTGCCATTCCTGAGCAAGCTCTGCACTGCTGGTAGCCCAATCCCGCAGCTGAAACACTTTTAAGAGACGGTCCTGGCGCTTGCTGGTCTTTCTTGGGCGCCCTGAAGCCTTTTTGGCAACAATGGAACCTCTCACCTTGAAGTTCTTGATGATGCGATAGATTGTTGACTGAGGTGCAATCTTTCTAGCTGCGATACTCTTCCCTGTTAGGCCATTTTTGTGCATTGCAATGATGACTGCACGTGTTTCTTTAGAGATAACCATGGTTAACAGAAGAGAAACAATGATGCCAAGCACCAGCCTCCTTTTAAAGTGTGCAGTGTTGTCATTCTTACTTAATCATGACAGATTGATCTCCAGCTATGTCCTCATCAACACCCACACCTGTGTTAATGGAGCAATCACTGAAAAGAGGTTAGCTGGTCCTTTTAAGGCAGGGCTGCAATGATGTTGAAATGTGTTTTGGGGGATAAAGTTCATTTTCTAGCCAAATATTGACTTTGCAAGTAATTGCTGTTAAGCTGATCACTCTTTATAACATTCTGGAGTATATGCAAATTGCCATTAGAAAAAGTGAAGCAGTAGACTTTGTAAAAATTAATATTTGTGTCATTCTCAAAACTTTTGGCCATGACTGTATGCTGTCAATGGGAAAACACGAACGTCTCTCTTCATCAGATGAAAATGATGATGATGATGAACCCGAGAGATCCGGAGACCTGACCTGGTCACTATCAGACTCTGAAATGGAGACAGGAGCCACGTTCTTTCTTTTATCACTATGCTTCTTAGGTCTACTAGACTGACCTAAAGCCTAGAGCTCTTCCCTTATTAGCATCCATATATTTGTGGATGCCACCGCAGCCTCCTCCTGCAATGTCTCGCTAATACAACCCTGGCATAGTATTGTTGGGTAGGATTCAGGAAGGGGCTGCGTGAACAAGGCACATTCCTTATGCTTAGATTTCTTTGTTTTCTTAGCTTGAAATGGGAGGTATACAGAAAGAAGGGAAATCAGCTTAATAGGTAGAGTCAATTTACACTCACCCATTGAAGCTTGCAAAATGGTACCAGTTCTGGAGGAGGAGACACAGCCCGAGTTCTGGGTTGATCGGACCTACCAGCTCGTCGACTCTTGTCCGTGGAGTCCTCCTCTCTGGAGCGCCCATTGTTGCTCTTGATGCTGGTGCCTGCATTTCCACCGCTGGTGGGTGCACTTCATGCTCTCCTGGGGGTTAACACACCGGCGGTCTGACACCGTCTCGTTTTATATTTACAGCCCATGAGAGGACCTCCGGAAGTGCTCCCAGCTCTTCCGGTTCAAGAACGCCAGCTTGCCTGTGCGCATGCGCAGCCGCAACCCGGAAGTATCTTCACTGGAGATGCCGGCTGGCGACCGCTCGCACTCTGCTTCCCCAACACCGCCATGCCACGCGTTCCACGTGAGACCGGGGGGCCCTACTCCAGACCCGGTAATCACAGACCTACCGCCAGACGAAGCGGGAGACAGACAGACAAGGGTTCCCCCTGTCATTCTCACGGAAACTGCATAAGCGGCATGCATTGGCCCAGGTATTCTTCTTTCTTCCACAGGTTCCCAGAGGAACAGGAAACCAACTGAGGAGGAGAGGGGAACGCCCCTTTTATTATGTAGGTTTCCTGTTCCCATGGGCGGGTCCCCTCTCTCAAGTAGGTGCTGTCGTGGTGAAGAGAAAAAAATTGATGAAAGGTGGCAACACAGGATAATCTGGATGGTTGGTAAACAGCTCCAATCAAGATCCAAAGAAATTCAAGCTGTCCTGCAGGCTCAGGGTGCATCAGTGTCAGTGCGAACTATCCTTCGACATTTCAATGAAATGGCAGGAGAACGAGGAGGACCCCATTGCTGACACAGACATAAAAAGCTAGATTGTAGTTTGGCAAAATGTATATCAGTAAGCCAAAATTCTCCTGGGATAGTGTCGTGTGGACAGATGAAACCAAGATGGAGCTTTTTGGCATAGCACATCATTCTACTGCAACTTGAAAACGCTTTGCTATCTTCTTACAGCCTTCTCCTGCTTTGTGGGCCTTCATCATTTTCATTTTCAGAGTGCTAGATAGCTGCTTAGACCCATGGCTGCTATTTTTTGGCACAAGGTTAGATGAGGCTGTGTTTTATAAAGCTGGAAAATTTGCATTACCTGGAGTTTCCTAACGATGATCATGAACAAGCCAAAACCCTAACAGGCTAATTAAGGCCTGTTAACTCCGAAAACTTGGTCAAAGTTATCTGATCACACAGATCTCCAAGGGTGTCCAAACTCTTGCATTGGCCCATCTTCCCTTATGTAATTTTTAAAATGTAAAATACAAAACATCTACTATATAATTGTCTTATCCCGTCTGTCTGTCTGTCGGTCTGTCTGTCCAGGAAATCCCGCGTCGCTCATTGGTCCGGCAGCGGCCAATCAGCGCCGCGGGATTTCACAAAAAAAAATGGCGGCCGTTAGCGGCTCATCTGCGGGACGGAGGTCAGCGGCGCCGTCGGTTGAGGTCCTTCTGCTGCTAGCGGCCGGGTGATGAGCGCCTCGCGCCGGTCATCTCCCCGCTGCCCTCCGTCCCGCAGACACGTGTGACCAACTTTTTACTATTGATGCCGCCTATGTCGCATCAATAGTAAACAGATCTAAGGTAAAAATAATAAAAAAAAATAATAAATAATGATATTCTCACCTTCCGGCGGCCCTCGCAGCTTTCCCGCCTCTCAGCGACGCTCCCGGCCAATCCCGTTCCCAGGCGTCCTTTGCGACAATCACCCCGATGACGTAGCATCACGCTTGACCGCTACGTCATCTGGGGTGATTCTCGCAATGCATTACTGGGAACGGGATTGGCCGGGTGCGTCGCTGAGAGGCGGGAAAACTGCGGGGGCCGCCGGAAGGTGAGAATATCACTATTTTTTATTTTAATTATTGTTTTTACTTGGATATGGCACCCAGGGCCTGGAGGAGAGTCTCCTGTCCTCCAGACCCTGGGTACCATCCGCACATGAACCGCTTACTTTGCGCATGGTGGGCTGTTGAAATTGAAGCGGTGAGCGGTCCAGCTCACCCCAAACCATCTCGATTGGGTTCAGGTCTGGTGACAGTGGAGGCCAGGTCATCTGGCGTAGCACCCCAACACTCTCCTTCTTGGTCAAATAGCCCTTACACAGCCTGGAGGTGTGTTTGGGGTCATTGTCCTGTTGAAAAATAAATGATGGTCCAACTAAACGCAAACCGGATTGAATAGCATGCCGCTGCAAGATGCTGTGGTAGCCATGCTGGTTCAGTATGCCTTCAATTTTGAATAAATCCCCAACAGTGTCACCAGCGAAGCACCCCCACACCATCACACCACCTCCTCCATGCTTCACAGTGGGAACCAGGCATGTAGAGTCCATCCGTTCACCTTTTCTGCGTGCAAAGCAGTAATCAAAGCAAAAGGTGGCTACTTTGAAGAATCTAGAATATAAGACATATTTTCAGTTGTTTCACACTTTTTTGTAAAGTGTAATTTATAATTCCACATGTGTTAATTCATAGTTTTGATGCCTTCAGTGTGATTCTACAATTTTCATAGTCATGAAAATACAGAAAAATCATTGAATGAGAAGGTGTCCAAACTTTTGGTCTGTACTGTAATATATATATATATATATATATATATATATATATATATATATATATATATATATATACAGTGCCTTGCGAAAGTATTCGGCGCCCTGGAACTTTTCAATCTTTTCCCATCAAACATAAAGATACCAAATGTAAATTTTTGGCGAAGAATCAACAACAAGTGGAACACAATTGTGAAGTTGAACAAAATTTATTGGTTATTTTAAATTTTTGTGGAAATACAAAAACTGAAAAGTGGTGCGTGCAATATTATTCGAACCTTTTACTTTCAGTGCAGCAAACTCACTCCAGAAGTTCATTGTGGATCTCTGAATGATCCAATGTTGAAGCACAGAGAGCAACATGAAGACCAAGGAACACAACAGGCAGGTCCATGATACTGTTGTGGAGAAGTTTAAAGCCGGATTTGGATACAAAATGATTTCCAAAACTTTAAACATCCCAAGGAGCACTGTGCAAGCGATCATATTGAAATGGAAGGAGTATCATACCACTGCAAATCTACCAAGACCCGACCATCCCTCTAAACTTTCACCTCAAACAAGGAGAAGACTGACCAGATATGCAGGCCCATGATTACTCTGGATGAACTGCAGAGATCTACAGTTGAGGTGGGACAGTCTGTCCATAGGACAACAATCAGTCGTACACTGCACAAATCTGGCCTTTATGGAAGAGTGGCAAGAAGAAAGCCATTTCTCAAAGATATCCATAAAAATTGTTGTTTAAAGTTTGAAACAACCCACCTGGGAGACACACCAAACATGTGGAAGAAGGTGCTCTGGTCAGATAAAACCAAAATCGAACTTTTTGGCAACAATGCCAAACGATATGTTTGGCGTAAAGGCAACACAGCTCATCACCCTGAACACACCATCCCTACTGTCAAACATGGTGGTGGCAGCATCATGGTTTGGGCCTGCTTTTCTTCAGCAGGGACAGGGAAAATGGTTAAAATTGATGGGAAGATGGATGGAGCCAAATACAGGACCATTCTTGAAGAAAACCTGTTGGAGTCTGCAAAAGACCTGAGACTGGGACAGAGATTTGTCTTCCAACAAGACAATGATCCCAAACATAAAGCAAAATCTACAATGGAATGGTTCACAAATAAACGTATCCAAGTGTTAGAATGGCGAGTCAAAGTCCAGACCTAAATCCAATCGAGAATCTGTGAAAAGAGCTGAAAACTGCTGTTCACAAACGATCTCCATCCAAACTCACTGAGCTCGAACTGTTTGACCTTTCAGATCATTTCATCTTCAACTTGCTTAACTTTACACAATATCTGCAATTCTGATCAGGGTTGCCCAAACTCTGTTATACTCAAGCTTTTTTGTGGTCATATCAGTTTCTTGGATAGCTGAATGATAAACAACCTGGATGTCATTTATAGTCTCCTCGGTGCTAAACCTGCCTATTTCCACAACTCACACAGAGGTAATTTGGATTATGGTAAAGAATGAAGTGCTGTATGCAATTATTAGCAAATCAGAAATGTGTAAAGAGCACAGACACAACCCTTCAGTCTAGATGACATCAGGCGTATTACGAGGCTGAGTGATGAGACAGACGACAATGACTAATGGTGTTCCAATCATTCTCTCCTTTGCAGGACTTCTCGTAATCCTTCTGGGAATCAATTAATGTAGAAACAGCATGACAATAGAAGTTACCAGAGTTAAGCAACGGTTCCAGCTGATTATTAAATTAGCCCTGAGAGACATAATCTGAAGAAAACATATTGGCAGTAAGAGCTGCTGGGCATTCTACACAAGTCTGCAGCCGGAATAATTAACAAATTGAGGCTTTCCTGCTAGGAACGTCCAACCTTCGAGACAGGTTCCCGAAACAAGTGATGAACCATGGAAGAAATGTCATGTGCCCTTTCATTCTGAGCGCTAGTTTTTCGATAATAGAGTACAAAATGAAACACAAAGTGTAAGTGTTCATCAATTTAAGGCTTTTCCACCTGTTTAACAACATCCCCAAGATATCAATTTGTGGGTTGACAGTCAGTGGAAACCTGTGTTAATGGAAAAGCTATAAACCAGTCTAGATCTTACAAAACAAAAATAAGTTTACGGCACAAAATAAATATGAAAAATACAGTTTTGATAACTTGATTATCTTGCAAGGAAAGGGTTTATAGGATGCTTGCATATTAAGGGCATTGGATCTGAAGTACTGACATTTAATAGACATTATCAGTCTTATCAATGTCTCCCCTTCAAATTCTCATGAATGTCCCATATAAGTCATCGTAAAAAAAAAAGATTGCTTCTCAAATATCCCCGTCTTCTATAAGTATACTGCGTATAGACATTTATATATATATATATATATATATATATATATATATATATATACCGTGCTCAGCATAAAAGAGTACACCCCATTTGCAAAGTAAGATTTAACTCAATATCACACTGAATTCAAGATCAGTTCTCAAAATTTTTACATGACCGAGTTACATAGAACATTTTTTTAACGCATAACGTGAAAGTCAGAAGAACAATCTAGTTTCCGTTAGCAAATCTTCAGGTTTACTTAAATTAGTACAACTGACATCAAAAACGACTACATTTAGTATTATACTAACAACAATCTACAAAGTATAGGAATGCACCCTAGAGAGATTTTTACACAGTCTCACGGGCGATGCCCGGATGGAAAGACATTTAATTAAATTATTTAATTATTGCCAAATGTTTTTAACATGTGTAAATAAACAATTATTTTATAAGTAGCGGATTGTCATTGCACTTTCGTCTATCCCTACGGGCATCGCCCGTGGGATTACGTGTAATAAATACAGTACATTTAGTATTTTGTATGATTTTTCAAAACAACACCAAGTCTTCAAGCCAAGGAATGAACAAGTTGGTGACATATTGTAATATGTATCTTTTTTCATTTTTCAAGAACAGTCCCTTTTAGACAAATGTTATTGTGGTCCCTTGGGTAGTGAAATGTACAAAAGTGCACCAAAATATGTTATGCTCTAAGATGATAGGTTCCTGTAAGCACACGGGACATTGTTACTGCTTTGTACCTACATTCTGGACACTAAGAGCCCCCTGCTGAATTTTTGGAAAAGGCTACCACTATGACTGGATATGCTTGAATCGGTTGCAGTTACAAACCTGAAATTAATCCATGTGTTAGTATTTTAAAAATAAGAACTCCGAAAACAAATGTTCCATCACATACCTCAGGCTGGTCTGAGATGTTCAGTAGGAGCGCCCATAAATCTGCCCGAAGAGCTGTTGGACATCCCTGACGCACATACTGCTGAGCGGCCGCACTGTCGTGTTCTGCTAGGACTGAAAAGTCACAGATTATCATACATGACATCATGTACACAACACAGAAATGAATGATGTCCGATGCACCAACTTTTGTTTGTTGTTTTTTTCCCACATGGGTTGATATTACAATATTAGAAATAGATACTGAAAATGTCATCCGTATCTGTTAGAGCCTATTCCTGCATTATCATTAAAAAAATAAAAAATTCTATTGCTATGAGCATCAAAAACACTTTTATATTGCGGCTCATAACACGCCAATCAGCCAGGACTAGTGCAGCGGAGTATCTATTCACCAGCACTAGTGCAGCGGGGTATCTATTCACCAGCACTAGTACAGCGGGGTATCTATTCACCAGGACTAGTGCAGCGGGGTATCTATTCACCAGGACTAGTGCAGCGGGGTATTTATTCCCCAGGACTAGTGCAGCGGGGAATCTATTCCCCAGGACTAGTGCAGCGGGCATCTATTCCACAGGACTAGTGCAGCGGGGTATCTATTCACCAGGACTAGTGCAGCGGGGAATCTATTCCCCAGGACTAGTGCAGCGGGCATCTATTCCACAGGACTAGTGCAGCGGGGTATCTATTCCCAGGACTAGTGCAGCGGGGTATCTATTCACCAGGACTAGTGCAGCGGGTATCTATTCCCCAGGACTAGTGCAGCGGGGTATCTATTCCCCAGGACTAGTGCAGATGGGAATCTATTCCCCAGGACTAGTGCAGCGGGTATCTATTCCCCAGGACTAGTGCAGCGGGTATCTATTCCCCAGGACTAGTGCAGCGGGGTATCTATTCCCCAGGACTAGTGCAGCGGGGAATCTATTCCCCAGGACTAGTGCAGCGGGCATCTATTCCACAGGACTAGTGCAGCGGGGTATCTATTCCCCAGGACTAGTGATGAATGCAAGTACTTGTTACTCACGTTTGAATAGGGTGTTCGAGTATACACAGAGTATCGTGGGTGCTCTAGTGATATGTTCAAGTCCCCACGCTCACATGTTTTGCTTTAGACAGCCAAAAAACATGCAGGGATTGCCTGTGTAAAACATGCAGGGATTGCCTGTGTATGTCAAACAATCCCCAAATGTTTTGTGGCTGTGTAACATGCGGGCGTAGGACCTAAACATGTTACTTGGGCACCCTCAAGTAACGAGCACTTGCGCACCTCACTACCAAGGACTAGTCGGGCCTGGGGTGGCCACCTTGGTGTGAATTCTGTCCCGTCATAGCTGCAGTGCAGGAAGTTGTGCACCAGACCAAGATTTCTTGCTGGGAATAGAAAGCTGCCAATTACACTGAGGCTGGACTAATTTGAGGAGATGGACGCCCCGCTGGAGTACTCCTGGTTGCTTAGTATATTATGAGCCATAATATAAAATAGTTTTTGCCACTCATCTCAGCAGAGTTTTGGAACATCAAACGGTTAGGTTACATTCAGGGATAGGTCTAGTACAGATACAGGTGGCAGCCTGGGGCCTTAGAGGACCTGACAAGTTCCCTTTAAATGAGGTTTGAGTCCAAGGGGTGTCCAGGATTAGAAAGATGTACCAAAAGCTTAACTAGCAGAAAGTAGGAAATACAAATTATCTACAATAAAACTTTCCTGGCAGTTTAAAGAAGTGGATGGCTCAATAGCACTAATTTTAATGGGTAGAACAGGGAGGTAGCAGATCTATTGTTAGTTAATGTTTCTCTGCAGCATGTGTATTATACACATGTAGCCTTACAGCACGCACAGGATATACACTCTCTGCAGTGCAGTGCACTTACACAACACTGCTGCATGCAAAATACACACACAGCTCTGCTACATACGTGCACACACAGCTCAACTACATACACACAACTATGACACATCTATATACGCACACAAACACAGCTCTGCGCTCAGCTACACACTGTGCACACCAAAACATTTTGAAGTTCCTGATCCTTCAGCTTGTCAAGAAGCAGCGACTGTGCAAGTCCAGGGAGCTTTCTCTCTAGCAGTGCCAACATCAAACTGATCAGTGTCATGCAGGAGGAGAAAGAACTGTGCTGATACAGTTCTCTCAGTGATGGGGAAGGAAGCTGTGTCAGTATCTTCTTCAACTATAGAAAGCTGCTTCCAGACAGCAAGATTTTTCTATTGCTTCAAAAACTGTGTCTTATAGTACAAAAAATATGGTATGTGATTTTTTTTCATAAACTGCACCACTCCTGTTCCATGGGCTTTGCCTCGTGTTACAGCTCATCCCAATGCAAGTGAATGGTTTTGCGTTGTACCAACAAAACTAGCACTATTTATATTCTCAAGGACAAAGTAACATATCCATTTTTAACCAGGACAAATTCTTCACAGGGTTGTTCCGAACAACTCACGATGTTCATAAGTAAGGGTGAAGCGTATCTGAAACGCATTGATGTTCCAGTCTATGGACTAAACATGGATGTAATTACGGTATGTTTTAACAGTGCATCAATAAAAATGAAGATTTTATCTGTTGAGCTGCATATTCTTCTCTACTAACCACGATTTTTACTGTCCCTGGCAGCGCCGCTCTTCCGTGCTCCAAAAGAATATAGGTAACTCTGGCTTACTTCCTTTTTTTTGCATACAGACTCCTAAACATTAATTATGTATTCCTCTGCACTAACGATGGGAGGAGCATAAATGATCTGTCTGCCTAATCTATAAACTGACAGGACATGCTGGGAGTTGCAGTTTTCCAACAGCTGGAGAACCAAGGGTATGAAATAGTTGAGTACACTTTACATACCTTTTTTACCAAGCTGGAAATGTTCATTCTCAAACAATTCTTTGGAGAAAAAAAAATGAAAACAACCAGTTATTGACACTATAAAAATGCAATTGAAATTGCTGTAAAAGATTAAGATATGTGAATAAGTATATACTATATCTTCCTCCCTTAGCACAAGGGGGTTATCTCCATCTCCATCCTCCTCATTGTTTGTTTTCCAATTGGGCGCAGTCAGTCTGTGCACTGCTGTAAAACTGTTGGACTGACTAAAAAGAAGAAGGATGGAGGAGGAGAATGAAGCTGGAGATCTCCTCACCAAGCGCAATGTGGGTTAAAACATATTTCTTCACATATCACAGCCGTGCCCCTAGCTGCCGAGGTCTTCAGTCAGAAGCCCGTACTTACATGTGACTAGGACGGGCTACAGATTGAATTAGATTAGAGACTCCATTTTATCTTATTCTTAGAGAACCCCTTTAAAGTGTAACTCTAGCTAATTTCTGTGCCATCATTAAAAGGCTTGTGGCTCAGTTTCGCGGAGACAGAGCTGTAATGCTTCTGGATTTATTACTGAATTGGTAGTTCTATAGATCTACACACAGAAGCTTGCAGTCAAATGAAAGTAGCTAGAATAATTTTTAACATAACTCTACATCTGTGAACAGCAGGGTGTTTGGCACTCTGTAATAGGAAAACAGAGACACAAGTCCGATAATAATGCACTTTAAAATTTGTCAATGTTATCACAACAGAAATTAAATGATGCTGACAACCCGCCTCCTCTGAAATGTCTTCAGATTAGCAGAAAAGTAATTAAAGCAAACATGGTATTATCAATATCAATTCATTTAAAATCAAATAACTCAACAAATGACTGGTACATAATGCCCAACTACCTGGGGGGACTGGGGTGGAGTCATCCACGCCGAGCTGTCCCGTATTAAGGCTCAGTTCACTGAAAAATTCCCTCTGTGGAAAAAAGTATAAATTAATAGGCAAGTTTCATATGGGTAATTCAATATTTCTTAAAATGACAATGTACTTCACAGAACTGTATTAGGGTATGTTCACTGTTACACTCGGTCCCCGTGCTGGCTCTGCACTCCGTCCTGGTCACTCACCTGTTCCTCTAGCTGTCCCTCTGCAGCAGTCTGCGCGCAGGCTGAGGTCTCCTGTCCCATCTGCTCCTCAGCGTCCTGTGTCCTCCTCCACTTCTTGGCACGCTGCTAGCAGGCCTCCAGATAGATTGCTTAGGACGCGAGGCCGCGCCCACCGTCTCTCTTAAAGGGGCAGCGTGCATTTTTTGAAATAGCTAATTAACCAATGGCAGCGCACTCAGTACTATATCTGGTCACTCCACCATAAGGGGAGTGCCGGAGCAACGTGTTCTATCATTGCTACATCCGGTTCTGTTCCTGATCTGTCTGCGCTGCGTCTGCAGTCTCTGTGCTTCGCTTATACTGTTTGTCTCCTCAGATCATTGCTAACCCGTATCTGGCTAACCTGGACAATCTCGGCTATTACTGGCGCAAGTGTCATCCCGTTCCGCCATCAGCCATCCGTACCCGTGGACCGTGACAAGGTCACTGAAGCCAGCCTGCCACCATCCATTCTGGACCAGGACCTTACCCTTCTCTGTCAAGAACCCTCCATGGACTCTGTATATACCTGTTATCCTTTTGGTCCCTCTGGGACAGCTGCCACGTGTCCGGGGTCTAACTGGAGGTAGCACCTGTGTCCTCCGGGTATTCCATTCTGGTCCTGTTCGAGGGGCCTTACTACGGGTACCCGGGGCTCACTAGTTACGCCCCCTTCGGAGCCCCCGGACCGCGGTCTCGAGGTTCCACATTAAAAAATAAAAAAGAATGTGAATTTCACCACCTCTGCCTCCGCTTCCATTCGTTACAGATTGCTCCGGCCATGGAACCCGCTGGATCCCAGAGATCTCCGACCACGGATCTGTGCCAGGAGGTGACCCGTTTGGGAGTTCAACAGGACAAGATCACGACTTATCTACGCAGCTTGTCTACCCGCATGGATTCCTTGGGGTCCTCGTCTGCACCTGACTCTTCTATCAATACTCAGGTACCAGTTCCCATGGCAAGTAAAGGTCCCCGCCTGGCGGCTCCTACCCGTTTCCAGGGTGATCCTACTCAGTGTCGGGGTTTTCTCAATCAGTGCACTCTACACTTCGAAATCTTGGGGCATATGTTTGCTTCTGACCGAGCCAAGGTGGGCGTCATCATGTCACACCTGGGAGGAGAGGCCCTCGCCTGGCTAAACCCGCTATGGGAGAGAGAGGATCCGCTGGTTAATGATCTTCAATCTTTCCTAGAGGCTTTTCGCAGGACTTTCGATGAACCTGGTCGCACCACTTCGACTGCCTCAGCTTTGCTCCGCCTGCGCCAAGGTACTCTCACGGTAGCTCAGTATGCTGTTAAATTCCGCACCCTCTCGTCTGAATTATCGTGGAACAATGAGGCCCTGGTTGCTAACTTCTGGGAAGGACTATCCGGAAGAATCAAGGATGAGCTGGCGGGACGGGACAGACCTACCCTCTTGGAAGAGCTAATATCCTTGGCAACCCGAATTGACCCGCGTTTTCAGGAGCGTTCCATGGAGATCAAGCGGGACAAAAGGTCCTATCACCTGGACTCTAGTTTGTACAAAACAGGTACCTCGCCTTCCTCCTCCGAGGCCATGGAGGTAGACCATGTAAGTTTGGCCACCCGCCGCCGGGAGGCACGTCGCAAGGAGGGAAGTTGTTACTACTGCGGTAGTTCTGAACATTTGATCCATTTCTGTCCTAAAAAGTCGGGAAACTCCAGTGCCTAGGTCCGGTAGGAGGGGCCAACCTAGGTAGAGAACAGTCCTCTCCCTCTTTACACATCTCAGTCTCCGTGTCCTATGGAGCGATAAAATTCTCCAAACATTGTTTACTGGATTCTGGAGCTGCAGGGAACTTCATCCAGCAGGCGGTTGTGGATCATTACCCTTACCTGTCCAGCGTCTTCCTGATCCATTACAGGTGTCCGCCGTGTCCACTGACCGAGACAGTCCAGTTTCAAACCGAGTTGGTGGAACTCCGGGTAGGTCTAATGCATGCTGAACGAATGCGATTTTATGTATATCCCGGTTTGTCCCATCCCATGCTTTTAGGTTTACCTTGGCTCCAGATGCATG
The DNA here is from genome assembly GCA_033576555.1 of Oophaga sylvatica. Lineage (NCBI taxonomy): Eukaryota > Metazoa > Chordata > Amphibia > Anura > Dendrobatidae > Oophaga > Oophaga sylvatica. The sequence goes on along the minus strand of JARQOD010000001.1, from coordinate 61,144,670 downwards.
AACCAGTCCTTAATTGGAAAACTGGAGAAGTTCTGCGTTGGGGAGATACCTGCATGAATCGTTGCTTAACCCGGATTCAACCTGTTTCGCCTCCAGTCCAGCCTGATACCCTGCCAGGGTTGCCTTCCGCCTATTGGTCCTTCTCTGACGTCTTTGGGAAAAAGGAGGCTGAGAGACTACCTCCACACAGATCGTATGACTGTCAGATAGAGCTTCTTCCTGGAGTATCTTCTCCTCGCGGGAGAGTTTATCCCCTTTCACAGACAGAGACTCAGGCTATGTTGGACTACATCCAAGAGAATCTGGCTAGAGAATTTATCCGAAAGTCATCGTCACCGGCAGGAGCTGGATTCTTCTTGTGAAGAAGAAGGATGGATCCTTGCGGCCCTGTATCGACTATCGGGGTCTAAATCAGATCACGGTAAAAAACAGGTATCCATTACCTCTTATTTCAGAGCTGTTTGATCGTCTCCGAGGGGCCAAGATCTTCACCAAATTGGATCTCAGAGGGGCCTACAACCTGATCCGAGTCAGAGAGGGAGACGAATGGAAAACAGCCTTCAACACCCGTGACGGCCACTATGAATACCTGGTAATGCCATTTGGCCTAAGCAATGCACCTGCGGTCTTTCAGGAATTTGTTAATGACATTTTCAGGGACTTGCTCTATACTTGTGTCGTGGTCTACCTGGACGATATTTTGATTTTCTCTGCTGACTTGACGTCACACCGGAGGCAAGTACGCCTGGTCTTACAAAGACTGAGAGAGAACAGGCTATATGCCAAATATGAGAAATGCCTCTTTGAGCAGTCTTCCTTGCCTTTCCTTGGGTACATTGTATCTTCCACAGGATTAAAGATGGATCCGGAGAAGTTGTCTGCAGTTCTCGACTGGCCTCGTCCGTCTGGGCTAAAAGCCATACAAAGGTTCCTAGGGTTCGCCAATTACTACCGGCAATTCATTCCACACTTTTCCACCCGAGTGGCTCCAATCACAGCCTTAACCCGGAAAGGTGTAGGAATGGTCCTCCGAGGCAGAAGAGGCCTTTGTGTCTCTCAAAAAAAGCCTTCGCTTCCGCACCCGTTCTCCATCGTCCTAATTCAAATGAGCAATTTTTTCTTGAGGTTGACGCTTCTTCCATAGGTGCAGGAGCAGTTCTGACCCAGAAGTCGTCTACCGGGCGGATGATCTCGTGTGGTTTTTTCTCCAAGGTTTTTTCTCCTGCAGAAAGGAACTACTCTGTCGGTGATCGCGAACTGTTGGCCATCAAATTGGCTCTGCAAGAATGGAGACATCTTCTTGAGGGAGCTCATCACCAGGTAATCATATTCACCGACCATAAAAACCTTGCCTATCTCCAATCTGCTTTAAGACTGAATCCCCGT
>JARQOD010000001.1:61044736-61143184 GCA_033576555.1 Oophaga sylvatica | reverse complement strand
ATTTATTGGTTATTTTAAATTTTTGTGGAAATACAAAAACTGAAAAGTGGTGCGTGCAATATTATTCGAACCTTTTACTTTCAGTGCAGCAAACTCACTCCAGAAGTTCATTGTGGATCTCTGAATGATCCAATGTTGAAGCACAGAGAGCAACATGAAGACCAAGGAACACAACAGGCAGGTCCATGATACTGTTGTGGAGAAGTTTAAAGCCGGATTTGGATACAAAATGATTTCCAAAACTTTAAACATCCCAAGGAGCACTGTGCAAGCGATCATATTGAAATGGAAGGAGTATCATACCACTGCAAATCTACCAAGACCCGACCATCCCTCTAAACTTTCACCTCAAACAAGGAGAAGACTGACCAGATATGCAGGCCCATGATTACTCTGGATGAACTGCAGAGATCTACAGTTGAGGTGGGACAGTCTGTCCATAGGACAACAATCAGTCGTACACTGCACAAATCTGGCCTTTATGGAAGAGTGGCAAGAAGAAAGCCATTTCTCAAAGATATCCATAAAAATTGTTGTTTAAAGTTTGAAACAACCCACCTGGGAGACACACCAAACATGTGGAAGAAGGTGCTCTGGTCAGATAAAACCAAAATCGAACTTTTTGGCAACAATGCCAAACGATATGTTTGGCGTAAAGGCAACACAGCTCATCACCCTGAACACACCATCCCTACTGTCAAACATGGTGGTGGCAGCATCATGGTTTGGGCCTGCTTTTCTTCAGCAGGGACAGGGAAAATGGTTAAAATTGATGGGAAGATGGATGGAGCCAAATACAGGACCATTCTTGAAGAAAACCTGTTGGAGTCTGCAAAAGACCTGAGACTGGGACAGAGATTTGTCTTCCAACAAGACAATGATCCCAAACATAAAGCAAAATCTACAATGGAATGGTTCACAAATAAACGTATCCAAGTGTTAGAATGGCGAGTCAAAGTCCAGACCTAAATCCAATCGAGAATCTGTGAAAAGAGCTGAAAACTGCTGTTCACAAACGATCTCCATCCAAACTCACTGAGCTCGAACTGTTTGACCTTTCAGATCATTTCATCTTCAACTTGCTTAACTTTACACAATATCTGCAATTCTGATCAGGGTTGCCCAAACTCTATGTTATACTCAAGCTTTTTTGTGGTCATATCAGTTTCTTGGATAGCTGAATGATAAACAACCTGGATGTCATTTATAGTCTCCTCGGTGCTAAACCTGCCTATTTCCACAACTCACACAGAGGTAATTTGGATTATGGTAAAGAATGAAGTGCTGTATGCAATTATTAGCAAATCAGAAATGTGTAAAGAGCACAGACACAACCCTTCAGTCTAGATGACATCAGGCGTATTACGAGGCTGAGTGATGAGACAGACGACAATGACTAATGGTGTTCCAATCATTCTCTCCTTTGCAGGACTTCTCGTAATCCTTCTGGGAATCAATTAATGTAGAAACAGCATGACAATAGAAGTTACCAGAGTTAAGCAACGGTTCCAGCTGATTATTAAATTAGCCCTGAGAGACATAATCTGAAGAAAACATATTGGCAGTAAGAGCTGCTGGGCATTCTACACAAGTCTGCAGCCGGAATAATTAACAAATTGAGGCTTTCCTGCTAGGAACGTCCAACCTTCGAGACAGGTTCCCGAAACAAGTGATGAACCATGGAAGAAATGTCATGTGCCCTTTCATTCTGAGCGCTAGTTTTTCGATAATAGAGTACAAAATGAAACACAAAGTGTAAGTGTTCATCAATTTAAGGCTTTTCCACCTGTTTAACAACATCCCCAAGATATCAATTTGTGGGTTGACAGTCAGTGGAAACCTGTGTTAATGGAAAAGCTATAAACCAGTCTAGATCTTACAAAACAAAAATAAGTTTACGGCACAAAATAAATATGAAAAATACAGTTTTGATAACTTGATTATCTTGCAAGGAAAGGGTTTATAGGATGCTTGCATATTAAGGGCATTGGATCTGAAGTACTGACATTTAATAGACATTATCAGTCTTATCAATGTCTCCCCTTCAAATTCTCATGAATGTCCCATATAAGTCATCGTAAAAAAAAAAGAATTGCTTCTCAAATATCCCCGTCTTCTATAAGTATACTGCGTATAGACATATATATATATATATATATATATATATATATATATACCGTGCTCAGCATAAAAGAGTACACCCCATTTGCAAAGTAAGATTTAACTCAATATCACACTGAATTCAAGATCAGTTCTCAAAATTTTTACATGACCGAGTTACATAGAACATTTTTTTAACGCATAACGTGAAAGTCAGAAGAACAATCTAGTTTCCGTTAGCAAATCTTCAGGTTTACTTAAATTAGTACAACTGACATCAAAAACGACTACATTTAGTATTATACTAACAACAATCTACAAAGTATAGGAATGCACCCTAGAGAGATTTTTACACAGTCTCACGGGCGATGCCCGGATGGAAAGACATTTAATTAAATTATTTAATTATTGCCAAATGTTTTTAACATGTGTAAATAAACAATTATTTTATAAGTAGCGGATTGTCATTGCACTTTCGTCTATCCCTACGGGCATCGCCCGTGGGATTACGTGTAATAAATACAGTACATTTAGTATTTTGTATGATTTTTCAAAACAACACCAAGTCTTCAAGCCAAGGAATGAACAAGTTGGTGACATATTGTAATATGTATCTTTTTTCATTTTTCAAGAACAGTCCCTTTTAGACAAATGTTATTGTGGTCCCTTGGGTAGTGAAATGTACAAAAGTGCACCAAAATATGTTATGCTCTAAGATGATAGGTTCCTGTAAGCACACGGGACATTGTTACTGCTTTGTACCTACATTCTGGACACTAAGAGCCCCCTGCTGAATTTTTGGAAAAGGCTACCACTATGACTGGATATGCTTGAATCGGTTGCAGTTACAAACCTGAAATTAATCCATGTGTTAGTATTTTAAAAATAAGAACTCCGAAAACAAATGTTCCATCACATACCTCAGGCTGGTCTGAGATGTTCAGTAGGAGCGCCCATAAATCTGCCCGAAGAGCTGTTGGACATCCCTGACGCACATACTGCTGAGCGGCCGCACTGTCGTGTTCTGCTAGGACTGAAAAGTCACAGATTATCATACATGACATCATGTACACAACACAGAAATGAATGATGTCCGATGCACCAACTTTTGTTTGTTGTTTTTTTCCCACATGGGTTGATATTACAATATTAGAAATAGATACTGAAAATGTCATCCGTATCTGTTAGAGCCTATTCCTGCATTATCATTAAAAAAATAAAAAATTCTATTGCTATGAGCATCAAAAACACTTTTATATTGCGGCTCATAACACGCCAATCAGCCAGGACTAGTGCAGCGGAGTATCTATTCACCAGCACTAGTGCAGCGGGGTATCTATTCACCAGCACTAGTACAGCGGGTATCTATTCACCAGGACTAGTGCAGCGGGGTATCTATTCACCAGGACTAGTGCAGCGGGGTATTTATTCCCCAGGACTAGTGCAGCGGGGAATCTATTCCCCAGGACTAGTGCAGCGGGCATCTATTCCACAGGACTAGTGCAGCGGGGTATCTATTCACCAGGACTAGTGCAGCGGGGAATCTATTCCCCAGGACTAGTGCAGCGGGCATCTATTCCACAGGACTAGTGCAGCGGGGTATCTATTCCCCAGGACTAGTGCAGCGGGGTATCTATTCACCAGGACTAGTGCAGCGGGTATCTATTCCCCAGGACTAGTGCAGCGGGGTATCTATTCCCCAGGACTAGTGCAGATGGGAATCTATTCCCAGGACTAGTGCAGCGGGTATCTATTCCCCAGGACTAGTGCAGCGGGTATCTATTCCCCAGGACTAGTGCAGCGGGGTATCTATTCCCCAGGACTAGTGCAGCGGGGAATCTATTCCCAGGACTAGTGCAGCGGGCATCTATTCCACAGGACTAGTGCAGCGGGGTATCTATTCCCCAGGACTAGTGATGAATGCAAGTACTTGTTACTCACGTTTGAATAGGGTGTTCGAGTATACACAGAGTATCGTGGGTGCTCTAGTGATATGTTCAAGTCCCCACGCTCACATGTTTTGCTTTAGACAGCCAAAAAACATGCAGGGATTGCCTGTGTAAAACATGCAGGGATTGCCTGTGTATGTCAAACAATCCCCAAATGTTTTGTGGCTGTGTAACATGCGGGCGTAGGACCTAAACATGTTACTTGGGCACCCTCAAGTAACGAGCACTTGCGCACCTCACTACCAAGGACTAGTCGGGCCTGGGGTGGCCACCTTGGTGTGAATTCTGTCCCGTCATAGCTGCAGTGCAGGAAGTTGTGCACCAGACCAAGATTTCTTGCTGGGAATAGAAAGCTGCCAATTACACTGAGGCTGGACTAATTTGAGGAGATGGACGCCCCGCTGGAGTACTCCTGGTTGCTTAGTATATTATGAGCCATAATATAAAATAGTTTTTGCCACTCATCTCAGCAGAGTTTTGGAACATCAAACGGTTAGGTTACATTCAGGGATAGGTCTAGTACAGATACAGGTGGCAGCCTGGGGCCTTAGAGGACCTGACAAGTTCCCTTTAAATGAGGTTTGAGTCCAAGGGGTGTCCAGGATTAGAAAGATGTACCAAAAGCTTAACTAGCAGAAAGTAGGAAATACAAATTATCTACAATAAAACTTTCCTGGCAGTTTAAAGAAGTGGATGGCTCAATAGCACTAATTTTAATGGGTAGAACAGGGAGGTAGCAGATCTATTGTTAGTTAATGTTTCTCTGCAGCATGTGTATTATACACATGTAGCCTTACAGCACGCACAGGATATACACTCTCTGCAGTGCAGTGCACTTACACAACACTGCTGCATGCAAAATACACACACAGCTCTGCTACATACGTGCACACACAGCTCAACTACATACACACAACTATGACACATCTATATACGCACACAAACACAGCTCTGCGCTCAGCTACACACTGTGCACACCAAAACATTTTGAAGTTCCTGATCCTTCAGCTTGTCAAGAAGCAGCGACTGTGCAAGTCCAGGGAGCTTTCTCTCTAGCAGTGCCAACATCAAACTGATCAGTGTCATGCAGGAGGAGAAAGAACTGTGCTGATACAGTTCTCTCAGTGATGGGAAGGAAGCTGTGTCAGTATCTTCTTCAACTATAGAAAGCTGCTTCCAGACAGCAAGATTTTTCTATTGCTTCAAAAACTGTGTCTTATAGTACAAAAAATATGGTATGTGATTTTTTTTCATAAACTGCACCACTCCTGTTCCATGGGCTTTGCCTCGTGTTACAGCTCATCCCAATGCAAGTGAATGGTTTTGCGTTGTACCAACAAAACTAGCACTATTTATATTCTCAAGGACAAAGTAACATATCCATTTTTAACCAGGACAAATTCTTCACAGGGTTGTTCCGAACAACTCACGATGTTCATAAGTAAGGGTGAAGCGTATCTGAAACGCATTGATGTTCCAGTCTATGGACTAAACATGGATGTAATTACGGTATGTTTTAACAGTGCATCAATAAAAATGAAGATTTTATCTGTTGAGCTGCATATTCTTCTCTACTAACCACGATTTTTACTGTCCCTGGCAGCGCCGCTCTTCCGTGCTCCAAAAGAATATAGGTAACTCTGGCTTACTTCCTTTTTTTTGCATACAGACTCCTAAACATTAATTATGTATTCCTCTGCACTAACGATGGGAGGAGCATAAATGATCTGTCTGCCTAATCTATAAACTGACAGGACATGCTGGGAGTTGCAGTTTTCCAACAGCTGGAGAACCAAGGGTATGAAATAGTTGAGTACACTTTACATACCTTTTTTACCAAGCTGGAAATGTTCATTCTCAAACAATTCTTTGGAGAAAAAAAAATGAAAACAACCAGTTATTGACACTATAAAAATGCAATTGAAATTGCTGTAAAAGATTAAGATATGTGAATAAGTATATACTATATCTTCCTCCCTTAGCACAAGGGGGTTATCTCCATCTCCATCCTCCTCATTGTTTGTTTTCCAATTGGGCGCAGTCAGTCTGTGCACTGCTGTAAAACTGTTGGACTGACTAAAAAGAAGAAGGATGGAGGAGGAGAATGAAGCTGGAGATCTCCTCACCAAGCGCAATGTGGGTTAAAACATATTTCTTCACATATCACAGCCGTGCCCCTAGCTGCCGAGGTCTTCAGTCAGAAGCCCGTACTTACATGTGACTAGGACGGGCTACAGATTGAATTAGATTAGAGACTCCATTTTATCTTATTCTTAGAGAACCCCTTTAAAGTGTAACTCTAGCTAATTTCTGTGCCATCATTAAAAGGCTTGTGGCTCAGTTTCGCGGAGACAGAGCTGTAATGCTTCTGGATTTATTACTGAATTGGTAGTTCTATAGATCTACACACAGAAGCTTGCAGTCAAATGAAAGTAGCTAGAATAATTTTTAACATAACTCTACATCTGTGAACAGCAGGGTGTTTGGCACTCTGTAATAGGAAAACAGAGACACAAGTCCGATAATAATGCACTTTAAAATTTGTCAATGTTATCACAACAGAAATTAAATGATGCTGACAACCCGCCTCCTCTGAAATGTCTTCAGATTAGCAGAAAAGTAATTAAAGCAAACATGGTATTATCAATATCAATTCATTTAAAATCAAATAACTCAACAAATGACTGGTACATAATGCCCAACTACCTGGGGGGACTGGGGTGGAGTCATCCACGCCGAGCTGTCCCGTATTAAGGCTCAGTTCACTGAAAAATTCCCTCTGTGGAAAAAAGTATAAATTAATAGGCAAGTTTCATATGGGTAATTCAATATTTCTTAAAATGACAATGTACTTCACAGAACTGTATTAGGGTATGTTCACTGTTACACTCGGTCCCCGTGCTGGCTCTGCACTCCGTCCTGGTCACTCACCTGTTCCTCTAGCTGTCCCTCTGCAGCAGTCTGCGCGCAGGCTGAGGTCTCCTGTCCCATCTGCTCCTCAGCGTCCTGTGTCCTCCTCCACTTCTTGGCACGCTGCTAGCAGGCCTCCAGATAGATTGCTTAGGACGCGAGGCCGCGCCCACCGTCTCTCTTAAAGGGGCAGCGTGCATTTTTTGAAATAGCTAATTAACCAATGGCAGCGCACTCAGTACTATATCTGGTCACTCCACCATAAGGGGAGTGCCGGAGCAACGTGTTCTATCATTGCTACATCCGGTTCTGTTCCTGATCTGTCTGCGCTGCGTCTGCAGTCTCTGTGCTTCGCTTATACTGTTTGTCTCCTCAGATCATTGCTAACCCGTATCTGGCTAACCTGGACAATCTCGGCTATTACTGGCGCAAGTGTCATCCCGTTCCGCCATCAGCCATCCGTACCCGTGGACCGTGACAAGGTCACTGAAGCCAGCCTGCCACCATCCATTCTGGACCAGGACCTTACCCTTCTCTGTCAAGAACCCTCCATGGACTCTGTATATACCTGTTATCCTTTTGGTCCCTCTGGGACAGCTGCCACGTGTCCGGGGTCTAACTGGAGGTAGCACCTGTGTCCTCCGGGTATTCCATTCTGGTCCTGTTCGAGGGGCCTTACTACGGGTACCCGGGGCTCACTAGTTACGCCCCCTTCGGAGCCCCCCGGACCGCGGTCTCGAGGTTCCACATTAAAAAATAAAAAAGATGTGAATTTCACCACCTCTGCCTCCGCTTCCATTCGTTACAGATTGCTCCGGCCATGGAACCCGCTGGATCCCAGAGATCTCCGACCACGGATCTGTGCCAGGAGGTGACCCGTTTGGGAGTTCAACAGGACAAGATCACGACTTATCTACGCAGCTTGTCTACCCGCATGGATTCCTTGGGGTCCTCGTCTGCACCTGACTCTTCTATCAATACTCAGGTACCAGTTCCCATGGCAAGTAAAGGTCCCCGCCTGGCGGCTCCTACCCGTTTCCAGGGTGATCCTACTCAGTGTCGGGGTTTTCTCAATCAGTGCACTCTACACTTCGAAATCTTGGGGCATATGTTTGCTTCTGACCGAGCCAAGGTGGGCGTCATCATGTCACACCTGGGAGGAGAGGCCCTCGCCTGGCTAAACCCGCTATGGGAGAGAGAGGATCCGCTGGTTAATGATCTTCAATCTTTCCTAGAGGCTTTTCGCAGGACTTTCGATGAACCTGGTCGCACCACTTCGACTGCCTCAGCTTTGCTCCGCCTGCGCCAAGGTACTCTCACGGTAGCTCAGTATGCTGTTAAATTCCGCACCCTCTCGTCTGAATTATCGTGGAACAATGAGGCCCTGGTTGCTAACTTCTGGGAAGGACTATCCGGAAGAATCAAGGATGAGCTGGCGGGACGGGACAGACCTACCCTCTTGGAAGAGCTAATATCCTTGGCAACCCGAATTGACCCGCGTTTTCAGGAGCGTTCCATGGAGATCAAGCGGGACAAAAGGTCCTATCACCTGGACTCTAGTTTGTACAAAACAGGTACCTCGCCTTCCTCCTCCGAGGCCATGGAGGTAGACCATGTAAGTTTGGCCACCCGCCGCCGGGAGGCACGTCGCAAGGAGGGAAGTTGTTACTACTGCGGTAGTTCTGAACATTTGATCCATTTCTGTCCTAAAAAGTCGGGAAACTCCAGTGCCTAGGTCCGGTAGGAGGGGCCAACCTAGGTAGAGAACAGTCCTCTCCCTCTTTACACATCTCAGTCTCCGTGTCCTATGGAGCGATAAAATTCTCCAAACATTGTTTACTGGATTCTGGAGCTGCAGGGAACTTCATCCAGCAGGCGGTTGTGGATCATTACCGCTTACCTGTCCAGCGTCTTCCTGATCCATTACAGGTGTCCGCCGTGTCCACTGACCGAGACAGTCCAGTTTCAAACCGAGTTGGTGGAACTCCGGGTAGGTCTAATGCATGCTGAACGAATGCGATTTTATGTATATCCCGGTTTGTCCCATCCCATGCTTTTAGGTTTACCTTGGCTCCAGATGCATGAACCAGTCCTTAATTGGAAAACTGGAGAAGTTCTGCGTTGGGGAGATACCTGCATGAATCGTTGCTTAACCCGGATTCAACCTGTTTCGCCTCCAGTCCAGCCTGATACCCTGCCAGGGTTGCCTTCCGCCTATTGGTCCTTCTCTGACGTCTTTGGGAAAAAGGAGGCTGAGAGACTACCTCCACACAGATCGTATGACTGTCAGATAGAGCTTCTTCCTGGAGTATCTTCTCCTCGCGGGAGAGTTTATCCCCTTTCACAGACAGAGACTCAGGCTATGTTGGACTACATCCAAGAGAATCTGGCTAGAGAATTTATCCGAAAGTCATCGTCACCGGCAGGAGCTGGATTCTTCCTTGTGAAGAAGAAGGATGGATCCTTGCGGCCCTGTATCGACTATCGGGGTCTAAATCAGATCACGGTAAAAAACAGGTATCCATTACCTCTTATTTCAGAGCTGTTTGATCGTCTCCGAGGGGCCAAGATCTTCACCAAATTGGATCTCAGAGGGGCCTACAACCTGATCCGAGTCAGAGAGGGAGACGAATGGAAAACAGCCTTCAACACCCGTGACGGCCACTATGAATACCTGGTAATGCCATTTGGCCTAAGCAATGCACCTGCGGTCTTTCAGGAATTTGTTAATGACATTTTCAGGGACTTGCTCTATACTTGTGTCGTGGTCTACCTGGACGATATTTTGATTTTCTCTGCTGACTTGACGTCACACCGGAGGCAAGTACGCCTGGTCTTACAAAGACTGAGAGAGAACAGGCTATATGCCAAATATGAGAAATGCCTCTTTGAGCAGTCTTCCTTGCCTTTCCTTGGGTACATTGTATCTTCCACAGGATTAAAGATGGATCCGGAGAAGTTGTCTGCAGTTCTCGACTGGCCTCGTCCGTCTGGGCTAAAAGCCATACAAAGGTTCCTAGGGTTCGCCAATTACTACCGGCAATTCATTCCACACTTTTCCACCCGAGTGGCTCCAATCACAGCCTTAACCCGGAAAGGTGTAGGAATGGTCCTCCGAGGCAGAAGAGGCCTTTGTGTCTCTCAAAAAAAGCCTTCGCTTCCGCACCCGTTCTCCATCGTCCTAATTCAAATGAGCAATTTTTTCTTGAGGTTGACGCTTCTTCCATAGGTGCAGGAGCAGTTCTGACCCAGAAGTCGTCTACCGGGCGGATGATCTCGTGTGGTTTTTTCTCCAAGGTTTTTTCTCCTGCAGAAAGGAACTACTCTGTCGGTGATCGCGAACTGTTGGCCATCAAATTGGCTCTGCAAGAATGGAGACATCTTCTTGAGGGAGCTCATCACCAGGTAATCATATTCACCGACCATAAAAACCTTGCCTATCTCCAATCTGCTTTAAGACTGAATCCCCGTCAGGCCCGTTGGGCATTATTTTTTGCCCGTTTCAATTTTGTACTTCATTTCCGTCCAGCTGACAAGAACATCAAGGCAGACGCACTCTCTAGAGCCTTCTTGCCTCCTGAACTGGAGGAAGAACCTCAGCACATTATTGAACCTTCTAAGTTAGTCTCTGTTGCCTCCACTGATCTGGCCCGGCTTCCTCCAGGGAAGACTCTCGTGTCCGTTTCTGATCGTAGTCGTGTTCTGCGCTGGGGTCATTCTTCTAAGTTGGCTGGCCATGCTGGTCAGAAAAAGACGCAGCAACTCATCTCCCGTTATTACTGGTGGCCTACCATGGGCAAGGATATCCAGGAGTTCGTCGCAGCCTGTCCTTCATGTGCCCGTAACAAAACTGTTAAACATCTACCAGCCGGCAGGCTTCTGCCTCTTCCGATTCCGTCCGCTCCCTGGCAGCACATCGCGATGGATTTCATCACGGATCTTCCCATTTCTTCTGGCTGCTCAGTGGTATGGGTTGTGGTGGACCGCTTCTCTAGAATGGCCCACTTCGTTCCGCTATCTGGTCTCCCGTCTGCTCCAGAACTGGCCGCTCACTTCATTCAGCACATCTTCCGTCTTCATGGATATCCTCTCCACATCGTGTCCGACAGGGGCGTCCAGTTCACCTCTAAGTTCTGGAGAGGACTCTGTAAAATGGTAAAAATTGAACTAGATTTTTCTTCTGCATACCATCCCCAGTCTAATGGGCAAGTGGAGAGGATCAATCAAATCCTGGCTGGATACCTGCGTCACTTCATCAACGCTCATCATAATGACTGGGTAGAATTACTGCACTGGGCGGAATTCTCCTACAACAACCAAGTAAGTGAATCTTCTGGAAAGTCTCCCTTTCAGATTGTGTTTGGACTCCAACCCGGAATTCCTCTTCCTGTCTCGGGATTGTCTGATGTTCCGGCAGTCGATACCTTGTCTAAAAATTTCTCGAACATTTGGAGAGAGACCAGGTCGGCTTTGGAGAAAGCCTCTCAATGTATGAAAACGCATGCGGACAAAAGACGTTTGGAGGCTCCCATCTTTCGTCCAGGAGACAAGGTATGGCTCTCCTCCAAGTACATCCGTCTGAAGTTACCATCGTACAAATTGGGTCCCCGTTTCATTGGTCCCTTTGAAGTCTTGAGACAAATCAACCCAGTCTCTTATAAACTGAAATTGCCTAATTCTCTACGAGTACCCAACTCCTTTCATGTTTCCCTCCTCAAACCAGTAGTGTTGAGCTCCTTCTTTAAGGACCCGGGTACCACTCCTGATCCGGTCTCTGAGGATGATGTTTTTGAGGTAAAACATATCTTGGCCTCTAAGAGAGTAAGAGGTAGGATCTATTACCTGGTGAACTGGAGGGGTTTTGGTCCTGAGGAGAGGTCTTGGGAGCCTAAAGAGAACATCCAGGCTCCTCTTCTTCTTAAAAGATTTCACGCAGGCTTGAAAAAGAGGGGGAGTAAAGAGGGGAATACTGTTACACTCGGTCCCCGCGCTGGCTCTGCACTCCGTCCTGGTCACTCACCTGTTCCTCTAGCTGTCCCTCTGCAGCAGTCTGCGCGCAGGCTGAGGTCTCCTGTCCCATCTGCTCCTCAGCGTCCTGTGTCCTCCTCCACTTCCTGGCACGCTGCTAGCAGGCCTCCAGATAGATTGCTTAGGACGCGAGGCCGCGCCCACCGTCTCTCTTAAAGAGGCAGCGTGCATTTTTTGAAATAGCTAATTAACCAATGGCAGCGCACTCAGTACTATATCTGGTCACTCCACCATAAGGGGAGTGCCGGAGCAACGTGTTCTATCATTGCTACATCCGGTTCTGTTCCTGATCTGTCTGCGCTGCGTCTGCAGTCTCTGTGCTTCGCTTATACTGTTTGTCTCCTCAGATCATTGCTAACCCGTATCTGGCTAACCTGGACAATCTCGGCTATTACTGGCGCAAGTGTCATCCCGTTCCGCCATCAGCCATCCGTACCCGTGGACCGTGACAAGGTCACTGAAGCCAGCCTGCCACCATCCATTCTGGACCAGGACCTTACCCTTCTCCGTCAAGAACCCTCCACGGACTCTGTATATACCTGTTATCCTTTTGGTCCCTCTGGGACAGCTGCCACGTGTCCGGGGTCTAACTGGAGGTAGCACCTGTGTTGTGAATGGGTTTGAGATGAGTTCTGAGCAGAGGCTCCCTCTGGTGGTTACAAGCGGTGCTAGTCTGTCCAGTGAAGATTGTGAGGACTGGGAATCAGGTGTTACTGATTGGTCTTATATAAGGGAGTCATCTTCCCATCAGGGTTGCCGGTGATCAATTGTTCTGGTCTGGATCCTTTATTCCTGTTTCCCTTGTAGCCTGCTGTGTCGTGTCTGCATCTCCTGCTAACAGATAAGACATTTTCTTCTTTTGTGTTTGTGCTATATTTTTGCATTTTGTCCTGCACTTCTGTGGGGGCCTTCAGGGTCCCCTCCGGGGGCTTCTGCCCTCTCAGTTTAGTTCAGCCACTGATGTTTGTACTTTTGCTTTTTCCAGTTTTTTTTCAGTGGCTGCTGTTTTGATTTTGTTACACCAGAGAACTAATTTAGGTGGAAGAGGTCGTGTGATCTCAGGTTTTTTGAAATTAGTAGAGTTGGTGCCTTTCAGGGTTTTCTGGGATTGCAGTAAGTACCCTTCCTATCCTTTTCTATTTAGTTAGTTTGGGCCCCAGTGTTTGCTCATACTATTTTCTTTCTGTGTCAGTATTTCATCTTGTCTAACCGCCATTACATGTTTGGGGGCTTTCTATTATCTTTGGGGTTCTGCTCCGGGGCAGATAGCTTTCCTATTTCTATCTTTAGGTGTAGTTAGTTTCTCAGGCTGTGACGAGGCGTCTAGGACCAACGTAGGAACGCTCCACGGCTGCCTCTAGTTGTGGTGGTTAGTCAGGGTACTGCAATCTCATAGATTCCAACTGCTCTGGTGTATTGCCTTTTTTACCTGCACTCCTCAGCTACCGAAACATAACACACCTGTGTCCTCCGGGTATTCCATTCTGGTCCTGTTCGAGGGGCCTTACTACGGGTACCCGGGGCTCACTAGTTACGCCCCCTTTGGAGCCCCCCGGACCGCGGTCTCGAGGTTCCACATTAAAAAATAAAAACGAATGTGAACTTCACCACCTCTGCCTCCGCTTCCATTCGTTACATTCACCTACTGTTTTTTGGCAAGGTTTTCAGTACTTTCTCTGTGAGCAAAATATGCTGCATTTTACAGCATTACTTGTTTTTGTGATTTTTTAAAAAAATATTTTTACAATTTTTAAAAAAAGAGAGCGAGACAGTCGCGGCATGCGCTGATTGATGCGCCATTTCATTAAACTGTCAAATAAATTGCACTGACCCGTCAACAGTGCGCACGCACCGGGCATTGTTCTGGCATGCGCTGACTGAGGCGCCAAAATAAACTTTATTCTTTCCACAAGCATTCGGTTTCAGTCACGGGGTGATGCCGGTTCAGTCACCGCTGTGAGTATACAGTGCGCCCCCGGCCCTGACTGACACTGGCTCTACATTGAGGCCGGATTTAAGTCAGGGCAGAGGGCATGGTTACGGTCGCCTCTCTTTATACTCAAGAGTGGTGACTGAATCGGCAACCCCCCATGACTGAACTGAATGCTGGCGGGAATAAAGTTAATTTTCTCCCCGCTGCGTTCGGCTCAATGCAGTTGACGAGCAGCATAAGTCTGTTAACCTGCAGATTAACCCTTATCTGCAGATTAACAGTAGTATTTCAGGTGACTGGTTCCCTTTAACATAGCACAAAAATGTACCAATAAAATGATCGCCACCCGGGCGTAGAACGGGTTCAATAGCTAATAATATACACTCTGGTATCTCCACTTCCTGGATAATAAGCTCTGGAGGCAGAGTAATCTTCCAGGCAGCGTTCTCCCCAGAGCCTGGAAGCGGTCATTTATATAAAGTGATAAAAGAAGATTTATCCACAACAAGGTATCTGATATGATACATACAGGTATCACTCATGAGCAGTCTATAACCTGTATGCCCAGATTAATAGTTTAGATAGGTCAAATGTGGTGACATATTTCGTTTAACCCCTTCACAACTGATTATGTATATTTACGTAATCGACCGTGTCCCTGCCATTGTTGCGGGCTCCGGCGCTGAGCTCTCAATCACTGACAGTGGAATTTAACACACACTGGCCGGAAGCCCGTCACAAGTCGCGCCCATCAACAACTCTGTCACGTGATCGCGGTGCAACTGATGGGTTACCATAGGTCTGCAGAAGACCCCCGTGCCTGTTATCACAATAGTCCTGTAAACACCGATCCGTGGCCGGGTTCATAGAAGATCATGATTTATATATACACGGTGTTCCAAATTATTATGCAAAAATTGTTTAGGAGTGATAAGGTAAGAATTTTTTTGTTTGTCAGTTAAACTCATTGATGGTGATGTGTGTCAGGGCTCTTTATATCACTGTAAGCAATTGCAGACACCTGTGCTAATTAGTTTGGCAGGTGTGTCCAATGAAAGGCAAGACTACTTAAGAAGGCTGTCCCACATTATTAAGCAGCCTACATTTTCTGCCAAAATGGGAAAGAAAAAGGATGTGTCGGCTACTGAGAAGCAACAAATTGTGGAGTGTTTACGTCAAGGCATGACTACAATCAACATTGCCAAGACACTTCATCGTGATCATCGCACAATCAAGAAGTATGTAGCTGATTCACAGTACACACGTGTGCGTGCTGATAAGCGAAAATTGAGGACTCTTTCCTACAGGCAATGACGTCAGGTTAAAAGAGCAGCGGCAAAAAAGCCTTGTCATAGCAGCAGACAAGTTTTTGAAGCTGCTTGTGCCTCCAACGTCCCCCGAACAGTGGCTCCAGTGGACCAAACAAAACATGAAGACTGACTTCATAACTGTTTTGTTCACCGATGAGTGCCGTGCAACGCTCGATGGTCCAGATGGATGGAGTGAAGGATGGCTGGTTGATGGACACTCCATGCAAACACGGCTACGGCGCCAACAAGGAGGAGGTGGAGTAATGTTTTGGGCTGGAATCATGGGGAGAGAGATTGTCGGCCCCTTTAGGATCCCTGAAGGTGTAAAGATGAACTCCATAGTGTATGTTGAGCTTCTCAAACAGCACTTCCTGCCATGGTTCAAGAAGAAGAACCGTGCATTCCGCAGCAAGATCATTTTCATGCATGATAATGCACCGTCTCATGCTACACATAACACATCTGCATCTCTGGCTGCTATGGGCATAAAAGGGGACAAACTTATGGTTTGGGCCCCATGCTCCCCTGACCTCAACCCCATTGAGAACCTCTGGAGCATCATCAACAGGAGTGTCTATGATGGCAGGAGGCAGTTCACATCTAAGCAACAGCTCTGGGAGGGTATTCTGTCCTCATGCAAAACAATTGAAGCAGAAACCATCCAAAACCTGACAAATTCAATGGACGAGAGAGTTCAGATGCTCCTTTCGAACAAGGGGTCCTATGTGCAAATGTAACATCACCTAGAATAAAGTTTTGAGTTGAAAACTGTTTGATTTCAGTTTGTAATAACCTGCTAATGCTTATAATTTCAAAAATGACCATTTTTTTGTTCTTTATTAAAATGAAAAGGTTGAAAACTCTGCTGTGCATAATAATTTGGAACATGCATTTTGAGTGCAGTTTGAGTGTTTTATTTTTTAAAAAATATACTGTTATCATAGACAGTTTGTACAAAAAGCTTTCAATTGTACTCTAATAGTCATTTGACTGGAAAATTACAATGACTGAAATTCATGTAGGTAATTTGGGAAAATCTGAGAAAATATTATTTGCATAATAATTTGGAACACAGTGTATACACAGCAACGTATAGCACAAGCTTTCGGATGATCGCTGCTTCAAGTCTCCAAAGGTGAAAACAAAAGTTTTAAAAATAATACATAAAAAAAAAACACACAAAAGTTAAAATCAACTCCCTTTGCCCCATTAAAAATAAAACAATTTAAAAAAATACATATATTTAAAATTGTTGCGGTCAGAAATGGAAGAATTGGAAGAAAAAAAAAAAAGAAAGCGCAAAAAAATATAGTGCACACACCAAAAGATATATAAATAAATAACAAGGCTTTATTAGGTATATGAGAGCCAAAGAAACATATTAAAAACATACAACCATGAAAAAGACTTAAAAAGTAATGATAGGCAGACATAATGGGGAAAATAACCGGTAACAATAGTGAATGACTCCAAATTAGGTGAATGTGAGAGACAACTCATGCAGTAAATAAAGATATAAATGGAAGATCGTATGTATAGGAACCCAACCATAGAACTATATGGCGTCACTGTTGTAATGTAAAAAATGTATAATACAAGTGCAATACTAATCAAGAGGGACACCATAAAGGAGATGAAGCCTCAAATACACTGCAGTAGAATAGAAGGTATAAATAAAGACCAACAAAGAAAATATAGCATGCAATGAGCTCAGTAACTGATGACACAATAGCTGGAAGAACTATACAGGATAAATTATGGATTCTGTATGTCAATTAAGCATATTTACTACAGTATGGAGTCAAATTGTGCCTGCCAGATCCAACGCGTGTCGCTAACCCATGTAGCTTCGTCAGGGGAAGTATACAGTCAGTCAAGTCAGGTACGTACACACAAGTGCATTTACTGATGACCCAAAATGATCGCCAACACCTGTGGACAGCGTTCAATGAGCATCTGCCGGAACAGTCAGGGCAGTGCATGAATAGGAACCATGCGTGCCACAGAAACCAGAAGAGGGCATGGGCGTTTCATCAACCGGAAATGATGAGTGCAAGCACAAAAATGAATGTACTGCGGCTCAGCCAATACTGAAAAGGTACAAGGCGCTCTTGCGCAAAGGAAACAAATACAAGGATGGACATGAGAATAGTACATTACATCACATCAATTAAAAAATGCAAGCACAGCTTGGTGCCGTGAGTGCCACAGATACCGAAAGTAGGCGCGTGCGTTCCATCAATCGGAAATGGTACGTGCAAGCACTACAAATGCAGGTGTGCTGTGGCTCAGCAAATACTAAAGAGGTACGAAACGAGCTTGCGCAGAAAATACAGTTTAAGGAACGGACATGGAAATGAAGCATTTCATCAATTGAGGAGCCAGGCACTATCAGTAAAGTAGAGAATTTTTGGATCTCAGACTCTCTCACCAGGGTAACACACACTGTACGGATCTCTTTCACAAAACATCAGCAACAAATAGCCTTTTGGATTACCGGAGCTTCCATCCACCTCATCTCAAAAGAAGCATACCAATTGGACAATTCTCAAGACTGCGACAAAATTGTTTCCATCTTCAGGACTTCCAGACCCAGGCTAAAGATCTCACAGGTCGCTTCCATGCCAGAGGATACCCAAGGTCTGTGATCTCACATGCTTTTCAAAAAAGAAATGCAACTCCGGGAGATACTTTACTTAGGGCCGGTGTCATACATGCAGCCTCACGCTCCGGTCCCGAGTGCCGGCGGCAGTGCCGGGTGTTGATGCGCGAGTTTCTCGCATCACACACGCAAGTGTGACACCAGCCTAACCCTTCTCCTCGATTACTGAATGACCATTTGAGATTCCTCATAACATTCAACAGTCAGTGGGATAATGTTACTAGACTCTTTAATCAACATTGGAAAATTCTTAAAACATACATCGCTGGCGGTACCCACTTTATTGCTTGTTTCAGAAATGGAAGATCTATCAAAATATAATATAAACTAGATGGAGGCCCAATGCTATCGCATCGGGATGGCGATAATGTCACAATGGGGCAGGCTTTGCAGCATTGAGAATCTCCCCCCCCCCATCTGCTCACCCACCTATCCACTCTCTCTTTCCTCATGTGCTGACTTCTCCCGTCTGTGCTCTCTTCTTTGACCTGTCTACCCCATGTGCTATCCCCCTTGTCTGCTGTCTGGTGGTAGCGCGCAAGAGGCAGCGTACGGCGTATACAGTGCGTGCGTGTGTTTGTGTGTGTGGGGTGCCTACGGCATATACAGAGTGTGTGTGTGGTGCGTGCGGCATATACAGTGTGTGTATGTGTACGGCATATACAGAGTGTGTGTGTGGTGTGTGCAGCATATAGTGTGTGTATGTGTACGGCGTATACAGAGTGTACGGTGTATGCAGTGTGTGTGGTGCGTACGGCGTACAGTGTGTGTGGTGCATACGGTGTATGCAGTGTGTGTGGTGCGTACGGCGTATACAGTGTGAGTGTGTGTGGTGCGTTCGGCTTATACAGTGTGTGTGTGCGGTGCGTACGGCGTATACAGTGTGTGTGTGTGGTGCGTACGGCGTATACAGTGTGAGTGTGTGTGGTGCGTTCGGCTTATACAGTGTGTGTGTGCGGTGCGTACGGCGTATACAGTGTGTGTGTGTGTGGTGCGTACGGCGTATACAGTGTGTGTGTTTGTGTGTGTGGTGCGTACAGCATATACAATGTGTGTGGTGCGTGCGGCATATACAGTGTGTGTGTGTGTGGTGCGTACGGCTTATACAGTGTGTGTGTGTGTGGTGCGTACGGCTTATACAGTGTGTGTGTGTGTGTGTGGTGCATACGGCGTATACAGTGTGTGTGTGTGTTTGTGTGTGTGGTGCGTACAGCATATACAATGTTTGTGGTGCATGCGGAATATACAGTGTGTGTGTGTGTGGTGCGTATGGCGTATACAGTGTGAGTGTGTGGTGCGTACGGCTTATACAGTGTGTTTGTGGTGCGTACGGCGTATACAGTTTGTGTGTGGTGCGTACAGCGTAT
The DNA here is from genome assembly GCA_033576555.1 of Oophaga sylvatica. Lineage (NCBI taxonomy): Eukaryota > Metazoa > Chordata > Amphibia > Anura > Dendrobatidae > Oophaga > Oophaga sylvatica. Next base: position 61,123,925 of record JARQOD010000001.1, on the reverse strand, counting down.
ACAGTGTGTGTGTGGTGCGTACAGCTTATACAGTGTGTGTGTGGTGAGTATGGCGTATACAGCGTGTGTGTGTGTGTGGTGCATACGGCGTATACAGTGTGTGTGTGTGTGTGTGGTGTGTACGGCGTATACAGTGTGTGTGTGTGGTGCGTACGGCGTATACAGTGTGTGTGTGGTGCGTACGGCATATACAGTGTGTGTGTGTGTGTGGTGCGTACGTCGTATACAGTGCGTGTGTTTGTGTGTGTGTGGTGCGACGGTGTTCCACTGGTATTACCGCGCAAGAGGCTGGTACCACCAGCAGATGCCATATGGAGACACCCATCACTTGGGTGTGCCAATATGGCGGTCGATGAACTTCCGCCGCTTGGAATTCTGGGATGCGGACACATCTGGATGGAACAGGATGTGAAGACATTAGAAGGTAAGTATATATTAGATTAATCTGATCCGTAAACAGCTTAATGAGAAAAAAATAAAAACGAAAGAATTAAGTTCTTTGGTTGCTGCAATATTGCAATAAAATGCAATAACAGACGATTAAAACATCATATCTACCCCAAAATGGGATCAATAAAAACGACAGCTCAATGCGCAAAAAATAAGCTATCACCCAGCCCCAGATCCCAAAAAATGAGGACGATAAAGGTCTCGGAAAATGGCGACAAATGCAAAACCTTTTTTTTTTTTTTTTTTCAAATTTCTGAAATTTTTTTTTTCACTACTTAAATTAAAAATAAAACTATACATGTTTGATACCTGCATACTCATACTAACCTGGGCAGTCTTACCATATAGTGAGTATGGTAAATAATGTTTTTTGCAATTTCAATGCACTTGGAATTTTTTTTTTCTGTTCCAGTACACTATACGATAAAATAAATGGTGTCATTCAAAAGTATAATTCGCCTTGCAGAAAAAGCAAGCCCTCATAAGGCCATAGCGACGGGAAAAAATAAAAGTGATGGCTCTTGCAAGTAGGGAAGAAAAAAAAACAAGAACAAAAAAAACTGAAAATCGCCAGAGGGTGAAGAGAAATGCAGCAAAACCTGTGTGGTGTAATATTCTTGGGTGGATAACAGAGGTTGAGCCACATGGGTGAAATAACTCACTGTGGATTTGTGGGGCAGGACCCGTACTGCAAGTACAGTAAAATTGGAGACGGGGAATCTTACTGCCATGAGTGGGCTCTAATGAGGCCCACTAAGGCTCCATCACCAAAGGGCCCAAGTGAACCTGGACCCTGTTGAGGGCATTAAAAGGTGGATTATTAGGCATCTCTAATGGAACAAACAATCTTGTGAATGCTTCCAGTGGCAAAGTACATAGAAGTACATAGAAGTACATAGAAGTAGGCAGTCAAAGGGAGTTGAGTGGAATATAGAATTACTGGGGTGGTCCTGTCGGAGAGATTTAACGCCTTAATGACTGCCAAAAAATCTTTTTACTGACCTGAGATATAAGATAATAGCTTTCCCAGACAGGGGACAATCCAGCAGCTGACAATTTGCTGCATCAACCAAGAACCTCTTAGATGCTGTGGTCAATATTGACTACGCCATCTAAATGGTTAATAGATTGTGGGGGATCCCTCTTTAACCCCGTTGGAACCCTGAGATAATGGCTGTGTGATCCTGATGTTTGCCATGCCGATTCTCGGCCAAATAAACAGCCTTAGAGTCTGCCGGCTATAGTGACCTGTTCAGAAGTCAGCAACATTTAGGTGGTAAAAAAAAATTTTTTTTCATTCCTGCCATGCCATCTTGCATTAATTTCTGAAAAGCAGCTGAAGAGTAAATAAACTACCGAATAGCAGTTGAATATGTTGAGGGTCGCCGTTTCTAAAATAGTATAACGTTTTGGGGTTTTCTAATATATAAGTAACTTTAAAACTGAACAGGTCTCTAAAAAAATAGATTCTGTAAATTTCCTTAAAAAAAAAAAAAGTGAAAAGTTTCTGCTACATTTTTAAACCGTTTAAAAAGCTAACAAAATCAAAGAACGCTTTACAGATGGAGCTGATGTAAAGCAGACAGGAAATGTTATTAATTAATGTTTTTGAGTGGTCTCACTATCTGGATTAAAGGGATAATCAAAGTTTTGAATATTGCAATTTTTGGAAATTTCTGTCAAATTTCTCATGATATTTTTATAAATAAAACACAAAACTAAATCAACTTAAATTTACCGTTATCATAAAATACATTGTGTCACAAAAAAACAAATCTAAGCATCAGTGGGATCCGTTGAAGAGTCTCGGAGTTATTATCACATAAAGTGACAACGGTCAGATTTTAAAAAATATGGCACCGTCATTAAGGGGTTAATGCAGCCCCTTAATAATAATTAATTTGTCTTTCTATAGCGCCAACCTAAAGGGGAATGTACAGACAATAAATTTACACAAAGAGAAGTAGGGTGCACCACATTAATGGGCATAGCCACAAACTCGAATCTATATCTTAACAGGGCGCTGCAGAATGCAATGGAATATGCTGCAATATAGAGACAAGAAAAAGGTCCATGCATATAAAGCGCACACCCAAATAATTAGTATGCAAAAATTATTCCAAGATGACAAAACACTCGTGATTAAAAACATTTAAAAGATAAACCCATGAGCCATATCCCTAATGATCCCATAGTAATACAACATATCACCATACAATATGACACATAAATGAAAATATCCCTGAAAATATATCATATAAACTATATTGTAGCCACATGGATCAAACCTAAATAGGGTCTGGGTGTCCCCAGAGACGATTAAGAAACAAGCCGCTATTGCAAGCAATAAAAAGTATATTGAGGAAGCTAAAGTAATTATCCTAAATATCCCCCAGTGTGTAATTCAAAAGGGACATGTAATAGAAATCAACAAGCAACGACGGTGAGCTATCAGCACAGAAAATGCAAGAATTGTGTAGAGAAAGTAGAAGATCCAAAATAGTAAGATGAAAAAATACATAACAGAGTCACCATGTAAGGCTGTCCGTCACAAAATGTCAGGGACATTCACGTCCAAAGGAGCATGGTCCTGGGACCAAGAGAGATGTGGGAAGCCCCACGCGAATCGCTGCCAACTGCAGCTTCGTCAGGGGAAGTGTTTTGTCGCCTTTGAATAAATTTTGCATGCTTTCTTATTATTTGGGTGTGCGCTTTATATGCATGGACCTTCTAATGTACAGACAATAAAGACATTACAGAATAAAACATACCGTATTTTTCGGACTATAAGACGCACTTTTTTCCCTCAAAATTTGGGGGTAAAACGGGGTTGCGTCTTATAGTCAGAATATACTTACAATTAGCGTGGTGGCAGCAGGAGTCGTTTCTTCCGGTAGTCCGAAGCTGCAGGGCGTTAATCTCACTCCCATCCCAGTCTGGTGCAGCAGGTTCGGCGGTGCTCGATGGTGCGGGGGCTCCGGCGACATTTTGTGAAAGCCTGGAGCCCCCGCACTTCCATTGCCTCAATGCTGCGGCCTCCGGGAAAATGGCTGCCGGAGGCAGCGTATGCGCAGATTGAGATCTCGGCACAGAGATCTCATCTCCTGAGATTTTGGGACTTGATCTCGTTGCCGAGATCTCAATATGTGCAGGCGCCGTTTCCGGCGGCCATTTTCCCAGAGGCCACAGCATCGAGGCAATGGAAGTGGGAGGGGCTCCGGGCTTTCACAAAATGTCGCCGGAGCCCCAGCACCACCGAACCTGCAGCAGCCTGGGATGGGATTTCCCAGAGACCACCATATTGCAGCAACGGATGTACGGGGCCCCAGTGCTTTCACAAAATGTTGGCAGAGCCCCCGAACCGCCAAACCTGCCACACCAGTCTGGGTCATATCATCGCCAGACTACCAGACACCTACTGTGACTCTGCTCCACCAGCGCTGCCAATCCCCCAGGGTAACTTGAATTCAGGACTGCAAGACGGCCCCCCCATGTGACGCATTAATCTTTATTCCCCATTTTCCTTCTGAAAATTTGGGGTGCATGTTATGGTCCGGGTGCATCTTATAGTCCGAAAAATATGGTAACTCAACAGATACCACGAGGAATGAGGGCCCTGCTCGCAAGCTACAACCTATGAGAAAAAAGGGGAGACACAAAAGGTGAATGGTAAAAAAGGGCTTGTATTGTACGGTCCGGCCATCAACAGAATAAATAAGAGCGCTGAACAATCATTCTGAAACATGAAAATCGCGTTCCAACGTGCCGTCCATTGGGAGAAAAATAATGGTACAGAATAGAAACTTGCAAACATCATCAAGAAGAATCAGCAATTATTGTGATATATAACCTTTAAACATCACTGCATAAACTAAAATTGGGTTAATTTGTGGTGGGGGGATAAAAAAAATGAAAAACAAAAAAAAAACCCTACTTTGTGCAAAGCGCACCATATAAATCATGAGCTTTAAAATTACACATCTTATTACATTATGATCTCCTAAAAAATACTATTAAAAACTATTTTTTCCCGTTCTGGCCAGTACATTACATTACCACCAGCTCAAACAATTATTTTTGCACTTGAGGGTATATCAGTGACAAATATGCTGAAATAAACCAGAAGTCTACTATAGGATGCAAAAGGCTGTATGCTGTATGTGCTAAGGGCACTTCGATTGGAATTTTTTATTATAAAAAAAAGAAAAAAAATCTTACTCTTTGAATATCAAATTAAACATTTTTAGGTATAAAATAAAAATACAGCAGAAAAACGCATCTATAGGAGACATGAACACTATTATCACCGGTATTACTTACCAGTTCTGGGATATCTTTAATTTTTAGTGGAACTTGAATTAAACCAAGATGAGCCCTAGAACTTGGCTGCTCCCCACTATTGTAATTAGGATTGCGAAGGTTAACAAGTACCTGCAGAAAAATGAACGCATATATTTTGCAAATTAGGATTATACAGAGCAGTAGATTATAAATGACATATGTGACATTATAACACAGAGGTGCACTGGCTCACTTATGAGCTAACCTCGTTCTATAATTCAAACTGCATACTTTATTAGAAATCATATACCTGATGGGGCTGGTGCAATTACTTTGAAAATCCATGTCAGAATGGCTTTATAATCATATTTTGAAAGTTCCTCCCTCCTTATATTAACAGAGAATCTGTTAGAAGGATTTCCCACCCAAACTATTTATAAGAGCATGTAGATCTTTCAAAAAACAAATCTAGCAATTCCTTAACATGGTCAGTCCATTCCTCCATTACTGAGAAATCAGAGTTTGACTCAATATGCAAATAAATATTGGAGATCTGGAACCTCTGTCACTCCAGCTCTATTCCTCACCCAGTCCCACTTCTTCCTGCTTGACTGACAGCCAATATGCCATGTGACTTCAGGAAAAGGAGCCATCAGTCAGGCAGGAGGAGGCGGCACTGGGCAGTGAATAGAGCCGGAATGACAGAGGTTCAAGTTTTACCATATCCATTTGCATATCAATTTAAAAGCTGATTTCTTAATAATAGAACGAACTTGTAAAGTATTGCTGGACTTGTCTTTTGGAAAAGCTAAACGTGCGTATAAATAGGTTTTGGGGTGAAATCCTGCAGACAAGTTCACTTTTAAAAGAGCATTTTAGGAGTTCAGCTCCAGAATATTCATATTCATGTGTCACGGCTGTGTCACAGTCACAGCACATGCATGGACAGCCTGTGTGTTGGGCTCTCCGTGCATGTAGTGTGACTGTGACACAGCCGCGACACATGCAGCAGCGGCGATCAGCTGTTCAGCTGGCGCGATTCAGGAAGCCGGGTTCACGTTGTAGCTTATTCGGCAAGCGCTATAGCTTGCCGAATAAGCGGGGAACTGAAGAGATTCGCTCAACTCCACTGGAGAGTCAGAAATTCAGTCATGTGACTCAGAAGAGGACCAGAGCGGCGCTGGAAACCGGAGATTGGTGAGTATACTAACACATGTACACTACAAATATATATTTGCACAAGTTTAGCCAGGGGCAGACATATCATTTGAGCAACCTGTGCAGCTTAACAGGGGCCGAAGAGGTAAGGGGGCCCATTTCCACCTCCAAAACAGGTGGAATTGTACATTATGATGAGCTGTTGGGCTTCAAGGAGCCCATGTACTGTTTTTGCACAGCGGCCCTCCTCTGTCTGTCTCTGCCGATGGGTTTGGCAGATGAAAATTTTACTGAGATTGCTTTTTCAAAGTCCGGCTTTGCTTATATTTTATTCCAGATTCTCTTGAGTATTTTTTTTTTAAAAAAAGATAAATTTTTATTTAACCAAATTCAAGGTACAAAACAATAGAACAAAAATTGCAATGAAAACATTAACAATGGTCATTAGTTTCAGAAATTCCCTCCCCTCCCCCCCCATTACATACAAGAGCAGCAAATAATGCATGGTGTAACCTAAGTTCAGGATCATCTTCTCTCCACCCAGGGTGTCCACAGTGTATCAAATGTTCTTATGCTTTTCCTCTTAACATAAATGTCTTCTTTCTCCATATTCACAATATAGTCAGACTGTCTAAAAAATTCCCTCAATGTCGGCGGGTCTTCAATTATCCAGTATCTTGCGATCAGTTTTCGTGCAATATATAATAATCTACCTATAGCCACCTAATATTTATTATGTACCTGGACCTCCTCCACATATCCCAGTATACACACCACAGGATCCCTTTCAATCCTACAACCATACGCTCCTCCTATGGCATTAAGCACCGCCGTCCAATATGGGTTCAGATTTGGACACTGCCAGAACATATGGAGAATTACAGCCCCCTCCATTCGGCACTGAGGACACTCAGTCTGTCTCAGACCCGCACTATACAGCCGTTCAGGAGTCCTATATACTCTATGGAGTACATATATCTGCGAGAGTCTGCCCGGTTCACTCAGCGATAATTGGGGTATATATTCCATAATTACTTCCCATTTATCTTCCTCTATCCTACCCAACTCCTCCTCCCATTTCCCTTGTGCTCTAATAGGATAATTATTTTAAAAAGTATGAATTAGATCCTTATAAATGCCAGACACTACCCCTTTTGTTCCCCCCTCTGCACAGACATAATCAATATATCCTTGTGAATCTCCATATTCATTGTCCTACTCTGCATAACATAAGCATGCCTAAACTGCCCATATTGAAATCTGCAGATCTCCGGTAGCCCATAATCTGCCTGCAACTTTCCAAAGGGCACCAGTCCCTGCGCGTCCTGCACCTGAACCATGTACTGTATTCCCAGTCTCATCCAATTTTAAATTCTCCCATTTTAACAAATTCCGGTAAAGTCTCGTTTTGCCATATCGGGGAAAAATTTGTCAAGTGTCCCAAACCCCTAATCTTTTTAATTGCCTCCCAGACTTTATGTATCAGCGGTAAAGTAGGATACATCAAACCCAACTTCCTAAACCTTCCTGCCTCCAACCCCTGAACCAAGGGATCCCTCCCCATCACCTGAACCAAGACCCTTTATATTGAACCAGCCCCAGACACATCCCTCCACCCTCTCATCTGTTGGCCCTGAGCAGCTAAGTAGTAAATCCAAGGGTTCGGAAGCGCCAGTCCCCCTCCATCCTTGGGCCTCTGCAATATCTCAAGTCTGATCCTTGGCTGCTTTTTACCCCACATAAGATCCCTAAATATAGAGTCAATAGTACGAAACCACCGCCTAGGGAACTAAATAGGGGCATTGTGCAAGACGTATAGCAGTTGGGGCATTAAAATCATCTTAATCAGATTAATTCTTCCCACTACTGAAAGATACAGTTTACACCATGCCCCTACTTTACTCCTAAACTTACTCAGCAGTGGAATCAGCTTCAAATCTGCATAGCTGGAAATCGGAAGTGCCACCTGAATACCCAGATATTTAAACTGTCGCTCCACTGCCAACCTACTACCCTCCCCCGACACTGGCAAATCAACAACACAATCATCTACAGCCATGACAGTGGATTTTCCCCAGTTAATTTCTAAACCCGATATAGACCCAAATGTTTTAATAATTTCCATTGCTCTCAACAACGACTCTCCGGAATCCTCCAAAAAAAGCAACACATCATCTGCATACAATGACACTTTTTCCTCTACCAAGCCATATTTGAACCCTTTAACTGAAGCCGTCCTCCTAATTGTCTGCGCCAGGGGTTCCACTGCCAAAGCAAAAAGTAGCGGGGACAGCGGACACCCCTGCCTAGTCCCCCTATGAAGCGCAAAACTCCCAGACATTTGCCCATTAACTCTGACCCTAGCGGTCGGGGAAGTATATAGCAACCGTATCCATGAAATAAAGGTCGGCCCAAAACCAAAGTGTTCCAATACCCTCCAAAGATACTGCCACTCAACACTATCAAATGCTTTCCACACATCCAATGAAACCACGACCCTACTGCCCCTATTGTCCGACGGCAGCTGCAAATTCAGAAAAAGTCTAAGCAAATTAATCGCTGTAGACTTATTTGGCATAAATCCGGATTGGTCCGGATGAACAAGATCCTGAACCACACTCGCCAAACGGCTAGCCAAAATTTTGGCCAAAATCTTTACATCCACCGTCAGCAACGAGATGGGCCTATAAGATTCTGCCAACCCCGGATCTCTTCCCTATTTCGGAATGACCACCACCACCGCTTCCCTCATGGATGCCGGTAATTCACCCTCCTAAAGAGCCTCTTCAAAAACGTTTTGCAGTCTGGGTGTTACCATCTCAATTAATTGTTTGTAAATTTCACTAGGGATACCATCTGCCCCCGTGGCCCTATTATTAGCCATAGATGTAATAGCCATTTCAATCTCTTCTTTTGTTATGGGCACCTCCAGTCTCCCCCTATCACTATCTTTAATCCTTGGGAGCCCTGCTTCCTGAAGAAAACACTCTATATCCTCAAATGAATCCCCCGATCCCAAAGAATATAACTGATTATAGAATTGTTTAAATTCCTCCAAAATACACTGTGTCCCCACCTCCCTTCCCTCATCAGTCTTCAATTTATATACATAAGACGATTCCCTCTGCGCCGCTACCACCACTGACAACAGATGCCCCACTTTTTCACCTTCATCATAAAATTGCGTTTTCTGGAAGGCCCTCCTCCTCTCTGCTTTCCTCATGAGTATTTTATTTGTGTATATCCACCAGTTTTATAGTTAATATCAAAGATTTTTTAGACATGATGATACTAAATAGTTTTTGTTTTAGTTTTGTTTTTTTTGAGAAGAGAAAAGGAGGGAGATAATATACACACACACTTTTTTTTCATAATTTTCCAGCTGCAGCATATAATGTATTGCAGTATACAATACAGTATTGCTGTGTATACTGTCATCGAAGGAAAAAGGCACACAGTTGTTAATGAAGCCCAATTTCACTAATTATTTTTAGCCCCAATTACATGCATTTAAGTAAAAAACAAAAATTGTCCTCAAGAGGTGGACAACCCCCTAACTTTTACATGTTTGTTTGCGCTGTATAAATGGTAAGTTATGCTTACTGGTGCCAGGAACAGCTCGTTATGAGAGAAACATCCAAAAATGCGCTGTCAGTTCTTGAAGTCCACGGAAAAAGTCTAAAAAATGGACTTCCAAATTGATGATAAAAGAAAGTGTGTAGTCAGAAGCTACAATGCGCAATCTAAACATTATTAGTATCTACATACCTCAAGGAAATCCTTCGGTGCATAAACAGGTCTGAAGAGACTCAAGTCTGGGGGAGGAGAACATTAAATGCAAAACTGAAATAAGCGGCGAGCACGAACACACATAAATAGCAAAATTATTATCACAGCCACACTTTGTATAAAAGTTACTGATCCTACAAACTGGAAACCAGAACAATATTGAGAAACTTAGAATAGCTTTATTAGTTAAATTATATTATAAGACTCAAAATTGAGGCCAGGACAACCCATAAACAAAAGCAGTCATTAATTCTATGGGTATCAGATACTGCACATAAATTATTAGAAAGAAGAGCTGCAATCCCTATCCTAGGCCACGCACAAGCTATTACAGGGGTTGTCCGGGACTCAACGATCAATGACCTATCCATTGCATTTAAGCTTTAAACTAGAACAATGTGGGAAGGGAAGCAAAACGCCAGCAAAAGCCATACACCTGACAAATGCTATTGAGAACTCTGCTATTAGAAGTGAAGGGGAAGAACAAAGACAAAAAAATCTACATAATAAAAATATTGAAGAAAGAGAAACCAATCACAAACTAAAGTGTTTCTATACGAATGCACAAAGCATGGGCAACAAACAAGGAGAACTGGAGCTACTAACGCAGGAGAAGAAATATGATGTCATTGGAATCACTGAGACTTGGTGGAACGATACACATGATTGGAATACAAGGCTAGAAGGTTACAACTTATTTGCAAGAAACAGACTTGATAAACGAGGAGGAGGTGTGGCATTGTATGTTAGAAAAGCGTACATCTGCACAGAGATTGAAGCTTCAGAGATTGGGAGTTCTGTGGAAACTGTTTGGGTAAGAATACAAGGACAGAACAATGGAAAGGACACCATTGTAGGCATTTACTACAGGCCGCCTGTGCAAGCTGAAGATATGGATGAACTCTTTATGCATCAAATGGCCAAGTTCTCCAAAAAATATGACATAGTGGTCATGGGAGATTTCAACTATCCAGACATTTGTTGGGAATCTCTCTCAGGCAAAACTAACAGGTCCAGGAAATTCTTATCCTCTCTTGCTGACAACTTTATCTTGCAAAAGGTAATGGAGAAAACAAGGGGATCTGCTACCTTGGATCTAATCCTCATAAACAGGGAGGAAATGGTGGAGGAGGTAAGAGTGGCTGGGACCCTAGGAGGTAGTGACCATGCTATTTTAGAATTTTGGATAACAAGAGGAGGAAGACTTGTGAAGACTCAGATGTCAAGGTTAGATTTCAGAAAGGCAGATTTTAAGGAACTCAGAAAGAGAATTGGAGGGATCCAATGGCTGGATATCCTTAAGGACAAAAATGTCCAGGAAGGATGGAAAATCTTGAAAAATGAGATTCTCAAAGCACAATCGTTAACAATTCCGAAAAGAGGGAAGAATGGGAAGCATTTAAGGAAACCAGGATGGATGAACATAGAACTTAAACACATGCTAAAAAGGAAGAAAGAAATGTTTATCAAATGGAAAGAGGGAGGCATATCTAAAGAAGAATATAATGCCGTCTGCAGAACCTGCAGGGCACAAATCAGATTATCTAAAGCTGACAATGAATTAAGGCTTGCAAGTGACGTCAAAAGCAACAAAAAAGGATTTTGGGGATACGTCAAAAGTAAAAGAAAAGTCAAAGATGCTATAGGATTTTTACAGGATGAAAATGATGAAATGGTAAGTCAGGATGTTGAGAAGGCTGAACTTTTAAATTCCTATTTTGCATCTGTTTTTCTTCAGAAAGGAAATGTAACATCAACTGATCTTCACTGTCCTATTAAAGGAATAGAAGAATCCAGGATATCTATAAACAGAAAGACAGTGAGGAAACACTTAGCTAACCTAAATGAATTCAAGTCTCCAGGTCCAGATGAATTACACCCCAGGGTACTGAAGGAGATAGCAGAAGAAATTCTTGAACCACTGTCCATAATCTTTGAAAATTCTTGGAGAACAGGAGAAGTCCCAGAAGACTGGAGAAGAGCAAATGTTGTTCCTATCTTCAAAAAGGGGAAGAAGGTGGACCCAGGGAACTACAGGCCGGTGAGTCTGACTTCTATACCAGGAAAGATCTTTGAACAAATTATTAAAGAACATGTATGCAAGTACCTGGATAAGAATGAAGTGATTAAACAGAGTCAGCATGGGTTTGTAACTAATAAGTCATGTCAGACTAACTTAATTTCCTTCTATGACAGAATCACTGACTGGGTGGATCAGGGAAATGCTGTAGATATAGTATATCTTGACTTCAGCAAAGCATTTGACAAAGTATCTCACACAATCCTTATTGAAAAAATGACTAAGTATGGAATGGACAAGGCAACTGTTAGGTGGATTCATAACTGGCTTAGTGATCGGACCCAAAGAGTGGTTGTAAATGGCTGCACATCCAGTTGGAAGAATGTCTCAAGTGGGGTACCACAAGGCTCTGTTTTGGGCCCTGTATTGTTCAACATCTTTATCAATGATTTAGATGAAGGAATAGAGGGTAAACTGATCAAATTTGCTGATGACACAAAGCTAGGAGGGGTAGCTAATACTAGAGAAGAGAGAGAGAGGATTCAAAAAGATATACATAAACTGGAGCAGTGGGCAGCAACTAACAGAATGGATTTTAACAGGGAAAAATGCAAAGTACTACATGTGGGCAATAAAAATGAAAAAAGCATATACAAAATGGGAGGAATAGGGCTAAGTAACAGCACATGTGAAAAAGACTTGGGTATACTAATTGATCACAGACTTAACATGAGTCAACAGTGTGATGCAGCAGCAAAAAAGGCAAATGCAATTCTAGGATGTATCAACAGAAGCATACAGTCTAGATCACGTGAGGTCATTATTGCCCTCTACTCCTCTTTGGTCAGACCTCATCTGGAATACTGTGTCCAGTTTTGGGCACCACATTTTAAAAAAGACATCAACAAACTGGAGCAAGTTCAGAGAAGAGCCACCAGAATGGTGACCGGTCTGCAAACCATGTCCTATGAGGAACGGTTGCAGGATTTGGGAATGTTTAGCTTGCAAAAAAGAAGACTGAGAGGAGACTTAATAGCTGTCTACAAATATCTCAAGGGCTGTCACATTGTAGAAGGATCATCTTTATTCTCATTTGCGCAAGGAAAGACTAGAAGCAATGGGATGAAACTGAATGGGAGGAGACACAGATTAGATATTAGAAAAAACTTTTTGACAGTTAGGGTGATCAATGAGTGGAACAGGCTGCCACAAGAGGTGGTGAGTTCTCCTTCAATGGAAGTCTTCAAACAGAGGCTGGATAGACATCTGTCTGGGATGATTTAGAGAATCCTGCTTTGAGCAGGGGGTTGGACCAGATGACCCAGGAGGTCCCTTCCAACTCTACCATTCTATGATTCTATGATTCTATGCATATGTCATCAATATGAGATAAGTGAAGGTCCAGTACCTGACACCCAAACCGATCAGATGAAATACACTCGGGCAGGTGCCAGATACGGCAGAATACAGCAGACCGTACATTGATTACTGGCTGCTGACAAGTACTCCTGATCTCCCTTTCATCAGCTATATATGTTGTAATCTGAAACTTAACCTCTCCAAGACTGAACTCCTTCTGCTCCCGCCGTCTACTAACCTCCCTAAATCTGACATTTCCCTCTCTGTGGGCGGCACCATAATAACACCCCGGCAGCAGGCTCGCTGTCTGGGTGTTATGTTTGACACCAATCTCTCCTTCACCTCCCATATACAATCTCTTGCCCGCTCTTGCCGTCTACACCTAAAGAACATCTCTAGAATCCGCCCTTTTCTCACCATGGAAACAACAAAAACCCTCACTGTAGCATTGATCCACTCCCGCCTGGACTACTGCAACACTCTATTACTTGGCCTCCCCATTAAACGACTATCCCCTCTCCAGTCCATCCTTAATGCAGCAGCCAGGGTCATCCATCTGGCTAATCGGTACTCGGACGCGTCCGCTCTTCGCCAGTCCTTACACTGGCTGCCCATTCATTATAGGATCCAATTCAAAGTACTGGTTCTCACCCACAAAGCTCTCCACAGTGCAGCACCCCCCTACATCTCCTCCCTCATTTCTATCGGCCTAACCGACTGCTGCGCTCTGCAAACGACTTTCGACTAACCTCTGCACTAATCCGTACCTCCCACTCCCGACTCCAAGACTTCTCCCGCGCTGCGCCAATCCTCTGGAATGCTCTACCCCAAGAAATTAGGACTATCCACAATTTGCATGGTTTCAGGAGCTCCCTCAAAACACATTTGTTCAGAGCGGCCTATCACATTCACTAAACAAAGTCGTTCTATGTTTAAGTGTGTATGTGTAGCCCATTCACTATCTCCATCCATGCCTCACTCCCTCAAGATGGCTGGACCATCATTGTAAATGCACCATTGTATATACACACCTGTACTTTGTATCTCCCCCACCTCATTGTAGATTGTAAGCTCTCACGAGCAGGGTCGGCTTATTTTGCTTTAATTATTGTATTGTTAACGTTGTTACCTATGACTTGTGTTTTGAAACTGTTAAACTGTAAAGCGCTGCGGAATATGTTGGCGCTATATAAATAAAGATTATTATTACTATTATTATTATTAATCTAATAAAGATGAACGGACACCTGGATGTTTGGGTCCGGCCGAACAGTTACAGTGGGTACAGAAAGTATTCAGACCCCTTTAAATTTTTCACTCTTTCTTTCAATGCAGCCATTTGGTAAATTCAAAAATGTTCATTTTTTTTTTTTAATTAACCCCTTAACCCCCAAGGGTGGTTTGCACGTTAATGACCGGGCCAATTTTTACAATTCTGACCACTGTCTCTTTATGAGGTTTTAACTCTGGAACGCTTCAACGGATCTTCGCGATTCTGAGATTATTTTCTCGTGACATATTGTACTTCACGATAGTGGTAAAATTTCTTCCATATAACTTGCGTTTATTTTTGAAAAAAACGCAAATATGGCGAAAATTTTGAAAATTTTGCAATTTTCAAACTTTGAATTTTTATTCCCTTAAAACAGAGAAATATGTCACACAAAATAGATAAGAAATAACATTTCCCACATGTCTACTTTACATCAGCACAATTTTGGAACCAAATTTTTTTTTTCTTAGGAAATTATAAGGGTTAAAAGTTGACCAGCGATTTCTCATTTTTACAACAAAATTTACAAAGCCATTTTTTTTAGGGACCACCTCATATTTGAAGTCAATTTGAGGGGTCTATATAGCAGAAAATACCCAAAAGTGACACCATTCTAAAAACTGCACCCCTCAAGGTACTCAAAACCACATTCAAGAAGTTTATTAACCCTTCAGGTGCTTCACAGGAGCTGAAGCAACGTAGAAGGAAAAAATTAATATTTAACTTTTTAGCCACAAAAATGATCTATTACAAACTTTTTTTTTATTTTCACAAGGTAAAAGAAGCAAATGGACAGATAAAGTTGTTGTGAAATTTCTCCTGAGTACGCCAATAGCCAATATGTGGAGGAAAACCACTGTTTGGGCACACGGCAGAGCTCGTAAGGGAAGGAGCACCGTTTGACTTTTTCAAACTAAAATTGGCTGGAATTGAGATTGGACGCCATGTCGTGTTTGGAGAGCCCCTGATGTGCTTAAACAGTGGAAACCCCCCACAAGTGACACCATTTTGGAAACTAGACCCCCTAAGGAACTTATCTAGATCTGTTGTGAGCACATTGAACCCCCAAGTGTTTCACAAAAGTTTATAATGCCTGGGTCTGAAAAATAAAAAAACAATTTTCCACAAAAATGATTTTTTAGTCCCAAATTTTTGATTTTTCCCAAGGAAATTGGACCACAAAAGTCGTTGTCCAATTTGTCCTGAGTACGCTGATACCCCATATGTGGGGGGGGGAACTGTTTGGGCGCACGACAGGGCTTGGAAAGGAAGTAGTAACGTTTTGGAATGCAGACGTTGGTGGGGTTCATGTTCCGTTTGCAGTGCCCCAGATGTGCCTAAACAGTGGAAACCCCCCACAAGTGACCCCATTTTGGAAACTAGACCCCCTAAGGAGCTTATCTAGATCTTTGGTGAGCACTTTGAACCCCCAAGTGCTTCACACAAGTTTATAATGCCTGAGCATGAAAATAAAAAATCCTATTTTTTTCCCACAAAAATTATCTTTTAGTCACTAATTTTTTATTTTCCCAAGAGTAACAGGAGAAATTGGACCACAAAAGTTGATGTCCAATTTGTCCTGAGTACGCTGATACCCCATATGTGGGGGGGAACCACTGTTTAGGCGCACAGCAGAGCTCGGAATGGAAGGAGCACCATTTGACTTTTTCCAAACAAAATTGGCTGGAATTGAGATTGGACGCCATGTTGCATTTGGAGAGCCCCTGATGTGCCTAAACAGTGGAAACCCCCCACAAGTGACCCCATTTGGGAAACTAGACCCCCTAACGAACTTATCTAGATCTTTGGTGAGCAATTTGAACCCCAAAGTTCTTCACACAAGTTTATAACGTAGAGCCGTAAAATTAAAAAATCATATTTTTTCCATAAAAATGATCTTTTCACCCCAATTTTTATTTTCCCAAGGGTAACAAGACCCCCAAAAGTTATTGTGCAATTTGTCCTGAGTACGCTGATACCCCATATGTGGGGATAAACCACTGTTTAGGTGCATGGCAGAGTTTGGAAGGGAAGGAGCGCCGTTCGACTTTTTCAACACAGAATTGGCTGGATGCCATGTCGTGTTTGGAGAGCTCCTGATCTTCCTAAACAGTGGAAACCCCCAACAAATGACACCATTTTGGAAACTAGACCCCTCAAGGAACTTATCTAGATGTGTGGTGAGCACTTTGAACCCCGAAGTGCTTCACAGAAGTTTATAACGTATAGCCGTAAAAATAAAAAATCCTTTTTTTTTTTTTTACAAAAATGATTTTTTCGCCCCCAATATTTTATTTTCACAAGGGTAACAGAAGAAATTGGACTCCAAAAGTTGTTGTCCAATTTGTCATGAGTACGCTGATACCCAATATGTGGGAGAAAACTACTGTATGGGTACACGTTGGGGCTCGGAAGGGAAGTAGTGACGTTTTGGATTGCAGACTTTGATGGAATGGTCTTGGGGCGTCATGTCGCATTTGGAGAGCCCCTGATGCGCCTAAACAGTGGAAACCCCCCACAAGTGACCCCATTTTGGAAAATAGACCCCAAAAGGAACTTATATAGATGTGTGGTGAGCGCTATGAAGCCCCAAGTGCTTCACAGAAATTTATAACGTACAGTCGTAAAAACAAAAAATCATTTTTTTTTTAAAAATGATATTTTTACCCCCAGTTTTTTATTTTCCCAAGGGTAACAGAAGAAATAGGACAAATTACACAATAACTCTTGGGGTCCAGAGTACACTGATACCCCATATGTGGGGGTAAACTACTGTTTGGGCGCATGGCAGAGCTCAGAAGTGAAGGAGCACCGTTTGACTTTTTCAATGCAGAATTGGCTGGAATTGAGATCAGACGCCATGTCACATTTGGAGAGCCCCTGATGTGCCTAAACAGCGGAAACCCCCCAATTCTAACTCCAACCCTAACCCCACACACCCCTAAACCTAGTCCCAACCCTAACCACAAACCTAACCCTAACACACCCATAACCCTAATCTCAACCCTAACCCTAATCCTAACTTTAGCGCCAACCCTAACCCTAACTTTAGCCGCAACCCTAACCCTAATGGGAAAATGGAAATAAATACTGTTTTTTAATTTTATTATTTTTCCCTAACTAAGGGGGTGATAAAGACGGATTTTGGTAAGAACTTACCTGTAAAATCCTTTTCAGCGAAGAAGGAAGGGAGACACACTAGGCATTACTAGTGGGTAGGCGGAGCCCCAGATAGGATTGACACCTCAGATTAAAAAGAGTGTTGACCGGCCCCTCCAGCTCAGGCTCCTCCTACTCAGCACTTCAGTCGTACCCAAGCTTAAGGAAGAACAATATCACCAGCGAAGCAACATAACCCCTTCTGAAGGACTTCAGAGAAAAATACAAAAGTACAGGTTATGCATGCATTTGGCAAAGAAAAAACCACACAGTTCCAGGTACTACTCACTGAACCTGACTACTGCGATAAGCTGGCAATGCTGGAACAGAGCCGTAACGCGTCGACCTCAGCTCAGAAAATCGCTATCAGAGAAGGGCCACGCTGCATCTGTAAATACAACAACACACTTCTGCCATGAGAGGGATGTGTGTCTCCCTTCCTTCTTCGCTGAAAAGGATTTTACAGGTAAGTTCTTACCAAAATCCGTCTTTCAGCTGCAGATGAAGGAAGGGAGACACACTAGGCATTACTAGTGGGACGTCCCAAAGCAGTCCAAAAATTAGGGTGGAAAAAACCAAAATAGGCAGAAACCCAACAACCTAGATAAATGCGCCACAGGCGCCAAATACAAGTTAACTAAAAACTTTAAATTACCGCTGCCTGCAGGACCCTACGTCTTAAGGCCGCATCAGCGGAAACACTAACGTCCACCTTATAAAACTTTGTAAATGTGTGGACAGAACGCCAGGTAGTCGCTCGGCAGAGCTGAACTGCCGAGGCCCCTTGGTGAAAGGCCCACGATGAAGCCACAGCCCTCGTGGAGTGAGCTTGAATCTTAATCGGGCAAGGTTCGCCTTTAAGTCGGTAAACCTCCAAAATGACCGACCAAATTCAACGAGCTATAGGGTCCTTGGAAGCTCGATGACCACGCCTACGACCTGCTGTAATCACAAACAGGGAATCTGACTTTCGAAAGCCTTGAATGACAGACAAATAGAACTTCAAGGCTCGCACTAAATCCAATTTGTGCAAGTCCCGTTCCTTTGCATTCCTTGGGCCCGGGCAAAGCAAAGGCAACACAATATCCTGGTTAGCATGAAATTGCGACACCCCTTAGGTAGAAAGTCGCCCCGAGTGCGAAGCACTACTCGATCCGGGTAAAACTCCAGGAAAGGAGGCGAGCAGGAAAAAACTGCCAACTCAGAAACCCTTCTTAAAGAGGTTACTGCCAGTAAGAAGGCAACCTTCTAAGAAAGTAAAGAAAATCTAGCAGAACCCATAGGCTCAAAAGGTACATGCTGAAAAGCCTCCAAAATAAGGTTGAGGCGCCAAGGAGACACAGGTGCCTTCCGCGGTGGAAGCTGACGGGTTACTCCTTGAAAAAAAAGGAACGCACGTCCCTACGCGAGGCGATAGCCTTCCGAAACAGCAAGGACAGGGCAGAAACCTGACCTTCCAGAGTGCTAACTGCCAAACCTTTGTCCAGCAAGTACTGCAGCAAAGCCAACAAATTGGGAATGGAAAAAAATCCTCGGATTCCTTGAAGAACCCGAACACCACTAAAAGAAGGCTTCCCAAGTCTTGTGATAAATCTTAGTAGTAGCCAGACCTCTGGCAGCTCGCAGAGTGGCAATGACTTCGGCTGAAAAAACCTCTACGGGTCAATATTTCGGTCTCAAGAGCCACGCCGTCAAACGCAGAGACTTCAAGTCCGGATGACGAACGGGCCCCTGGGTTAACAGGTCCGGGCGAGGAGGAAGTGGGAATGGCGGTGCCGCCAAAAGCGACACCAGTGTCGAGAACCACGTCCTCCTTGGCCAATCCAGGACTATCAACATAGCCGGAATTCTCTCCAGTCTGATCCGACGCAGCACCAGAGGAAGTAAAGATATCGGCGGAAACACATAGACTAGCTCGAAATGGTCCCACGGAGCCACCAGAGCAACCACCGCTATAGCCTTCGGGTCCTTGTACCTGGACATGAAGGTCGGTAGTTTGGCATTGAACCTGGATGCCATCAAATCCATTTAGGGAGTTCCCCAACGGAAGCACAGCAGTGCAAAAATTTTCGGATGAAGACTCCAGGATCCATCTTCTCGCGACTGAGGAAGTCCGCCGTGGTATTCTGGACTCCTGGAAAGTGCATCGCAGAGATAGCTGGAACCTTGGTCTCGGCCCATAACAGAATCCGAGACACCTCCATCAAGAGCCTGGAGCTCCTTGTCCCGCCTTGGTGGTTGATATACGCAACCGCCGTCGCGTTGTCTGTCTGCACTCGGACTGGTAGACCGCTTGAAAGAACCGTCCAGTGATGGAGGCAAAGGAAAATTGCCCTCAATTCCAGGATGTTGATCGGTAGAACAGACTCTCCCGATGACCATACTCCCTGGATCCAAAGATCGTTCCAGACACCCCCCCCAGCCCGTTAGGCTGGCATCGGTGGTTATGACCGACCACCTCGGAGGAAAGAAAGATTTCCCCAGGGATAACGCTCCTGGACGTAACCACCATCCTAGGGATTCTCACACCCTGTGAGAGATGATGACGTTGCAATCCAGAGAAACTTGCGATCGATCCCAACGACTCAGAATGAGCCTTTGGAGGGCCCTGGAATGAAATTGGGCAAACGGAAGTGTCTCCATGAACGCCACCATCAACCCAGAAGGCGCATACACTTCCGAAGGGACATTGCTGTCGCAGACTTCATAATCTGTACATGTCGGAATAGACATGCCCGCTTGTCTGGAAAGAAGGGACACCACCGTCCGTACCGTGTCGAAATGCATTCCCAAAAACAGGAATGACTGCGATGGTTCCAGAGACGACTTCTCCCAATTGAACCAGCCACCCGAAATCCTCCAGGAGCTGAAGGGATAGATTGCGAACCGTTACCGCCTCCTCCTTTGAGGAGATCGTCCAGGTAGGGAAAAATCGTAACCCCCTGTCTTTGAAGAATTGCCATGAGGGGTACCAGAATTTTTGTAAAAACTCTGGGCGCCGAGGCCAAGCCGAATGGCAGAGCCACAAACTGGCAATGGTCCTGACCTATGGCAAAATGAAGGAAGCGCCGGTGAGCCCTTCCGACAGCGTTCTGCGACAGGGCTGCCACAACGGAGCGAAACGACTCCATGTGAAATTGTCGGGTCTAGACATGTCGATTCAATCTTTGAGATCCAGAATAGGGCGAAATTTGTCCTCCTTTTTGGGGACCACAAAGAGGTTGGAATAAAATTCCTCTTCCCCGGTCCTCTGCGGAACCGGTATCACCACACCCTTCTGCAGAAGGGAATCGACCTCTCGTAGTAGAACGGCAAATAGTTCGGCTCTGACGGAATGCGAGATTGGCAAAAACTGTCCGGGGGTCGAGAAAGAAACTCTATGAAGTAGCCTGCCAACACAACCTGTGTCATCCAGGCGTCCGACACACGGGAAACCCAAGTCGGTTTGAATTGGATTAAAACGACCCCCCACTCGAGAGCGCTCGAGTGAGACCCAGACGACAGTGCGCCATAGCGGGTTTTTTGCCAGCTTCTGTCTTAACAGAAGTTCTGTTTCCAGGGTATGCGGAATTTCTGAGAATTCCCCTTTTTTTTTTTTTTTTTTTAAAAAAAAAAAGAGAGAGAGACGACCCAAACCCCCAGAAGGTTGGCCGGATCATCCCTTGAACCGAAAGGACCGCCGACAACTACCGGCACTAGTCCTGCCAGACGCAGAAGTCACAGGTCTGCGCTGCGGTAAAGCTGTTTCTTTTGCCTTTGCCTTGGCAATCAGCTCCGTGAGGTCAGATTCAAATAGCTGACCACTTCCTAAGCTAAAGATAGCAAACCCTGCTTGGAAACCGCGTTCCACTGTCTAAGCCACAGTGCTCTTCTGACTGTGACTGCCGAGGATTGCGCCCTGGATAGCAGTGACGCAGTATCCTTCAACTTGACAAGCCCATCTACCTCGAAAAAGGGGATCCCGTCCTTAGACGGTCCAACCGGCTCAGGGAAACTTTACAAGTACATCCTTAATACCGAATCCATGACCTGCGGCCCCACAGATGGATATTGTTGCCATCTCCGTTTTTCTGTCCAGCGGGTTGCAGACTCGCCTTCCCTTTACCAGAAAGATTTGCTAAGCTGGGGTAAAGGGACATTCACTTCAGGAGAAGGGGTCCAATTAACAATCAACTCCGTAAAAAAAAACGGAAACAGTTTGTAAAGCCGTCGCGACCCATGCGACTCCTGAAACATCCGGGCCGACTTACCAGGACGTCTAGTTACCTCCTCCGGTAACTGTAACGCCCTCATGGAGAAATCTTAGTACGGCCCATGAGAGATGCAGAGTGTCCCTGCCGATCTTCCTTGTCCGAATCGGACATCTTCGCTACGCGAGAAGGAAGGCACCGATTTGTGTCGCTTCCTTGAGAGGATGTAGCTGACACCCAATAACCTAGAAGGTCAGACAGGCCATCAATAAAAACTAGTGAAGACCTCCATTTTGACACCACTGGAACTTTCGACCGCTGCGCATGAGTCGAGGTCTGCGTGTCAGATACGCGAGACTGATCCTGTAGCGGATCTGGGAAATGGACTGCCCTTGCATAGTATACGGCAGGTTAAACCTGTCAGTAACCAGAACAGTATGTTTCTTAAAGAAAAAACAAACGCTGAAGGGTTAAAGCTCTTAAAGAGAGAGCTACCCCAGCTGTCCCCCATTAAGAGTTGACCGCCTAAGAAGGGGTTAAAGTAGCAGACTCCCCACAACCTTGATAATGAAAAGGGTGTGCGAGCCTCAAGCGCCTCTTATAAGGTCGCAGCTACAGGACAGTTATGCCACACTATACAGAAAAAACGTTCCACAAAATCGCTAAAAAATTGCGCTGTTTTGTATATCGCAATGACCGCCAAAGTCATTAAGGGGATCGCTAACCGCTTATGCAATGTTAATGAGATCGCTCAGATTGGCAGCTACTAGCAACATTAAAAAAGATCACACAAACGATCGCATTAGTATGCGTCGTTATCAGGATCGTTAGCGGAAACGTTAGTGGCAATAATAATAATAATATTAATAATAATATTAATAATATCGCAGGCTCCCCACAACCTCTTTATTAATATTGAAAAGAGTGTGCGAGCCCCTTATGCGATAACAGCCGCAGGACCGCGCAATCTGTCACTCATTAGTGCCCCAGACGGCGCCCGCGCTGTGGGGGTGAAGGGGTTAAGCTTCTGCCCGCGGGCTAGAAGCGACTCACCCAGCTGGTCACGTTCTTGCCGGGAGGGGAGGGGAGCGATTTCAGCCTGTCATGAAATGGCCGCCGCGCTCTGCCTCCGATGTGCTCCATGTAGAGGAGCCGAAAATGGAGGCTGCAGTAAAGCGCGCGCTCAGAGCGGCGCGAAATTCAAAAATAAAAAAGGCGCGCACTTCTCTCTCTCTCTTCCCCTCAGAGCGGCGCGAAATTCAAAAATAAAAAAGCGCGCACTCCTCTTCTCCTCACCGGCATTTATACTGTACAGCGGTTGCCGCACCAACCGCTAAATCACTCACACACATCTTTAATAAAAATGTGGAGTACTCACCAGCCGAGCGCCACAGGGACCCCCAGGGGTTTCTGGCGCTTGCCCATGCTTCCCCCCAGGGCGGGGGACGCAGTGACCCCTGTGCGCGGTTTGCACCCCCGCCAGGGAAGCCATCCTCATCCCCCCGGGCCGGCAGGGTTCTGCAGGGACCACCATTAGGGTAATACAGATCCGCCAAGGGAGAGGTTGGGGTCCAGCAGCGCTGAGACCCCTGAGACCTCTAGACCACTCTGGTGATCCAAGTCTCTTGTCCGATAAAAAATAATAAAATCTTCTGAGGAGCTGCTTCCAGCAGCGACCATCCTCTGAGACCTCAAATTTTAGACTGAAGTGCTGAGTAGGAGGAGCCTGAGCTGGAGGGGCCGGTCAACACTCTTTTTAATCTGAGGTGTCAATCCTATCTGGGGCTCCGCCTACCCACTAGTAATGCCTAGTGTGTCTCCCTTCCTTCATCTGCAGCTGAAAGGGGGGTTTGATTTACTATTTATAGCGGGTGTTTATGATTGGCAGCTGTCACTCTAAAAGACGCTTTTTATTGCAAAAAATAGTTTTTGCATCATCACATTTTGAGAGCTATAATTTTTGCATATTTTGGCCCACAGAGTCATGTGAGGTCTTATTTTTTGCGGGACGAGGTGACGTTTTTATTGGTACCATTTTTGAGCACGTGAGGTTTTTTGATCGCTTTTTATTTCGATTTTTGGGAGGTTAAAATGAACAAAAATCAGCAATTCATGAATTTCTTTTGGGGAGGCGTTTATACCGTTCCGCGTGTGGTAAAATTGATAAAGTATTCTTCGGGTCAGTACGATTATGGCGATACCTCATTTATATCATTTTTTTATGTTTTGGCGCTTTTATAGAATAAAACCAATTTTATATAAAAAATTATTATTTTTGCATCGCTTTATTCTGCGAGCTATAACTTTTTTATTTTTTCGTTGATGATGCTGTATGGCGGCTCGTTTTTTGCGGGATAAGATGACGTTTTCAGCGGTACCATGTTTATTCCACTTTTTGTTCGGCGGTATGATGATAAAGCATTGATTTTTTGCTTTGTTTTTTTTTTATTTTTTTTAAGAGGTTCATTAAAGGGGTTAACTAGTGGGACAGTTTTATAGGGGGGTCGTTACGGACGCGGCAATACCAAATATGTGTACTTTTATTGTTTTTGTTTATTTATTTACAGGAAAAAATGAATTTATTGGGGAATATTTTTTTTTTTTTTTTTTTTTTTAAACAATTTTTATTTTTTTAACTTTTTTACTTTGTCCCAGGGTAGGACATCACTGTATTTAAAAAAAAAACAACACATGAGAAAAACTCAAAAAATGCGATCAAGTGACCGCTCCTGACACATAGTGCCGGGTGTCAGCTGTGATAATCAGCTGACACCCGGCCGCGATCGGCTGCGCTCCCCCCTGGGAGCGCGTCCGATCGCTGGGACGTACTATCCCGTCCATGGTCATACGGGCCCAGGTACCATGGGATAGTACGTCGGATGGCAGTAAGGGGTTAATGTACACTCTGCACCCCATCATCCAACCTGATAGATCCTCTCCAGTTCCATCAGGTTGGATGGTGAACGTTGGTAGGCAGCCATGTTAAGGTCTCTCCAGAGATGCTCAATTGGGTTTAGGTCAGGGCTATGGTTGGGCCAGTCGAGAATGGTCACAGAGTTGTTCTGAAGCCACTCCTTTGTTATTTTAGCTGTGTGCTTAGGGTCATTGTCTTGTTGGAAGGTGAAACTGCAGCCAAGTCTGAGGTCCAGCGCACTCTGGAAGAAGTTTTCATCCAGGATATCTCTTTACTTGGCCGCATTCATGGTTCCTTCAATTGCAACTGGTCGTCCTGTCCTTGCAGCTGAAAAACACCCCCATTGCATGATGCTGCCACCACCATGATTCACTGTTGGGATATTGGGCAGGTGATGAGCAGTGCCTGGTTTTCTCCACACATACCGCTTAGAATTATCACCAAAAAGTTCTATCTTCGTCTCATCAGACCAGAGAATCTTATTTCCCATAGTCTGGGAGTCCTTCATGTGTTTTTATTGTTTTTTAGCAAACTCTATGCGGGCTTTCATATATCTGGCACTGAGAGGCTTCCATCGGGCAACTCTGCCATAAAGGCCGAACTGGTGGAGGGTTGCAATAATAGTTGACTTTGTGTAAAGCCCGGGTCTCACATAGCGATACACCAGCGATCCCGACAACGATCAGGATCGCTGGTGTATCGCTACATTATCGCTGCTGAGCTGCCAAACAGGCAGCTCAGGCAGCGATCAGTACAAGCGACACTGCGGGTAACATCGCTTAGTTACCCGCAGTGTACATTGGATACCAGCGCCCTGATGCAGGGAGCTGGTAACCAAGGTACACATCGGGTTTTCCAGGCGCTGCGCGGTGCCTGGAAACCCGCTGTGTACCTTGGTTACCAGCTCCCTGCATCAGGGCACTGGTATCCAAGGTACACAGCGGGTTTCCAGGCACAGCCCCGCGCCTGGAAACCCACTGTGTACCTTGGTTACCAGGGATCGCTGGTCTCCCGCCTGTCACACGCAGCGATGCGTGCCTGTCAGCGGGAGACCAGCGATCAAAAAAATGTCCAGGACATTCAGTGACGATCAGCGATACCCAGCAGGGGGGCTGATCGTCGCTGAATGTCACACACAGCGATATCGCTGGGGAGCTCGCTGCTGCGTCACAAAACTAGTGACTCAGCAGCGATCTCACTAGCGATATCACTATGTGAGACGGGGGCTTAACTTTCTCCCATCTCCTTACTGCATCTGTGGAACTCAGCCACAGTGATCTTAGGGTTCTTAGGGTTCTTCTTTTCCTCTCTCACCAAGGCTCTTCTCCCACGATTGATCAGTTTGACTGGACAGCCAGGTCTAGGAAGACTTCTGGTGGTCCCAAACTTCTTCCATTTAAGGATTATGGAGGCGACTGTGCTCTTGGGAACCTGGAGTACTGCAGAAATTCTTTTGTAACCTTGGCCAGATCTGTGCCTTGCCAAGTCCTATCAGTTTAATTAAACACAGCTGGACTCCAATGAAGGAGTAGAACCATCTCAAGAAGGATCACAAGGAAATGGACAGCATGTGACTTAAATATGAGTGTCTGAGCAAAGGGTCTGAATACTTATGACCATGTGATATTTCAGTTTTTCCTTTTTAATAAATTTGCAAAAATGTCTACATTTCTGTTTTTTTCAGTAAAGATGGGGTGCAGAGTGTGTACATTAATGAGAAAAAATGAACTTTTTTGAATTTACTAAATGGCTGCAATGAAACAAAGAGTGAAACATTTAAAGGGGTCTGAATACTTTCCGTACCCACTGTAAAAAAAAACTTTGGGTTCGGGTACCAGAACAGTACCCAGACCTGAACCAAAACCCGGATCCCATGGGGGCCCCAAACATCCAGTGTTTGCCACGCTGTCACGTGCATGACAGCACGGTAAACACAGGTTCTGATTGGCGGTAAAATCATCACCGCTGGTCAAACAGCGTGAGCACGCAGCTGTGATTGGAGGTATAATGTTTACCTCCGATCTCCGCTGCTGGCTGACGGGACAACTGCTCCCATCAGCAGACACCTTCTGCCGCTAATACAGTAACAGCGAAAGCATGAGTGGTTGATGGGAGTATTTATCAGCCGGCACCTGCACTATAAATAAATGAATTTAAAAAAAAAAAAAAAAAGTGGAGTGGGTTTCCCTATATTCTGATAACCAGTCAGGCAAAACTCACAGCTGGGGGATGCAACACTCAGCTGTCAGCTTCAACAAGGAGGGTTATCAAGAATAAAGGGGTCCCCACTCTGATTTTTAAAATTATTTAAATAAACAATTTAAAAAAAATGGCATGGTGTCTCCCCATTTATGACAACCAGCCTTGCTAAAGCAGACAGATGGGGGCTGGTATTCTCAGGCTGGTAAGGGGCCATGGATTTTGCCGCCCCCCAGGGTAAAAATAGCAGCCCGCATCTGCCCAGAAAAGGCGCATCTATTAGATGCGCTAATTCTGGCGCTTTGCCTGGCTCTTCTCACAGCCCCCAAAAGGTCATGGTTTTTAGGATTTCCATAGTCTTGCACAGGTGAGAGAATTCATGATGCCTTGATGATGCTTCCATCACCTGTGCAATACTAAGGAAATCCTGAAAACGGGACTTGTAGTGGGTTGTGAAGACTGGACTTTAGGAAACACATGGTGTATAGCGCTGGTACTATATACTAGATTGTGTATATGTTATATAGCACTGGTACTATATACTAGATTGTGTGGGAAGAGCCAGGCAAAGCGCCGGAGTACTATACACTAGATTGTGTATATTGCTGGTACTATATACTAGACTAGATTGTGTATATGGTGCTAATTCTGATTGCTTCCATTGTCAAATAACATTGATATTGATTTGACATCATCCACACTGTCATATGAAGCTATAGAGACTAAATTCTGATATATGACTGTGCTATAGTTATAATAAAGGGATTCATGCATGTAAATGTAGCCGAGCAGATGCTGGTATACAACCCGGTTATATCACTCTATCAGAGCAGGTCTCAAATAATAAAAAACAAGCGATGGCTCTGCATGTAAGCAGTACCTGGCTCATCGGTTCCCATCTCATTCCACTTGTTAAGTAGTTCTTTTTGCTCCGCGGCCGGCCTCTGTAATGCAAATGATAGCCAGGCTGAACAAAAACAAGAGGTCAGTGACACATTGTAGTAGATCCACATCCCGATAGGCGACATCATTACTGCCCATTGTCGGCAGACTGTGCGCAGGTGACATGCACAGTAATTCACCAAGAGGTAACAATTAAGATGTGCAGGTTAAATGAGTCAAGTGTTGTGAAATGTCCCATCACTGTACTCAAATAAGTAAAAAAAAAGAGAAGAAAGAACTTTATGCCAAATATTCAGCCTGGCCCCCGCAGCAGTGGTTCACCGCCATTAATACAGCTGCTATCAGGGACCACATGTAGGACCTGAGCAAAAACAGATCACAGACAGGAATGGTGGTCATGAACTAAGGCTAGAGCTGATGGAGGACAGAGTCACGGAGCTCTGATAACTCGGCAGGGAAGATAAAAGCAGCCGCACACAAGGAAATGTTATCTATAGCTTCTAGATTTATACAATGGTGGATTCTTCACATAATAGATATTACACTTGTAGAAGTGTGGGTTTTTTTTTAAAGGGATTGTTCTACAGTTAAATAATAATTTCCTCTTTCAGACCAGGCAGCACAGCGCTATTTTCAATTGGAGTAATTAAAAAAAAATGCTCCTGCGGCTAGAGTCTTATTAGCGCCCCCTGCTGTCAGTAGGATTGTCTCTCAGGATGTCCACCTAAGGACGTGTCCAGACCAAGTTATGTGAGGAATTAAAAACTGAGAAGTTTTTCAAGCAGAAACCACTTTGGAAAATGCTCTTTTGTGGGAGAAAATGTGAAGACGTTTTTCTTTTCCTGAAATGTTTCCTGAAGCGGTTGTGAAGAAATTTGGAAGTTTCTTTCCTGGATGTTTTTTTGCAGCATTTTGATCTCACTGTACCTAGTTTGGAATGGATTCCATCAGGATCCACTTCACTGAAGTGACATGAACTTTTTCATACAAGGAGTTTCTCAAAACCTCTTAAACAAACAAACACTAAATCGACCTCCACATATGACATCAGAGCAGCAAAGTTGCTCAGTTGTGAATAAGAAAAGCGTTTTTGAGATTGATTGTGAAGTGGGTCCTCCCCAAAATACTTATAAACAAAGTCCAATTTATACAATAGCACAGACCTGGGCAAAGTGCAGCATGCAGGCCACATCCGGCCCTCTAGCTGTCTCAGTCCGGCCAGCGGACCGAGACAGCCGTGGGACTGGAAACCAGAGGTCCATGGGCCGCACGGTGCCCGCCCTGTCTCGCTGTTTCCATGTGCGGCTCTTCGCTGCGCCGCTGACTCCTTTGGTGGAGCAGGGACCTCCGGTCACTTCCTCCACCAATCAGCGTGTGAAACAGCTGATGCGATGACGTCATTTCATCCCGTCAGCTGTGTACTCCGCAGGGTGGATTGATTTAAATCACGCCGATTTAAATCAACGATTTAAATCATGATTTAAATCAAATGATTTTTTTCTATTTAAATCAGATCGATTTAAATCGTGATTTTAATCATGATTTAAATCACTGATTTAAATCAAAAGATTTTTTTAATATAAATCACGATTAAAATCTAAAACTTTCAATCATTGTTCAATTAACTCCACACTTCTAGCTTGGTTTCACTTTCTGTAGCTTGGTTTCAGTTTCTTTTTCCATTCAGTTGACATGCCCAAACTTGTTGGATAGTCAGTCAGCAGTACTTGGCTGTAGTAACAATCAAACTTCAGAAGTGATCTGCGTGAGCCATGGCAGGTCGTAAGAGAGACCCTATTTGGGTTCATTTTGTTGAGATGCCAGCAGAGCTTGGAAAGAAAGGTGGAGAGCAAAGTGCAAATACTGTCAAAAGGATATCCAAGGACTTGTTTGCCGTTTGAAATCACATTATGAAAACTGCAACCAGAAGGGAAATGAAGATGTTGATAGTGATACAACTAATGTCAATGAACCCCCACAGCTTCTTATGCACCAGGACCCTAGCACTAGTGGTAAGTCTGGCAATTACAACCTATTTTAACAGACGTTTTACTGGGATGGTTAAAGTCTATGAAAAGAAAAATTTCTAGCACTAGTTCTGGAGTATAGAATTTAAATTTATGTTAAGGCAATATTTCACAGAAGATTAACGTTAAGTAAAAATAAAAGAGTGTGTATACGCCTATTTTTTTTTTTATTGTAGGCTACAATTCACTTTTGAAGTCTGCCAAATTGACCATTTTTTTTAAAAAAAACATTTTTAAAACTTTTGTGACATAATTTTTTTCAGTTGCTCTGATATTACTAGTATTACAGCAACTTCACCGGAAACTTGAGTAGCATAACTTTTGAGACAGCCCTTATAGGACGAGGACCATTACATTGTTCAAAAAGTTTGTTTCAAAATATTTTCGTTATATTTCTTCAAATACGCAGTCGAATTATATTTTTAATTACTGTGCTTTCAGGGTCAAGTATGGCTTGTGCTGCACGTGACAATCAATATCTGGGTACAACTTCAACAAAGCAGCCCAACAAAAAACTTTGCAAAGTGTAGAAAAATTCCTCTTAAAGACTACGACGAGCCAGAAAGAACATTTTGATGAATTAATTGCTAAATTCATATTTGCAACCAATTCTTCTTTCCGACTAGTTGAACACCCATTGTTTGTACAAATGATCGAAGGAATAAGACCAGGCTACAAACCACCAAGTAGATTTGATATCTCAGGAAAACATCTTCAGGCTGTATACGACAAAGAAAGAGCGGCTTGTACAAAATATTTGAAAGACAAAGTTGTTAACATGAGCTTGGATGGTTGGAGCAACATCCACAACGACCCCATAATTTGCACTTGTGTCACAACAGAAGATGGTGAAACTTACCTTACAGACACAATCGACACATCTGGAAATTCACATACTGCTGAATATTTACTTGAAATTGCTAAGAACTCAATTCACCAATGCCAAGAACAGTTTGGATGTAAAGTAAGGAGCTTAGTTACTGATAACGCAAGCAATGTGGCAAAAATGCGAGCGGAACTGGCACATGAGGATGACACAAATGTCATTACATACGGTTGTTCTGCCCATTTGTTGCATCTTTAGGCAAAAGACCTGCATATTTCGGGTGTCAAGGAACATGTTGTAGAAATTGTTAAATATTTCCGCAATAATCATTTTGCACATGCAACCTACAAGGAAATGGGAGGACTGAAGTTGGTTCTACCACAAGATGTTAGATGGAATACCTTGGCTGAATGCTTGGAACTGTTTATTAACAACTGGTCAAAATTAGTGTCCATTTGCGAAACACATCGGGATAAAATTGATGCTAATATACGAAGCAAAGTATTAAATCTTGGTGTGAAGAGAAATGCCGAGGACCTTTTGGAAAGGTTAAAGCCAATATCTATTGCGTTGGATAAAATGCAGAAAGATACTGCAACCATAGCTGATGCCACAGAAGTTTGGAAAGATTTAGAAGGTTCGCTAGATCGTTTGAACCTCTCAAACAATGTAAAGGTTGCAATACACCACCGCAAGGACCAAGCATTAAAAGAAGAACATTATTTAGCCAATATCTTGCATCCCATCTACAGAGGGAAAAAACTATCTGAGGCGGAAATCAACTCTGCAATGGAGTGGCTCGCCAGGAGTAGAGAGATTGTTTTCTTCATTTGGTTTTGTGCACACAACAGTCCGAAACCGCTTAGGAACTGCTAAAGCAGGACAACTAGTTTTCCTATTAAAAGTCCTAAATAAACAGTAGGCTTAAAGGACTGATGTAGTCACTGAAGATGTTTGCTTACTTCAAACGTTAGAGATAGGCTATTGTTGAAAAGTACTTACTCTCTTTAGTTCAATTCTGATTGTTTAATAGTGCAAATAAAAATTATTAGGTTTCATAATCATCAACTGTTTTAATATTTTTATTTGTGTAAAATAATTTGATTTGCAAAAAGACAAAGTTTTGCTTGTGTACAACTTGATTAAAAAATCCTATTTAAATCAAAAAAATCAGATTTAAATCAAAAAAATCCGATTTAAATCAAAAAAATCCGATTTTTTTGATTTTTTTTAAAAAATCATGATTTTTATCCACCCTGGTACTCCGGAGAGTCCGTGCTCCAGAGGCAAGGAGAGAAGCAGAGCACCAGGGGATGGGACCGAGGTGAGTATGTGGGTTTTTTTTTCTCATGTGTATGAGCTGTTTGGGTGGGCATGGGGAGGCTAAGGGTGACATGGTGCTGCACATCGGGGGGTGACGTGGTGCTGCATATGGGGGTGACATGTTGCAACACATGGAGTGACGTGGTGCTGCACATGGGGAGGTGACGTGGTGCTGCACATAGGGGTGACGTGGTGCTGCACATAGTGGTGACGTGGTGCTGCACATGGGGGGGTGACGTGGTGCTGCATATGGGGGGTGACGTGGTGCTGCACATGGGGGTGACGTAGTGCTGCACATGTGGGGTGACGTGGTGCTGCACATGGGGGGGTGACGTGGTGCTGCACATGGGGGGGTGAAGTGGTGCTGCACATGGGGGGGTGACGTGGCGCTGCACATGGAGGGGTGACGTGGTGCTGCACATGGGGGGTGATGTGGTGCTGCACATGGGGGGTGACGTGGTGCTGCATATGGGGGCGACATGCTGCACATGGGGGAGGCTATGTGGGGCTCATGCAGTGTACAGTGCCTTTCGAAAGTATTCGGCCCCCTGTAACTTTTCAACCTTTTACCACATATCATGCTTCAAACATAAAGATACCAAATGTTAATTTTTGGTGAAGAATCAACAACAAGTGGGACACAATTCTGAAGTTGAACGAAATTTATTGGTTATTTTAAATACAAAAACTGAAAAGTGGGGCGTGCAATATTATTAGGCCCCTTTACTTTCAGTGCAGCAAACTCACTCCAGAAGTTTTGTGGATCTCTGAATGATCCAATGTTGTCCTAAATGACTAATGATGATAAATATAATCCACCTGTGTGTAATCAAGTCTCTGTATCAATGCACCTGCTCTGTGATAGTCTCAGGGTTCTGTTTGAAGCACAGAGAGCATCATGAAGACCAAGGAACACAACAGGCAGGTCCGTGATACTGTTGTGGAGAAGTTTAAAGCCGGATTTGGATACAAAATGATTTCCAACACTTTAAACATCCCAAGGAGCACTGTGCAAGCGATCATATTGAAATGGAAGGAGTATCATACCACTGCAAATCTACCAAGACCCGGCCGTCCCTCTAAACTTTCATATCAAACAAGGAGACTGATCAGAGATGCAGCCAAGAGGCCCATGATCACTCTGGATGAACTGCAGAGATCTACAGCTGAGGTGGGACAGTCTGTCCATAGGACAACAATCAGTCGTACACTGCACAAATCCGGCCTTTATGGAAGAGTGGCACGAAGAAAGCCATTTCTCAAAGATATCCATAAAAAGTGTTGTTTAAAGTTTGCAACAACCCACCTGGAAGACACACAAAACATGTGGAAGAAGGTGCTCTGGTCAGATGAAACCAAAATCGAACATTTTGGCAACAATGCCAAACGATATGTTTGGCGTAAAGGCAACACAGCTCATCACCCTGAACACACCATCCCCACTGTCAAACATGGTGGTGGCAGCATGATGGTTTGGACCTGCTTTTCTTCAACAGGGACAGGGAAGTTGGTTCAAATTGATGGGAAGATGGATGGAGCCAAATACAGGACCATTCTTGAAGTAAACCTGTTGGAGTCTGCAAAAGACCTGAGACTGGGATGGAGATTTGTCTTCCAACAAGACAATGATCCCAAACATAAAGCAAAATCTACAATGGAATGGTTCACAAATAAACGTATCCAGGTGTTAGAATGGCCAAGTCAAAGTCCAGACCTGAATCCAATCGACAAACTGGAAAGAGCTGAAAACTGCTGTTCACAAACGATCTCCATCCAACCTCACTGAGCTCAAGCTGTTTGCCAAGGAAGAATGGGCAAGAATTTCAGTCTCTCGATGTACAAAACTGATAGAGACATACCCTAAGTGACTTGCAGCTGTAATCGCAGCAAAAGGTGGCGCAACAAAGTATTAAGTTAAAGGGGCCGAATAATTTTGCACGCACCACTTTTCAGTTTTTGTATTTCCACAAAAATTTAAAATAACCAATAAATTTCACAATTGTGTCCCACTTGTTGTTGATTCTTTACTAAAAATTAACATTTGGTATCTTTATGTTTGAAGCATGATATGTGGGAAAAGGTTGAAAAGTTCCAGGGAGCTGAATACTTTTGCAAGGCACTGTATATAGGGAGGCTGTGTGGGGCACATGCAGGGTATATAGGGAGACTGTGTGAGGCTCATGCAGTGTATATAGGGAGGATGTGTGGGGCTCATGCAGTATATGGGGAGGCTTTGTGAGGCTCATGCAGTGTATATAGGGAGGCTGTGTGGGGCTCATGCAGTATATATAGGGAAGCTGTGTGGAGCTTATGCAGTGTATATAAGTAGGCTGTATGGGGCTCATGCAGTGTATATAGGGGGGCTGTGTGGGGCTCATGCAGTATATATAGGGAAGCTGTGTGGGGATCATGAAGTATATATAGGGAGGCTGTGTGGGGCTTATGCAGTGTATATAAGGAGGCTGTTTGGGGCTCATGCAGTGTATATAGGGGGGCTGTGCGGGGCTCATGTCGTGCATATAGGGAGGCTGTGTGGGGCTCATGCCGCCAATAAGGGGCTGTTGGGGGCTCATACAATATACAGAAGGGGCTGTGCTCGGGTTCAAACGATATATAAGGGGATATCAGCATATTTAATTCTGCTCAATATTAAGTGATACAATTAATATTAATAAAATGATCAATAATACGATAATTCTAATATCGATATTAATATTGAGCAGAATTAATTTCAGCCTATTGCTTCGGCCCTCTACAACAGTCATAGTCTCTCGTGTGGCCCCTTGGGAAAGTTAATTGTTCACCCCTGCAATAGCAGGATTCATCACTGATGTATAAAGAGGCTTTAACTCTGCTTTCAGGCATCCTTTCAGTGGCTCCGTCAGGGCTTACATTCGAGCCCCCCATAAAATGGAATTCGAGTGTGTACGCCAACCGGGGTGATAGACTACAATGGTGCATAAAACGAATGGTGCAATCTACAATGCAACATTTTCTGGCGTGTACGCCTACTGAAGACTGACACCCACACGAAGTCTACTAGGTCTGAGTGCCCATTTCCAGTTGGCGTATAGGTGTACACTGTGTGCAGAATTATTAGGCAAGTTGTATTTGAGAGGATTCTTTTTATTATTGAACAACAACTACCGTATATACTCGAATATAAGCCGAGATTTTCAGCCCATTTTTTAGGGCTGAAAGTCCCCCTCTCGGCTTATATATACGAGTCATATACCAGGGGGTCGGCGGAGGAGGGGGAGCGCAGCTGTCCTGTATACTCACCCTTCCGCCGGCCCGGTCTCTGCAGCCCCTGCACTTCTCCCACGGTCCCGGCGACAGTATTCAGCCATCAGTGGTACCGCTCATTAAAGTCATGAATATGCACATATTCATGACTTTAATCAGCGGTAACACGTGACCGCTGAACACTGGCGCCGGGACCGTGGGAGAAGAGCAGGGGCTGCAGAGACCGCGCCAGCGGAAGGGTGAGTATAAGCGATACTTACCTGTCCCGTTCCGCTGTGTCCTCGGGTCCTCTTGCTGCGATGATCAGGCAGAGGGCGCGATGACGTAGTTACTGTGCGCAGCGCCCTCTGCCTGATCATTGACTGCTGGAGGACCCGGAAGACGGCGGCGAGCAGCGGTGACAGGTAAATGTCTCAGGTGCCGGGGCCCTGACCGAGCGGTGACACCGGCACCTTTCCCCCATAGCGCGCCGGTGTCCCGCCTGCTCAGGACACCGGCACCTGGCCCCCCAGCAACAAGAGGTGAGTATACCTTTTTTTTTTTCTCGGCTGCAGCAGCAATTGAGGTCTATACTATGGAGCATCTATGGGGGAATAATCTATGAGGGCATAATCTATGGGGCATTATCTATGGGGGAATAATCTATGGGGGCATAATCTATGGGGCATTATCTATGGGGGAATAATCTATGGGGGCATAATCTATGGGGCATTATCTATGGGGGAATAATCCATGGGGCATTATCTATGGGGAATAATCTATGGGGCATAATCTATGGAGCATCTATGGGGGCATAATACATGGGCAGCATATAGGGCATAATCTCATTTTCCACCCTAGGCTTATACTCGAGTCAGTAAGTTTTTCCAGTTTTTTTGTGGCAAAATTAGGGGGGTCGGCTTATACTCGGGTCGGCTTATACTCGAGTATATACGGTATGTTCTCAATCAACCCAAAAGACTCATAAATATCAAAGCTTAATATTTTTGGAAGTTGGAGTGGGGTCTTTTTAGATTTGGCTATCTTATGAGGATATCTGTTTGTGCAGGTAACTATTACTGTGCAGAATTATTAAGCAACTTAACAAAAACCAAATATATACCCATCTCACTTGTTTATTTTCACCAGGTAAACCAATATAACACAAAATTTAGAAATAAACATTTCTGACATTGAAAAACAAAAAAAAAATCAGTGACCAATATAGCCACCTTTCTTTACGATGACACTCAAAAGCCTTCCATCCATAGATTCTGTCAGTTGCTTGATCTGTTTACGATCCACATTACGTGCAGCAGCCACCACAGCCTCCAGACACTGTTCCGAGAGGTGTAATGTTTTCCGTCCCTTTAGATCTCACATTTTATGAGGGACCACAGGTTCTCTATGGGGTTCAGATCAGGTGAACAAGAGGGCCATGTCATTATTTTCTTCTTCTTTTAGACCTTTACTGGGCAGCCACGCTGTGGAGTATTTGGATGCATGTGATGGAGCATTGTCCTGCATGAAAATCATGTTTTTCTTGAACGATACCGACTTCTTCCTGTACCACTGCTTGAAGAAGGTGTCTTCCAGAAACTGGCAGTAGGTCTGGGAGTTGAGCTTCACTCCATCCTCAATCCAAAAAGGTCCCACAAGTTCATCTTTGATGATACCAGCCCATACCAGTACCCCACCTCCACCTTGCTGGCGTCTGATTCGGAGTGGAGCTCTCTGCCCTTTACTGATCCAGCCTCGGGCCCATCCATCTGGACCATCAAGAGTCACTCTCAATTCATCAGTCCATAAAACCTTAGAAAAATCAGTCTTAACATATTTCTTGGCCCAGTCTTGATGTTTAATCTTATGTTTCTTGTTGAAAGGTGGTCGTTTTTCAGCCTTCCTTACCTTGGCCATGTCTCTGAGTATGGCACACCTTGTGCTTTTTGATACTCCAGTAACGTTGCAGCTCTGAAATATGGCAAAACTGATGGCAAATGGCATCTTGGCAGCTTCACACTTGATTTTCCTCAATTCATGGGCAGTTATTTTGTGCCTTTTTTTATTAACACGATTCTATTGGCTATTTGCTATTGGCTATTTGCCATGAAACGCTTGATTGTTCAGTGATCACGCTTAAAAGTTTGGCAATTTCAAGACTGCTGCATCCCTCTGCAAGACATCTCATAATTTTTGACTTTTCAGAGTCCGTCAAATCTCTCTTCTGACCCATTTTGCCAAAGGAAAGGAAGTTGCCTAATAATTAAGCACACCTTATATAGGGTGTTGATGTCATTAGACCACACCCCTCCTCATTACAGAGATGCAAATCACCTGATTTACATAATTGGCAGTTGGCTTTCAAGCCTATACAGCTTGGAGTAGGACAACATGTATAAAAGGATGATGTGCTCAAAAGACGGATTTGGTAAGAACTTACCTGTAAAATCCTTTTCAGCGAAGGAAGGAAGGAGACACATAGTCATAACTAGTGGGTAGGCGGAGCCCAGATGGGATAGACACCTCAGATTAAAAAGAGTGTTGACCGGCCCCTCCAGCTCGGGCTCCTCCTACTCAGCTCTCCAGTTGTACACAAGCTTAAGGAAGAGCAATATCACCAGCGGAGCAACATAACCCCTTCTGAAGGACTTCAGAGACAAAAACACAAGAATACAGGTTATGCATGCATTTAGGTAAAAAAACACACAGTTCCAGGTACTACTCACTGGACCTGACCACTGCGATGAGCTGGCAATGCTGGAACAGAGCCTTAGCGCGTCGACCTCAGCCCAGATAATCGCTATCAGAGAAAGGGTCACGCCGCATCTGTAAATACAACAACACACTTCTGCCAAGGGAGGGAGCTGTGTCTCCTTTCCTTCCTTCGCTGAAAAGGATTTTACAGGTAAGTTCTTACCAAAATCAGTCTTTCAGCAGCAGAACGGAAGGAAAGGAGACACACTAGTCATAACTAGTGGGACGTCCCAAAGCAGTCCAAAAATAAAGGGTGGGAAAAAAACAGAAAAGGCAGAACCCAATAACCTTAGAAACTGCGCAACTAGCGCTAAAACACAAGTTAACGAGAACTTTAAACTACCGCCGCCTGTAGGACCCTACGTCCCAAGGCTGCATCAGCGGAAGCACCAACGTCCACCTTATAAAATTTTGTAAAAGTGTGGACGGAGCGCCAGGTCGCCGTCCGGCAGAGCTGAGCTGCCGAAGCCCCTTGATGAAAGGCCCACGATGAGCCCACAGCCCTCGTGGAGTGGGCTCGAACCTTAATCGGGCAAGGTTCGCCCTTAAGTCGGTAAGCTTCCAAATGGCCGACCGAATCCAACGAGCTATAGAATCCTTGGAAGCTCGTTGACCACGTCGACGACCTGCTGGAATCACAAACAGAAAACCTTGAGTAACAGTCAAATAGAACTTCAAAGCCCGCACCAAATCCAATGTGTGCAAGGCCCGTTCCTTCGCATTCCTTGGCCTCGGACAAAGAGAGGGCAACACAATATCCTGGTTAACATGAAATTGCGACACCACCTTAGGTAGGAAGTCGCCCCGTGTGCGAAGCACTACACGATCCGGGTGAAATCGCCCTCAATTCGAGGATGTGATCGGCAAGACAGACTCTTCCGACAACCATACTCCCTGAGTCCAGAGATTGCTCCAGACACCCCCCCAGCCTGTCAGGCTGGCATCGGTGGTTATGACGACCACTTCGGAGGAGGAAGGACTTCCCCAGGGATAACTCTTTCGGACGTATCCACCATCCTAGAGACTCTCGTACCCTGTGGGAGATGATAACACTGCAATCCAGTGAGGCCTGCGACCGATCCCAACGGCTCAGAATGAACTTTTGGAGAGCCCTGGAATGAAATTGGGCAAACGGAAGTGCCTCCATCGAAGCACCATCAACCCCAGAAGGCGCATACATCTTCGAAGGGACATTGCTGTTGAAGACTTCATAACCCGTGCATGTCGAAGGAGACATGCTTGCTTGTCTGGAGGCAGGACACCACTGCTCGTACCGTGTCAAAATGCATCCCCAAAATAGGATTGATTTGTGACGGTTCCAGAGACGACTTCTCCCAATTGACCAGCCACCTGAAGTCCTCCAGGAGCTGAAGGGATAGATTGCGAGCCGTCCGCCTCCTCCTTTGAGGACGCCACAATCAAAAGGTCGTCCAGGTAGGGAAGAATCGTGACCCCCTGTCTTCGTAGTATCGCCATGAGAGGCGCCAGAATTTTTGTAAAAATTCTGGGCGCTGAGGCTAACCCGAATGTCAGAGCCACAAACTGGTAATGGTCCTGACCTATGGCAAAACGAAGGTAACGTTGGTGAGCCCTTCCGATTGGACGTGCAAATGGCGTCGCGAATGTCGATTGACACCAAAAAGTCGTTCTGCGACAAGGCTGCCACAACTGAGCGAAGCGATTCCATGCGAAACTTTCGGGTGTGGACATGCCGATTCAATCTTTTGAGATCCAGGATGGGACGAAATTTGTCCTCCTTCTTGGGGACCACAAAGAGATTGGAATAAAATCCTCTTCCCCTGTCCTCTGGTGGAATCGGTACCACCACACCCTTCTGCAGAAGGAAGTCGACTTCTCGCAGTAAAGCGGCACATAGCTCGGGCTCTGACGGGATGCGAGATTGGCAAAAACTGTTCGGGGGTCGAGAAGAAAACTCTATGAAGTAGCCTGCCGACACAACCCGCGTCACCCAGGTGTCTGGGACGCGGGAAACCCAAGTCAATTTGAATTGAAGCAGGCGACCCCCCACTCGAGAGCCCTCGAGCGGGACCCTGGCGTCAATCCATCTTAGTGGGCTTTTTGTCAGATTCCCTCTTGTCTTGACGGAAACTTTGTTTCCAGGGAGTGCGGGATTTCTGAGCGGTCTTTTTTCCCGAAAAAGAGGGACGACCCGACCCCCAAGAGGGCTGACCGAACCGTCCTCTGGACCGAAAGGACCGTCGACCACTACTGGTACCAGGCCTGCCAGACGTAGAAGCCACCGTTCTTCGCTGTGGTAAAGCTGCTTCTTTTGCCTTTGCCTTGGCAATCAGCTCCGTGAGGTCAGACCCAAATAGCTGACCACCCTTGTAAGCTAAAGATAACAAACCTTGCTTGGAAACCGCATCACCGGTCCACTGTCTAAGCCACAGTGCTCTCCTGACTGTGACCGCCGAGGATTGTGTCCTGGACAGCAGTGACACAGTATCCAGGCCTGCATCATGGCCATATTGAATTGCACTCTCTAACAATTCGAACAGTCCGTCCACCTCAGGTACCTGAGGTTCACATTTCCTCCGCAAACGGTCCAACCAGACCAGGGAAGCTTTATAAGCACACATGGAGCCTAGCACTGCTCTGAAACCATGACCCGCGGCCTCGTAGATGGATTTTGCCGCCGTCTCCGTTTTTCTGTCCAGCGGGTCCTGCAGACTCGCCTTCCCTTTAACAGGAAGTAAAGAAGATTTGCTAAGCTGAGATAGAGGGACATCCACTTCAGGAGAAGGAATCCAATTATCAGTCAATTCCGTAGCACACGGATACAGTGACTCAAATAGACGTGTCCCCTGAAAACGTTTGTCTGGACACAGGCGTTCCTTCTCCACTGCT
Organism: Oophaga sylvatica; assembly: GCA_033576555.1. Classification (NCBI taxonomy): domain Eukaryota; kingdom Metazoa; phylum Chordata; class Amphibia; order Anura; family Dendrobatidae; genus Oophaga; species Oophaga sylvatica. The sequence goes on along the minus strand of JARQOD010000001.1, from coordinate 61,083,207 downwards.
TGATTAAGCTCAATCAGAGATGGCAAAGTCGAAAGTGACTTATGCGACTCCTGAAACATCCGGGCCGACTTACCAGGACGTGTAGTTACTTCCTCCTGTAACTGTAACGCCTCCCTCATAGCTTCAATAAAAGCTTCTACACGGCCCGAAAAAGAGGCAGAGTGCCTTTGCCGATCCTCTTTATCCGAATCGGATATCCCCCCCGAACTTAAAGGGGAACCCTCCATATCAGAGCTCTCTGAGTCGCTACATGGGAAAAAAGTCACCAGCCTGTGTCGCTTCCTGCCATGAGAAGGTTTGGCTGACACCCAATAACCTATAAGGTTAGACAGGCCATCAATCGAACGAGTGAGAGCCTCCATTTTTACATCACTGGGGCCTCCGACCGCTGCACTCGACGGGGTCGAGGTCTGCGTGTCAGATACGCGAGACTGATCTTGTAGCAGAGCCGGGAGATGGTCCGCACCTGGGTCCTGATCTGACATGTCTTACCCAGTACAATGGCAGGTTAAACCTGACAGTAACTAGAACAGTGTGGTTTCTAAAAGAAAAACAAAACGACCGCTGAAGGGTTAAGCTCTTAAAGAGAGAGCTACCCCAGCTGTCCCACAGTTAAGGGTTAACCGCCTAATAAGGGGTTAATGTCACAAGCTCTCCACAACCTGTATTAATGTAACGGGTGTGCGAGCCCCAGGTGCCTCTTATGAGGTAGCAGGTGCAGACAGTACAGTCCTCAAGGTATGCCACACTAAACGAAAAAATCGCTAAAATATTGCGCTATTTAGCGCATCTCAATGAAAGCTTATGCAACTTAAAAGCCGTCGCTATCCTGATCTTAGCGGCGTTCAGTGTGCCAGAACCCCAGGAAAGTGCCCTGCGCTGCGGGGGTGAGGAGTTTTTAAGCTTCTGCCCTGATAGGCAGAAGCGACTCACAGAGCTTCGCGGTGCTGTTCTTCATAGTGCGGGAGGAGCGGAGAGTGAGGAGCCCGAAGCGCTGCAATGGCCGCCGCGCTGAGGAGGCAGCCGGAAGAGAAGGGCAGAAGGACTCCTCCATTCTCCGGTCCCGTTCCCCGTTCCCCGTCCTGCAGGCATCCACCTGCGGACAACAAAATAACAGTCACCAATCATGCACTGTAACAGCGGCTGCCGCAGCAGTCGCTGAATCACTCACACACATTAATAAAAATGTGGAGTACTCACCCAGCCGAGCGCCACAGGGACCCTCAGGGATTTGTGGCGCCGTGCCCATCGCTTCCCCCCAGGGCGGGGAACGCAGTGACCCCTGCAGCGCGGTTTGCGTCCCCGCCAGGGAAGCCATCCTCATCCCCCCGGGCCGGCAGGGTTCTGCAGGGACCACCATATAGGGTAATACAGATCCGCCAAGGGAGAGGTTGGGGTCCAGCAGCGCTGAGACCCCTGAGACCTCTAGACCACATTTGGTGATCCAAGTCTCTTGTCCGATAAAAAATAATAAAATCTTCTGAGGAGCTGCTTCCAGCAGCAACTATCCTCTGAGACCTCAAATTGAAAACTGGAGAGCTGAGTAGGAGGAGCCCGAGCTGGAGGGGCCGGTCAACACTCTTTTTAATCTGAGGTGTCTATCCCATCTGGGCTCCGCCTACCCACTAGTTATGACTAGTGTGTCTCCTTTCCTTCCGTTCTGCTGCTGAAATACTCATTTGCCCAATAATTCTGCACACAGTGTATACACCTAAAAATAATGCATAACAAAGCGCACGTTCGCCCTGCTGACTTCATGACTGTCTATAGCCCTGTCAGCACATACACCCAAATCCCGCTTTGCAGGGGGTTCGGACTTAAGCCCCAAAAGAGCCACCTAACGGTTGCCTGAACGCAGTGTGAAAAGCATGTCTGACCACCAGCACTAGACACATTAGGTGGATGTCGTGGAAAAAGAAAAAAGAACAGGGGGCCACTATTAAAAATTATGAGAGCGATATATGACCACAAAAGGAAAAAATTATGTATTGCGTGATTTAACATAGTAGATTTATGTTATATTGTGGAACAGCCCCTTTAAGCACAGTAATAAAAGAAAGACAATAATGTTAATGGCTTTAGGGTAAACTGTTACTTTAATATAATAAAACCATAATGAAACCTGTCACATATGACAAGGAGTTGGGCATACAAAGTGACCGATCATGTAAATACACAGAGACATCTTATGACAGACATAAGCAATCACTTCTCACTATAACACACCGTTTGGTACAGAAGACATCATAACCTTGCAGTACAGCAGACGGACACACTACCTTACGTGCAAGCGGAATATTCAGCTCTGTACACATACTGTTCAGACTCTTCAGGATCCTCTTCTCCCAGCTCGCCTAAAACAAAAAGAATGAAGATAAAGGCCTCAATTTATCAAGACTGGCATTTTACACTGGCGCTGGGGTAAGATGTGCCAAGTTCACTAACAGGAACCTGAGCTGCAGGCAGAATGTATTAGATACTGGCGGCATGACTTCAGCGTTTCATAGAAAAACATCCTTTACAAGCCGCCCGCCTGCTCCCCTTGAGGGACAGTCCTCTCCCTGTGTGCGTGCATAGGAAGAGACCTGTCACTCCAAAAGAGTGGGCAAGGAGAAGCCGCCAGGGACCCACCTTTTCGACTAGTCTACAGTATCTGATACATGCTTCCCGATCCACAGCCAGCATGTATCAACTGTCAGGTTTCCTTTAAGAGTTGCAAGTCTCTTAATTAATTTATTACATCTAACAGCAGCCTTTTCAAGAAATGTACCATAAAGTGGAGCACATATCGGCCTAATTTACTGTACTTTTGTTGTGTAAATTATGATGCACTTGTCGGCCATGTCCCCTCCAGACTAAGCTCCCTCTTCAAAACGCTGGCCGGAACCGGTGTAGAAGACATGTGAAACAATATTGCAACATTTCATTCCATTCTGCCAAAAACAGATAGGTCGCGGTCACAATGTAGTCTAATAAAACAGATATGAGTGCTCCCAGCTTATAACAATTCGTCATCACTTAATAGGATATTCTCAAAACCCAAAGTTGCCCATGAGCGCTGTGCCTGGATTTTTCTGGCAGACACTAACACAATCAATGCATGCACATCTCTGCTCTACTCAAGAGGCAATTCTGCAGATCTCACCTCCCGGGATCTGAGCTCTGGTCTTGGGATTGCCGAGGGCTCCAGAGATCAAAAGTATAAGAGAAAACTTACGACCTTAATGGTCTTCAGAGCACAAAGGAGCCACAAATTGCTGATTTAGCACTTCAAAACTTTCCTCGCAGAGTGGTACCCCATCCGCGCGCTGGGCAGGACACCGCAGCTCCCTGTACAACAGGTGGTGGGGGCACAGCTGTGCAGTGAAAAGCAAGGGAAAACGCAAAACAGCACGGTAACCCCTCCATTTATCATCATCATTTTTATTTTTATAGCGCCAACATATTCCGCAGCACTGTACAGGCAATAAAAACATTACAGAACACATAACTCAGATACCACGAGCAGTGAGGGTCCAGCTGCTCGCAAGCTTACAATCTATGAGGACATAGGGGAGACACAAAAGGTGGATGGTAAAAGTGCTTGTATTGTACGGTCCAGTTATCAATATAATAAATAGGGTGTTCATATAACGCTGCATGAACCGGTCACCAGCCAGACTGTGCATAGTGCAGACGCAGAGGGCTATTAAGTGATTGTACGGTGTGTAAACAGATGCTATGAGGTTCCTGATCTTGAAGAAAATTTTATATGGGCAAAACAGGGATAGTTAGATAAGTGAGGTGAGGCGATAGGCCAGTCTAAAGAAATGCATTTTTAAAGCACGCTTAAAGCTGCGGGTATTGGAAATTAACTGAATATACCTGGGTTGTGCATGCCAAAGAATTGGCGAAGCACGTGAGAAGTCTTGGAGACAGGGATGGGATGTTCGGATTATAGAGGATTTTAATCTTAGGTCATTAGCACAATGGAGGGCACGGGTAGTGTGGTAGACGGAGATGAGGCAAAAGATATAGGGTGGTGCTGAATTGTGGAGCACTTTGTGGTGAGATGATGAGTTTATATTGAAGTTTGCAGCATATGAGCAACCAGTGTAATGACTGCCACAGGGTAGAGGCGTCGGTTGTAGCAGTTGGAAAGGAATATGATCCTGGCTGCTGCGTTCAGGACAGATTGGAGAGGGGAGAGTTTAGTAAGAGGGAGTCCGATTAGTAGAGAGTTGCAATAGTCCAGAAGAAATGAATAAGAGCGACAGTAAAAGTATTTGCAGAGTCAAAGGTCGTATTCTACAGATGTTTTTGAGTTAAAAAAAAGAGACACCAGATACAATATTTATATGAAAATAAAATTATATATAATAGATAAAATAATATTGTAAGCTTTTCAGGGGATATAGCTCTGGGATCGTCGTCTCGGGTAGACGGAGTGGCATAAACACAGTTCAATCACAGACAGCAATTCTGGTGCAACTGGCCGCAACCAGCTTTATTGTAAGTCCACAGCAAACAAACATAAACCAAATCATAAACAAAAGTCCTGAGCCTGTCTGGCTACTCACTACACACAGATAGTTTCCCTCACTATCAGGGTCCAGACTCTATCAGCCTGGCCCAAAACAACACATATATTCAGTAGTTACCAGCGTGTGGTTTCCCGGAGACTCCTGCCGTGTCTGGATTCAGATCCAGACTGAGAGAGCTCTATGTCTGTGTTCTCAGCCACCTACTTCTGGCTGCCTAATTAGAACCTGAGTGGCTTCAGGTTTGAGCTGCAAGCCTGTACTGAATGGAGGGTGTAGTGAACTTGCTCCACCACTAGGTTTACAAAGCCATATATTTCCCTTATACCAGTCAGCTAAGTACCTTGGCGAGATGTACACCCCATCCAATACATACCCCTTCACTGTCTCACATATCCCCCCCTCTTCTCCAGACCGGAGGGCTGGTAAACAGCTCCAAAGAGACAGTGAACTCCGGACAAGGCATCCGCACTACCCTGTAACCTCCCATGCCTATGCTCTACTGAGAAATGGTGCTTCACTAGAGAAGTCCGGCCGGGCAAGTCTGAAAACCTTTGCTGATTTTTCTGCAGAAATTCCCGTACTTCTTGTTTTTGTTGTACTGACAACGTCTCACCAACTATCCCAGGAGGTATAGGTGGTTTTAACCCTTTCTCTAATTTACCCGAGGGCAACAATGACTGTCTGTCCCTCCAGGGTTTGACCAGGTTGATATGATAGACCTGGTAGGGCTTCCGTCTCCCTGGTTGATGTACTTTGTAGGTGACCTCGTTCACTTTCTGTACTATCTCGTAGGGGCCATGCCATTTGTCCAAAAACTTACTTTCCACCGTGGGAATTAGGATCAGGACCCGATCTCCGGGGTTGAAAGTCCTAACTTTTACTGACCGATTATATATTCTGCTTTGAGCTGTTTGGGCTCTCTGCAGGTGATCCTTAACCAATGGCATAACCTTAGTGGCCCTATATAGCAGGTTGTTGTTCATGGCAAAATGGGGAAATCGTTTATCAGAGCCGGGCTCTTGTGGAACCTCATTTAGAACAGTTATATTTTCCTGGGCCGTTTTAAGAGTGGGGTCTCGCAACTGCTCACTCCCAAAATTGTCACGGGTCACGGGACACAGGTAGGTCAGGGACATTCTGTTCCAGAGAACCACTATCCTCGTCTCCCAACATCACCTGAAAAGGAAATTCATCTTTATCACGGTCATCATCATTATCAGTATCATCATCATCATCAGTATCATCATCCTCATCAGTATCATCATCAATATCATTATCATGGTCATCATGATTATCATGATCATCATCATCATCATCATGATCATCATCACTATCATCATCATGGTCATCATCATTATCACATAAGTTCAACAACACACTAGCATTGTGTTCCGTCCCTATGGACTGCGCAACCTCAGTAGGAGCTTCATCACGCTGTCCAGTAGAACCTTTTTCTTTCCAGAGACCCCAAAACAGGGGAAAGTCATTACCCAATATGACTGGGTGCATCAGATTCTTCACTACCCCCACTTCACACGAGACCTCCCCGAGTTTTGTGACCAAGTCCACGGAAATCACCGGGTAGACTTTGGCGTCTCCATGGATGCACCCCACGCTCAGGTGTTTATTGGGGATGAAGGGCCCTATCAACCAGGCTGGCATGTACCAGAGTCACTCGACTCCCCGAGTCTAGGAGGGCTTGTACTGGGCAGCCATTTATAACCACCTGGGACACCTGTGGGCCATTCTCCTCGGCTGGGGTGGCCACGCACACAGGTTCCGCGAGGAAAGAGAGGGACCTTCCAGCATCACAGTCCATAGGTTCCCCATTAGTGGACAGTTGGCTGAAATATGACCCCTTTCACGGCATCTCCAACACTGTCTCAGGTCTGGTGGTTCAGACATAGAGACCTTTCTAGGCCTGGGAATTTCCGACAGGGAAGCATCAGCCATTGCCTCCCACATGTCCCCTCGGGACTGACCCGGTCTATTAGCAGTCCCCCTGACCCCAACAGCTGGAACTCTCTTACCGGGAGGTGTCGGAGGCCGGGAACTCCGAAATGACGACCGCTCGGACGGCTGGGCACGGAGGTAGTCTTTGGTGGCGAAGTACCTCTCTATCAGGCTGACCAGTTGATTGGCGTCTTTGGGGTCTCCCTGTCCGACCCAGTGCTGCACCTCAGGAGAAAGGGCCCAGATGTACTGGTCCATCACAACTTTTTCGACCATTTGGGCAGGGTTGCTGTCATTAGGCTCCAGCCACTTCTTTACCAGATAAATCAGGTCATACATTTGTGAGCGAGCAGGCTTGTCCCAACTGTATCTCCAGTTATGGACTCTCCTGGCACGGACTGCAACCGTAACACCCAGCCGGGCAAGAATCTCTGCTTTCAGCTTGGCATAGTCTCTGCTGTCCTGCTCGCTAAGGTCAAAATAGGCCTTTTGGGGTTCCCCAGTCAGATAGGGTGCGACCACCATGGCCCATTCAGATAGTGGCAGGTTCTCCTTCTCTGCCAGTCTTTCAAATATAGCGAGATATGCCTCCACATCGTCATGAGGCGTCATCTTTTGCAGGGTCTGTTTTACTGCCTTCTTTACAGCGGACAATGCAGGTGACCTTGCGTCATCACTCTGGGACGAGGTGCTGAGAGCCTGGCGTAGTGCTGCAATCTGCTCCATTAGCAATCGGTTAGTCTCCTGCTGTTGCACACTAACTTGCGCCATATGTTTGAGCAGCGCCTCCATGCTGTCAGACTTGTCTATCATGGCAACGGCAGCCTTCACCCAGGATATGCTCACTTAAAAAAATCTTTACCACAGCAAGTTCAGCTCTGCTGTGCAGACACTTTTTTTTTTTTTTTTCTGTGCAAACTCTATTAGGGCTACTGTCTCTTTAAGACTGCTCCAACAGACTTTTCCTTTGCTGCTGCTTTAGCCACTGTGTTGCCCCAGCATTCTAGCACCAATTGTAAGCTTTTCAGGGGATATAGCTCTGGGATCGCCGTCTCGGGTAGACGGAGTCGCATAAACACAGTTCAATCACAGACAGCAATTCTGGTGCAACTGGCCGCAACCAGCTTTATTGTAAGTCCACAGCAAACAAACATAAACCAAATCATAAACAAAAGTCCTGAGCCTGTCTGGCTACTCACTACACACAGATAGTTTCCCTCACTATCAGGGTCCAGACTCTACCAGTCTGGCCCAAAACAACACATATATTCAGTAGTTACCAGCGTGTGGTTTCCCGGAGACTCCTGCCGTGTCTGGATTCAGATCCAGACTGAGAGAGCTCTATGTCTGTGTTCTCAGCCACCTACTTCTGGCTGCCTAATTAGAACCTGAGTGGCTTCAGGTTTGAGCTGCAAGCCTGTACTGAATGAGGGTGTAGTGAACTTGCTCCACCACTAGGTTTACAAAGCCATATATTTCCCTTATACCAGTCAGCTAAGTACCTGGGCGAGATGTACACCCCATCTAATACATACCCCTTCACTGTCTCACAATATATATATATATTGTGACAGTGTCACTGGTTTTATATGTGAGGGGAGGTATGTGTCACACAGGATGCTCTCCTGTGTGAACTAAGACCTACTTTATTTATCTGCCAGCATGTTATATGTTAAAAGGGTGTGGCTGAGCAATGTATAAAAGCTCAGTCCTGTTTTTTTTTTCTCTGTGTTGTGGTCTGGAGAGGCAAGTCTCCAGACAGGATAGTGGAAGCTGCAGAGCTTTCCACAAGGACTTTAGCAGTGCCGTTTATGCTACCGAGAGCGGGCGGAACCCACTCATCTATGGACTGAGTTATTGTTTTTTTTTTTTTATGTTTTCCCGTTTAACCCAGAAGGGTCATGTTTACTTTTCCTGCGAAACCTGCATGAGTTTATGGCTGATAATAAACCAGCAGAAAGAAAACCCAGAGAACGTGTGTCCTGAGTCTGCCTTCAGGAGAGCCGAGCGAGTCGTCTTACCACAGTTGGTGTGAGAGTGCGTGCAGGATTCCAGGAACACGTGATCCTGCCACAAAGACCGGTGGATGTCCTGGGTGAAGGCTGCCAGACAGCTAGAGAAGTCCGGCAGCATGGAGGAGCTCGTTAAGCACCTGGTCCAGGCTCAGCAGAGCATACAGCAGGCCCAGCAGAGCATGCAGCAGCAGCACCAGGAGACGACTAAACTGTTGCTTCAGCAGATCCAGTTGCAGCAAAAGTCGAGCAGCAGCACCAGCAGGAGGTGCAACAACAGATATAGCTTTTGGCGGACGCCATCCAGAGCCGGGCAGCCACCCCAACCCCAGGGCCGACTGGGGATTCTCACGTCAGGAAGGCGGTAAGGCGGGTCATGCAGAAGATGACCCCTGGGGATGATGTAGAAGCATTTCTGACTGTTTTTGAGAGGGTGGCTGATCGGGAGAGACTTCCACCAGCACAGTGGGCAGAGGTTCTGGCGCCATATTTATCGGGTGAACCCCAAAAAGCGTATTTTGACTTGGCGCTGCAAGATGCTAAGGAGTATCCCAAACTAAAGACAGAGATCTTAGCACGTCTCGGAGTAAATACGGCAGTAAGAGCCCAGCGAGTTCATCACTGGGCGTATGCTAGCAACAAACCCCCTCGTTCGCAGATGTTTGACCTATTGCATCTTGTTCAGAAGTGGCTACAACCGGAGTCCTCCACTCCGGCCCAGATGGTTGAGCGGGTGGTGATTGATAGATTCATGCATTCCCTTCCCAAGTCAGTACAGACCTGGGTTGCCCAGGGTGATCCCAGAACGCAGATGACTTTATCGGCCTGGTAGAGAGGTACCAGGTAGTTGAGAGATCTCTTGGGAAACCGGATGCAGTCATTTCTCCCTACTGGGATACCCAAAAGGGGGTGGGTTCACCACGGAAGGGGTCTAGAGCCACCACTGGGGGGCGTCCCACTCCTATTGAAGGGGCCTTTAGAACAAATGGGAAAGATATAGTTTGCTGGCGATGTCACAACCCTGGACATGTAGCCGCCAAGTGTCAAATATTCCCTGAGCCCATGGACTGCAGCCTAGGCAGACGGGTCTCCTATTATGCCTATCCAGCCTGTAGCGTGGACTGTCGACCCGGCAAGGGACCGCAGGCGTGTGCAATATCCATTAATGGAATAAAAGTGCTTGGGCTGTTGGACTCCGGGAGTCTGGTGACCTTGATCAGAGCATCCCTTCCCCACCAGTTGATCCCTTCCAAAACCCTGGGTGTTCGGTGCATCCATGGTGACGCCAAGGACTATCCCGTGGCCACAGTAACAGTAGGGACAGACTGTGGTGCCCAGTCCCATGAAGTCGGGGTGGTAAAGGACCTGATACATCCCGTCATATTGGGCCGTGATTTTTCCTTATTCTGGGACTTGTGGGGGAAGGGAACTGGACTAAGTAGCATGGCGAAAAACGAGATCCTTGAAGAAGAACCCCTGACAGAGTCTCAGAGAGAGGAGTTCCCACTGTGCGTCCTTGTCGGTGATGAGGGTGAGACGGTGACCGAGGAGGCCGACCTACCTGCGTTAGATATGTCCAGAGAGAACTTTGGGACTGCTCAAGTTCGAGACCTGACCTTAAAAGGGGCGTTCGACCAGGTTACTGTATGTAATGGGGTTGCCCAAGAGCCGGGGGCCAACACCAGATTCCCCCACTTTGCAGTACAGGGGGAGTTGCTATATCGGGTGGCCAAACTGAGGGGCGGTGAGATAGTGGAACAGCTGTTAGTGCCGGGGCCATACAGACGGCGGGTGCTAGACATGGCCCATTCACATGTTCTGGGGGACACCTAGGGGTCGAGAAAACTCAGGAGAGGATACTGAGGAGGTTCTATTGGCCAGGGTGTTATCGAGAAATTCAAAACTTTTGTAGGTCCTGCCCCACCTGCCAAATAACCGCTCCCTCCTCCCACTTCCGTAGCCCCTTAGTTCCACTACCTGTGATAGAGGTTCCCTTTGAGAGGATTGCCATGGACCTCGTGGGCCCCATAGTCAAATCAGCTCGGGGCCACCAATATATCCTGGTCGTCATGGACTATGCGACTCGGTATCCAGAAGCGGTTCCCCTAAGGAACATGTCCAGTAAAAGTATAGCCCGAGAATTGGTCCATATTTTTGCTCGGACAGGTCTACCAAAAGAGATTCTAACAGACCAAGGAACCCCCTTCATGAGCAAGGTGATGAAGGAGCTTTGCAGAGTCCTTCAGATAACTCAGCTGCGGACCTCGGTTTATCATCCACAAAAGGACGGCCTAGTGGAACGCTTCAACAAGACCTTAAAGGTGATGCTCAAGAAGGTCGTTGAAAAGGATGGGAGAGACTGGGACTACCTGCTCCCATTTTTGCTTTTCTCGGTCAGAGAAGTTCCTCAAGCCTCCACAGGCTTCTCTCCATTTGAGCTCCTATACGGGCGGCATCCAAGAGGTCTCCTAGACATCGCCAAGGAAACTTGGGAGGCTGAAGTCACGCCACACCGGAGTATCATCGAACATGTCGCCCAGTTACAGGAGAGAATGTCAAAGGTGATGCCCATCGTAAAGGAACATCTCCTCCAGGCGCAGGAAGCCCAGGCGAGAGTCTATAACCGGTCGGCGAGACTAAGACAGTTCCAGCCCAGAGACCGTGTTTTGGTGCTGATCCCTACCGTCGAGAGCAAGTTCCTCGCCAAATGGCAAGGTCCATACGAGGTGGTGGAGAAAGTCAGCGAGGTTAATTATAAAGTCCACCAGCTTGGCCGAAGGAAGGCCTATCAAATATATCATATAAACTTGCTCAAGCCGTGGCGGGACCGTGAACCTGTGGAAACTCCTTGCCTGGGAGCCGCACCAGAAGGCAAGGTGGAGGAGGTCACTATTGCAGAGACTCTATCACCGGCCCAGAAGCAACAGTGTCGAGAATTACTACAGCGGAATCGGGACCTGTTCTCAGAGTTGCCAGGGCATACACAAGTGATAGAGCATGACGTGCTGACAGAACCGCATGTACGAGTGAATTTGAAGCCGTATCGGATTCCGGAAGCACGCCGGGAGGTGATCTCGGCTGAGGTGAAGAGGATGTTAGACCTCGGGGTAATAGAGGAGTCGGTGGGTGGTCGAGCCCAATCGTCCTCGTGCCGAAACCCAATGGAGAGTGGAGGTTTTGTAATGACTACCGTCGGCTAAATGAGGTATCCAAGTGTGACGCGTACCCGATGCCCCGCGTCGACGAACTCATCGAGAGGCTTGGACCGGCGAGGTACATCACCACTCTTGACCTGACGAAGGGCTACTGGCAGATCCCCATGTCCCAAATGGCTAAAGAGAAGACGGCTTTCTCAACACCTGATGGCTGTTTTCAATACAAGCGGATGCCGTTCGGACTACAGGGGGCCCCAACCACTTTCCAGAGGGCTATGAATCGGATCCTAGCCCCACATAAGAAGTATGCCGCAGCCTACCTCGACGACATTGTGGTCTTTAGCCCAGACTAGGCTAGTCACCTACCTAAACTACAGGCCGTTTTGGACGCGCTAAGGAAAGCAGGATTTACCATAAATCCGAAAAAGTGTGCCATCGGAAAAGAGGAGGCCAAGTACCTGGGCTATGTTGTTGGGAGAGGCGAAATAAAGCCGCAGATCAAGAAAGTGGAGGCAATTCAAACCTGGCCGCAACCGCTCTCAAAGAAGCAGGTGAAAGCATTCCTGGGAATGGTGGGATACTACCGGCGGTTTATCCCGAATTTCGCCACGATTGCCGCCCCACTAACAGATCTTCTAAAAGGCACCAAATCAACCATGGTGAAATGGACGGAAGAAACGGAGACCGCGTTTCAAAAGTTGAAGCTAACACTGTGCAAGCAGCCTGTCCTGGTCGCACCAGACTTTAACCCCTTCACCCCCAAGGGTGGTTTGCACGTTAATGACCGGGCCAATTTTTACAATTCTGACCACTGTCTCTTTATGAGGTTATAACTCTGGAACGCTTCAACGGATCTTCGCGATTCTGAGATTGTTTTCTCGTGACATATTGTACTTCATGTTAGTGGTAAAATTTCTTCGATATAACTTGCGTTTATTTTTGAAAAAAACGCAAATATGGCGAAAATTTTAAAAATTTTGCAATTTTCAAACTTTGAATTTTTTTTCCCTTAAAACAGAGAAATATGTCACACAAAATAGTTAATAAATAACATTTCCCACATGTCTACTTTACATCAGCACAATTTTGGAACCAAAATTTTTCTTTGTTAGGAAATTAGAAGGGTTAAAAGTTGACCAGTGATTTCTCATTTTTACAACAAAATTTACAAAGCCATTTTTTTAGGGACCACCTCACATTTGAAGTCACTTTGACGGGTCTATATGGCAGAAAATACCCAAAAGTGACACCATTATAAAAACTGCACCCCTCAAGGTACTCAAAACTACATTCAAGAAGTTTATTAACCCTTCAGGTGCTTCACAGGAGCTGAAGCAACGTGGATGGAAAAAATTAATATTTAACTTTTTAGCCACAAAAATGATCTTTTACAAACTTTTTTTTATTTTCACAAGGGTAAAAGGAGAAAATGGACAGATAAAGTTGTTGTGCAATTTCTCCTGAGTACGCCAATACCCCATATGTGGGGGAAAACCACTGTTTGGGCACACGGCAGAGCTCGTAAGGGAAGGAGCGCCGTTTGACTTTTTCAAACTAAAATTGGCTGGAATTGAGATTGGACGCCATGTCGTGTTTGGAGAGCCCCTGATACGCCTAAACAGTGGAAACCCCCCACAAGTGACACCATTTTGGAAACTAGACCCCCTAAGGAACTTATCTAGATCTGTTGTGAGCACTTTGAACCCTCAAGTGTTTCACAAAAGTTTATAATGCCTGGGTGTGAAAAAAAAAAAAAACAATTTTCCACAAAAATGATTTTTTAGTCCCAAATTTTTGATTTTTCCCAAGGAAATTGGACCCCAAAACTTGTTGTCCAATTTGTCCTGAGTACGCTGATACCCCATATGTGGGGGGGGGAAAACTGTTTGGGCGCACGGCAGGGCTTGGAAAAGAAGCAGTAACGTTTTGGAATGCAAACATTGATGGGGGTCATGTTCCGTTTGTAGTGCCCCAGATGAGCCTAAACAGTGGAAACCCCCCACAAGTGACCCCATTTTGGAAGCTAGACCCCCTAAGGAACTTATCTAGATCTTTGGTGAGCACTTTGAACCCCCAAGTGCTTCACACAAGTTTATAATGCCCGGGCATGAAAATAAAAAATCCTATTTTTTTCCCACAAAAATTATCTCTTAGTCACTAATTTTTTATTTTCCCATAGGTAACAGGAGAATTTGGACCACAAAATTTGTTGTCCAATTTGTCCTGAGTACGCTGATACCCCATATGTGGGGGGAACCACTGTTTGGGCGCATGGCAGAGCTCGGAATGGAAGGAGCACTATTTGACTTTTTCCAACCAAAATTGGCTGGAATTGAGATTGGACGCCATGTTGCATTTGGAGAGCCCCTGATGTGCCTAAACAGTGGAAACCCCCCACAAGTGACCCCATTTGGGAAACTAGACCCCCTAAGGAACTTATCTAGATCTTTGGTGAGCAATTTGAACCCCCAAGTGCTTCACACAAGTTTATAACGTAGAACCGTAAAATTAAAAAATTATATTTTTTCCACAAAATTGATCTTTTCACCCCAATTTTTATTTTCCCAAGGGAAACAAGACTCCAAAAGTTATTGTGCAATTTGTCCTGAGTGCGCTGATACCCCATATGTGGGGGTAAACCACTGTTTGGGTGCATGGCAGAGTTTGGAAGGGAAGGAGCGCCGTTTGACTTTTTCAATGCAGAATTGGCTGGATGCCATGTCGTGTTTGGAGAGCTCCTGATCTGCCTAAACAGTGGAAACCCCCCACAAATGACACCATTTTGGAAACTAGACCCCTCAAGGAACTTATCTAGATGTGTGGTGAGCACTTTGAACCCCGAAGTGCTTCACAGAAGTTTATAACGTACAGCCGTAAAATAAAAAATCCTTTTTTTTTTTACAAAAATGATTTTTTCGCCCCCAATATTTTATTTTCACAAGGGTAACAGGAGAAATTGGACCCCAAAAGTTGTTGTCCAATTTGTCCTGAGTACGCTGATACCCAATATGTGGGAGAAAACTACTGTATGGGCACACGTCGGGGCTCGGAAGGGAAGTAGTGACGTTTTGGATTGCAGACTTTGATGGAATGGTCTGGGGGCGTCATGTCGCATTTGGAGAACCCCTGATGCGCCTAAACAGTGGAAACCCCCCACAAGTGACCCCATTTTGGAAAATAGACCCCACAAGGAACTTATCTAGATGTGTGGTGAGCACTTTGAACCCCGAAGTGCTTCACAGAAGTTTATAACGTACAGCCGTAAAAATAAAAAATCCTTTTTTTTTTTACAAAAATGATTTTTTCGCCCCCAATATTTTATTTTCACAAGGGTAACAGGAGAAATTGGACCCCAAAAGTTGTTGTCCAAATTGTCCTGAGTACGCTGATACCCAATATGTGGGAGAAAACTACTGTATGGGCACACGTCGGGGCTCGGAAGGGAAGTAGTGACGTTTTGGATTGCAGACTTTGATGGAATGGTCTGGGGGCGTCATGTCGCATTTGGAGAGCCCCTGATGCGCCTAAACAGTGGAAACCCCCACAAGTGACCCCATTTTGGAAAATAGACCCCACAAGGAACTTATCTAGAAGTGTGGTGAGCGCTATGAAGCCCCAAGTACTTCACAGAAGTTTTATAACATACAGCCGTAAAAACAAAAAAATCATTTTTTTTTTTACAAAAATGATTTTGTCGCCCCAGTTTTTTATTTTCCCAAGGGTAACAGGAGAAATAGGCCAAATTGCACAATAACTCTTGGGGTCCAGAGTATGCTGATACCCCATATGTGGGGTAAACTACTGTTTGGGCGCATGGCAGAGCTCAGAAGTGAAGGAGCACCATTTGACTTTTTCAACGCAGAATTGGCTGGAATTGAGATCAGACGCCATGTCACATTTCGAGAGCTCCTGATGTGCCTAAACAGCAGAAACCCCCCAATTCTAACTCCAACCCTAACCCCAAACACCAATAACCCTAGTCCCAACCCTAACCACAAACCTAACCCTAACACACCCATAACCCTAATCCCAACCCTAATCCTAACGTTAGCGCCAACCCTAACACTAACTTTAGCCGCAACCCTAACCCTAACGGGAAAATGGAAATAAATACATTTTTTTAATTTTATTATTTTTCCCTAACTAAGGGGGTGATAAAGGGGGTTTGATTTACTATTTATAGCGGGTTTTTGTGATTGGCAGCTGTCACGCTAAAAGACGCTTTTTATTGCAAAAAATAGTTTTTTGCATCACCACATTTTGAGAGCTATAATTTTTGCATATTTTGGCCCACAGAGTCATGTGAGGTCTTATTTTTTGCGGGACGAGTTGACGTTTTTATTTGTACCATTTTTGAGCACGTGACGTTTTTTGATCGCTTTTTATTTCGATTTTTGGGTGGTTAGAATGAACAAAAATCAGCAATTCATGAATTTCTTTTGGGGGAGGCGTTTATACCGTTCCGCGTGTGGTAAAATTGATAAAGCAGTTTTATTCTTCGGGTCAGTACGATTACGGCGATACCTCATTTATATAATTTTTTTAGGTTTTGGCGCTTTTATAGAATGAAAACAATTTTATATAAAAAATCATTATTTTTGCATCGCTTTATTCTGCGAGCTATAACTTTTTTATTTTTCGCTCATGATGCTGTGTGACGGCTCGTTTTTTGCGGGACAAGATGACGTTTTCAGTGGTACCATGTTTATTTATATCGGTCTTTTTTATCGCGTGTTATTTCACTTTTTGTTCGGCGGTATGATGATAAAGCATTGATTTTTTGCTTCGTTTTTTTTTTTTTTTTTTTAAGGGGTTCACTAAAGGGGTTAACTAGTGGGACAGTTTTATAGGGGGGGTCGTTACGGACGTGGCGATACCAAATATGTGTACTTTTATTGTTTTGTTTTTTTTTATTTACAGGTAAAAATGAATTTATTGGGGAATATATATATTTTTTTTTTATGATTTTTTTTTACACTTTTTATTTTTACTTTTTTACTTTGTCCCAGGGTGGGACATCACTGTATTTTAGCAGATCGCTGGTGTGACAGTGTGCACAGCACTCTGTCACACCAGCGATCGCTCTGGCACTGCTGCAGGCTTCCCCAGCGTCTGCTCTCAGCAGGTACTGAGGAAGCCGCCTCCCTGCAGGACCCCGGCGCCATCTTGGATCCGGGGACCTGGAGGGAGGACGGACCCTCGGAACAGCGCGACACATCGCGCTGCTCTGAGGGTCTCAGGGGAGCGCGCAGGGAGCCTCCTGCCTGCGCGATCCTCCCTGTGCCCCGGGTACACCGCGATCATGTTTGATCGCGGTGTGCCAAGGGTTAATGTGCCGGGAGCGGTCCGTGACCGCTCCTGACACACATGAAAAAATAACCGTGTGCACAACCAAGAAGGTGCCAGAGTAGGTTCCCACACCGTATCTAATAGAAAATGAACTCGGCACTCAACTTTAGTATAGTGAGAATAAAGATTTTTATTCACAGTAGTAACACGAAACGTTTCGGTCCTATATCATGGACCTTCATCAGTCACTACATTTATAAAAAACAGAAGAAAAAATTATATTAACAAAATAAAGTATGTACAATCAAAATTTGGTCAATAGTAAAGGTAGAGAGTAGTTGTATACAATGCTTCAGGAGATTTAGGGAGCAATCATAGGTCAGAGTTGTATCAGAGGTATCACAAAGGCAGAAAGAATATATATGGTGAGGACATACCAGATACTACTGGGAAGGGGGTTGATCCACATAGGGAAGAAAGAAAGGGCTGGATATAGCTGTAGGTGAAAATAAGATAAACGTAAGTGCCGATATACTTTTATGTATAAGTAGATTTTGTGCCTATGCCTGTAGATGTGACATACCCTGTATTGGTGGGGTGAGATGAGGAAGAGGACAATGCCTCTATTGCACTAGTAACCTGTAGAAACAGCGCAAAACATAGGGACAATCTGAATCAAATACGGACAACTCGTTCCCAGGTATGTGCCCACTCGTCATTAACATCTCATCCAGGACTTTGAGTATCGCAGAATATTATGTCCTCCCAAAAGGACTTTCCTTCTGCCCCTCTTACAAATATAGGACATTTGAACTTGAAATGGACCTTCAAAGGTTTTTTCGTTCCCTACGACTACGGGTGTATTTTTCTCAACCTCCCGCACCTAGACCTATACAGTCTCCGGGAGAACCGGGACGACTCTCAGCCACTACTCTGGGCCTGAGAACAAAGAGCCTCTTCAGACCTCCCCCTGGATCGAACGCTCTTGAGACCTTTATTGATTTAATTTATTCCTCTTTCCATGGTCTTAAATCTGACATGGAAAAAGGCAAATTACACTACCCACATAACCTCACGGCTACTGATCATCATGCCCTTAAATCCTTACAAGATGATAAAAATATCATCATAAAACCTGCGGATAAAGGGGGTGCAATTGTCGTGATGGACCGCTCATATTACATCTCTGAGGCACTCCGGCAACTCGACAACATCACTATTTATCAGAAATTACCGCGTGATCCCACCAATGATATACGGACCCACATTAGCGACACACTAAGACAACATTGTGATGCAGGCATCCTGGACAGTAAAACTCATGAGTTTCTAATCTCTCATAATCCGATCATCCCTGTATTCTACATACTCCCCAAAATCCATAAGAACCTCCAGCAACCCCCTGGCAGGCCAATCGTGGCCGCCTCGGACTCCATTTTCTCACCATTGGCAATTTATCTAGAAAAAATCTTCACTCCTCTAATCAAAACTAGCAAATCATTCATTTTGGACACTGGAGCGTTTCTGGACATGATCCGCTCCATCAATCAAGTTCCAGCTAATTCCCTATTAGTCACATTTGACGTAAAAGACCTCTACACTTCCATACCTCATGAGAACGGTATACGGTCTGTCCAACGCTTACTTGAAAAATCGGACTTTAATCCAGCAGAGATCGCTCTCTGTCTGGATCTGTTAACCATCGTACTTAAACACAACTACTTTATGTTCCAGGATGATTTCTACCTGCAGATACGCGGGACCGCGATGGGCTCGAACGTAGCACCCCCATATGCAAATTGCTACATGGCCCATTTTGAGGAGACATTGATCTACACAAACCCTCTATTCAAGAACAACGCCATTGTCTGGAAACGTTACATAGACGATGTCTTCTGCATATGGGGGGGCACGTTCGAGACCTTAGCACTCTTTCATCAATTTCTGAATTGCTCTTGGCCCGGACTCAGCTTTACCATCTCACACGACCACTCCAGGATCAATTTCCTAGACACTGTGATTATAAAGGATTCCAGTGGCTGTTTATCCACTGATCTATATGTCAAACCGACAGATCGTAACAGCTTACTTCATTTTAATAGCTTCCATCCAGTCGCCATGAAGAAATCCATTCCGACATCCCAATTCTATCGGGTCAAAAGGATCGTCTCCGATCATACCACTCAGGAAACCCGCCTCTCAGAAATGAATTCAAAATTTAGAGAGAGGGGCTATCCACAAGGGGTCCTGGATCGTTCCAGAACTACGGTCACTCGCAATAAACAAGATATGGGGGGCAGAATTGCTTTCGTACACCATTACCACCCCTATGCGTATATATTACACAAATCCATTCGCCAACATTGGCCGCTCCTCCAGACTGCGCACCCGGACATTAAAGAATTCTCTAGACCTTTTCTCCCATGCTTCCGCCGTGCACCCAACCTAAGGGATGCATTGATCAGAGCTGACTTAGGCCCTAAAAAGTCAGGAACTACACAACAATTCCTGAAAAAAACAAGAACGGGCACTTTCCCATGTCTGGGATGCACTCAATGTAATAACGTACTCAGAGGAGAAACCATCCATCACCCATATACGGGAAAAACATTTAGAGTCCGTGGTTTCTTTACTTGCGACACGGCCTTTGTGATATACGTGATTAAGTGTCCTTGTGGGTTATTATATGTTGGGGAAACTAGTCAACCTGTAAAACAACGCATTTCAAAACACAAATCAACCATAAGATGTAAGAATACCTTACTCCCCATCCCACACCACTTCATCACAATGGGACATACCATAGCCCAATTAAAATACCAAGTTTTGGAACAAATACCACATTCACGACGAGGAGGCGACCGCATACGTCAATTGAAAAGGAGAGAGGCGTATTGGATACACACCCTAGACACTCTATCACCTAAGGGTCTTAATCGTGAATACGATTTACTCTCCTTCATGTAATTCTGCATATGACCACTGAGGCTATAATTCCCCCACCCCCCCCTTTTTTTATACATCACTTGCCATATACCACATGATATGTTGATCTCAGCCAGGTATTTATTTATTTAATAATCCGTGCTGCCATTTTCCCATACTGTCTTCTGATAACGCACTATACCAATATGAATTTTGCTGTGACACCCTTTTACTTTATAAATGATGCATACAGATGTTTACACATCACCTGTCATTTACCACATGCTGCTTTGATCTCTGTTAGGTGTTTATTAATTAGTCCTTGTTGCCTGCAGATTTGTCTTCCATACTGTCTTATGATAATGTACTAAATCAGTACTCATATTACTGTTATGCCCCTTTTGACGCATACTGATGCTGCAAGCCTGTTATGTATTCCTATCGCTTTAAGCTAATGTACAAGATCGCAATGTTTATTGTTGTAAACTCCTTTATGCTTGTACTAACATGCCTCTCTTTCATTCACTTTAGAGCCGCTTGTATTAAATACTATAATGCTGCCACGTCATCCTGTTGGGCACATCTCCATCAGCACGCTGTTCCTTTACTCCTCCCACCTGTAGGACGGCCTCTGGTTACCTAGTATTCACTTGGAACACATGTCCATTAACTTCCTGCCACCTCACTTCCTGTCTGATGCTCTGTTAGACTGACACTATAGTCCCGCCTCTTCCTCTCATATACATGCTGCTTTCTAGCTTTCTCTGCACTCAGACCAGCGGTGGACACCGCGTCCAATGCAGAGACCTATCCTCACTGCCGGACTCCTTCACAACAGGTCAGTCACAGACAAGTATAGCGGCTCCACCGCTTCACCATCACATTGATAGTTGTGATATTTATGGTATCTATGTTTTGCGCTGTTTCTACAGGTTACTAGTGCAATAGAGGCATTGTCCTCTTCCTCATCTCACCCCACCAATACAGGGTATGTCACATCTACAGGCATAGGCACAAAATCTACTTATACATAAAAGTATATCGGCACTTACGTTTATCTTATTTTCACCTACAGCTATATCCAGCCCTTTCTTTCTTCCCTATGTGGATCAACCCCCTTCCCAGTAGTATCTGGTATGTCCTCACCATATATATTCTTCTCTGCCTTTGTGATACCTCTGATACAACTCTGACCTATGATTGCTCCCTAAATCTCCTGAAGCATTGTATACAACTACTCTCTACCTTTACTATTGACCAAATTTTGATTGTACATACTTTATTTTGTTAATATAATTTTTTCTTCTGTTTTTTATAAATGTAGTGACTGATGAAGGTCCATGATATAGGACCGAAACGTTTCGTGTTACTACTGTGAATAAAAATCTTTATTCACGCTCCTGACACACAGTCACGGGTGTCAGCTGTGATAATCAGCTGACACCCGGCGGCGATCAGCTGCGCTCCCCACGGGAGCGCAGCTGATCGCCCATGACGTACTATTCCGTCCATGGGAATTAGGTCCAGGGTCACATGGACGGAATAGTACGTCTGATGGCAGAGAGGGGTTAAGAAAGACTCTGTGGTCCAGACTGACGCATCAGGGGTTGGTCTAGGGGCCGTACTCTCCCAAGAAATAAATGGGGAAGAACATCCCATTCTCTATCTAAGCCGAAAGCTGTCCTCCTGCGAGAAGAACTACGCCATAGTAGAGAAAGAGTGTTTAGCCATAAAATGGGCCGTGGATACACTGAAATATTACCTACTAGGCCGGAAGTTTAAATTAGTATCAGACCATGCCCGTTGAGATGGTTGAGGGAAAAGAGGGGAAAAAATGCTAGGGTAACTAGATGGTTCCTAGAGCTTCAAGAGTTTAACTTTCACGTGGAGCATAGGCCAGGGAAGTTACATGGGAATGCAGATGCCCCCTCTAGGATTCCCTGTCTGGTGTCAGAAGGTGCCCAAACCCCGGCTTTGGGCAGAGGGGGGGAATATGTGACAGTGTCACTGGTTTTATATGTGAGGGGAGGTATGTGTCACACAGGATGCTCTCCTGTGTGAACTAAGACCTACTTTATTTATCTGCCAGCATGTTATATGTTAAAAGGGTGTGGCTGAGCAATGTATAAAAGCTCAGTCCTGTTTTTTTTTCTCTGTGTTGTGGTCTGGAGAGGCAAGTCTCCAGACAGGATAGTGGAAGCTGCAGAGCTTTCCACAAGGACTTTAGCAGTGCCGTTTATGCTACCGAGAGCGGGCGGAACCCACTCATCTATGGACTGAGTTATTGTTTGTTTTTTTTATGTTTTCCCGTTTAACCCAGAAGGGTCATGTTTACTTTTCCTGCAAAACCTGCATGAGTTTATGGCTGATAATAAACCAGCAGAAAGAAAACCCAGAGAACGTGTGTCCTGAGTCTGCCTTCAGGAGAGCCGAGCGAGTCGTCTTACCACAGTATATATATATCTCTATATAGACAAAAAATTCACTGCAGCACATGCGCATGACTCTAGGCCATGTGAAAACACAGAAAAACATTAAAACCCTCGATTAAACCAAATTTCTCAAAGAATTTTTTTTACTTACAGTAATAGATGAAAATGAAGGTTCTTAGCGCATAAATTGGCCAATTCATGTATGCCCATCAACCACGGCAAGGTGACCTCCCTCTGATGAGTCCCTGCTCTACAATACAAGCCACTTCTGGGTCACCAACCTACATGAATTGGCCAATTTATGCGCTAAGAACCTTCATTATCATCTAGTACTGTAAGTGAAAAAAAATTTTTGAAAACTTTTTTGAAAAATTTTGAGAAATTTGGTTTAATCGAGGGTTTTAATGTTTTTCTGTGTTTTCACATGGCCTAGATTCATGCACATGTGCTGCAGTGAATTTTTTTTTTCTATATTGTGCAGTCCTCGCAGCTTGCACGTGTTCACACTAGGAGGTGCTGAGTGGTTTTTCTTTGTTTAAATATCTGGATGCTGGCTGCCTCCAGGCTGATCTGCACTCCTCCCATTGGCCTTTCAGGTGCCACAATCAGCTCTACCAGCCCATAAATTATATATAATGCTGCACAGTAGTAGTAGTAGTTAATGGTGGCCCCATAACATGCTCCATAATAAAACATGCCCCATATAATGCTGCACAGTAGTTAATGATGGCCCCATAACATCTTCCATAAGAAAACATTCCCCATATAAAGCTGCACAGTAGTTAAAGGGAATCTGTCACCCTAAATTGGCGGGATATTTAAATGATGGCAGTCAGGTCAGATGGGCGGTGTTTTGGGTACTTGCCTTAACATGTTGTTCACCGCTGTCTCCATTATTTCTGGGAATTGTAGTCTTTGCCCTCCATATAACGCGCCTGTGCATTGCAATCTGTGGGCAAAGCATACTGCGCGTGCGCAATTCAAGACTGCAATGCGCAGGCGCGTTATATGGAGGGCAACGACTACAATTCCCAAAAATAATGGAGACAGCGGTGAACAACATGGTAAGGCAAGTACCCAAAATACCGCCCATCTGACCTGACTGTCATCATTTAAATATCCCGCCAATTTAGGGTGACAGATTCCCTTTAATGGTGGACCAATAACATACTCCATAATAAAACATGCCCCAAATAATGCTGCACAGTAGGAAATGGTGGCCCTCTAACATGTTCCATAATAAAACATGCCCCATATAATGCTGCACAGTAGTTGATGGTGGCCCCATAAGATGCTCATATATTGCACAAGTGATAGGATTAAATCCTATCATGCTGCTGCGCTGCTGCAATTAAAAAAAGAAAAAGAAAAAAAAATGACATACTCACCTCCGTCGCTGGCTGCTGCTCCTCAGCGTCGCCGGCTCTCTGCAGTGACTGTTCAGGCAGAGGGCGCACACTACGTCAACACGCCCTCTGACCTGAACGTCACAGTCAGAGGACCCGGAAGACAGAGCGCGGCGGTGGAATGGGGACAGCACCTGACCCCCATAGCGCGCCGGTGTCCCCACCTGCTCTGGACACCGGCGCCTGGCCCCCATAGCGCGTCAGTGTCCCTGCCTGCTCAGGACCCCGGCACTTGTCCCGCTGCCAACGCCGACCCTGTCAGCAGCCACCGAGACACAGAAAAAGGCTGCAAGGGAGCGCGCAGAAGATCCGGAGACGCCGGCGACCTTCACACTGCATCGGTAAAGAAGTAAGTGGGATCAATGACTCGTGTATAAGCCGAGGGGGGTCTTTTTCAGCCCAAAAAAGGGGCTGAAAAACTCGGCTTATTCATGAGTATATACGGTGTGTGTGTGTGTGTATATATGTATACACACAGTACAGACCAAAAGTTTGGACACACCTTCTCATTTAAAGATTTTTCTGTATTTTCATGACTGAAAATTGTACATTCACACTGAAGGCAACAAAACTATGAATTAACACATGTGGAATTATAGACTTTGATGACTGCTTTACACACTCTTGGCATTCTCTCTTCTTTCAGCCGGGTCCGAAGTACCCTCAGCTGTCCTCAAGAGTGACACCAGCCAGAAGGAAATTAGTCTCTTTTATACCCGAGGCATGTGATCTATTTTTAGAATTGCCCAGTGTGCTTCAGTTCAGCCTCATAGCTCAAACTAGTCAGAGTACAATACACAATTACCATATAAGCTCACAATAAACACAGATAAACACCCACTATGCAGGGTGGATTGATTTAAATCACGCCGATTTAAATCAACGATTTAAATCATGATTTAAATCAAATGATTTTTTTCTATTTAAATCAGATCGATTTAAATCGTGATTTTAATCATGATTTAAATCACTGATTTAAATCAAAAGATTTTTTTAATATAAATCACGATTAAAATCTAAAACTTTCAATCATTGTCCAATTAACTCCACATTTCTAGCTTGGTTTCACTTTCTGTAGCTTGGTTTCAGTTTCTTTTTCCATTCAGTTGACATGCCCAAACTTGTTGGATAGTCAGTCAGCAGTACTTGGCTGTAGTAACAATCAAACTTCAGAAGTGATCTGCGTGAGCCATGGCAGGTCGTAAGAGAGACCCTATTTGGGTTCATTTTGTTGAGATGCCAGCAGAGCTTGGAAAGAAAGGTGGGAGAGCAAAGTGCAAATACTGTCAAAAGGATATCCAAGGACTTGTTTGCCGTTTGAAATCACATTATGAAAACTGCAACCAGAAGGGAAATGAAGATGTTGATAGTGATACAACTAATGTCAATGAACCCCCACAGCTTCTTATGCACCAGGACCCTAGCACTAGTGGTAAGTCTGGCAATTACAACCTATTTTAACAGACGTTTTACTGGGATGGTTAAAGTCTATGAAAAGAAAAATTTCTAGCACTAGTTCTGGAGTATAGAATTTAAATTTATGTTAAGGCAATATTTCACAGAAGATTAACGTTAAGTAAAAATAAAAGAGTGTGTATACGCCTATTTGTTTTTTTTTATTGTAGGCTACAATTCACTTTTGAAGTCTGCCAAATTGACCATTTTTTTAAAAAAACATTTTTAAAACTTTTGTGACAATTTTTTTCAGTTGCTCTGATATTACTAGTATTACAGCAACTTCACCGGAAACTTGAGTAGCATAACTTTTGAGTCAGCCCTTATAGGACGAGGACTATTACATTGTTCAAAAAGTTTGTTTCAAAATATTTTCGTTATATTTCTTCAAATACGCAGTCGAATTATATTTTTAATTACTGTGCTTTCAGGGTCAAATATGGCTTGTGCTGCACGTGACAATCAATATCTGGGTACAACTTCAACAAAGCAGCCCAACAAAAAACTTTGCGTGCAAAGTGTAGAAAAATTCCTCTTAAAGACTACGACGAGCCAGAAAGAACATTTTGATGAATTAATTGCTAAATTCATATTTGCAACCAATTCTTCTTTCCGACTAGTTGAACACCAATTGTTTGTACAAATGATTGAAGGAATAAGACCAGGCTACAAACCACCAAGTAGATTTGATATCTCAGGAAAACATCTTCAGGCTGTATACGACAAAGAAAGAGCGGCTTGTACAAAATATTGAAAGACAAAGTTGTTAACATGAGCTTGGATGGTTGGAGCAACATCCACAACAACCCCATAATTTGCACTTGTGTCACAACAGAAGATGGTGAAAACTTACCTTACAGACACAATCGACACATCTGGAAATTCACATACTGCTGAATATTTACTTGAAATTGCTAAGAACTCAATTCACCAATGCCAAGAACAGTTTGGATGTAAAGTAAGGAGCTTAGTTACTGATAATGCAAGCAATGTGGCAAAAATGCGAGCGGAACTGGCACATGAGGATGACACAAATGTCATTACATACGGTTGTTCTGCCCATTTGTTGCATCTTTTGGCAAAAGACCTGCATATTTCGGGTGTCAAGGAACATGTTGTAGAAATTGTTAAATATTTCCGCAATAATCATTTTGCACATGCAACCTACAAGGAAATGGGAGGACTGAAGTTGGTTCTACCACAAGATGTTAGATGGAATACCTTGGCTGAATGCTTGGAACTGTTTATTAACAACTAGTCAAAATTAGTGTCCATTTGCGAAACACATCGGGATAAAATTGATGCTAATATACGAAGCAAAGTATTAATCTTAGTGTGAAGAGAAATGCGAGGACCTTTTGGAAAGGTTAAAGCCAATATCTATTGCGTTGGATAAAATGCAGAAAGACACTGCAACCATAGCTGATGCCACAGAAGTTTGGAAAGATTTAGAAAGTTCGCTAGATCGCTTGAACCTCTCAAACAATGTAAAGGTTGCAATACACCACCGCAAGGACCAAGCATTAAAAGAAGAACACTATTTAGCCAATATCTTGCATCCCATCTACAGAGGGAAAAAACTATCTGAGGCGGAAATCAACTCTGCAATGGAGTGGCTCGCCAATACTAACCATGACATTGTGGCAACTGTGCTGAAATTGAAGTGTGAATCTGCACCATTTCAAAAATACATGTTTGCAGATAACGTCGTTAATGAACTAAAACCACTGGACTGGTGGAAGTCGCAATCACTTGTTCTTCCAGCGAAGATAATAAATGTAGCTACTCAGCTACTGACTGCATCGGCTTCATCGGCAGGAGTAGAGAGATTGTTTTCTTCATTTGGTTTTGTGCACACAACAGTCCGAAACCGCTTAGGAACTGCTAAAGCAGGACAACTAGTTTTCCTATTAAAAGTCCTAAATAAACAGTAGGCTTAAAGGACTGATGTATTCACTGAAGATGTTTGCTTACTTCAAACGTTAGAGATAGGCTATTGTTAAAAAGTACTTACTCTCTGTAGTTCAATTCTGATTGTTTAATAGTGCAAATAAAAATTATTAGGTTTCATAATCATTAACTGTTTTAATATTTTTATTTGTGTAAAATAATTTGATTTGCAAAAAGACAAAGTTTTGCTTGTGTACAACTTGATTAAAAAATCCTATTTAAATCAAAAAAATCCGATTTAAATCAAAAAAATCCGATTTAAATCAAAAAAAATCAGATTTTTTTAAAAAAAATCATGATTTTTATCCACCCTGCCACTATGTACAAGTCACTATTACAGTCTTCTTGACCAACCAGACATAAACACTTAAATCCACAAGCCAATATACAGATAGGTCCGTTCACGAACACCCGCTTGATCCAAAGCCACAGTGTAGTCAGTCTCCCCGCATTTCCTGGTGATGGTGAACGGACCTGCCCACATGGCTTGCAGCTTGTTTCTGCGTACTGGTACTAGTACTAGAACCTTCTGTCCACAGGTAAATTCTCGCACTCTGGTAGTACGGTTGTAACACCGTCGTTGCCTTTCCTGAGCTATTTCTAAATTCCCATGGGCTAAGGCCATGAGGTACCTCATCTTCTCCTAAACTTTTGGACATACTCCAGAATGGGAACCTCTTCTGTGGGAAAAGTGCCCTGCCAACTCTCTCTTATTAACTCTAATGACCCTTGTACTTTTCAGCCAATTCAAAAGGAGAGAACCCGGTAGAATCCTGCGGCACCTCCCGGTAGGCAAACAGGAGCTGCTGCAGGTTTTTCTCCCAGTCCCCTCCCTCGGACTCCACATACCGGCTAACGAGCTGCTTGAGTGTTCCATTGAAACGCTCACACAGCCCATTAGTTTCAGGGTGGTACACATGGGGTGGACACCATGTTTCTCCCAGATGGTCTGAATCAGCTCGCTTTGGAACTGGGTCCCCTGCTTCGATCAATAACTCCTGTGGAAACCCTACTCGACTGAAAATGTCCAGTAGAGCTTGAGCCACGTGCTCTGCATTTATGGATGACAGGGCAATTGCCTCCGGATAGCGGGTGGCAAAGTCGACCAGTTTGAGGATGAACCTCTTTCCGTGCAGTTGAGGATAGCTAAAGGACCCACTAAATCGATGGCAACCCTCTGGAAGGGTTCACCTATCAAGGGCATGGATTAGAGCGGGGCACGACAGCGTGTTCCCCCCATCCGTTGACAAACCAAACAAAAGGCTCGGTATTTCCGCACCTCTTGGGCGATCTTTGGCCAAAAGAAACTACGCAGTAGTTGAGCCCGGGTCTTTCTCACCCCCATGTGCCCAGCTGCAGGAACGTCATGTGCCAAGCGCAGGAGTTGGGGCCGATATTGCTGAGGCACCAAGAGCTGATGGACATGGGTCCAGGGTTTCTCTGGGCATAATGCGGGCTTTTCCTTATATAGCAGTCCATTCTCCCATCTATACACCTCCCCGATTCGTTTCCCCAGGTCGAGCAGCCGCTCTTCGGGCAAATTCTAGGGTGGGGTCCGTGAGTTGGGCTTCCCTAAACTCCTTGCGATCTGTCTCCCCCCAGTCAATAGCAACAGTCTGATCAAGTGTACTTACCGCCGTCGGCTCAGAGGGGGTTGATGGAGACTTGGAGGGTTGGTTATCCTCGGGATGGGTGGCAGAAGGATCCACATCAGGGTGTTTCTTGGCTTGGCTTCGGGTGATGACAGTAACAAATTGGCTGGACACGTCCTTGTCCGAGGTCATTCCCCAGAATAACAGGTGTGGGGAGGCCGTCCATGAGTCTCACTTCGACCTCTCCCTGGTCAGTACCCCATTCCAGCTGCACACAGGCTAGAGGGATATCCGAGCGCTGCCCTCCAGCCAGGGAGATGGTCACTTGGCGACCTGGTAAATAGTGTTCAGGTGGAACAATATCTGGGCTGACCAGTGTGATGGAGGACCCAGTGTCCCGAAGTCCATGGGCCTGGATATCACCGACCTTGACTGGCTGGATGTGGCGTTGGAGGTTGGCTGGTGTAGGCTGACCAACCCGCTGTGTAGTATGGACAGGATATATCACTTTTGCTGGTGTATCCTGGAATAGCATCCCTCCGACCATGTTGGCTCATGGTGGCAGATGTTGACAGGGTGAGCTGGCAGACGGGCTCCAGGCATGGTGCCCCGGCCCTGAGAACAATCTTTGGCAATGTGTCCAAGGCGCCCGCATATATAGCAGCGCCGTGAGTTGGGCAACTCACGGGTACTGTTGGTAACACTTGGTCCTGGTGGTCGGTCAAATCTTTGGCTGAAGGGTCTTCTTGGATCGGTGGGCATATCGGGTCTCCAGCGAGGTCGGTTGGTTGTAAATTCGTCAGCCAATCGGGTTGCTTGCTATGGAGTGTCGGGCTTCCGGTCGGCTAACCACTCTCAAATTTCTGGGCCCATCTTCTCCATAAGTGGCTCAAGCACAATCATGTCCCGAAGGACAGAAACAGAGTGGGCAGCCCTACCGTCAAGCCAGCGGTTGCAGTGTCTGCGGAGTTGACTGCCAAATTCTACATAGGAGACCCCCTGGTGAGACAATGTCCAGAACTTGGTGAGATATCTCTTGGGGGTGATGGTAAAAAGTGCCAGCAGGGTGTTCTTAATAGTTCCATAGTCCTGGCAGTATTGAGGCCCAAGTGACCGGGCAGCATCCCGTGCCCGACCCGTCAAACTAGTCCACAGGTATTTAGCCTAATCAGCTATGGGCACCTCGTGCATCAGCATTAAAGACTCAAAGTCTTGCAGATGTTCATCGACTTCGATGTTGGACTCATTAAACACTGGCACGTTTCTGTAGCGGAGAGAAGCTCCTTGTTGGGAGACTACCATGGGGTTAGGGTCTGATGCTGGCTGTAGAGGTACTGGAACTCCCAAAACTGATTCCATAACACAAGCTCTTTCACCACTTGAGGCTCCAGGTCCCAATGCAACCAACAACTCCTGGATTCGGGCTGCAGCTGACTGGGTACATACCAGACCGGCACAGGGTCCTGGCTCTGGCAATTCCTCTGGGTCCATCTCAGCAGAGTTTTGTCATCCTCCACAATGTTCTGGGCATCCCAAAGAACTAATTCCCTTAATCAAATCTGACCGAGTGTCCGTGGTCTGGTATTCAATCCGTTGAAGCTGGCACAGCTCCTGTTTTTGTCGTTTCTTGTTACGGCTATACATCCACTTGGTCCTTTCCCAAGGCCGAGTTGGTGGGGTTGATGGGGCATCCGAAACCTACTGTGTATGCCTCATCAATGGTCTGCTGGGTCTGTCTGCATGCCTCCCTGGTTGTGAAGCCCTAGACGGTGCCTACGAACACCAGTCCCCCTGCAGCTCCCCCAGTTCCGCTGGCCTGAGTAGTGTCCCACTGCTGCCACCAATTGTGGAGAAATGGGGTCAGTGGTTGCTCTTGTCCGCTGGCCTGGCTGCTTTTAGAAAGACTGCATGGACCAGGCTCATACCACTGAACGCCCGCTCTATCTTCCCGTGGGCACATACTACAGACAACGCAGGGTTAGGGTAAAACAGTGTGGCAATGCTTTATTGAACCACAACACCATATAGCAAACAGAACATTCCCAGCAATTAACTCCAAGATGGTGCACATTATAAGGTCTCACCCTTCCGCTGTCTCACCAAGATGATGGTAGATGAAATATCAGAGCTCCCAGGGTCGATATTCCACTGTATGTGTAGCTGGAGCACATTTTACTTTCTTTTTACAAGATGCTAAGATCCTAAGCTATAAGAAATACCATACACTAAAGCAGCGGTTCTCAACCTGTGGGTCGCGACCCCCGCAGGGGTCGAACGACCAAAACACAGGGGACGCTTAAAGGAGCAGGCGGCTGCAGCACTGTAGTGACAGCTGCAGCCGCCGGCTTCAAGAAGACATCCATACTTACCTTCCGTCGCTGCCTCCCTGTCGGCCGCGGCAGCCTCCTCCTGGCAGTGCGATGACGTAGTACCGCTCATTAAGGTAATGAATATGGACGTGACGCCACTCCCATAGGCGTGGCGTCCATATTCATGCCCTTAATGAGCGGTACTACGTCACCGCTGCGCACAGGAGGAAGCTGACACGGCCGACAGGGAGGCAGGGACCGCAGCGACGGAGCGAGGAGGGTAAGTTGATGGGGGGAGGACGGGGGAGCAGAGCCATGTATACAGGGGGGGAGGACAGGGGGAGGACGGGGGAGCGGAGCCATATAACAGGTGGGAGGGTGGAGCGGAGCCATGTATACAGGATGGGAGGGGAGCGGAGACATATATACAGGATGGGAGGATGGGAGCGGAGCCATGTATATAGGATGGGAGGGTGGGAGCGGAGCCATGTATACAGGATGGGAGGGGGGAGCGGAGCCATGTATACAGGATGGAAGGGTGGGAGCGAGCCATATATACAGGATGGAGGATGGAGGAGCCATGTATATAGATGGGAGGGTGGAGCGACATGTATACAGAATGGGAGGGTGGAGCGGAGCCATGTATACAGAATGGGAGGGGGGAGCGGAGCCATATATACAGGATGGGAGGGGGAGAGGAGCCATATATACAGGATGGGAGGATGGGAGCGGAGCCATGTATATAGGATGGGAGGGTGGGAGCGGAGCCATGTATACAGGATGGGAGGGGGGAGCGGAGCCATGTATACAGAATGGGAGGGGGAGCGGAGCCATATATACAGGATGGAGGATGGGAGCAGAGTCATGTATATAGGATGGGAGGGTGGGAACGGAGCCATGTATACAGGATGGGAGGGGGAGCGGAGCCATATATACAGGATGGGAGGGGGAGCGGAGCCATATATACAGGATGGGAGGATGGGAGCGGAGCCATGTATACAGGATGGGAGGGGGAGCGGAGCCATATATACAGGATGGGAGGATGGGAGCGGAGCCATGTATATAGGATGGGAGGGTGGGAGCGGAGCCATATATACAGGATGGGAGGGGGAGCGGAGTCATATATACAGGATGGGAGGATGGGAGCGGAGCCATGTATACAGGATGGGAGGAAGGGAGCGGAGCCATGTATATAGGATGGGAGGGTGGGAGGGAGCCATGTATACAGGATGGGAGGGGGGAGCGGAGCCATGTATACAGGATGGGAGGGGGGAGCGGAGCCATATATACAGGATGGGAGGATGGGAGCGGAGCCATGTATATAGGATGGGAGGGTGGGAGCGGAGCCATGTATACAGGATGGGAGGGGGAGCGGAGCCATATATACAGGATGGGAGGGGGGAGCGGAGCCATATATACAGGATGGGAGGATGGAAGCGGAGCCATATATACAGGATGGGAGGGGGAGCGGAGCCATATATACAGGATGGGAGGATGGGAGCGGAGCCATGTATATAGGATGGGAGAGTGGGAGCGGAGCCATGTATACAGGATGGGAGGGGGAGCAGAGCCATATATACAGGATGGAGGGGGAGCGGAGCCATATATACAGGATGGGAGCGGAGCCATATATACAGCATATTTCCGATGGCTTTAGCCCAGTGGCGTAGCAGGGGCGTAGCGTGGGCGGGCGTAGGGCGCGGGCGTAGCGTGGGCGGGCGGTCCGCCCCAGGCAGCACGTGTGTGGGGCGGTCCGCCCCAGGCAGCACGTGTGTGGGCGGCATGGCAGCAGCAGCAATTCCTCCTCCCACTGAGTTACAGTGCAGCGGCCCGGGACCCTCCGAAGCTGAGCGGCGGGTCGGTGAGTCCACTGTGCGGGGAGAGGGGGACTCGGCCTGAGCAGGCGGCGCAATACTTACCTCTCACCCGTGCCTCCGTAGCTGGGGCTCCAGGGGGCGCCTGCAGGGCGCCCGCGCTTCCTGTCACAGCAGCGCCGCTGGATGACGTCATCATTCAGCGGCCGGCTGTGGCAGAGAGCGCGGGCGCCGGACAGGTGAGATGTGCGGTGTATGTGTCTGTGTGTATCAGTGTGTGTGTGTGTGTGTCTGCCTGCGTGTGTGTATGTGAGAGAGTGCTGCGGTGCTGTCTGTGTGTGGTGCTGTATGTGTGATGGTGATGGGGGGAGGCAGTGATGGTGGTGAGGAGGCAACGATGATGATGGGGAGCCAATGATGATGGGCAGGCAAAGATGATGATGATGATGGGGAGGCGATGATGATGGGCAGGCAATGATGATGATGATGGGGAGGCGATGATGATGGGGAGCCAATGATGATGAGCAGGCAATGATCATGATGATGGGGAGCCAATGATGATGGGCAGGCGATGATGATGATGATGGGGAGGCGATGATGATGGGGAGCCAATGATGATGGGCAGGCAATGATGATGATGATGGGGAGCCAATGATAATGGGAAGGCAATGATGATGATGGGGAGCCAATGATGATGGGCAGGCAATGATGATGATGGGGAGGCGATGATGATGGGGAGCCAATGATGATGGGCAGGCAATGATGATGATGGGGAGCCAATGATGATGGGCAGACAATGATGATGATGATGGGAGGCAATGAAAATGATGATGGGGAGGCAATGATGATGGGGAGGCGATGATGATGATGGGGAGGCGATGATGATGATAATGGGGAGTCTTTCCACAGTGCCCTTTCCTGAGCCGTAACAGTGCAGAACGCAGCACAGTACAGAGGAGAGCTCCATATTTTGTATGGAGCATTATATGGGGACCAGTATTCTTTATGGAGCATTATGTAATTATTTTTTGGTTTGGGGGTCACCGCAACATGAGGAACTGTATTGCGGGGTCACGGCATTAGAAAGGTTGAGAACCACTGCACTAAAGGAAGGGAGAGGAGAGGTGACGCAGTGTCTACAATCATTGCTATGCTTTATAACTGCGATCAGAGTGCTTAAAGTCAAAGTCCCATAGTGGGAACCAAGTAAAAAAGTGTAAAAAAAAAAGTTGCAAAAATATTTTTTTGTAAAAAAAAAATAAATCTCAAAATACTAAAAATAAAAAATTGATTGTACCCATAAATAATTATTTTTATGAATTTTTTTTTAAATAAACCAAAAAAGTACACATATTTGGTATCGCTGCATCCGGAACGACCCACCCTATAAAACTATCATACTAGTTAACCCTTTCAGTGAACACTGTAAAAAAAAAAAAACAAAACCAGGAGGCAAAAAACAATACTTAATCATCATATTGCGAAACAAAAAGTGTAATAAAACGTGGTCAAAAAGAGGAATGTATATAAAAATGGTTTTGCTGAAAACTCATCTCTTCCCAAAAAAAGCCACCATACAGCTCCATCAGCGGAAAAATAAAAAAGTTATAGATCTCAAATAAAGTGATGCAAAAATAATTATTTTTTCTATAAAATAGTTTTTATTGTGTAAAAGCGCCAAAACATAAAGAAACAATATCAATGCGTTTTTGCTGCAATTGTACTGACCTGAAAATACAGCTGCCTTATCAATTTTACCACAAGCTGAACGGCATAACAAAAAACATTGCCCAAATTGCTGTTTTTGTTCATTCTGCATCCCCAAAAAAAGGAATAGAAAGCGATATCAATAAAAATGTCAACTCACCCTGCAAAAGACAAGCCCTAACATGACTTTATCGGAAGATACCGTATATACTCGCGTATAAGCCGAGATTTTCAGCCCATTTTTTAAGGCTGAAAGTCCCCCTCTCTGCTTATACGCGAGTCATATATGCCAGGGGGTCAGTGAGGGAGCGGGGGTGTCAGATCATGCTCACCCCCCCCCGGCGCATCTCTGCAGCCCCCGTGCTTCTCCCACCATCTCAGGCTCCTTCCTTCAGCGGTCACGTGGTACCGCTCATTAAAATCATGAATATGTGCATATTCATGACTTTAATGAGCGGTACCACGTGACCACTGAATGAAGGAATAGCTGCTGTGCCCTAAAACCATAGTTTTCTACAACATATGGGGTATCGGCGTACTCTGGAGAAATTGCACAACAAATTTGGGTGTCCATTTTCTCCTATTACCCTTGAGAAAATAAAGAAATTTGAATCTAAACTAAAATTTTTGTGAAAAAAAGTAAAATGTTCATTTTTTTCTTGCACATTGCAAAAAATCCTATAAAACACCTGAAGGGTTAATAAACTTCTTAATGTAGTTTTGAGCACCTTTAGAGGTGCAGTTTTTAGTATGCTGTCATTTTTGGGTATTTTCTGTCATATAGGCCTCTCAATGTCAGTTCATACATTCTGCTGGAAAAATGGGAAATTGCTGAAAAACTTTTAACCCTTATAACTTCTAACAAAAAAAATTATTCAAAAATTGTGCTGATGTAAAGTAGACATGTGAGAAATGTTATTTATTAACTATTTCGGGTGCTCTCTGTGTTATCTGTGTTAATGGTATAAAAATTTGAAAATGTCAACATTTTTACAATTTTTGCTAAATTTCCATTTATTTCCACAAATAAATGAAAGGCACGTCATAGAAATTTTACCACTATCACAAAGTAAAATATGTCACATGGAATACGATAAAGTGTTTCAGAGTCATTACCTCATTAAGTGACACTGTTAAGAAATCTAAAATTTGGCCTGGTCATGAAGGTGAAAACAGGCTTGGGCGGTGAAGGGGTTAAAACTATTAATAAAAAGGTTACTATAGAATCATATGTAAAAAATTATGAATACACGGCTACGCAAGGCACCGTATTAAAAAACGAAGGTATGATAATACAAGGAACAACAAAAGTACAGTGGGGAAAAAAAGTATTTAGTCAGCCACCAATTGTGCAAGTTCTCCAATCACCTTGTCTGATTTGGCAAGATTTATTTTGCAAATTATGGTGGAAAATAAGTATTTGGTCATTAACAAAAGTTCATCTCAATATTTTGTTATATATCATTTGTTGGAAATGACAGAGGTCAAACGTTTTCTCTAAGACTTCACAAGGTTGGCACACACTGTTGGTGGTATGTTGGCCCATTCCCCCATGCAGATCTCCTCTAGATCAGTGATGTTTTGGGCCTGTTGCTGGGCAACACGGACTTTCAAATCCCTCTAAAGGTTTTCTATGGGGTTGAGATCTGGAGACTGGCTAGGCCACTCCAGGACCTTCATAAGCTTCTTACGAAGACACTCCTTCATTGCCCTTGGGGTGTGCTTGAGATCATTATCAGGCTGAAAGACCCATCCATGTTTCATCTTCAATGCCCTTGCTGATGGAAGGAGGTTTGCACTCAATCTCACGAAACATGGCCCCATTCATTCTTTCATGTACACGGATCAGTTGTCCTGGTCCCTTTGCAGAGAAACAAAGCAATAAGTTGCCTCCCCCATGCTACACAGTAGGTATGGTGTTCTTTGGATGCAACTTAGCATTGTCTCCTCCAAACTCGACGAGTTTTGTTTCTACCAAATAGATCTACTTTGGTTTAATCAGACCATATCACATTCTCCCAATACTCGTCTGGATAGATGCTCTCTAGCGAACTTCAGACGGGCCCAGACATGTACTAGCTTAAGCAGGGGGACATGTCTGGCACTGTAGGATCTGAATCCCCAGCGGCGTAGTTTGTTACTGATGGTAGCCTTTGTTACGGTGGTCCCAGCTCTATGCAGGTCATTCACTAGGTCCCCCCGTGTGGTTCTGGGATTTTTGCTCACCGTTCTTGTGATCATTTTGACCCCAAGGGGTGAGATCTTGCATGGAGCCCCAGATCGAGGGAGATTATCAGTGGTCTCGTATGTCTTCCATTTTCTTATTATTGCTCCCACAGTTGATTTCATCACACCAAGCTGCTTGCCTATTGCAGATTCAGCCTTCCTGCCTGGCGCAGGGCTACAATTTTGTTTCTGGTGTCCTTCGACAGCTCTTTGGTCTTCACCATAGTGGAGTTAGGAGTGTGACTGTTTGAGGTTGTGGACAGGTGTCTTTTATACTGATAACAAGTTCAAACAGGAGTCATTACTACAGGTAATGAGTGGAGGACAGAGGAGCCTCTTTAAAAAAGAAGTTACAGTTCTGTGAGAGCCAGAAATCTTGCATGCTTTAAGGTGACCAAAACTTATTTTCCCCCCATAATTGCAAAATAAATCTTGTCAAATCAGACAAGGTGATTTTCTGGATTTGTTTTCCCCATTTTGACTCTCATAGTTGTGGTCTACCTATGATGTCAATTATAGGCCTCTCTCATCTTTTAGTGGGAGAACTTGCACAATTGGGGCTACTAAATACTTTTTTCCCCACTGTATGTCTCTCTACATTAAATACAAGCCATGTCCCCTAATGTATGTTGGCTATGAAAGGCATATAATAGGTAGACAGCCATTAAAAAAATCAGTACTAGACTAGTAGTGACAGATTTATAAATAACCAAGAGCAAACCCTAAATCACACTTTACTAAACAGGTGGGACAAAATTATATTATGTATGGTCAGAGTAAATAGGATAACATTTAATTAGATAAATATTTAAAGGTCCATAAATGACCATAATGAACTGAAAAAAAAATTAACAAAAGAAAGGTCACAGTGTTAAGGTTTCAGCTGACCCTTCTGCTGTATTCGCTACACTGTGCATCCAAGGTGGTCCCACACTTCACTGCATTGAGTTTTTTGTCTCCACAATAGTGTTATATTGCCAATAATTCATTGTTTAAATAAAAAGGGAAACCCAAAAAGTTCCTGCTCACCGTGTCGTAGCTAGAGCACTTTTACTTTCACTTTACAAGCTGACAGACAAGATGCTAAGATCCAAGCTTTAAAAAGAAAGTTACCTTTGGTTCCAGAATAACTTTGTTCCACTGTTTAAACCCGGCTGGACATAATAGAGATTAATCCGCTGCCAATATAATGAAAAAAGTTCTACTTGTCCAATAGGGGCAGTGTATAAGGAGGAGAAGAGGGTCACTAGGGCTGGGCCGTGAGGAACCCCAACAGTAAGGAGAAAAGGAGAGGAGAGGAGCCTGCAAAGATACAGTGAAGGAGCGGTCAGAGAATCATGAAACATAGAATGGTTTAAATTGGAAGGGACCTCCTGGGTCATCTGGTCCAACCCCTGCTCAAAGCAGGATTCTCTAAATCAACCCAGACAGATGTCTATCCAGCCTCTGTTGAAGACTTCCATTGAAGGAAACTCACCACCTCTTGTGGCAGCCTGTTCCACTCATTGATCACCTAACTGTCAAAAAGTTTTTTCTAATATCTAATCTGTGTCTCCTCCCCTTCAGTTTCATCCATTGCTTCTAGTCTTTCCTTGCGCAAATGAGAATAAAGATGATCCTTCTACAATGTGACAGCCTTGAGATATTTGTAGACAGCTATTAAGTCTCCTCTCATCTTCTTTTTGCAAGCTAAACATTTCCCAATTCCTCACCCGCCCTTGGC
>JARQOD010000001.1:60998709-61044636 GCA_033576555.1 Oophaga sylvatica | reverse complement strand
GAGTGATTTTTACGTGTTTATTTTTGAAATTTGGATTAGGGCTTGGCCAATGAAAAACCCAAAGTCTTTATTCAGTAAATTAAATACTTTATAACACCAGCTTGAAAGCTTATTTTAAAAAACCAAAAATTTTGGCCTACTGAAATGTGGTTCGTAAATGCACAAATACTTGGTCGGCTCCTTTTGCATCAATTCGCATCAAGCAGCGGGGCATGGAGGCGATCAGCCTGTGGCACTGTGAGGTGTTAGGGAAACCCCAGGTTGCTTTTATGCCTTCAGCCGCCCAAATTGGGGGGTTTGGTGTCTTATTTCCTCTTAAAAAACCCATAATGCCTAGGGGGTGAAGGTCAGGCGGCTTTTTGGCCAAATCAGCACAGTGATACTGTTTTAAACCAGGTTTTTGGTATTTTGGCAGTGTGGGGGTTTCCAAGTCCTGCTGGAGAATGAAATTTTCATCTCCAAAAAAGCTTGTCAGCAGGGGGAAGCATGAAGTTCTCTAAAATTCCCTGGTAGATGGCTGCGCTGACTTTGGTCTTGATAAAACACATGGACCTACACCAGCAGATGACATGACTTCCCAAACCATCACTGATTGTAGAAACTTCACACTAGACCTCAAGCAGCTTGGATTGTGGCCTCTCCACTCTTCCTCCAGACTCTGGGACCTTGATTTCCACATGAAATGCAAAATTTACTTTCATCTGAAAACAGCACCTTGGACCACTGAGCAACAGTCCAGTTCTTTTTCTCCTTGGCCCAGGTAAGACACTTCTGGTGTTGTCTGTTGGTCATGAGTGGCTTGACACAATGAACGTGACACTTGTAGCCCATGTCCTGGATACGTCTGTGTGTGGTGGCTCTTGAAGCAATGACTCCAGCTGATGTCCACTCCTTGTGACTCTCTAAATTTTTGAATGGCCTTTTCTTAACATTCTTTCAAGCTGCGGTTATCCCAGTTGCTTGTGCACCTTTTTCTACCACACTTTTTTCCTTCCACTCAACTTTCCATTAATATGCTTGGATACGCACTCTGAACAGCCAGCTTCTTTAGCAATGACCTTTAGAGGCTTACCCTCCCTGTGTGTCAATGACTGCCTTCTGGACATCTGTCATGTCAGCAGTCTTCCCCAGGGCCCCGTCACACATATCGATACACCAGCGATCCCGACAACGATATGAACTTGTCAGGATCGCTGGTGTCGCTACATGATCGCTGCTGAGCTGCCAAATAGGCAGCGATCAGGACAGCGACACTGCGGGTTCCCAAAATGGTGATCTTCTGCCTTTTCACTTTTGCCTTTTCCTCCCCTACATCCAAGAGCTATAACTTATTTATTTTGCGTCTATGTACTTATAGGAGGGCTTGTATTTGGCAGGACGTGTTACAATTTTTGAATAACGCTATTCCTTGTTTTCATGCAATGTACAAGTGAGAAGAAAAAAAAATTCCTGTAGATGAGGTTGCAAAAAAATAAATAAAAAAGCAATTCCATAATTCTATTTTGGTTTTACAGTGTTCATTATGCAGTAAAAGTAACCTGGTAGTAGGATTCTCCAGGTCAGATTTTTTTATGTATTTTTAAATGGGGGATAAAGGTGATCGATTGAAACTTTTATACTTACTACTTTTCTTACTGTATTTTGTAATTGTCAGTCGATCCCTTGTACTATAGACATCAATACTTTCTCCCAAATCTGGTCCAAGCATTGCAAACGCTGCAGATGCACTTAACCCCTTCATGACCTTGCCATTTTTTGCAATTCTGACCAGTGCCCCTTTATGAGGTAATAACTCAGAAACGCTTCAAACGGATCCTAGCGATTCTGAGACTGCTTTTTTGTGACATATTGGGCTTCATGTTAGTGGTAAATTTAGGTCGATAATTTTTGCATTTATTTGTGAAAAAAATGGAAATTTGGCGAAAATTTTGAAAATTTCGCAATTTTCAAATTTTGAATTTTTATTCTGTTAAACCAGAGAGTTATGTGACACAAAAATAGTTACTAAATAACATTTCCCACTTGTCTTCTTTACATCAGCACAATTTTGGAAGCAAAAATTTTTTTGTTAGGAAGTTATAAGGGTTAAAAGTTGACCAGCGATTTCTCATTTTACAGCAAAATTTACAAAACCATTTTTTTAGGGACCACCTCACATTTAAAGTCACTTTGAGGGGTCTATATGGTAGAAAATACCCAAAATGGACACCAGTATAAAAACTGCACCCCTCAAGCTACTCAAAATACATTCAAGATGATTATTAACCCTTCAGGTGCTTCACAGGAACTAAAGCAACGTGGAAGGAAAAAATGGATTTTAATTTTTCCAACAAAAATTTTATTTTAGCATCAATTTTTACATTTTGCATGGGCAACAGGATAAATGGATCCTAAAATTTGTTGGGCAATTTCTCCTGAGTACACAGATACCTCATATGTGGTCATAAACCACTGTTTGGGCGCACGGCAGGACTCAGAAGGGAAGGAGCGCCATTTGACTTTTGAATGGAAAATTAGCTCCAATCGTTAGCGGACACCATGACGCGTTTGGAGAGCCCCTGTGTGCCTAAACAATGAAAAAACCCCACATGTGACACCATTTTGGAAATAGACCTCTTATGGAACTTATCTAGATGTGTTGTGAGCACTCTGAACCCCCAAGTGCTTCACAGAAGTTTTTAACGCAAGCAGTAAAAATAAAAAAATCATTTTTTTCCTCAAAAATGATTTTTTAGCCCGCTTTTTTTATTTTCACAAGGGTAACAGGAGAAATTGGACCACAAAAGTTGTTGTGCAATTTGTCTTGAGTACACCAAACCCCATATGTGGGGGGGAACCACTGTTTTGGCGCATGGAGAGCTCAGAAGGGAAGGTAGCGCCATTTTGGAATGCAGACTTGATCGAATGTTCTGCGGGCGTCATGTTGCGTTTGCAGAGCCCCTGATGTGCCTAAACAGTAGAAACCCCCACAAGTGACCCCATTTTGGAAACTAGACCCCCCAAGGAGCTTATCTAGATGTGTAGTGAGCACTTTGATACCCCAAAGTGCTTCACAGAAGTGTATAAACGCAGAGCAGTGAAAATAAATCATTTTTGTTTCTCAAAATGATCTTTTTAGCCTATTTTTTATTTTCCCAAGGGTAACAGGATAAATTGGATGCCAAAAGTTGTTGTCCAGTTTTTCCTGAGTACGCTGGTGTCCCATATGTGGGGGGAACCACTGTCTGGGCGCACAGCAGGGCTCAGAAGGGAAGGAGCGCCATTTGACTTTAATGGAAAATTAGCTCCAATCGTTAGCGGACACCATGTCGTGTTTGGAGAGCCCCTGTGTGCCTAAACTTTGGAGCTCCCCCACAAATGACCCCATTTTGGAAACAAGACCCCCTAAGGAACTTATTTAGATGCACAGTGAGCACTTTGAACCCCCAGGTGCTATACAGAAGTTTATAACGCACAGCCCAGAAAATAAAAAAATCATTTTTTTTTCCTCAAAAAATGATTTTTTTTAGCCCCCTATTTTTTATTTTCACAATGGTTACAGGAGAAATTGGACCCAAAAGTTGTTGTCCAGTTTGTCCGGAGTACGCTTGTACCCCATATGTGGGGAGTAACCACTGTTTGGGCACACGTCAGGGCTCGGAAGGGATGTGGTGACGCTTTGAAATGCCGACTTAATGGAATGGTCTGCGGGCATCTTGTTACGTTTGCAGAGACCCTGATGTGCCCAAACAGTAGAAACCCCCCACAAGTGACCCCAATTTGTAAACTAGACCCCCAAGGAACTTATCCAGATGTGTGGTGAGCACCTTGAACCCCCACGTGCTTCACAGAAGTTTATAATGCAGAGTTGTAAAAACAAAACACGGATTTTGGTAAAGACTTACCTGTAAAATCCTTTTCAGCGAAGGAAGGAAGAGAGACACAGTATTCATTACTGAGGGGTAGGCGGAGCCCCAGATCAGGATGTTACCTCAGATCAAAAGAGTGATGACTGGCTGGCCCTCCAGCTCGGGCTCCTCCTACTCAGCTCCAGTCGTATCAAAGCTTTTAGGAAAAGAGCCAAGATCACCAGCGGAGCAACATAACCCCTTCTGAAGGAACTTCAGAGAAAAAACACAAGGATACAGGTTATGCATGCAAAGAAAGCCAAAAACCACAGAGTTCCAGGTACTACTCACGGAACCTGACTACTGCGATGAGCTGGCGATGCTGGAACAGAGCCTTAGCGCGCTGACCTCAGCCCAGATAATCGCTATCAGATAAGGGTCGCGCTGCATCTGAAAACATCAACACACTTCTGCCGTGGGAGGGTGCTGTGTCTCTCTTCCTTCCTTCGCTGAAAAGGATTTTACAGGTAAGTCTTTACCAAAATCCGTGTTTCAGCTGCAGATGAAGGAAGAGAGCCACATTTATTCATTACTGATGGGACGTCCCAAAGCAGTTCAAAAATAAGGGTGGGAAAAAAACCAACAAAAGGCAGAAACCCAACAACCTTAACAACAAAGCGCAACCAGCGCTAAACACAAGTTCATCCAGAACTTTAAACTACAGCTGCCTGCAGGACCCTACGTCCGAGGGCTGCATCAGCGGAAGCACTGACGTCCACTTTATAAAATCTTGTAAACGTGTGGACAGAGCGCCAAGTCGCCGCTCGGCAAAGCTGCACTGCCGAAGCACCTTGATGAAAAGCCCACGATGAAGCCACAGCTCTCGTGGAATGGGCTCGAATCTTAATCGGGCAAGATTCACCCCGAAGACGGTAAGCTTCCAAAATAGCTGACCGGATCCAACGAGCTATAGAACCCTTGGAAGCTCGTTGACCACGCCGACGACCTGCCGGAACCACAAACAGGGAGTCCGTCTTACGAAAACCTTGAGTAATAGATAGATAAAACTTCAAGGCCCGCACTAAATCCAATGTGTGTAAATCTCGCTCTTTCGTATTCTTCGGATCCGGACAGAGTGAAGGCAACACAATATCCTGGTTAACATGAAATTGTGACACCACTTTAGGCAAAAAATCACCCCGAGTGCGAAGCACTACACGATCCGGAAAAAACTCCAGAAAAGGAGGCGAGCAAGAAAGAGCTGCCAATTCAGAAACTCTCCTCAAGGAAGTGACTGCAACAGGAAAGCCACCTTCCAAGAAAGTAAAGAAAGGCTAGCAGAAACCATAGGTTCAAAAGGTTTATGCTGAAGAGCCTCCAAAACAAGGTTGAGCCGCCAAGGAGACACGGGTGCCTTCCGCGGCGGAAACTTACGAGAGATACCTCGGAAAAAAGAGATCACGTCTCTATTTGAAGCAATGGTTCTCCGGAACAATAAGGACAGAGCAGAAATCTGACCTTTCAGAGTGCTAACTGCCAAACCCTTGTCTAGCCATGCTGCAGAAAAGCCAACAGATTGGGAATGGAAAATTTTCTCGGGTTCCGAGAAGACCCCAAACACCACGAAAAGAAGGTTTCCCAAATTTTGTGGTAAATCCTAGAAGTAGCCGGACATCTTGCAGCACGAAGGGTAGCAATGACCTCGGCTGAAAAACCTCTACGGTCAAGATCTCGGTCTCAAGAGCCACGCCGTCAACGCAGGGACATCAAGTCCGGATGACAAATGGGCCCCTGAGTCAACAAGTCCGGTTGAAGAGGGAGTGGAAACGGAGGTGCCGCCAACAGCGACATTATTGTCGAGAACCACACCCTTCTTGGCCAGTCTGGAGCTATCAGAATAGCTGGAATTCTCTCTAGTCTGATCCGACGCAGCACTAGAGGAAGTAAGGATATCGGCGGGAATACATAGATCAGCTTGAACTGATCCCACTGAGCCACTAAAGCATCCACCGCCACCGCCTTCGGGTCCTTGTACCTGGACATGAATGTCGGTAACTTGGCATTGGACCTGGAAGCCATCAAATCCACTTGGGGGGTTCCCCAGCGAGAGCACAGTAGTGCAAAGACTTCCGGGTGGAGGCTCCATCCCCGGGATCCATCCTTCTGCGACTGAGAAAGTCCGCTGTAATATTCTGAACCCCTGGAATGTGAATCGCCGAATGGCTGGTACATTGGCCTCTGCCCAAATCAGAATTCGGGACACCTCTACATGAGTCTGGAACTCCTTGTCCCACCTTGGTGATTGATATACGCGACAGCCGTCGCATTGTCTGTCTGCACACGGACTG
This sequence comes from Oophaga sylvatica, assembly GCA_033576555.1. Classification (NCBI taxonomy): domain Eukaryota; kingdom Metazoa; phylum Chordata; class Amphibia; order Anura; family Dendrobatidae; genus Oophaga; species Oophaga sylvatica. The sequence goes on along the minus strand of JARQOD010000001.1, from coordinate 61,038,461 downwards.
GCAGACCGCTCAAAGGGACCGTCCAATGTTGGAGGCAAAGAAAAATCCCCTCAATTCCAGGATGTTGATCGGAAGCACAGACTCTTCCGGTGACCATACCCCTGAATCCAGAGATTGTTCCAAACACCCCCCCAGCCCGTCAGGCTGCATCGGTGGTTATGACTGACCACTTCAGAGGGAGGAAAGACTTCCCAGGGAGAATGCCCCTGGACGTAACCACCATTCTAGAGAATCCCGCACCGCGCGAGAAATGGTGACACTGCAATCCAGCGATTGCGACTGATTCCATCGACTCAAGATGAACCTTTGAAGAGTCCTGGAGTGGAACTGGGCAAAAGGAATGCCTCCATGGACGCCACCATCAGTCCAGAAGACGCATACACTTCCGTAGGGACATTGCCATTGAGGATGTCATAATCTGTACATGTCGAAGAAGACATGACTGTTTGTCTGGTGGTAGGGAAACTACCGACCGAAACGTGTCGAGATGCATTCCCAAAAAGAGAATTGTCCTCGATGGTTCCAGGGACGACTTCTCCCAATTGACCAGCCAACCGAAGTCTTTCAGAAACTGAAGAGACAAATCCCGAGCCGTCAATGCCTCCTCCTCCGAGGAAGCCACGATCAAAAGATCGTCCAGATAAGGGAGAATCGTAATCCCCTGTCTTCGAAGGAGTGCCATGAGGGGCGCCAGAATTTTTGTAAAGACCCTTGGCGCTGAGGCTAAGCCGAACGGCAGAGCCACGAACTGGTAATGATTCTGACCTATGGCAAATCGAAGAAAGCGCTGATGAGCCTTTCCGATGGGAATATGCAAATAGGCGTCGCGAATGTCGATTGACACCAGAAAATCGTTCTGTGACAGGGCTGCCACAACGGAACGAAGCGACTCCATGCGAAATTTCCGGCATGGACATGCCGGTTCAATCGCTTGAGATCCAGAATCGGGCGAAATTTGTTCTCCTTTTTGGGAACTATAAAAAGGTTGGAATAAAAACCTTTTCCTCGGTCCTCTGACGGAACCGGTATCACTACACCCTTTTGTAGTAGCGATTCGACCTCTCGCTGTAGAGCGACAACAAGCTCGGGTTCCGACGGAACGCGAGATTGACAAAAAACATTTGGGGGTTGAGAAGCAAACTCTATGAAATAGCCTGCCGACACTATCCGCGTTACCCAGGAATCTGGAACGCGAGCCATCCAAGTCTCCTTGAAAAGAAGCAGGCGACCCCCCACTCGAGAATCCTCGAGTGGACCCCTGGCGTCAATCCGACTTTGCGGTTTTCTTGTCAAGTTCCCGCTTGTTCTGGCGGAAACTCTGCTTCCAGGGAGTACGAGTTTTCTGAGAGGATTTCTTTCCTGAGAAAGAAGGACGACCCGATCCCCACGAGGAGTGACTAGATCGCCCTCGGCCCCGAAAGGACCGCCGACCACTATAAACACCAGGCTTACTGGACACCGAGGCCATGGCCCTTCGCTGTGGTAATGCTGATTCCTTCGCCTTAGCCCTGGAAATCAGCTCTGTGAGGTCGGATCCAAAAAGATGGCCACCCTTGTAAGGTAAGGCCAACAACCCTTGTTTGGAAACTGCGTCCCCGGCCCACTGTCTGAGCCATAAAGCTCTTCTGACTGTGACCGCTGAAGCTTGCGCTTTGGCCAGCAGAGATGCCGTATCCAGACCGGCATCAAAGATATAACAGGCTGCCGTTTCTAACCATTCACAAGTTTCCCGTATCTCAGATAACGGAGATTCATTTTGCAACTCCGTCTTCAGACGTGCCAACCAGCTTAGAGAAGCTCTAGCAGCACACATGGATCCTAGCACTGCTCGAAATCCATGACCCGCAGCCTCATAGCTTGCTTTTGCCGCCAATTCTGCCTTTCTATCCAAAGGCTCCTGTAAGCTCGCTTTTCCCTTAATAGGAGTAGTTGAGGATTTACTAAGCTGAGACAAAGACACATCCACTTCAGGAGCAGAAGTCCAATTAGCCTTTAACTCCGTAGAGCAAGGATAAAGTGTATCAAAGAAATGCGTTCCATGAAAACGCTTATCTGGACATAGACGTTCCTCCTCTATTACACCATTAAGCTCATCCAGAGCTGGCAATGTTGTGCGCGAAGCACGGGACTCCTGGAACATGCGTGCTGATTTACCAGGACGACTAGTTACCTCCTCCGGTAACTGTAGTATATCTCTCATGGCTTCAATTAATGCCTCCGTACGCTTCGCCATAGAGGAACGCCCCCGCGGCTCGTCCGCATCAGAATCGGATATTTCTCCATCCGAATATAAAGGGGAACTCTGCCCAATATCAGATACATCTGACTCGCTCCGTGTAGAGGCCGGTAACGGCCTGCGTCGCTTCCTCTGAGAGGAATTAGCAGACACATATTGACCTAAAAGGTCAGATAAGTTATTAATCGATCGAGCGATATCATCCAATTTTCCACCGCTGTCAACCGCAGCGCTAGACGTTGTGGAGGTCTGCGTATCTGATTGCCGCAATGGCACTGGGACGTGATCCGCGGCATCTGAACTCTGTTCAGACATGTCTCACCTGTATGAACAGGTCAAAGCGGTAATACCAGCAAAAAACTATGCGGTTTTTTTTTTTTTTTTTTTTTCAAACGCTGAAGGGTTAACGCTCCACCAAGCAGAGTTACCCCAGCGGTATTCAGTCAGCAAATTTAGCAGGTAGAAATAACCCTCAAAGGGGTTAATATTGCAAACTCACCAAAATATATATATATTTGTGAGCCCCAGCCAATTTTTATGTCTCTGATGAGACTGCAGCTGCAGGATAGCGATCGCTGCGCTGCGGGGTGAGGAATCCACACTCACCCAGCTGGCCGTGGTGTTATACGAGGAGGGGAGCGGTCCGAGGAGCCCAGGAGCCTGAGTAATGGCCGCCACAGTGAGGGGGTCGCAGGAGAAAAGCCAGAGCGCGCGTCTTCCTGCTCAAAAGACCGGGATAGATAGGCCACGCCCCCTGCTAGCTCAAATAATGAGCGCGAACTCTCCCGCTCCTGCTCCCTCTCTGTCCTGCAGGTATCTGCCTGCGGACAAAAAATCACCACATCTTCATGTAGTAGCGCTGTCACAGCAGCGCTGAAGCATACTGACTTTACATGTAGTAGCGCTGTCACAGCAGCGTTCATACTGACATTACATGTAGTAGCGCTGTCACAGCAGCGCTGAAGCTTACTGACATTTACATGTAGTAGCGCTGTCACAGCAGCGCTGAAGCATACTGACATTACATGTATTAGCGCTGTCACAGCAGCGCTGACGCATACTCATAGTAACGCTGACATTAGTAATAGCGCTGCTCATTCAGACGCTAAAGCACTCACACATAATTATCATTAAAATTTTGTGTGGAGTACTCACCAGCCAAGGCGCCACAGGGACCCTCAGGGGTTTCTGGCGCAGTGCCCATGCTTCCCCCCAGGGCGAAGCACGCAGTGACCGCACGTGTGGTTTGCGTTCCCGCCAGGGAAGCTCTCCTCATCCCCCAGGGCCGGCAAGGATTCTGCAGGGACTTTGAGTAAATACAGATCCGCCAAGGGAGAGGTTGGGGTACAGCAGCGCTGGTACCCTGAGACCTCTAGACCAACTAGTGATCCAAGTCTCCTGTCCGAATATTAAAATAATAAAATTTTCTGAGGAGCTGCATTAGCAGCGACCATCCTCTGGACCTCAAATCTTAGACTGGAGCTGAGTAGGAGGAGCCCGAGCTGGAGGGGCCAGCCAGTCATCACTCTTTTGATCTGAGGTAACATCCTGATCTGGGGCTCCGCCTACCCATCAGTAATGAATACTGTGGCTCTCTTCCTTCATCTGCAGCTGAAAAATCATTTTTTTTTCCTCAAAAACTGATTTTTTTAACCCGCAATTTTTTATTTTCACAAGGGTAACAGGAGAAATTGGACCCCAAAAGTTGTTGTACAGTTTGTCCTGAGTACACTGGTACCCCATATGTGGGAGAAAACTACTGTATGGGCACACGTCAGGGCTCGGAAGGGAAGTAGTGACGTTTTGAAATGCCGACTTGATGGAATGGTCTGCGGGCGTTATGTTACGTTTGCAGAGCCCATGATGTGCCTAAACAGTAGAAACCTCCCCAAGTGACCCCATTTTGGAAACTAGATCCCCCAAGGAACTCCTCTAGATGTGTGGTGAGCACTTTGAATCTCCAAGTTCTTCACAGAAGTTTATAACGCAGAGCTGTGAAAATAAAAAATCATTTTTTTTCCACAAAAATAATTTTTTTAGTCCCCAATTTTTTTTTTCCCAAGTGTAAAGGTACTGCCACACTTAGCGATCTTGTTAGCGATCACGACGCAATCGTTGGTGTAATCTCTTTTAGGTCGCTAGTAGCTGCCAAACAGGAGATCTCATAAACGACACATCAGCGGTCAGCGATCTCTTTAACGACTTTGGCGGTCGTTAGGATGTCATTAGCATGTACTGAGCGCTTCTGATTCATAGGAATTTCCAGCATCGCTCCTGCTCTCTGCATCCTGCTAGCCTGCTTTGCAACTTCTGCGATCCTCTCTGTGACGCAAAAGAGAACTTACAGATATTGCGATCCACTCCGTGACGCAAAAGTCATATGCGTCACAAACGAGGTCGCTCGTCGTTTGCAAAAGGTGCCAAACACAGCGATTCAGGCTCACCAGTGGGACGCCAACGATCAAAAAACGGTCCAGAACTCTAGTGAACGATCAGCGACATCACAGCAGGGGCCACATCGTTGCTACATGCCACACACAACGAGGTCGCTAACGAGATCGCAAAATAGTGACGTTTTAGTGATCTCGTTTGCGATCTCGTTTAGTGTGGCATACCCGTAACAGGAGAAATTAGACCCCCAAAGTTGTTGTGCAATTTTTACTGAGTACGCTGATACCCCATTTGTGGGGGTAAACCACTGTTTGGGCACACGTCGGGGCTCGGAATAAAGGGAGCACTGTTTCACTTTTAACAGCCAATCAGAGCGATCGTAGCCACGTGAGGGTTAAGCCAACCCCCCTGTGGTGAAGCACAAAGGGTCTTGTGCCTGCGTGTTGGGTGACATTTCAGTGACCCCGGTCACCCGACCCGCAGGAACGCAATCCTTTCATGACACATACGCTGTGTCACAGGTCAGGAAGGGGTTAAAGAGGATATCCGCACTTGTAAAAACACGGATTTTGGTAAGAACTTACCTGTAAAATCCTTTTCAGCGAAGGAAGGAAGAGAGACACAGTATTCATTACTGATGGGTAGGCGGAGCCCCAGATCAGGATGTCACCTCAGATCAAAAGAGTGCTGACTGGCTGGCCCCTCCAGCTCGGGCTCCTCCTACTCAGCTCCAGTCGTACCAAAGCTTTTAGGAAAAGAGCCAAGATCACCAGCGGAGCAACATAACCCCTTCTGAAGGAACTTCAGAGAAAAAACACAAGGATACAGGTTATGCATGCAAAGAAAGCCAAAAACCACAGAGTTCCAGGTACTACTCACGGAACCTGACTACTGCGATGAGCTGGCGATGCTGGAACAGAGCCTTAGCGCGCTGACCTCAGCCCAGATAATCGCTATCAGATAAGGGTCGCGCTGCATCTGAAAACATCAACACACTTCTGCCTTGGGAGGGTGCTGTGTCTCTCTTCCTTCCTTCGCTGAAAAGGATTTTACAGGTAAGTTCTTACCAAAATCCGTGTTTCAGCTGCAGATGGAAGGAAGAGAGCCACAGTATTCATTACTGATGGGACGTCCCAAAGCAGTTCAAAAATAAGGGTGGGAAAAACCAACAAAAGGCAGAAACCCAACAACCTTAACAACAAAGCGCAACCAGCGCTAAACACAAGTTCATCCAGAACTTCAAACTACAGCTGCCTGCAGGACCCTACGTCCGAGGGCTGCATCAGCGGAAGCACTGACGTCCACTTTATAAAACTTTGTAAACGTGTGGACAGAGCGCCAAGTTGCCGCTCGGCAGAGCTGCACTGCCGAGGCACCTTGATGAAAAGCCCACGATGAGGCCACAGCTCTCGTAGAATGGGCTCGAATCTTAATCGGGCAAGATTCACCCCGAAGACGGTAAGCTTCCAAAATAGCTGACCGGATCCAACGAGCTATAGAATCCTTGGAAGCTCGTTGACCACGCCGACGACCTGCTGGAACCACAAACAGGGAGTCCGTCTTACGAAAACCTTGAGTAATAGAAAGATAAAACTTCAAGGCCCGCACTAAATCCAATGTGTGTAAATCTCGCTCTTTCGCATTCTTCGGATCTGGACAGAGTGAAGGCAAACACAATATCCTGGTTAACATGAAATTGTGATACCACTTTTGGCAAAAAATCACCCCGAGTGCGAAGCACTACACGATCCGGAAAAAACTCCAGAAAAGGAGGCGAACAAGAAAGAGCTGCCAACTCAGAAACTCTCCTCAAGGAAGTGACTGCAACAAGAAAAGCACCTTCCAAGAAAGGAAAGAAAGGCTAGCAGAAACCATAGGCTCAAAAGGTTTATGCTGAAGAGCCTCCAAAACAAGGTTGAGCCGCCAAGGAGACACGGGTGCCTTCCGCGGCGGAAACTTACGAGATATACCTCGGAAAAAGGAGAGCACGTCTCTATTTGAAGCAATGGTTCTCCGGAACAATAAGGACAGAGCAGAAATCTGACCTTTCAGAGTGCTGACTGCCAAACCCTTGTCTAGCCCATGCTGCAGAAAAGCCAACAGGTTGGGAATGGAAAATTTTCTCGGGTTCCGAGAGGACCCCAAACACCACGAAAAGAAGGTTTCCCAAATTTTGTGGTAAATCCTAGTAGTAGCCGGACATCTTGCAGCACGAAGGGTAGCAATGACCTCGGCTGAGAAACCTCTACGGGTCAAGATTTCGGTCTCAAAAGAGCCACGCCGTCAAACGCAGGGACATCAAGTCCGGATGACAAACGGGCCCCTGAGTCAACAAGTCCGGTTGAAGAGGGAGTGGAAAAGGAGGTGCCGCCAACAGCGACATTATTGTCGAGAACCACACCCTTCTTGGCCAGTCTGGAGCTATCAAAATAGCTGGAATTCTCTCTAGTCTGATCCGACGCAGTACTAGAGGAAGTAAGGATATCGGCGGAAATACATAGATCAGCTCGAACTGATCCCACTGAGCCACTAGAGCATCCACCGCCACCGCCTTCGGATCCTTGTACCTGGACATGAATGTCGGTAACTTGGCATTGGACCTGGATGCCATCAAATCCACTTGGGGGGTTCCCCAGCGAGAGCACAGTAGTGCAAACACATCCGGATGGAGGCTCCATTCCCCGGAATCCATCCTTCTGCGACTGAGAAAGTCCGCTGTAACATTCTGAACCCCTGGAATGTGAATCACCGAAATGGCTGGTACATTGGCCTCTGCCCAAATCAGAATTCGGGACACCTCTACCATGAGTCTGGAACTCCTTGTCCCACCTTGGTGATTGATATACGCGACAGCCGTCGCATTGTCTGTCTGCACTCGGACTGGCAGACCGCTCAAAGGACCGTCCAATGTTGGAGGCAAAGGAAAATCGCCCTCAATTCCAGAATGTTGATCGGAAGCACAGACTCTTCCGATGACCATACCCCTGAATCCAGAGATTGTTCCAAACACCCCCCAGCCCGTCAGGCTGGCATCGGTGGTTATGACTGACCACTTCGGGGGAGGAAAGACTTCCCCAGGGAGAATGCCCCTGGACGTAACCACCATTCTAGAGAATCCCGCACCGCGCGAGAAATGGTGACACTGCAATCCAGCGATTGCGACTGATTCCATCGACTCAAGATGAACCTTTGGAGAGTCCTGGAGTGGAACTGGGCAAAAGGAATTGCCTCCATGGACGCCACCATCAGTCCTAGAAGACGCATACACTTCCGTAGAGACATTGCCGTTGAGGATCTCATAATCTGTACATGTCGAAGAAGACATGACTGTTTGTCTGGTGGTAGGGAAACTACCGACCGAAACGTGTCGAGATGCATTCCCAAAAAGAGGATTGTCCTCGATGGTTCCAGGGACGACTTCTCCCAATTGACCAGCCAACCGAAGTCCTTCAGAAACTGAAGAGACAAATCCCGAGCCGTCAACGCCTCCTCCTCCGAGGAAGCCATGATCAAAAGATCGTCCAGATAAGGGAGAATCGTAATCCCCTGTCTTCGAAGGATTGCCATGAGGGGCGCCAGAATTTTTGTAAAGACCCTTGGCGCTGAGGCTAAGCCGAACGGCAGAGCCACGAACTGGTAATGATTCTGACCTATGGCAAATCGAAGAAAGCGCTGATGAGCCTTTCCGATGGGAATATGCAAATAGGCGTCGCGAATGTCGATTGACACCAGAAAATCGTTCTGTGACAGAGCTGCCACAACGGAACGAAGCGACTCCATGCGAAATTTCCGGGCATGGACATGCCGGTTTAATCGCTTGAGATCCAGAATCGGGCGAAATTTGTTCTCCTTTTTGGGAACTATAAAAAGGTTGGAATAAAAACCTTTCCCTCGGTCCTCTGACGGAACCGGTATCACTACACCCTTTTGTAGCAGAGATTCGACCTCTCGCTGTAGAGCGACAACAAGCTCGGGTTCCGACGGAACGCGAGACTGACAAAAAACATTTGGGGGTCGAGAAGCAAACTCTATGCAATAGCCTGCCGACACAATCCGCGTTGCCCAGGAATCTGGAACGCGAGCCATCCAAGTCGCCTTGAAAAGAAGCAGGCGACCCCCCACTCGAGAATCCTCGAGTGGACCCCTGGCGTCAATTAGACTTTGCGGGCTTCTTGTCAAGTTCCCGCTTGTCCTGGCGGAAACTCTGCTTCCAGGGAGTACGAGTTTTCTGAGAGGATTTCTTTCCTGAGAAGGAAGGACGACCCGATCCCCACGAGGAGTGACTAGATCGTCCTCGGCCCCGAAAGGACCGCCGACCACTATAGACACCAGGCTTACTGGACACCGAGGCCATGGCCCTACGCTGTGGTAATGCTGATTCCTTCGCCTTAGCCTTGGAAATCAGCTCTGTGAGGTCGGATCCAAAAAGATGGCCACCCTTGTAAGGTAAGGCCAACAACCCTTGTTTGGAAACTGCGTCCCCGGCCCACTGTCTGAGCCATAAAGCTCTTCTGACTGTGACCGCTGAAGCTTGCGCTTTGGCCAGCAGAGATGCCGTATCCAGACCGGCATCAAAGATATAACAGGCTGCCGTTTCTAACCATTCACAAGTTTCCCGTATCTCAGATAACGGAGATTCATTGTGCAACTCCGTCTTCAGACGTGCCAACCAGCTTAGAGAAGCTCTAGCAGCACACATGGATCCTAGCACTGCTCGGAATCCATGACCCGCAGCCTCATAGCTTGCTTTTGCCGCCAATTCTGCTTTTCTATCCAAAGGCTCCTGTAAGCTCGCTTTTCCCTTAATAGGGAGTAGTGAGGATTTACTAAGCTGAGATAAAGACACATCCACTTCAGGAGCAGAAGTCCAATTAGCCTTTAACTCCGCAGAGCAAGGATAAAGTGTATCCAAGAAATGCGTTCCATGAAAACGCTTATCTGGACATAGACGTTCCTCCTCTATTACACTATTAAGCTCATCCAGAGCTGGCAATGTTGTACGCGAAGCACGGGACTCCTGGAACATGCGTGCTGATTTACCAGGACGACTAGTTACCTCCTCCGGTAACTGTAATATATCTCTCATGGCTTCAATTAATGCCTCCGTACGCTTCGTCATAGAGGAACGCCCCTGCGGCTCGTCCGCATCTGAATCGGATATTTCTCCATCCGAATTTAAAGGGGAACTCTGCCCAATATCAGATACGTCTGACTCGCTCCGTGTAGAGGCCGGTAACGGCCTGCGTCGCTTCCTCTGAGAGGAATTAGCAGACACATATTGACCTAAAAGGTCAGACAAGTTGTTGATCGATCGAGCGATATCGTCCAATTTTTCACCGCTGTCGACCGCAGCGCTAGACGCTGTGGAGGTCTGCGTATCTGATTGCCGCAATGGCACTGGGACGTGATCCGCGGCATCTGAACTCTGTTCAGACATGTCTCACCTGTATGAACAGGTCAAAGCGGTAATACCAGCAAAAAACTATGCGGTTTTTTTTTTTTTTTTTTTTTTTTTTTTATATGCTGAAGGGTTAACGCTCCACCAGGCAGGGTTACCCCAGCGGTATTCAGTCAAAAAATTTTTCTGGTAGAAATAACCCTCAGAAGGGTTAATATTGCAAACTCACCACAATATATATATATGAAGTGTGAGTCCCAGCCAATTTTATGTCTCTAATGAGACTGCAGCTGCAGGATAGCGATCGCTGCGCTGCGGGGTGAGGAATCAGCACTCACCCAGCTGGCCGTGGTGTCTTATGAGGAGAGGAGCGGTCTGAGGAGCCCAGGAGCCTGTGTAATGGCCGTCACAGTGAGGGAGTCGCAGGAGAAACGCCAGAGCGCGCGTCTTCCTGCTCAAAAGACCGGGAATAGATAGGCCACGCCCCCTGCTAGCTCAAATATTGAGCGCGAACTCCCCCGCTCCTGCTCCCCCTCTGTCCTGCAGCTATCTGCCTGCGGACAAAAGATCACCACATCTACAATGTAACAGCGCTGTCACAGCAGCGCTGAAGCATACTGACATACAAGTAGTAGCGCTGTCACCGCAGTGCTGAAGCACTCACACATTATTATAATAAAAATTGTGTGGAAAAACTCATCAGCTCAGCGCCACAGGGACCCCCAGGGGTTTCTGGCGCTATGCCCATGCTTCCCCCCAGGGCGGGAAGCGCAGTGACCCAGCGTGTGGTTTGCGCCCCCGCCAGGGAAAACTCTCCTCATCCCCCAGGGCCGGCAAGGATTCTGCAGGGACCATTATGTAATTACAGATCCGCCAAGGGAGAGGCTGGTGAAATACACTGATAAACATGTAATAGCTCTGTCACAGCAGCGCTGAAGCATACTGATATACATGTAATAGCGCTGCCATCAGACGCTAAAGCACTCACACATTAATAATAAAATTTTGTGTGGAGTACTCACCAGCCAAGCGCCACAGGGACCCTCAGGGGTTTCTGGCGCTATGCCCATGCTTCCCCCAGGGCGAGGAACGCAGTGACCGCACGTGTGGTTTGCGTCCCGCCAGGGAAGCTCTCCTCATCCCCCAGGGCCGGCAAGGATTCTGCAGGGACTTTGAGTAAGTACAGATCCGCCAAGGGAGAGGTTGGGGTACAGCAGCGCTGGTACCCCTGAGACCTCTAGACCAACTAGTGATCCAAGTCTCCTGTCCGAATATAAAATAATAAAATCTTCTGAGGAGCTGCATTAGCAGCGACCATCCTCTGGACCTCAAATCTTAGACTGGAGCTGAGTAGGAGGAGCCCGAGCTGGAGGGGCCAGCCAGTCAGCACTCTTTTGATCTGAGGTGACATCCTGATCTGGGGCTCCGCCTACCCATCAGTAATGAATACTGTGGCTCTCTTCCTTCCATCTGCAGCTGAAAAAGTGCCTAAGCACTAAAAGAAATATAGTAGTTTGCCTACATGTCTAGCGCCATTCTCCGCTGGCACAGAGCAGTCACAGACTTCCGCTGATGTCACGTCAGAGCAGCAGTTTCCCTTCCAGTTGACAAGGTGGAACTACTGGTGTCATGCTGATTGACAGTTGGCTCTCCGCTGCCCAATTGGGGGAAGCTGGCTGTCAATCAGCATGACGCCAGTAGTCCTGCCCTGTCAACAAGAAGAGAAAAATCGGTGCTCTGTCAAAAGAGAGCAGCTGAATCTCCGACAGGAGCGGTCAATGACAGCGAATGGAGCTCTCACTCTACCCCCGGCTGTTAGAGGCAGATGATTGCTGAATAACACAACCATCATCAGCTCTAGAGCCTGCATCCAAGACCGGGAGCAAACATAAGATATATCATTCAGTCCAATATCGGTAAGGGGTCAGCACTGCCACATCTGTAATGACATGTATAATCATACTGCCAGGTGATTTTTACTGCATAGTGAACCCTGTAAAAACAAAGACTAACAAGCAACTGCAGATTTTTTTCCTGCAACATCACAACACTTACATTTCTTTTCCAATTTTTGGTACAAGACACAGTAAACTGAACTGTGTCAGAAAAAATTACAACTCGACCCTCAAAATTCAGCCCAAGCCCTCATATGACTATGTTGATGGAAAAAATTAGATATCACATCATCTTATTGTCATTATTCTGTAAATCACTATATTGGTTATCACAATCCCTTTTGCTGGAAGTAAAAAATAAAATCATCATTTGCGTTTTTTTTTTTTTTTTTTTTTAAGTTTCTTGCATCGTGGTATTCGTTCACATTTTGTGCGAGTACTAAATAGCACAGGCAGTTCATTTTATGCAACATAAAAAATGCTTTTCATTTTTGTCATTAAAGGGGTATTCTCAATTCCAAGATCCCATCCCAATATGTAGTAGGTGTAATAATAGTAGCAAATACCTCCAATTAGAAATGTAATATAGTTCTTCTGATTCGCTATGTTGCTCACCCCATGTGCAGGGCATTACAGTAGCTTAAGTATCCATGGTTACCACCACCAACAACTACCTGTCACTGTACGGGTGGTCGTAACCATGGACACCTAAGCTACTGCAATGCCCGGCACATGGGGAAGCTACATAGCGAATAGGAAGAATGATACATTTCTAATTGGAGATATTTGCTAATATAATTACTACACCTACTACATATTGGGGTAAGATATTGGAGATGGGAAGTCGGCTTAAAGGTCAAAACTTAGATAAATATTTCTGGAGTAGACAAAATCCCTCCGAGAGTGGAGGAAATTGGTGACTTTTCTAAAAAGTTTCAAATTCTAAATTAAGCTAAGGCTACTTTCACACATCCGTTTTTCGCCATCAGGCACAATCCGTCCAATATGTAAAAGACGGATCTGGCATAGTTTGGGGAAAAACTGATGCAACGGCTCCGTTTTTTTAGCCGGATCCCTTGCGCATGTCTGGAGAGAGAGAAAGAGAGAGAGAAAGAGAAAGAGAGAGAAAGAGAGAGAAAGAAAGAGAAAGAGAGATAGAGAAAGAGAAAGAGAAAGAAAGAGAGAAATAAAGAGAGAAAGAAAGAAAGAGAGAGAAAGAGAGGGAGAGAAAGAGAGAGAAAGAAAGAGAAAGAGAGAGAAAGAAAAAGAGAGAGAGAGAGAAGGGCCGGATCAGGCTAAAGACTGATCCGGTGGCCGGCTTCGCCAATTAACTTGCATTGTACCCAAGAGTCAGTTGCGCCGCATCCGCTGCTGTCCGGTTTTTTCACCGGAGACAAAAAACGTTACAAGACGCCTTGTGTCTCCGGCTGCCAGAAACAAAATTTTAGACGGATCCGGAAAAAAACCGGACAAACCGCAAGCGGTGCAATCTGGCCCTAATGCAACTCAATGAGAAAAAAACAGATCCGGTGGAAGTAAAAACCGGATCCGATTTTTTAAAAACAAGCCGGGTAGCGCCGGACAGCAAAAAACGGATGTGTGAAAGAGGCCTAAGACATCTGGAATCCCAAGCCCATTGAAAATATATATATATATATAATATATATATATATATATATTATATATATATATATATATATATTATACAACAGTATATATAATATGGGGGAAAACAGGAAAGACGGATTTTGGTAAGAACTTACCTGTAAAATCCTTTTCAGCGAAGGAAGGAAGAGAGACACAGTATTCATTACTGATGGGTAGGCGGAGCCCAGATAGGATTGACACCTCAGATTAAAAAGAGTGTTGACCGGCCCCTCCAGCACGGGCTCCTCCTACTCAGCTTTCTTCAGTCGTACCCAAGCTTAAAGAAGAGCAAGATCACCAGCGGAGCAACATAACCCCTTCTGAAGGACTTCAGAGAAAAACACAATAGTACAGGTTATGCATGCATTTGGCAAAACATCACACAGTTCCAGATACTACTCACTGGACCTGACCACTGCGATGAGCTGGTAATGCTGGAACAGAGCCGTAGCGCGTCGACCTCAGCCCAGATAAACGCTATCAGAGAAGGGTCACGCCGCATCTGTAAATACAACAACACACTTCTGCCATGGGAGGGAGCTGTGTCTCTCTTCCTTCCTTCGCTGAAAAGGATTTTACAGGTAAGTTCTTACCAAAATCCGTCTTTCAGCTGCAGAGGGAAGGAAGAGAGCCACAGTATTCATTACTGATGGGACGTCCCAAAGCAGTTCAAAAATAAGGGTGGGAAAAAACCAACAAAAGGCAGAAACCCAACAACCTAGATAAAAGCGCAAACAGGCGCCAAATACAAGTTAACTAGAACTTTAAACTACCGCTGCCTGCAGGACCCTACGTCCTAAGGCCGCATCAGCGGAAGCACTAACGTCCACCTTATAAAACTTTGTAAATGTGTGGACAGAAACGCCAGGTCGCCGCTCGGCAGAGCCGAGCTGCCGAAGCCCCTTGACAAAAGGCCCACGATGAAGCCACAGCCCTCATGGAGAGAGCTCGAACCTTAATCTGGCAAGGTTCGCCTTTAAGTCGGTAAGCTTCCAAAATGGCCGACCGAATCCAACGAGCTATAGAGTCCTTGGAAGCTCGTTGACCACGCCTGCGACCTGCAGGAATTACAAACAGAGAATCTGACTTCCGAAAACTAGAGTAATAGGCAGATAGAACTTCAAGGCCCGCACCAAATCCAATGTGTGCAAGGCCCGTTCCTTTGCCTTCCTCGGGCCCGGGCAAAGCGAGGGCAACACAATATCCTGGTTAACATGAAAATGCGACACCACCTTAGGTAGAAAGTCGCCCCGTGTGCGAAGCACTACTTGATCAGAGTAAAACTCCAGGAAAGGAGGCGAGCAGGGAAAAGCCGCCAACTCAGAAACTCTTCTCAAAGAGGTTACCGCCACTAAGAAGACAACCTTCCAAGAAAGTAGAGAAAGGCTAGCATAAATCATAGCCTCTAAAGGCACATGTTGAAGAGCCTCCAAGACAAGGTTGAGCCGCCATGGAGACACAGGCGCCTTCCGCGGCGGAAACGGACGGGTTACTCCGCGAAAAAAAGGGGAACGCGCGGGAGGCGATAGCCCTCCGAAACAGCAAGGACAGAGTAGAAACCTGACCTTTCAGGGTGCTCACTGCCAAACCTTTGTCCAGCCCATGCTGTAGACAAATTGGGAATGGAAAAAAACCCTCGGGTTCCTTGAAGAACCCGAACACCACGAAAAGAAGACTTCCCAAGTCTTGTGATAAATCCTAGTAGTAGCCGAACTACTGGCAGCTCGCAGAGTGACAATGACTTTGCTGAAAAACCTCTAAGGGTCAATACTTCGGTCTCAAGAGCCACGCCGTCAAAGCAGAGACTTCAAGTCCGGATGACGGCCGGGACCCTGGGTTAACAGGTCCGGGCGAAGAGGAAGTGGGAATGGCGGCACCGCCAAAAGCGACACTAGTGTCGAGAGCCACGTCCTCCTTGGCCAATCTGGGGCTATCAAAATAGCCGGAATTCTCTCCAGTCTGATCCGACTCAGCACCAGAGGGAGTAAGGATATCGGCGGAAACACATAGACTAGCTCGAAATGGTCCCACGGATCCACCAGAGCGTATACCGCCACAGCCTTCGGGTCCTTGTACCTGGACATGAAGGTCGGTAGTTTGGTATTGAACCTGGACGCCATCAAGTCCACTTGGTGAGTTCCCCAACGGGAGCACAGCAGTGCAAAAATCTTCGGATGAAGACTCCATTCTCCGGGATCCATCTTCTCGCGACTGAGGAAGTCCGCCGTGGTATTCTGGACTCCTGGAATGTCAATCGCAGAGATGGCTGGAAACCTGGTCTCGGCCCATATCAGGATCCGAGACACCTCCATCAAGAGCCTGGAACTCCTCGTCCCGCCTTGGTGGTTGATATACGCCACCGCCGTCGCGTTGTCTGTCTGCACTCGGACTGACAGACCGCTCAAAAGGACCGTCCAGTGTTGGAGGCAAAGAAAAAATTTTGCCCTCAATTCCAGGATGTTGATCGGTAGAACCGACTCTTCCGATGACCATACTCCCTGGATCCAAAGATCGTTCCAGACACCTTCCCCCCAGCCCGTCAGGCTGGCATTGGTGGTTATGACCGACCACTTCGGAGGGAGGAAAGACTTTCCCAGGGATAACGCTCCTGGACGTAACCACCATCCTAGGGATTCTCGCACCCTGTGAGAGATGGTGACGCTGCAATCCAGTGAAACTTGCGATCGATCCCAACGACTCAGAATGAGCTTTTGGAGAGCTCTGGAATGAAAATGGGCAAACGGAAGTGCCTCCATGGTCAAACCCAGAAGGCGCATACCTTCCGAAGGGACATTGCTGTCGCAGACTTCATAATCTGTACATGTCGGAAAAGACATGCCTGCTTGTCTGGAGGTAGGGACACCACCGCCCGTACCGTGTCGAAATGCATCCCCAAAAACAGGATTGACTGCGACGATTCCAGAGACAACTTCCCCCAATTGACCAGTCACCCGAAATCCTCCAGGAGCTGAAGGGATAGATTGCGAGCCGTCACTGCCTCCTCCTTTGAGGATGCCACAATCGAAAGGTCGTCCAGGTAGGGGCGAATCGTAAGTCCCCGTCTTCAAAAAAAAATTGCCATGAGATTTAGGCGCCAGAATCGTTGTAAAAATTCTGGGCGTTAAGGCCAAGCCGAATGGCCGAGCCACAACCTGGTAATGGTTGATCTATGGCAAAAACGAAGGAAGCGCTGGTGAGCTCTTCCGACGGGAACATGCAAATAAGCGTCGCAAATGTCGATTGACCAAAAAGTCGTTCTGCGACAGGACTGCCATAACAGAGCGAAGCGACTCCATGCGGAATTTTCGGGTGTGGACAAGCCGATTCAATCTTTCCAGAATAGGGCGAAATTTGTCCTCCTTTTTTGGGGACTACCAAGAGGCTGAATAAAAGATCCTCTTCCCCGGTCCTCTGCGGAACCGGTATCACCACACCCTTCTGCAGAAGGGAATCGACCTCTCGCAGTAGAGAGGTAAATAGTTCGGCTTTGACGGAATGCGAGATTGGCAAAAAAACTGTCCGGGGGTCGAGAAAGAAACTCTATGAAGTAGCCTGCCAACACAACCTGTGTCACCCAGGCGTCCGACACACGGGAAACCCAAGTCAGTTTAAATTGGAGTAAACGACCCCCCCACTCGAGGGCGCTCGAGTGAGATTCAGATGTCAGTCCGCCTTAGCGAATTTTTTGCCAGCTTCTGTGGAAACAGAAGTTCTGTTTCCAGGGTATGCGGAATTTCTGAGAATTCCCCTTTCTTTCTTTTTTTTTTTTTTCTAAAAAGAGAGAGACGACCCAAACCCCCAGAGGGTTGGCCGGATCATCCCCTGAACCGAAAGGACCGCCGATAACTATCGGCACTAGTCCTGCCAGACGCAGAAGTCATAGCTCTGCGCTGTGGTAAAGCTGTTTCTTTTGCCTTTGCAAATCATCTCCGTGAGGTCAGATCCAAATAGCTGACCACCTTGTAAGCTAAAGATAGCAAACCCTGCTTGGAAACCGCGTCCCCAGTCCACTGTCTAAGGCACAGTGCTCTTCTGACTGTGACTGCCGAGGATTGCGCCCGGGATAGCAGTGACGCATTATCCTTCAACTTGAAAGGCCATCTACCTCGATAGAGGGGATCCATCTTGCCACGCCGTCCTTAGACGGTCCAACCGGCTCAGGGGAACTTAACAAGTACACCTAGATCCTTAATACCGAATCTATGATCCACGGCCTTGCAGATGGATTGTTGCCATCTCCGTTTTTCTGTCCAGCGTGTCCTGCAGACTCGCCTTCCCTTTACCAGGAAGATTTGCTAAGCTGGGATAAAGGGACATTCACTTCAGGAGAAGGGATCCAATTAACAAACAACTCCGTAGAAAAACGGATACAGTTTGTAAAGCCGTCGCGACCCATGCGACTCCTGAAAAATCCGGGCCGACTTACCAGGACGTCTAGTTACCTCCTCCGGTAACTGTAACGCCCTCATCTCCAATAGAGATATTAGTACGGCCCATGAGAGAGGCAGAGTGTCCCTGCCGATCCTCCTTGTCCGAATCGGACTTCTTCGCTAAGCGAGAAGGAAGGCGCCGATTTGTGTCGCTTCCTTGAGAGGATCTAGCTGACACTCCATAACCTAAAAGGTCAGACAGGCCATCAACAGAAACTAGCGAAGGCCTCCATTTTGACACCACTGGAACCTCCGACCGCCGTGCATGAGTCGAGGTCTGCGTGTCAGATACGCGAGGCTGATCCGTAGCGAATCTGGGAGACGGTCTCTGACATGCTCTTGCACAGTATATGGCAGTTTATACCTGTCAGTAACCAGAACAGTGTTTCTTAAAGAAAAAAACGCTGAAGGGTTAAAGCTCTAAAAGAGAGAGCTACCCCAGCCGTCCCCCATTAAGAGTTAACCGCCTAAGAAGGGGTTAAAGTAGCAGACTCCCCACAACCTTGATAATGAAAAGGGTGTGCGAATCTCAAGCGCCTCTTATAAGGTCACAGCTGCATGACAGCTATGCCACACTATACAGAAAACGTTCCACAAGATCGCTAAAAAATTGCGCTGTTTTGTATAACGCAAAGACCGCCAAAGTCATTAAGGGGATCGCTAACCGCTTATGCGATACTAATGAGATCGCCCAGATTGGCAGTTACTAGCGACATTAAAAATAATCACACAAAGGATCGCATTAGTATGCGTCGTTATCAGGATCGTTAGCGGGAACGTATAGTGGCAGTATTAATGTCGCAGACTCCCCACAACCTCTTTATTAATATTGAAAGAGTGTGCGAGCTCCTTATGCGATAACAGCCGCAGGACAGCTCAATCTGTCACTCAGTAGTGCCCCAGACGGCGCCCGCGCTGTGGAGGTGAAGGGGTTAAGCTTCTGCCCGCGGGCTAGAAGCGACTCACCCAGCTGGTCACGGTTCTTGCCGGGAGGGGAGGGGAACGATCCGGGGATCTTTCAGCCTGCATCTGATCAGCAATGGCCGCTGCGCTCTGCCTCCGTGTGCTCCATGTAGAGGAGCCGGAAATGGAGGCTGCAGTAAAGCGCGCGCGCTCAGAGCGGCGCGAAATTCAAATAAAAAAGCGCGTACTCCTCTCTCCCGCTCTCTATGTCCTGCAGGCATCCACCTGCGGACAAAAAAACACAGTCACCGGCATGTATATTGTAACAGCGACTGCCGCAGCAGTCGCTGAAAACACTCACACAATCAATAAAAATGTGGAGTACTCACCAGCCGAAAGCGCCACAGGGACCCCCAGGGGTTTCTGGCGCGTGCCCATGCTTCCCCCCAGGGCGGGGATCGCAGTGACCCCTGCAGCGCGGTTTGCGTCCCCGCCAGGGAAGCCATCCTCATCCCCCCAGGCCGGCAGGGTTCTGCAGGGACCACCATATAGGGTAATACAGATCCGCCAAGGGAGAGGTTGGGGTCCAGCAGCGCTGAGACCCCTGAGACCTCTAGACCACATTAGGTGATCCAAGTCTCTTGTCAAAAAAGAAAATAATAAAATCTTCTGAGGAGCTGCTTCCAGCAGCAACCATCCTCTGGGACCTCAAATTTTAGACTGAAGAAAGCTGAGTAGGAGGAGCCCGAGCTGGAGGGGCCGGTCAACACTCTTTTTAATCTGAGGTGTCAATCCTATCTGGGCTCCGCCTACCCATCAATAATGAATACTGTGGCTCTCTTCCTTCCCTCTGCAGCTGAAAGATTAATATGTAAATAAAGGCGCAAGAGACAAACCGAGTAAAAAAAAAAAAAAGCAGGCCCAATTGCAGTAACAAATTGAACCCCAGTACTACAGATGAAGTCCATACTCTTATTACTTCCACAAAAGAGGTTAGTAAGTAGCACCCAACATGAGAGTCCTAGACATGTACCATTTTGGCATCACTAGTTGAGAACCCACCAGTGATCAGCTGACAGCCTGCACAACGGTCCTGCCATAAAGGGGGATGAATGCTGGCAGCCAATCACACCCAGTGAGGCGGGATCAGAAGAGCCACGGCAGGACTAGCCCGGAGGAAAAGACCCTGAACAGACTAGTCCCGCCTCATTAATATGCAAAGCTGCAGGAAAAAAACAACTACATTCTTCAAAAGACTGCAGCACTGATGAGATCCACCACAGTAGTTTTTCATGAGAATAATGCGATTTGCACCTATAGTGCTGTAGTAGCAATTGGGGACAGCCAGGGGACCTGACAAGTTCCCTTTCAGTGAATATGAGAACAAGGGTAGTCACCGCCACTCACTCCGCCGTTGCCTACAAGAGGTGAAATTGATTTTAAAGAAAATTATTGGATCTCCTCAGTGGTTGCCCTGCGTCACTTTGGGGTCACGAGTTATAAATCATCTTTTCCTGTGGAAATGGCCCATCAGAATAAAACGGAGAAGCCGAATACGAACCTTTTCTCATTGCCGTAGGACTTCTGTGCAACTTTAGCATGGAGGATGAGTACGGTCTGATCGCCTCGCTCTTTTAAATAGTTCCGCATCGCTTCCCTGAAACACAAGAATAAAGCGTCAGCGCTATACCAGGGCGTCGGGGAAGGTCCGCTCTGCAGATTATTGGCCTTTATTCTTGGGAGTCCACAGTAGTCTTCTACCTCGTGAGCTGCTCACACAATAGATGCAATCTGTACGTCTTTCCTGTGGTTTCTATAAGCCGTGCAGGGCACGCGCTCATGTTCTTCTACTCGGATATGTGGCTCAGAAAGTTCTCACCTAGTTACAGATCTTCTCACATAATATCACCACAAAGTACCCGGTGACTCCCGGCTGCCAGCTTTTGGTTAGAGTTTTCGGCAACATTTCTGTTCACAATTTGCTTTGTCACAATAAACTTGTTGGGAGTGTCGACATGTGAACACTGGAGGCATATATGCTAGCGGTACATATTTTCTACATTCAATTTTGGGGAAAAAAATAAATAAATAAAATAATCTTTGTGTCTCCATGATTTCATCTGACGCTTTTTATCGCTGACCCCAGTAAGTGTCTAAAGTTCAAGCACATGTCGTGACTGGTTGATCATGATTTATTATTTGCCAGGGTCAGATATTTCTCTCAATTGTAATGGAATAGTAGCTGGGTTTACAGCCAGCCCCCCACTAATAATCTGGGGGGCATAGGGATAGTGCCCACGTTACCTCGATGCTACAGTACATCAAGGTTCACTAACCACCTAATGCCCTTTATTACAATGAATGAAGGGATACCAGGAATTAAAGAGAAAAAAAAAGTTGCTATATCTTCGGTGCCATTATCGACCATGTGGTCACTGCAGAAAACCACGAAACCAGCCTGTACAGCACAGGACCACCAAATGGCTGCAGTCATCACGTGGGTATATACAAGTGACCAATACAAAGACCAGTAAGGACCACCAAAGTGGTGGCACTAGAGAGGCAGGAAGATCAAGATAAATTTGTTTTTTATTTTTTTTAGCCAGTTTCCTGCCATCAGAAATTCTTAGATGACCCTACTAACTCAAAATGATCACAAAAATGTGAGGGTCAAAGACATGTCAGCCCCGTAGATGAGCAATGCAGGACCTCCGCTCAATTCACGGTTCCCCTTTATTCTGGGTAGCCCGTGGGGGTCCCAGCAGTCAGACCCAACAATCGAGTCAGTTTTGCTGGGATCAGCTATGTACCGATATGGTGCTTCGAAAATCTAAGGGTCCCGTCACACTCTTCAATGTCCCAGCGATCCCACCAACGATACGACTTGGATGGGATCGCTGGGACATCGTTGGCTGATCGCTGGTGAGCTGTCACATGGGCAGACTCACCAGCGATCGGGACAAGCGAGCACACTGGTATCCAGTGTACACATCGGGTAACTAAGCACCCCGCGGCACCTAGTTACCCGATATGTACCCTAGATACCGGCTCTCAACTTTCTGCTGTAGAGCGCTGGGAGCCGGTATCCAGGGTACATACCGGGTAACTAGGCGCCGCGCAGCGCTGAGTTACCTGATATGTACATTGGATACCAGCTCCCAGCTCGCTGATCATTGACTCCCGCTGTCACATGCAGCGATGCGTGCTGGCCAGCGGGACACCAACAATGAAAAAATGGTCCAGGCCATTTAACGACTATCAGCGATACCCAGCAGGGGGGCTGGTCGTCGATGCGTGTCACACTAAGCGAGAACGCTGGCTAGGTCGCTGTTGCGTCACAAAATCGGTGACTATTCAGCGATCTTGCTAGCGATCTCGCTTAGTGTGACGGGGGCTTAAGACTTAAAATGTCCAAGGAAGGACACCAAGTTTAGGATTACATCATTGGTGGCTTTTGAGTTCCAGAGCTGGCTCAGTTATTGGTAATATCCCAGGGAGGGGCTGTCTACATTTATAGAAATAATTGTATCTATGATTCATTCTTCTTACAGCCGATTGAGCAATGTGGACACTGGTCACACATTCAGTGCTAAGACGAAGCAGAAGCCTTGCTAATGACAGTGGCACTCTGACCTATGTGCCCTATGTAAAGGATGTGGCTCCATGGTGCACGAGAAATAACAAAAATATCAGCGAAAGATCTAGTTCCCCTTATGTACTAGGATGCCAACTGCACTTGTGAACCGGGCACAAGTTGCGAAACAAAAATCAATAGGAAATGGCAACCACATACACATAGCAACCAAACAGAACATTTTTATATCCATTTTTGGGAAGTTGGTTCGCTTGCTTTAAAGAACATCATGCAACTACCGATGCAAATAGCTGGTCTATTATCATAAAAAAGTCAAAAAATAAAGGTGCTAAACAAGTCGGCACTGATTTTTGGGCAGGAAGGAGTGTTGTATCCTACAGAAAGTCTGACATGCATGTGATCGAGCCGATACACTCGCACCACACAAACTTTCGATATTATTGTCCAAGTCATCTCAAGGGTATATGAAAGGAACATCTGGCAGGAGGGAAGGTCTCAGACTGCACGGCAAGAACCAGTCGCTCGAAAAAAAACACAAATCTAGAGGTCACTGGTCCAGGATATGTAGAATAATGTGGTATCTTTCATTATTGTATGATCCTACAGATGGTTCAGGAGATGGCCCAAATAGGGCACAAGACTCAAAGCCGGAACCGCTGGGCAATAGGAATCAGACATTCGCTGCCTTGTGGCAGCCAGGTTTGTTTCACTCATGTCTACTTGGAAAAGCTGGCAGGCTGGGGACTATGCATCTTGGCGGATTACTCCGAGGCCGGCTCCCAGCAGCTCCTCCCATAAAGTCAGCCATGGGGAGTGGTGCGGGGAAAAGCCGCCAGGGACCCACCTTAGACTAGCCATGCAAAAAACGTCATCATTTGCAATTAATGCACTTTCTTCTTGGGTCTCGGAGCACTCGCTGATGTTTTTTTTAACTGATTTTCTCAAAACTAATGCATTTCATGAAGATGGCGCAAAAGAAAAAAGTAAAATCTCTCTTCGCATTTCATGAATTTGTTTAATACATCAGGATAAGCAACAGTTGTCAACGAGAAAAAAAAAAAAAAAAAGTGGTGCAAAAAGATAGAGAATAAAGTGCCACTACTAAAGCCACTCAATAAAAAAGAGCAAATTACTCCAGAAAAGTGAAAATAGTAACGATGAATCGGGTCCATAGATCCCGGACGGCTTTTTTTTCCCAGTAGGTTCTCTCAGTGTTGGACTCATGCCACCAAAAGTTCGGGCAGCATCTGATGACGTTTCCCTTTAATTTTCTACTTAGTAAATTGCTTCTATTTTATGGAGTAAGTCACTGCACATCAGTGAAAGCAGTTCAGCACTCAAAGAAACCAGGGCGTTTCACGTGAAAAAAACCTTGCTTATGGTCGAAGGTCTTTCATTATGAGCTAAGAGCGACTTTCTGACTTGAAACGCGCTGGTTTCTCCTTTTAATCTGCATGTGTTATTTAGCTCTGTGCACCGTAGATCACAGCTATGCTGGATGAATCCTCGGAGCGGTGAGCTATCTACTTTCTTTTGTTTGCAACGCTGGAGGTTACGCCAAAAACACTGCGCAAACACAGAATATATAAATGTCAGCGAGCTGCGCTATTCTAGCTAGAGACATACCGGACGCCATGACGCTGCATGACTCCGCTGCCTGGTTTGGTTATCTTGACAGCAGAACAAGAAAACACTTGTGAATATGGCGGTGAGGTCCCTTCCCATCGGCTGATCGATCGCTGCTGATCACGACTATGGGAAACATCCCAATGATCGGTCAGTGAAGGAGCAACACAATGGTGCTTCAGCTGGTCAAATCATTTATGCTGGGCCCAAAACTATGGTTGTCATGTAGGAATGTGCTGCAAACAATCGTTAATAAGGATCTTTTCATCCCTATACAGTGTGAATCTGTGTGTGAAGACCCTAATAAATGAGCCCTCATTGGGGACAGTGTAAGCCCAGCTTATGCCGTGTGCGAGCACAAAGTGCAACATTGCTCTGACAATGGAAAGATCCCGAAGAGCTAGAAGCCATGGAAGGGGAAATGACCATGAAGACATCTCTGCGGTGGTTACGGCACGACACAGGAGGTAGCCACCACCTTGGATATTTTACAGTTTGGGAGAAGACTAAACGACTAGCCGGCAGGTGGACTACAAAGCACAGACTATGGAGCAGAGAACATGGGCGGCAATACAGCTATGTGGGAAAGTAGAAGACTCTTATTCACATGCATCACCATACAACCTCAGCACCTGCGATCTTATCAAGGTGGCAGGAGGCGCAGTGTTTTATAGACGCTCCATCAGATAGGAAGCTGCTGTGAGGTTTACCTTGTGAGGTGTTTGGGTTGAGGCCGCTCCCCAAACTTCCTGTAAACAATAAGAAAGATCAATTAATGACAGAAACACAGAATACAACACAAGCAACGACCAAGGGAGCACAAAGTGCCCGACTTATGCTAATACAGCTGAGGAACATCAGAAGGTGCCATAGACGTGCAATAAGTGTCTCCTAACCAGCGGCTACAGGATCGGACCCCCTCCAGTGTACAGTAGGGACCACCGACCACACTCACCCTCCTCATGCAGGATGAGATAATGAGGCAGCAGAGCAGACATGATCTGGCACCATGAGCTGAAGAATGGGTTCTCGGGCCCATGTGGAACCATTTAAAGTGCATCTGTCTTTTCACACAAAACCTGCCGGACTTGCTTGCGCTTAACTAAAGGCCCATCACTTGCTGTAATGCCCATGTGCAGTTTGACCGCCGGTAAAGCAAGAACAGACAATGCCCTGCCCCCACTCCATGTAATCCGTCAGTGTCTCTGCTGCTGGACACGGATTACACTTGACAACAGACAGAGGAGAGGATGGGATAGGGCTAGTAAAACCTGCGCTTGGGAGTAATTATTAGAGTTAGGCCGCAGTCATTAGCGTATAGCATCGGATGTGATATGCCAACGACCCTCGGCTGCAGCTCTGACCTGAGTGTGACCCAAGTGTCAGTGCTCTGTGCTCCCATCCGCTCACATGCAAGAATCAGAGCACAGGTGGGGAGGAGACTGAGAAAGTAGTATCTGAGGATGTAGACTGAGGAAATCGCAGATGTGAACTGCCTCATAGTTTAACATTGGGCAGAGTGCAATCCCATTTTTATCAGATTGCACTTGTCCGGTTTCATCGCAAGTGTGAGCGAGCCCCAAGTGGGGCCAAATGTGACTTACATGACTACAGTGTGACAACCAAAAATCTCTTCCTGTTTAATGCTTAATCACCTTTGCAATAAAGGAAGAATAGTCCCTGTGGCCGAGCGGTGATATCTGTGTGTGATATCCACCATGCAGAGGATATGGGTAAGGGCAGGTGCAGACGAGCGACAAAACACTGGAGCGCCTGCTGACCACTGTAAGTCTACGGGGCCGTGCACATCACAGCAAGTCATACCCCGCAAACTAGCAGCACTTACATCTCCCGAGTCCCTACACAATGATTTTTGGTCGACTTCTGGTTAACCCACATTGCCCCAAATACTCAATGACGAACTGTGTTGGAGAATCAAGCTATGAAACACACCACAAAGCCATCAGATTTGTGGGTCTTTTAGTAAAGCTTTACAAAGCAAATGAAAAAAGAAAAAAAAACCTTGACGTATTAAAAAACAAACAAAAAATAAAAACACCCGATTCAGTCTTGTTAGGTGATACCAAAAGTGTTACATTGTAATATAAACCTTCATTAATGAAGCCAGCAATATAAAGGTACGGTGTGTGCGTCAGGGACGAGAATGGCTTTCAGAAAAGTGGCTTTCTTCTACGGTTATTAGCCTTGTACAGGCTATTCTTGTAACTTCACACATTACATTTCTTTAATAAAGAGAAAACTGTGACCGCAAAACAGCAAGGAAATGCCACCACTGTCTTATGAGGGTCGGATCTCCAAGACTGCCAAAGACCATTAAAATGAAGGGGCTCTTACTTTTCCGCAGAAAGTTGCACTCTTGGTCATCCAGGAGTAAAGGGGCCACAGCTCTCCGTAAGACCACCCTTTACATAGACCTGACAAGTCGAGGAATAGTTAAAAGGGATATTCCCATCTCCAAGATCCTATGCCAATATGTAGTAGGTGTAATAATAATATTAGCAATTAGAAATGTAGCATAGTTTTTCTGAGTCGCTATGTCTCTTTCCTCATGTGCAGGCATTGCAGGACCTTAGGTATCCATGGTTACGACCACTAGCAACTACCTGTCACTATACGAGTGGTCGTAACCATGGACACCTAAGCTGCTGCAATGCCCGGCACATGGGGTAAGCTGCATAGTGAATCGGAAGAACAATACATTTCTAATTGGAGGTATTTGCTAATATTATTACTACACCTAATACACATTGGGGTAACATATTGGAGATGGGAAGTCAGCTAAAAGGTCAAAACTTCTGGAGTACACAAA
The DNA here is from genome assembly GCA_033576555.1 of Oophaga sylvatica. NCBI lineage: Eukaryota > Metazoa > Chordata > Amphibia > Anura > Dendrobatidae > Oophaga > Oophaga sylvatica. The sequence continues at coordinate 61,011,510 of JARQOD010000001.1, read as the reverse complement.
ATCCCTCCGAGAGTGGAGGAAATTGGTGACTTTTCTAAAAAGTTGCAAATTCTGAATCAAGCTAAGACATCTGGAATCCCAAGCCCATTGAACGTGAACGTAAAAAATATAAACATATAAATATATATCTTTATTTTTTTTATATATAGCGCTAACATATTACGCAGCGCTTTACAGTTTGCACACACACATATATATATATATAATTAATAATATTAATAATAATAGTAATAAAATAAAATGGGAAAAAAGGAGAAATTAATCTGTAAAGCAAGGCGCAAGAGACAAAAACTGAGTTAAAAAAAAAACAGGCCCAATTGCAGTAACAAGTCGAACCCTAGTACTACAGATGAGGGCCATACTCTTATTTCTTCCACAAAAGAAGTTAGTAAGTAGCAGCTGTCACTATATCAGTGGTCGTAACCATGGGTATGCAATGCCTGCACATGAGGAAAGAGACATAGCGAATCAGAAAAACTATGCTATGTTTCTAACTGGAGGTATTTGCTAATATTATTATTAATTATATTATTATTAATAAGGCCGGGGTCACACATGCGTGAAACTCGCATGAACACCCGGCACTGCCGCCGGCACTTGGACCGAAGCGTGCGGCTGCATCACATGTGTCAGAAGGGTCAAATAATTAAATGCTCAATGTGTGTTTCCAGTTTAATGAGATGTTTTCACCAATAAGCTGCATATTTTCTGCGAGAATCCTGCACTGTATTCTTGTAGCAGTGGATGAAACTTTACAAATCTCAGACTTGCTGGAAAAGTGAAATGAAAAAAAAAATAAAAAAATTAACTTGCAGTAGAGTCCAAACATGAATGGAAGGGACCAATGTGACACAAGTATTAGTGCAGGGCCATGGGGGCCATAGTACATTGGTCCCTCTGTACGTCTCTGATGCTATATGGAGAATAATAATCTATATAACAAGTGTCCGGCAGCCACAATACACGGCTGTCCGCGGAGCTTCGAGCCTACTGCTTCCATGACAGGCAACTACGCCGCCCCAGGACAGGCTGCTAACCATCATACACCGACAGCCTGCAGCGTTTTGGTAACGTTTATTACCATTTTCATTTTATGTCCAATGCACAACTAAAATGCCAAGTCCAGAGAAAGTGCAGATATTTGACAAAAAAAAAAAGGAAGCCTTCCCCGTGTTATTTTCGGTCATGATTTTTAGTCATTTCCTTTCTCCTTCGCTGCCTAGAAGTCACGTTCCTTCTATAATGTAGAGAAAACGCCATCTAATACAGATAGAAGTTGTAGGAAGGTAATACCCAAGGACCACACATTCCCCACAGTCCAGGAGTCCTACAACCATATTCAAGCAGAACAACGCCAGGACTCAGGCCGAGCATAATACCGCAACACAGACGTGAAGTCAGTAAAAATCACCGAAATCATACTGTAATCGCACAGTCACCATTTCCAGACACCTGCTGCATGTGGCTGAGGAGGAAACATCTGAGGCCGTGATCGTGGTGTTCAAGGAACAAAAATAGATAAAAAGTCTAGAAATAATCTTTTAAAAAAAAAATAGAAAAAATAAACAAAAACACCATTACTATGAAAAACACAGTACTGTAAAATCAGGCAGTCACCAAGTGGAGATCACCATGCTTATATATTTAATCAGCCCCATAACGATGTCAGAAATTCAGTCTTATACCCCCATGGGCCAAAACCATCTCCCCCGACCCCCATACACAGGAGCGTGCGTCCAACTCTCTCGACAGGGACTATGGGATCGGCCTTGGGAAAACAAACATGTTGCATCTTGCTCTCCCATCGCTCCGAGAAGAATGAGACCAACAAATATATTAGATTGTCAACCGATTCCTACTTGATCAACGTGGTTAGGCTGTGTGCACACTGCGCTTTTTGTTGTTGTTTTTTTCCCCCCACAAAACCTGAAGGGTCTCCTAGTCCCAGCAAACTGAATCCTGACATCTCATGAACACGCGGCTTTTTGCAGATTTGGTGCAGATGTAAATCCGCAGGTTGTCAATTATTTCAGGGTTTTGGCTGCAGATTTCACACCCATAACTCAAGAGCGGGGAAAAATCTGCACCAAAAACGTGAGTTTGTGCCACGGCGTTTTTCCTGCCAAGAGATGCAGAAATTTCTGCACCAAATACTAAACATGTGCACATACACTATGTCTATGGGGCCTTCACAGTCCATTCGCCTGAAAAAGGTCCAGGGTAGACAAAGATAAAGAAAAATAGATAATAAACTTTTACTTCTTGTAACAAAACATGGGACAAGCTGCCTTTATCAGGGTTTTTTTTTTTTGCTACTTTTAAAGTGATTAGACGATAGCTAGCAGTCAATACAAATTTATTATAAGAAAAGCAATATAAAAACATTGCCATTCAGGTGGACATTTTTTTTTTTAAACAAATGTGAGGCTATGTGCACACGTTGCGTATTTTTCGCGTTTTTTTTCGTGGCAAAAACTCATGAATGAAGCATCCTATTATTTAGAATGAATTCCGCAATTTTTGTGCGCATGGTGGAAAAAAAATGCAGCATGTTCATTAATTTCGCGTTAAATCTGCGTTTTTCCCCCTCTATTATTCACCTCGAATGTTCAGGAAAATTTTCGCTGTAAAAACGCACCAAAAACGCGCTAAAAAAAACGAAAAACGCATGCGCTTTTTTCGCTGAAAAAGTCAGTTTTTGCTCAGGACATTTCTACAAACATTCCTGAATGTGTGCACATAGCCTAAGCCTTTAGAACTTTTGGATTCTACACCCCCACCCCACTTTTTATTTTAAATGTTATTCAGAAACTCCCATAAAGGCAAATAAATTAAAAAAAAAAAAAAAAAAAAAAAAGGCATCAAGACAAACACTGCCACTAAAAGTCTAATCTTAATCAGACACAAGTGTGCCACATACAAATTAAAATTGTTTTTGTTTAATTTTCTGTTACCAGACATCAAAGTTACATTGTAAATTACTAGATAAAATAAACAAAAACTGATCTGGCTGAAAAACAATATAGATAAGAAGCAAAAGTACAAAAAAAAAATTATAAAAAACAAATCAAGTAAACATAAATGATAAATAAGAGATAGGAATCCCCGGCCAGATAGCAGATGAGCAGAGGAGGCTTGGGGGGCTAGCCAGGGGCCGGCTCCTACCTGAAGCCGTTTCGGAGCAGGCAGTGCAGCCTCCAGTCCATGGTCACCAGCCGGCTATCCAGCCAGTTCATCTGTGGAGGTCAGAGACGACGTCTTCTGCTCTTCAGCTTCACCAGAGCTTCGAGATGTAACCACATATTGTAGGTGGAAGCGTTTCCTCTTTACTACGAATCAAGGCAACTACCCAGACTCGACGGAGAGATGAAAGTAAAAAGGTCAAGATCGACTCATTTTTAAGAGGATGAAAGGATCTAGGAACGAGCGTCCACAACAGCGTCCGCTCTCACTAACGCGCACAATATTGGCTGCGATATCGGCTCATCAGCCAATTCACACCTCATGTAATGAAGCCGGAGGAGAGGTGCAATTAAAAAACTACCGAAACTTATTGATAGTGTGTGTCACCGATACACCATCACAACGCTGCTGCGAGGAGACACTATGTGGACATATGATCCATGTCCCATCCTAGGCCGAACAGTGAGACCCACCTTCTCAGCGCGTGCATCACGGTCCGTACTTGGACTGCGAAGCACGGAAGGGTGAATCTAGCCTAAATAAGAGCACATCCATAACGTGGCCGATGCCCAGTATAAAGTCATCCACAAGAGAAGACTTTCTTCTACTGCCGAGCCCACCGCAGCTCCTCCTCAAGCCTCAGGTAAAAGATAAAAAGAAACAAGAGCGCTGCGAGCCAGAGACGCGGGCCAGAGCCATGAGCGAGAGCCGCGGGCCAGAACCACGAGCCAGAGCCACGAGCCGCGGGCCAGAGCCACAAACCAGCGCCATGAGCCAGAACCAAGAGCCAGCGCCATGAGCCAGAGCCAGAGCCACGAGCCATGGGCCAGAGCCACGGGCCAGAGCCATAGCCAGAGCCATGGGCCAGAGCCAGAGCCATAGCCGCAGGCCAGAGCCGCGAGCCAGAGCCAGAGCCATGGCCAGAGCCATGGGCCAGAGCCATGGGCCAAAGCCGCGAGAAAAAGCCGCAAGCTAGAGCCATGGGCCATAGCCGCGAGAAAAAGCCGCAAGCCAGAGCCATAGCCACGAGAAAAAGCCACAAGCCAGAGCCATAGCCACGAGAAAAAGCCACAAGCCAGAGCCATAGCCACGAGAAAAAGCCACAAGCCAGAGCCATGGGCCAGAGCCATGAGAAAAAGCCACAAGCCAGAGCCATGGGCCAGAGCCATGAGAAAAAGCCACAAGCCAGAGCCATGGGCCAGAGCCACGAGCCAGAGACACAAGAAAAAGCCACAAGCCAGAGCCACAGCCATCGTTTATTCCATAGATCAGAATAAAGTATATTTTCTTGCAGTCCTATGTCAAGCCACAGAGCTGAAGACTTCATAAACACTCCAATACATCACAATCATCCATGCCTTTACAGGTAAACCTGACAACAGACTAAGCTCTGCTACACTGAGATCAGCATATAACTAGGGTAAACCACAGATAATGTAAAACTATGGTGTGCACAGATGTAGCAGAGCCGAGCGCGCTTCATTCCAGCTACCTCTGGGCACACTAGGATTTGGTTAGACCTAGGACTGCAGCAGTCACAACTCTGCTACATCTGCGCACTCTAACTTTACAATATTGTCTGTGGTTTATCACAGAAATAAAAACTAACTTTACATCCTACAATCAGAGGAAGCAGATGTAGCAGAGTCGGGTTTATGGTGCAGTCCTAGGCGAAACCACACAAGGTAAAATCACTGTGCGAACAGTTGTAGTGGTGCCCAATTTGGCAATGGTTTTCTGTGTGTTAAGATAAGGCTGTGGGGATTTCCTGCAGTCCCATGTAAAGTGCTTATATGTAATGTAAAGAGATGTAGCCGGGCTGAATCACAGTAAAAAAAACAATAGTGAATTTTCAGCAGTTCTCCATAGGACTGTAGCCGATTTAACAAAGAACAGCCCCAGAAATAATGTTAACCCCTTCACGCCATAACATTTTTATTTTTTCTTTAATTTTCTCCCCTTCTTCGAAGGCTCATCTCAACCTTATTTTCCCATCAATATGGCCATATGAGAGTTGGTTTTGTATGGGACGAGTTGTACTTCTGAATGACACCACTGATTTTACCACATAGTGTACTCCAAGCGTGGTAAAATTGCAGAAAAAGTGCAATTCCACTATTGTTTTTCGGGTTTTTTATTTTCCATGTTCACTGTATAACTGACCGAGCAAAAGGATTCCCCAGGTGATTACGAGTACGCAGACACCAAACATGTAGAAGCTTATTTTTCAGTTTACTGGTGGGAAAAAAAAAAAAATCACAAATTTGTTATGAAAAAAAGTTTTTCTGTTTGTTGTCATTTTCCGAGACCTGCAGCATTTTCGTTTTTCGGGACAATTTTGGGGTAGATACAATGTTTTATCGCCTCTTATTGCAATGTTGCGGTGGTCAAAAAAACAATTCTGATGTTTGTATTTTTTGCTGTTACGAAGTCTACCGATCGGATTAATTTTATTTCTATTTTGATAGATCGGGCGTGTCTACATGCAGAGACACCAAATGTGCATTTTTTTTACTAGCTTTATTTTCAATAGGGCAAAATGGCAGGTGGTTTGAATGTGCTGTTTTATTTATTCATATTTTTAAAAACTATTTTTTTTAATAACCTTTACATGAAATGTAAGTCCCCTTAGGAGACTAGATTAAATCAGCTGTCATGTGTGGGGAAAGATGAGGGCTCTGTATCAAAGTCAGGGACGCGACATATGACAAATATAAGTCATATGTCGTGAAGGTGCTAAAGTGTACCCGTCCTCCTGGACTGAAGCTTCAATCTCAATTCATTGATAAAATATGTATTGAATGAAGACGGATTTCCCCATTACCGAGACAGATGGCAGTCGGTGTTGGACACCGACATTTAGCTGCACGTGATCCTGAAAAGTTATAGTTCTCCATAGAACGTTATAAGCACCAACTATCATCTATCTCAGTAATGGGAACCTCTGTACACACTGAATAGGGAGCTAAAAGGGAACCTGCAGATATGGGGTTAATCTACAGGTTAATGGCGTTCTGAACCTGCCCTGCGCCTGCACTTAGCTGAACACTTTTTTCAGCTGTTGACTCTCCCCACCTCCATTTTTGGAGTCTCCCCCATTTAGTCTTTTTTAAATTGTATGTCTAATTTTAATTCTTGTAACTTAATAAAAATACTATTTTTATTCACAATCTTTGTCTCCTCACTTCCTATCTACGTGGCGTCATACCACTATAGATTATGCATATCCTACACTACTGAAGTGATCTTTGCCTACATAATTTAGGACGATGGGAACACTGCAGGGAGAAAATGACCTTCATTCTCTCAGGCAGCGCGCCAGTTTCAGTCATGGGGGCGGTGGCACTGACAGCCAGCCCCAATGCAACAGGATTGTCAATGAGCCACCAATGACTGAAACTGGAACGATATGGGGGTGGGGGAATACAGTTAATGTTACCCCCGCAGCGTTCGGCTAAGTGCGCCAGTTGGGCAGGCTCAGAACGCCAGTAACAGCGTTTCTTTGTGACAGCTTCCCTTTGAAGATTAGTCCAAGCGAAGACAGAAGTGGATTCATCCGATAAGATAAATACAAAGGTCATTTTTACATGTACTGTTGAATTATAGGGAAAAAAAAAGTAAGACAACGCTTATGATGTACGTTCAGCTCTGCTACATTGGCACAAACACAATGCAGAATCTAAGGCCGAACCCTGCTATGTTCTTAAAGAGAATCTGTCACCAGGTTTTTGCTAGCCCATCTGAGAGCAGCAGAATGTAGTGGCGGAGACACTGATTATTGTGATGTATCACTTACTGGGCTGCTTGCTCTCATTTTGATAAAGCTCAGTGTTATATCTGCAGCAGATCTAGCAGTTCTCTGAATATAACCATTCCCTCAACACACACACCACTGATTAGCCCATGTACAGTGTACACAGTAAGCAGCCCATCAGTGGTGGTGGGGGGATTATACAGAGCTCATGAATATGGAGGACTACCTGGCAGCAGGTTTACTATTCCTCTAGTGATTACCTCCTGCTACTACAACAGTGATTTTATTAAAACTACAGCAAGCCGCTCAGTAAGTGATACATAGTTGGAATCCAGGTCTGTCTGTATATTATTCTGTGCTCAGATTAGGAAGCGAAAAGCTGGTGACAGATTAATTTTAAGGCCTCCATACACACTGCAGAAAGGTTCCCTAAACATGCTGCTTTCAACGGGATCGCCCGCCAACTCTCCCAACACATTATGTTAGGGGAAAGAAGTATCTGGCCAGTTGAATTTCAATGGCTGATCCTTTTGTTGCGCAGGATACTAGCAGCCGCATGAGCAGTCAGGTAGTGTCCTGAGAACACAGTAGCGCTAGCTGAGCATTCCCATATATGAAAGGGAGGAGGATGAAGAGTTGGGATAGGTAGCTGCTGGCCGTATGGCACTGATGACAAGGCTAGCCTGAACCATAAAAGCTCCTGGCCAAGGGAGATAGCATAAGTCACTTATAGTAAGTGACTATGCATATGAAATAGCAGGGGCTCGCAGCTGTTGCTTTCAGAGAGAATACATTTCTCAGCCTATTTTATCACAGCAGCAAGAATTTCTTCCGCATCTCTAGCCCTCTGAGCTAATCATAATGTCAGTGATGTAGGAGCTCAGGCAGCCGCTGAACCAATATGTTTACCACCGACTTGACTTATGAGGAGCTTACAGGACTGGTGACGTGGCAGAAACACTCACTCCTGTGATAAAACAAGACAGGAAAATGGGTTCCCTGAAAAAGCAGATGTCAGCACCTGCTGTTTTGTCTGTAAATTCACTCATCAGTGACTCATGCTATTTCCACTGGCCAGAAGCAGTGGTATGTGTCGACCATGAACTGGAGCACCTCTGTATGGTCAAACACAGCAAACAGTATATAGCAGGGGCACATTTATGAGATCTCAGCACAGGAACGTTGCTTTATTAACATATTCAATTGTGGAAACTATCATTGCAAGATCTATTAATTAAAATGCACTTAGTCCATGGGACAAAACTTAAGGGAACAGCGCAGGCCAGAGCACAAGAACTGTGCATTAAAGGTACTGCCACACTTAGCGATCTCGTTAGCGATCTCGAAAACGACGGAAGCTAACGAGATCGTTAGTGTGATCGCTTTTAGGTCGCTAGTAGCTGCCAAACAGGAGATCTCATAAACGACTCATCAGCGGTCAGCGATCTCTTTAACGACTTTGGCGGTCGTTAGGATCTGTCAGCATGTACTGAGCGCTTCTGATTCATAGGAATTTCCAGCATCGCTCCTGCTGTCTGCGTCCTGCTAGCCTGCTTTGCAACTTCTGCGATCCTCTCTGTGACGCAAAAGAGAACTTACAGATATTGCGATCCACTCCGTGACGCTAAAAAACAACATATGCGTCACAAACGAGGTCGCTCGTCGTTCGCAAAAGGTGCCAAACACAGCGATATAGGCTCACCAGCGGGACGCCAACGATCAAAAAACGGTCCAGAACGCTAGTGAACGATCAGCGACATCACAGCAGGGGCCACATCGTTGCTACATGACACACACAACGAGGTCGCTAACGAGATCGCTAAATAGTGACGTTTTAGTGATCTCGTTAGCGATCTCGCTTAGTGTGGCATACCCTTAAGGCTGTGTGTGAAGCCACGACCCTAAGCCACACCCACATACTTCTCATTGGAAAAGAAACGCTCCAAACGCGCTAGGAGCATTTACACCCTGTTGTAGAATACAGTTGTGTTCAAAAGTTTACATACCCCGACAGAATTTTTGCTTTGTTGGCTTTTTTTTCCAGAGACTATTTTTTCTCCACTCATGGTTAGTGGTTGGTTGAAACTATTTACTCTCAAACTACTGTGTTTTCTCCTTTTAAATCATATGACAACCCAAAAACATTCAAATGACCCTGATCAAAACTTCACATACCCCATTTCTTAATACCGTGTATTGTCCTCTCTAACATCAATGACAGCTTGAAGTCTTTTGTGGTAGTTGTGGATGAGGTTCTTTATTTTTTCAGATGGTAAAGCTGCCCACTCTTCTTGGTAAAATGGCTCCAGTTCCTGTAAATTCCTGGGCTGTCTAGCATGAAGTGCACGTTTGAGATCTCCCCAGAGTGGCTCAATGATATTGAGGTCAGGAGACTGAGATGACCACTCCAGAACCTTCCCCTTTGTTCTGCTGTATCCAATGACAGGTCGACTTGGCCTTGGACTGTTGTCATGTTGGAATCTCCAAGTACGTCCCATGTGCAGCTTCCGGGCTGATGAGTGCAAATTTGCCGACAACGTGCTGCATTCATCTTTCCTTCCTCTTTGACCAAGTTTCCTGTGCCTTTGTAGCTCACACATCCCCAAAACACAAGCAATCCACCTCCGTGCTTTACAGTAGGAATGGTGTTCTTTTCATCATAGGCCTTGTTGACTTCTCTCCAAATGTAACATTTACGGTTGTGGCCACAAAGTTCAATTTTGGTATCATCACTCCAAATTAACTTGTTCCAGAAGTTTTGAGTCTCTGTGCTGTTTTGCGTATTGTAGGTGAGATACTTTGTGCATTTGCACAATGGCTTTCTTCTGGCGACTCGACCATGCAGCCCATTTTTCTTCAAGTGCCTCATTGTCCAACTTGAAACAGTCACACCGCTATTTTTCAGAGTCCAGTATTTCAGCTGATATTTGTTGGTTATTCTTTTTAATCCCAAACAATTTTCCTGGAAGAAGTGCATGAAATTTTAGTTGGTTTACCTGACCGTGGCTTTGTTTTTATAGAGACCCTGATTTTCCATTTGTTAATCACAGTTTGAACGTTGCTGACTGGCAATATCAATTCCTTGGATATCTTTTTGTATCCCTTTCCTGTTTTATACAGTTCAACTACCTTTTCCCGTAGATCCGTTTACAATTCTTTTGCTTTCCCCATGGCTCACAATCCAGAAATGTCAGTGGTTGGATGAAAGATGCAAGGGTCTGTCTGGATCCCAGAAACTCACTCAGCTTTCATGCACACACACTGATTACGAGCAAACAGGTCACAGATGAGGATGTTACCTTTAGTATCCACTCAAAGCCATTTGTGTCAACTTCTGTGCATGTTAACAGGTCAAAATCATCAGGGCATGTGAACTTTTGATCAGGGTCATTTGGATGTTTTGGGTTGTCATCATGATTTTAAAAGAGAAAACACAGTAGTTTGACAATAAATGGCTTCACCGAACCACTAACCATGAGTGGAGAAAAAGTTTTGGCGTGATCATTCATATTCTCTGAAAAAAAGGTCAAGAAAGCAAAAATTCTGGCGGGGTATGTAAACTTTTGAGCACAACTGTATCTAGTTTGACCTCTGACCTTGGCTGATTTTGTTTTGCCGTTAAAAAGATTACAAAAGAGAAAAAAGTTAATAATTGCTTGCAATTTTTTCCATTTAATAACTATTCTGGGCGTCACAAGCACGGGAGCCCTTGATAAAAATGACAAACGATAGTCTGAGTAGAACCTAAATATAAACGGCATCAGATATAACATGTCACTTTATTAGCGGGTCAAAACAATGTGATTTTGCACCATCAAGAACTTAAAACCCATATTCTGCCTCCTGACATGACGAGAATCAAGTTGACCATTTAACCAGGCTGACGTTTAGTCAGTAAATCACAATATTTGCTTATGTCTCGGTTTCTATGCACAAGTAACCCAATGACGTAAATCCATGTTTTCCAGAGACAAACACGGGGTCCTGACTATTAGAACGTACAATAGTGAGGAGCCGGAGTTGTCGGTCACGACCGATCCTGCTGTGAGAGCGAACAAACAAGTCACAGATTATCGAAAGTGAAGATATTCTTATATCACCAGCAAACAGATCAAATCCACGGACTGAAACTTATCACAGATGGCTTCATAGAGCAATGTCAGCTCTGAAATAAAATAATGTGAAGATAATTGTATCTGTATTCTGCTTACTGTACGGCCCCACAGGCTCTGCGGTGCAAGTCTAGATGTCGGTTTTCCATAATCAATATCACTTTAATGATGAATCAGGATAGACCTCAGATCAAAGGGAAGCTGTCAGCCGGAAGCATGGGCAGCAAGTAATCCAGACAAGATCCTTCTTTGCCAATTAGCGTTTCTTTGTTATACTTTATAACTGTGGCCAAAAGTTTTGAGACTGACAAATTTCAGTTTCCACAAGGTTTGTTTTTTGGAGTTTTTACAGTGCCAATTTGCATTAAATCTGAATTGAAATTCATCTGATCACTCTTCATAAAGTCATTCCTTGCCATGAAACTTAACTTAAAGAAGCACTCTTCCTCCTCCCATCAAAGGATTTATCCTCTTAATATATTGCAATCATATTAAAGAGCACTTTACTTACAATTGCTCATTTTGCTTTTCAACCCAGCTAATTCTTCTCTTTTCCATTAGATCTATAATTTAATCACATGATTAAAAACGGACTAGCTGACTCCTTCTAAGCTCTATGTAGAGACAGGGGGTCTCTTTCCCTGCAGGAGTCACTACAAAAGTCCCTGCCAGAGGGGAGGAAGCAGCAGCTGGATCAGGAGGTGAAGAGGGGGATGACACATGAAGGGAAAAGAGACCAGTTTCTACACAGAGCAGAGAAAACAGAAGAATTATTTGGGTAGAAAGGCAAAATGAGCAATTGTAAGTACATAGAGCTGTAAAATATGATGACTGCAACATATTAAGGAGGATAAAACTTTGATGGGAGTGCTTTTTTAAATCACAAAAAGTCCCATTTCCACTCATTTTCAGCCCCGCCACAACATGGCCTGCTTGCATCATTTCAGTGAACTTCTTGTTATCTCAGAAGAAAGTGTCATGGAGGACAAGGCATCTGATATCCCTGTCAAGCTGATTGCATTATAAGAGCAGACTCCTTCAGAAGAGGGCTGGTGCTTGAAAATGTCTTCTACAGTCATGGCCAAAAGTTTTGAGAATGACACAAATATTAATTTTTACAAAGTCTACTGCTTCACTTTTCTAATGGCAATTTGCATATACTCCAGAATGTTATAAAGAGTGATCAGCTTAATAGCAATTACTTGCAAAGTCAATATTTGGCTAGAAAATGAAGTTTATCCCCAAAACACATTTCAACATCATTGCAGCCCTGCCTTAAAAGGACCAGCTAACCTCTTTTCAGTGATTGCTCCATTAACACAGGTGTGGGTGTTGATGAGGACATGGCTGGAAATCAATCTGTCATGATTAAGTAAGAATGACACCACTGGACACTTTAAAAGGAGGCTGGTGCTTGGCATCATTGTTTCTCTTCTGTTAACCATGGTTATCTCTAAAGAAACACGTGCAGTCATCATTGCAATGCACAAAAATGGCCTAACAGGGAAGAGTATCGCAGCTAGAAAGATTGCACCTCAGTCAATCTATCGCATCATCAAGAACTTCAAGGAGAGAGGTTCCATTGTTGCCAAAAGGCTCCAGGGCGCCCAAGAAAGACCAGCAAGCGCCAGGACCGTCTCTTAAAAGTGTTTCAGCTGCGGGATCGGGCTACCAGCAGTGCAGAGCTTGCTCAGGAATGGCAGCAGGCAGGTGTGAGTGCATCTGCACGCACTGTGAGGCGGAGACTCTTGG
>JARQOD010000001.1:60883597-60998609 GCA_033576555.1 Oophaga sylvatica | reverse complement strand
TACCAAATCCGTGTTTTGTTTGTCGAGTGATTGACTTCACGTTTATACCCTAGCCTGTAATCAGTGAATAGTCCTCTATCAGTCGATGACTATTATTAGTTCTCTTTTACTTCTTCACGACATGTGACATATATATATACAGTGCTGCAGGAGCTGTTTTCTCTCAAACCACAGTATATATATGGTATGATGATCGCGTGGGCTCACGCTGAGCACCACTGCAGTCAAATGCAGGTGTCACCTCTATGAGAGGTGACACCCTGCAGCAACGCCTGCAATCGGAGGTAGCTAGTGTAACCCCTCTGATGCCGCTGTCAATAGTGACAGCGACATCGCACAGGGAGGGAGCTCCCTCTCTGCTCACATTGCCTCCAACCCGTGTGATTTAACTCCTTCCCTAACCAGCCCTTAAAAATAATTTAGTTAAATACTTTTAAAAAGCATTTATAACCTCCTCTTTTCCTATTCTAATGAGAGCTTTGACTAGTCGATGTGGCGTTAGTTTCCCCAGACTAGTCAGCCCTCTTTCAATGTTATCACGCCCCTGTGGGCATGATAATATAATTTGCACAAGTGGCGTCTTCACCAACTCATGCAAATCTGCGCTTGTGCACTGCTCATTCTGGTAGCATCGCTGAAGCCGTGTGTACGTTTCCCGGCTCCAGAGGGGCGCACTGAGCATGACCATAAGCCATCATCGCAACTTCCAGACATTCGCCTCTGAAGCTGGAAAACAACGCCGCTCATGTAAATTATATTCTCAAGCCCACAAGGGGTGTGATAACATACAAAGAGGACTGAATAGTCTAGGGCAACTATGGCCCCATCAACTAGTCAAAGCCCTCATTAGCATAGGAAAAGTGAAGGTTATAAATTCTTTTTTAAAGCATTTATTTAACTGAATTATGTTTAGAAGGGAGACTGATCATACATAGCTGAGTGCTGCTGGGTTGGAGGGCATGGGGGACCCGACAGGTTCCTTTTTATGTTTGGAAACTGAAAATTTTTGCTAAATTTCCAATATTTTCACTAATAAATGCAAGTGATATCGAAGAAATTTTACCACTATCATGAAGTACTCTCAGAATCAGTGGGATCTATTGACGTGTTCCAGAGATATTATCTCATAAAATGGCAGTGGTGAGAAGTGAAAAAAATTGGCCTGGTCAGAAAGGTAAAAACGGGCTTCGGGGTGAAGGGTTAAAGAGTAGCCATCATGTTAATTTTTATTTAATAAATCGATAGTGCACATGAAAATAAGAAATTTTGTAATATCTTATCAGAGAAATCTGCTTCTTTCTACTGGACTGAATTCTCATTCTCAATGTATTCAGTGAATAATAGACTTTTCCGTTGCTGAGAGAGGAGATGGCATTTGGTGCTTATAAGACTCCATGCGGGGAGGTGGGAGGAGCTAGGCTGAGCCCCTCGCCCTTTCTTCCCCTCTACATAGAATCTCATCAGTAGTGACTGCCATCTCTTATCTCAGTAATGGAAGTGCCTCTTCACTGTACACAGATTTTGCCCAGGAGCTGAGTGTTAGATCGGTTCAGGAGACAGACGCAGACTCCTCTGATGAGATATATTACACACGTGCCTATTTTCATGTGTGCTTTTGATTTCTGTCAGAGTACCCGTCGTTTTAATTTTTAGTTATTTTATCTTTGCTTTCAGCAGCACAACAGAACTATCATTAAAGGCTCATTCAGACGCCTGTGCAAATCTGTTCGATCTAAGACCATAATGTGTGTCCTGGATTGCTCATATTTATTGTACTTGTCTATATTCGCCCCCTCTCACATGTAAAACGCCATGGAATAAATGGTGCTATAAAAATGAATAATAATAATAAAATAATAATGCATGGACTGGCCGCGGGTGTCCGTGTGACGTCCTCCTAGAAATGCATGGACTGTCCGCGGGTCTCCATGTGACGGCCTTATAGAAATGCATGAAGCTGGCCGCTCCGGTCCAGAGAGTCACATTTAGTCCTTGTGTTGTGGTCTGAGATCAGAGTGATTCACAGAGACATCTGAATGAGCCCGTACTGTATCCCAACCTACACGGCAAAGCTGACCCATAAGAAGTGCAATATTAATCTGTTCATATTAGAGTTTACTCGTTTATTTATGCTGTCAGTCTGCAATGTATGAAGAATTACATCTCCTTCTGTCCATGCTTTCCAGCTGAATGGAGGTGGAGATGTAGCGATGTTGGAGTTAACAGGTCAGAACTTTACACCAAATTTGGGAGTTTGGTTTGGGGATGTGGAGGCAGAGACTATGTATAGGTAAGCTTTTCTTTTATTTCATGCTCACAATGCTGTTTTTGTATTTGTGTTTTTTTTTTTTTTAATTCCATTGTTTATTTTCCAAACCATTAAGAAGGATCATTGGAGGCACTTGCCACTCTTTCCAGTCCCCCTGTTTTTGCCCTTGGGGTGCAGGTTTTTAGTGGGTGAAAATAACCCACTTCTATAAGTACACTTGATGTCCTCATTTACTTGTCTGCCTTGACAAAACAAGGTCATATTTAATACTGTTAAGTATATTGTGGAATTTTTTAGCAAAAAAAAATACCCTGTATCTCCTGACATTGAACCACCGTTTTGTTTAATTTCTTGGTACCTGATGAGATTGGAATAAATTGCGAACAAATTAGATTTTACCAGCAAGAGATGAACATGCAGATCTCGCCGGAGGCAGGGCGGGAAGAATGTACAGTGCGGAAAAGATAAGTATTTCAGCAGCAGAACGGAAGGAAAGGAGACACACTAGTCATAACTAGTGGGTAGGCGGAGCCCAGACGAGATAGACACCTCAGATTAAAAAGATTGTTGACCGGCCCCTCTAGCTCGGGCTCCTCCTACTCAGCTCTCCAGTTTTCAATTTGAGGTCAGAGAAGATAGTCGCTGCTGGAAGCAGCTCCTCAGAAGATTTTATTATTTTTTATCGGACAAGAGACTTGGATCACCTAATGTGGTCTAGAGGTCTCAGGGGTCTCAGCGCTGCTGGACCCCCACCTCTCCCTTGGCGGATCTGTATTACCCTATATGGTGGTCCCTGCAGAACCCTGCCGGCCCGGGGGGATGAGGATGGCTTCCCTGGCGGGGACGCAAACCGCGCTGCAGGGGTCACTGCGATCCCCGCCCTGGGGGGAAGCATGGGCAAGCGCCAGAAACCCCTGGGGGTCCCTGTGGCGCTTTCGGCTGGTGAGTACTCCACATTTAATATGTGTTTGAGTGTTTTCAGCGACTGCTGCGGCAGTCGCTGTTACAGTATACTTGCGGTGACTGTGTGTTTTTTGTCCGCAGGTGGATGCCTGCAGGACATAGGAACGGGGGAGAGAGGAGCTGCGCGCCTTTTTTATTTGAATTTCGCGCCGCTCTGAGCACGCGCTTTACGGCAGTCTCCTTTTCCGGCTTCTCTCATGAAGCACACGGAGGCACAGCGCGGCGGCCATTACTGACAGGCTGAAAGCTCCCTCGGACATCGCTCTCCTCCCCTCTCGGCAGCGCTGCACCGCGACCAGCTGGGTGAGTCGCTTCTCCCCGTCATAGGGCAGAAGCTTAACCCCTTCACCCCCACAGCGCGGGCGCCTTTCTGAGGCACAAATGGGTGGCAGACTGCGCTGCCTGCAGCTGTTATCTCAAAGCTCGCACACCTTTTCAATAAAGAGGTTGTGGGGAGTCTGCGACAGTAATACTGCCACTATACGTTCCTGCTAACGACGACGCATACTATGCGATCGTTTGTGTGACCATTTTTAATGTCGCTAGTAGCTGCCAATCTGGGCGATCTCATTAACAACGCATTGGCGGTTAGCGATCCCCTTAATGACTTTGGCGGTCATTGCGATTTACAAACAGCGCAATTTTTTAGCGATCTTGTGAACGTTTTTTCTTGTTAAGTGTGGCATAGCTGTCCTGTAGCTGCTGCCTTATAAGAGGCACTTGGGGCTCGCACACCCTTTTCATTATTAAGGTTGTGGGGAGTCTGTGACTTTAACCCCTTCTTAGGCGGTTAACTCTTAATGGGGGACAGCTGGGGTAGCTCTCTCCTTAAGAGCTTTAACCCTTCAGCGTTTTGTTTTTTCTTTAAGAAACCACACTTTCTAGTTACTGACAGGTTTAACCTGCCATATTCTGTGCAACCGTCTCCCAGATCCGCTACAGGATCAGTCTCGTGTATCTGACGCGCAGACCTGGACGACGTCAAGCGCAGCGGTCGGAGGTTTCCAGTGGTGTCAGAATGGAGGCCCTCGCTAGTTTCTATTGATGGCCTGTCTGATTTTCTATTATTGAGTGTCAGCTAGATCCTCTCATGTCAGGAAGCGACACAAGCCGGTGCCTTCCTTCCCGCGTAACGAAAATGTCCGATTCGGACAAGGAGGATCGGCAGGGACACTCTGCCTCCCTTTTGGGCCGTAAAGAGGTTTTTATTGGAGGCGTTACAGTTACCGGAGGAGGTATCTGGTCGTCCTGGTAAGTCGGCCCGGATGTTTTCAATCACGATCAAGCTTTACCATCACTGGATGAGCTTAATGGGGCAGTGGAGAAGGAGCGCCTGTGTCCAGAAAATTGAGACACCGTTTCCGGGTTCTACGGAGTTAATGATAATGGATCCTTCTCCTGAAGTGGATGTCCCTTTATCCCAGCTTAGCAAAATCCTCCTGTTAAGGGGTAGGCGAGTCTGCAGACCCGCTGGACAAAAAACGTAGATGGCAGAAAAATCCATCTGCGAGGCCGCGGATAATGGATTCAGTATTAAGAATCCATGTGTGCTTGTAAAGTTTCCCTGTGCCGGTTGGACCGTCTACGGACGGCGTGGCAAGGTGGATCTCCTCTATCGAGGTAGATGTGTTTTTTCCAGTTTTTGGAGGATACTGCATCTCTGCTATCCAGGGCGCAATCCTCGGCAGTCAGTGTCAGAAGAGCACTGTGCCTTAGACAGTGGACGCAGTTTCCAAACAGTTTGCTAGCTTGCGAGGTGGTCCGCTATTTGGACCTGACCTCACGGAGCTGATTGCCAAGGTAAAGGCAAAAGAAACAGCTTTACCGCAGCGCAGAGCTGTGACCTCTGCGTCTGGCAGGACTAGTGCCGGTAGTTGTCGGCGGTCCTTTCGGTCCAGGGGATGATTCAGTCAGCCCTCTGGGGTTCGGGTCGTCCCTCTCTTTTTGAAAAAAAAAAAAAAAAAAGGGGGGAATTCTCAGAAATTCCGCATACCCTGGAAACAGAACTTCCGCTCAGACAAGCGGGAAGCTGGCAAAAAGCCCGCTAAGGCGGACTGACGCCTGGGTCTCACTCGAGCGCTCTCGAGTGGGGGGTCGTCTATTCCTATTCAAACCGACTTGGGCTTCCCGCATGTCGGACGCCTGGGTGACACGGGTTGTGTTGGCAGGCTACTTCATAGAAGTCTCTTTCTCGACCCCCAGACAGTTTTTTTGTCAACCTCGCGTTCCGTCAGAGCCCGAGCTTTTTGCCGCTCTGCTGTGGGAGGTAGATTCCCTTCTGCAGAAAGGTGTGGTGGTGCCGGTTCCGCCGGAGGGCCGGGGAAGAGGGTTTTATTCTAACCTCTTTGTGGTCCCCAAAAAATAGGACAAATTTCGGCCCATTCTGGATCTCAAAAGATTGAATCGGCATGTCCACGCCAGGAAATTCCGCATGGAGTCGCTTCGCTCCGTTTTGGCGGCCCTGTCGCAGAACGCTTTTTTGGTGTCAACGACATTCGCGACGCTTATTTGCACTTCCCAATCGGAAGGGCCCACCAATGCTTCCTTCGTTTTGCCATAAGTCAGGACCATTACCAGTTTGTGGCTCTGCCATTCGGGTTGGCCTCAGCGCCCAGAGTTTTACAAAAATTCTGGCGTTTCTCATGGCGATTCTTCGAAGGCAGGGGGTTACGATTCTTCCCTACCTGGACGACCTGCTGATTGTGGCGTCTTCGAAGGAGGAGGCGGTAACTGTTCGCAATCTATCCCTTCAGCTCCTGGAGGACTTCGGGTGGCTGGTCAATTGGGAGAAGTCGTCTCTGGAACGGTCGCAGTCAATCCTGTTTTTGGGGATGCATTTCGACACGGTGCGAGCAGTGGTGTCCCTGCCTCCAGACAAGCAAGCATGTCTCCTTCGACATGTACGGGTTATGAAGTCTTCGACAGCAATGTCCCTGCAAAGCTGTATGCGTCTTCTGGGGTTGATGGTGGCGTCCATGGAAGCACTTCCGTTTGCCCGGTTTCATTCCAGGGCCCTCCAAAGGTTCATTCTGAGCCGTTGGGATCGATCGCAGGTTTCACTGGATTACAGTGTCATCATCCCCCACAGGGTACGAGAGTCTCTAGGATGGTGGATACGTCCGAAAGAGTTATCCCTGGGAAAGTCCTTCCTCCCTCCGAAGTGGTCGGTCATAACCACCGATGCCAGCCTGACAGGCTGGGGGGGTGTCTGGAACGATCTCTGGACTCAGGGAGTATGGTCGTCGGAAGAGTCTGTCTTGCCGATCAACATCCTCGAATTGAGGGTGATTTCCTTTGCCTCCAACACTGGACGGTCCCTTTAAGCGGTCTGCCTGTCCGAGTGCAGACAGACAATGCGACGGCGGTCGCATATATCAATTACCAAGGCGGGACAAGGAGTTCCAGACTCATGGTGGAGGTATCTCGGATCCTGATATGGGCAGAGACCAGAGTTTCAGCCTTCTCTGCGATCTACATTCCAGGAGTTCAGAATATCACGGCGGACTTTTTAAGTCGCGAGAAGTTGGATCCCGGGGAATGGAGTCTTCATCCGAAAATTTTTGCACTACTGTGCTCCCGTTGGGGATCTCCTCAAGTGGATCTGATGGCATCCAGGTTCAATGCCAAGTTACCGACATTCATGTCCAGGTACAAGAATCCGAAGGCTGTAGCGGTGGATGCTCTAATGGCTCCGTTGGACCGATTCACACTAATCTATGTGTTCCCGCCGATTTCTTTGCTACCTCTGGTACTCCGTCGGATCAGACTAGAGAGAATCTCGGCTATAGTGATAGCCCCAGATTGGCCAAGGAGAACGTGGTTCTCGACACTGGTGTCACTCCTGGCGGCACCGCCATTTCCACTTCCTCTTTGCCCGGACCTGTTGACCCAAGGGCCCGTTCGTCATCCGGACCTGATGTCTCTGCGTTTGAAGGCATGGCTCTTGAGACCGAAATATTGACTCGTCGAGGTTTTTTCAGCCGAAGTCATTGCCACTTTGCGAGCGGCCAGAGGTCCGGCTACTACTAGAATTTACCACAAGACTTGGGAAGACTTCTTTTCGTGGTGTTCGGGTTCTTTAAGGAACCCGAGGATTTTTTCCATTCCCAATTTGTTGGCCTTTCTGCAATTCGGGCTGGACAAGGGTTTGGCAGTGAGCACCCTGAGGGGTCAGGTTTCTGCTCTGTCCTTGCTGTTCCGAAAGGCTATCACCTCGCGTAAGGACGTGCGTTCCTTTTTTCGCGGAGTAACCGCCAGTTTCCACCGCGGAAGGTGTCTGTGTCTCCTTGGTGTCTCAACCTTGTTTTGGAGGCTCTTCAACATGGGCCTTTTGAGCCTATGGAATCTGTTAGTCTTTCTTTGCTCTCTTGGAAGGTTGCTTTCCTAGTGGCGGTCACCTCTTTGAGAAGGGTTTCTGAGTTGGCGGCTCTTTCTTGCTCGCCTCCCTTCCTAGAGTTTTCACCCGGATCGTGTAGTGCTACGCACACGGAGCGACTTCCTACCTAAGGTGGTGTCGCAATTTCATGTTAACCAGGATATTGTGTTTCCCTCTCTTTGTCCGAGGCCAAGGAATGCGAAGGAACGGGCCTTGCACGCATTGGATTTGGTGCGGGCTTTGAAGTTCTATTTGACTGTTACTCAAGGTTTTCGGAAGTCAAACTCTGTTTGTGATTCCAGCAGGTCGTTGACGTGGTAAACGAGCTTCCAAGGACTCTATAGCTCGTTGGATTCGGTCGGCCTTTTTGGAGGCTTACCGACTTAAAAGCGAACCTTGCCCGATTAAGATTCGAGCTCACTCCACGAGGGCTGTGGCTTCCTCGTGGGCCTTTCATCAAGGGACCTCGGCAGCTCAGCGTTCTGTCCACACGTTTATAAAGTTTTATAAGGTGGACGTCAGTGCTTTCGCTGATGCGGCCTTAGGACGTAGGGTCCTGCAGGTGGCCGTAGTTTAAAGTTCTAGTTAACTTGTATTTGGCGCCTGTTGCGCATTTATCTAGGTTGTTGGGATTCTGCCTCTTTTGGTTTTTTTTTCCCACCCTAGTTTTTGGACTGCTTTGGGACGTCCCACTAGTTATGACTAGTGTGTCTCTTTTCCTTCCGTTCTGCTGCTGAAAGACGGATTTTGGTAAGAACTTACCTGTAAAATCCTTTTCAGCGAAGGAAGGAAAGGAGACACAGCTCCCTCCCATGGCAGAAGTGTGTTGATGTGTTTTCAGATGCGGCGTGACCCTCTTCTGATAGCGCGTCGACCTCAGCCCAGATAATCGCTAACGCTCTGTTCCAGCATTGCCAGCTCATCGCAGTGGTCCGGTCCAGTGAGTAATACCTGGAACTGTGTGGTTTTTGCCTACATGCATGCATAACCTGTTTTCTTGTGTTTTTGTCTCTGAAGTCCTTCAGAAGGGGTTATGTTGCTCCGCTGGTGATATTGCTCTTCCTTAAGCTTGTGTACAACTGGAGAGCTGAGTAGGAGGAGCCCGAGCTGGAGGGGCCGGTCAACACTCTTTTTAATCTGAGGTGTCTATCTCGTCTGGGCTCCGCCTACCCACTAGTTATGACTAGTGTGTCTCCTTTCCTTCCTTCGCTGAAAAGGATTTTACAGGTAAGTTCTTACCAAAATCCGTCTTTGATACACTTCAAATTTTGCACGTTTTCCCAGCTACAAAGAATGGAGAGGTCTGTAATTTTTATCGTTGGTACACTTCAACTGAGACAGATACTAAAAAAAAAAAATTACAGAAATTCACATTGTATGATTTTTAAATAATTTAAGTTGCATTTTACGGCATGAAATAAGTATTTGATCAGCTACCAACCAGCAAAAATTCTGGCTCTTACATACCTGTTAGTTTTTCTTTAAGAATTGCACCTGTTTGAACTTGTTACATGAATAAAAGACTCCTGTCTACACACTCAATTAATCACACTCCAACCTCTCCACCATAGTCAAGACCAAAGAGCGGTCTAAGGACACCAGGGACAAAATTGTAGACCTGCACAAGGCTGGGATGGGCTTCAGTACAATAGGCAAGCAGCTTGGTGAGAAGGCAACAACTGTTGATGCAATGGAAGAAACACAAGATGACTGTCAATCTTTCCTGGTCTGGGGCTCCATGCAAGATCTTGCCTCGTGGGGTAAGGATGATTTTCAGCAGGGTCCGAAATCGGCCCAGAACTACACAGGAAGACCTGGTCAATGACGCAAAGAGAGCTAGGACCACTGTTTCTAACATTACGGTCAGTAACACTACACCATCATAGATTAAAATCCTGCCGGGCATGCAAGTTCCCACTGCTCATGCCATCACATGTCCTGGCCCGTTTGAAGTTCACCCATGACCATCTGGATGATCCAGAAGAGGCATGGGAGAACATCATGTGGTCAGATGAGGCCAAAATAAAACTTTTTGGTATCAACTCAACTTTCTATGTTTGAAGGAAGCAGAAAGAGGAGTACAGCCCCATGAACACCATCCCAACCGTGAAGCATGGTGGGGGAAACATCATACTTTGGGGGTGCTTTTCTGCAAAGAGGACAGGACGACTGCACCGTATGGAAGAGGTCATGTATTCCAAGATTTTGTCCAACAACCTCCTTCCCTTAGTAAGAGCATTGACGATGGGTCGTGGCTGTGTCTTACAGCATGACAACGACCTGAAACCCACAGCTAGGACAACTAAGGAGTGGCTCCATAAGAAGCATTTAATTTCCTGGAGTGGCCTAGTCAGTCTGCAGACATGAACCCAATAAAAGATCTTTGGGAGCTGAAACTCCATGATGCCCAGCGACAGCCCCGAAACCTGAAAGATCTGGAGGAGTGGGCCTAAATCCCAGCTGCAGTGTGTGCAAACTTGGTTAAGAACTACAGGAAACGTCTGACCTCTGTAATGTAAACAAAGGTTTCTGGACCAAATATTAAGTTCTGTTTTTTCTATTGTATAAAATACTTATTTCATGTAATAAAATGCAAATTAATTATGTAAAAATCATACGATGTGATTCTGGTTTTCAGCTGCAGATGAAGGAAGGGAGACACACTAGTCATTACTAGTGGGTAGGCGGAGCCCACACAGGATAGAACACCTCAGATTACAAAGTGTTGACCGGCCCCTCCAGCTTGGGCTCCTCCTACTCCAGCTCTCCAGTCTAAAATTTGAGGTCACAGAGGATAGTCGCTGCTGAAGCAGCTCCTCAGAAGAATTTTTTATTTTTATCGGACAGGGACTTGGACCCCCGTGGTCTAGAGGTCTCAGGGGTCTCAGCGCTGCTGGACCCCCACCTCTCCCTTGGCGGATCTGTATTACCCTGTAAGGTGGTCCCTGCAGAACCCTGCCGGCCCTGGGGGATGAGGATTGCTTCCCTGGCGGGGACGCAAACCGCGCTTCTGGGGTCACTGCGTTCCCCGCCCTGGGGGGAAGCTACGGGCACAGCGCCACAAATCCCTGGGGGTCCCTGTGGCGCTCAGCTGGGTGAGTACTCAACATTTTAATATGTTTTGAGTGCTTCAGCGACTGCTGCGGCAGCCGCTGGTACATGTGACATGTTGGTGACTAGTGTCTTTTGTCCGCAGGTGGATGCCTGCAGGACATGGAGAGCGGAGGAGTCGCGCGCCCTTTTTTTGAATTTTTCGTGGCGCTCTGAGCGCGCGCTTTACTACCTCTTCCGGCTTCTCTCTCAGAAGCATAGCAGCGGCCATTACTGGATCAGGGAGCTGAAGGCTTCCTTCCTCACTCTCCTCCCCTCCGACAATCGAAGACGCTACACCACGGCCAGCTGGGTGAGTCGCTTCTGCCTGTCAGGGCAGAAGCTTAACCCCCTCACCCCCACAGCACAGGACACTGAACGCTACCGCTAACGATCACGATAACGACGCATACTAATGCGATCGTTTTTTTGTGATCGTTTTAATGTCGCTGATAGCGGCCATAGTGGACGATCTCAGTGGTTAAATCAGCGCAATATGTTAGCGTTCTTGTTTAGTGTGGCATACCCTTGAAACACTGTCCTGCAGCTGCTACCTCATAAGAGGCACCTGGGGCTCGGACACCCTTTTCATTAACAAGGATTGTGGGGAGTCTGCGACATTAACCCCTTCTTATGCGGTTAACCCTTAATTGGGAGACAGCTGGGGTAGCTCTCTTTAAGAGCTTTAACCCTTCAGCGTTCGTTTTGCCTTTAAGAAACCACACTGTTCTAGTTGCTGACAGGTTTAACCTGCCATATACTGTGTGAGGGCATGTCAGATCAGGGTCCAGGAACGGACCGTCTCCCAGATCCGCTACAGGATCAGTCTCGCGTATCTGACAGACCTCGACGGCGTCAAGCGCAGCGGTCGGAGGTGTCAGTGATGTCAAAATGGAGGCCCTCGCTCGTTCTATTGATGGCCTTTCTGACCTTCTAGGTTATTGGGTGTCAGCTAGATCCTTTCATGGCAGGAAGCGACACAGGCCGGTGCCATCCTTCCCGCGTAGCGACTCGGAGATCTCGGGCATGGAGGGTTCCCCTTCAAACTCGGATGGGGAGATGTCCGATTCAGATAAGGAGGATCGGCAGGGACGCTCTACCTCTTTTGGGCCGTACAGAGGCTTTTATTGAAGCCATGAGGGAGGCGTTAGTTACCGGAGGAGGTAACTAGACGTCCTGGTAAGTCGGCCCGGATGTTTCAGGAGTCGCATAGGTCGCGATTGACATTACCATCTCTGGATGAGTTTAATGGGACAGTGGAGAAGGAACGCCTGTGCCCAGATAAACGTTTTACATTTTTTTTTTGAGGCGCTGTATCCGTGTACGACGGAGTTGATTGATAATTGGATTCCTTCTCCTGAAGTGGATGTCCCTTTATCCCGGCTTAGCAAATCCTCATTACTTCCTGTTAAAGGGAAGGCGAGTCTGCAGGATCCACTGGACAGCCATCTACGAGGCTGCGGGTCATGGATTCAGAGCAGTACTAGGGTCCATGTGTGCTTGTAAAGCTTCCCTAAGCTGGTTAGACCGTCTACGGACGGCGTGGCAAGATGGATCCCCACTATCCGAGGTAGATGGGCTTTCCAAATTGTTGGAGGATGCAGTCCGATATGGCAGCGATGCAGGTTTGGATACTGCGTCACTGCTGTCCAGGGCGCAATCCTCGGCGTTCACGGTCAGAAGAGCACTGTGGCTTAGACAGTGGTCCGGAGACGCGGTTTCCAAGCAAGGTTTGCTATCTTTAGCTTACAAGGGTGGTCAGCTAATTTGGATCTGACCTCACGGAGCTGATTGCCAAGGCAAAGGCAAAAGAAACGGCTTTACCGCAGCGAAGAACTGTGACTTCTGCGTCTGGCAGGCCTAGTGCGGTAGTAGTCGGCGGTCCTTTCGGTCCAGGGGACGGTTCGGTCAGCCCTCTTGGGGATCGGGTCGTTCCTCTTTTTCTGGAAAAAAAAACGCTCAAAAAATCCCGCACTCCCTGGAAACAGAGCTTCCGCCAAGACAAGCGGGAAGCTGACAAAAAGCCCGCTAAGGCGGACTGACGCCAGGGTCTCACTCGAGGGCTCTCGAGTGGGAGGTCGCCTGCACCAATTCGAACCGACTTGGGCTTCCCGCGTGTCGGACGCCTGGGTGACGCGGGTTGTGTCGGCAGACTACTTCATAGAGTTTCTGTCTCGACCCCCAGACAGTTTTTGCCAATCTTGCATTCCATCAGAGCCCGAGCTATTTGCCGCTCTACTGCAAGAGGTCGATTCCCTTCTGCAGAAGGGTGTGGTGGTGCCGGTTCCGCCGGAGGACCGGGGAAGAGGGTTTTATTCCAACCTCTTTGTGGTCCCCAAAAAGGAGGACAAATTTCGCCCATTCTGGATCTCAAAAGATTGAATCGGCATGTCCACACCCAAAAATTCCGCATGGAATCACTCAGCTCCGTGGTGGCGGCCCTGTCGCAGAACGATTTTTTGGTGTCAATCGACATTCGCGACGCTTATTTGCATGTTCCCGTCGGAAGGGCCCACCAACGCTTCCTCCGTTTTGCCATAGATCAGGACCACTACCAATTTGTGGCCCTGCCATTCGGGTTGGCCTCAGCACCCAGAGTTTTTACGAAAATTCTGGCACCTCTCATGGCAATTCTTCGAAGACAGGGGGTTACGATTCTTCCCTACCTGGACGACCTTTTGTTTGTGGCGTCCTCAAAGGAGGAGGCTCGCAATCTATCCCTTCAGCTCCTGGAGGACTTCGGGTGGCTGGTCAATTGGGAGAGGTCGTCTCTGGAACCGTCGCAGTCAATCTGTTGTTGGGAATGCATTTCGACACGGTACGAGCAGTGGTGTCTCTGCCTCCAGACAAGCAAGCGAGTCTTCTTCGACATGTACAGGTTATGAAGTCTTCGACAGCATTGTCCCTTCGAAGGTGTATGCGCCTTCTGGGTTTGATGGTGGCGTCGATGGAGGCAATCCCGTTTGCCCAATTTCATTCCAGGTCTCTCCAAATGCTCATTTTGAACCGTTGGGATCGATCGCAGGTTTCACTGGATTGCAGTGTCATCATCTCCCACAGGGTGCGAGAGTCTCTAGGATGGTGGTCACGTCCGGAAGTGTTATCTGTTGTGAATGGACTTGAAATGAGTTCTGAGCAGAGGCTCCCTCTGGTGGTTACAAGCGGTACTGGACTGTCCAGTGAAGATTGTGAGGAGTGGGAATCAGGTGTTACTGACTGGTCTTATATAAGGGAGTCGCCTTTCCATCAGGATTGCCGGTGATCAATTGTTCTGGTCTCACTCCATGATTCCTGTTTCCCTTGTAGCCTGCTGTGTCGTGTCTGCATCTCCTGCTAACAGATAAGACATTTTCTTCTTTTTGTTTTTGTGCTTTATTTTTGCATTTTGTCCTGCACTTCTGTGGGGGCCTTCAGGGTCCCCTCCGGGGGCTTTTGCCCTCTCAGTTTAGTTCAGCCACTGATGTTTGTACTTTTGCTTTTTCCAGTTTCTTCAGTGGCTGCTGTTTTGATTTTGTTACACCAGAGAACTAATTTAGGTGGTAGAGGTCGTGTGATCTCAGGTGTTTTTGAAATTAGTAGAGTTGGTGCTTTTCAGGGTTTTCTGGGATTGCAGTAAGTGCCCTTCCTATCCTTTTCTATTTAGTTAGTTTGGGCCCCAACGTTTACTCATACTATTTTCTGTCTGTCAGTATTTCTTCTTGTCTAACAGCCATTACATGTTTGGGGGCTTTCTATGTTCTTTGGGGATCTGCTCCGGGGCAGATAGCTTTCCTATTTCTATCTTTAGGTGTAGTTAGTTTCTCAGGCTGTGACGAGGCGTCTAGGACCAACGTAGGAACGCTCCACGGCTGCCTCTAGTTGTGGTGGTTAGTCAGGGTACTGCAATCTCATAGATTCCAACTGCTCTGGTGTATTGCCTTTTTTACCTGCACTCCTCAGTTACCGAAACATAACAGTATCACCGGCCTAAAATTTAAAGTTGTATGGTACTCACAGAAGGGAAAAATATTGTGAAAGAAAAAACGGTTGTCAGAGTTGTCAGAGATATTTTTCTGTTTGTTACATTTTTTTTTTTTTTTTTCCCCTCTGTATCTCTGGGTGCTGGGGAGGATTTTTTCTCTCAATGGAGTTTGCACAGTTGTCTGGCCGTGTGGATCAGCTTGCCACTGAGGTTCAGAGTATTGCTGCATATCTTGCTAGGTTGCCTGTTGTGGAACCTAGGATTCCCATGCCAGATTTGTTTTTGGGGGATCGAGCTAAGTTTCAGAATTTCAAAAATAATTGTAAATTGTTTTTTGCCTTAAAATCTAAGTCCTCAGGGAACGCAGCGCAGCAGGTTCAAATTGTCATCTCTCTCCTGCGCGGCGATCCTCAGGATTGGGCTTTTTCCCTGACACCTGGGGATCCTGTTTTGAGTGATGTTGATGCATTTTTTCAGGCTTTGGGGTTATTGTACGATGAGCCTAATGTCACTGATCAAGCTGAAAAAGCCTTGTTGGCATTAAGTCAGGGGCTTGATGATGCTGAGTTATACTGTCAGAGATTCCGTAGGTGGGCAGTCCTGACCAAGTGGAATGACGGCGCTTTGGCGGCCCTTTTTCGGAAGGGTCTGTCAGATAATGTAAAGGATGTTATGGTGGGATTCCCTGTCCCCTCTGGTCTCATTGATTCTATGTCATTAGCGATTCAAATTGACAGACGTTTGCGTGAGCGGAGAAGTATGCGTGGAATAGTGTTGCCTTGTGAACCTGCTTCTGAATCCATGCAGTGTGATAGAGTGGTGTCTGGGGCACAGCGTCATGAGTTTCGAAAGCGCAATGGGTTATGTTTCTACTGTGGTAATGCCTCTCATGCTATTTCAGTCTGCCCTAAGCGGGGAAGACGTTTTGCACGCTCAGTTGTGTTGGGTAGTGTTCAGACTAAGTTTTTATTAACTGTCACTCTGTCATGTATAGTGTACAGTTCCTATAGCGTCTTGTGCTTGGGTGCGAGGAAAACACATGAGACACACGTTGATATGAAATGACTTGTATTACTTCATACAAGCATGCAGAAAAGGTCACAGTTTGGCCGGAACAGAGGCAGGAGACACAGCAGGCCAGTGTAACTTCAAGCTCTACAATAACTCTCCAAAGCAGGTTCAGGATCTCTTCTCTGTACCGTAATTCCTCTGCAAACATGGATTCACCAGACAGCAGGTTTCCAGAGTCCAAAAGTGTTCCAAAGTTCCTCAGTAGGAAATAGCTGGAGTCCAAAATCCTAGGTTTCCAGGAGTCAGGTCACAGGCTGACTGAAGCTTGATTCAGGAGCACTGATTGTTCAGCTGAGGCTGCTTAAGAAGCAAGAGGAGAGAATCAGGGCGGGAACATGAAAGCTGGAACCTCCATATTAACTGAGGGCAAGATAGCTGCAGCAAGACAAAAAGCAAAATGGCCGAGGGAAAACTGTTTCTTATGACATGTTCCTTGAACTCAAAGAACCTTACATTACTCCCCCTTAGGGACAACCTCCGGATGACCTCAGACCAGGCTTGTCAGGGTACCTCTGATGAAACTGGCGGAGCAGGCGAGGAGCATTTACATTATTGACTGGCTCCCATGAGTTGTCCTCCACTGGGTAGCCCTGCCATTTAATCAAATATTGCAACTGATTTCTGTACAACCTGGAATCTAGAATCCTTTCCACCATAAATTCTTCCTGACCATTGACGAGCACTGGGTCAGGGCAAGGAGAAGAGCGTCCAGGAAACGTATTGGGTGTTGCAGCCTTTAGTAGGGATACATGAAAGACAGGGTGGATTCTCATAGTTCTGGGCAGTTGAAGACGACAAGCAACAGCACTTATAATCTTATTGATCTTATAAGGTCCAATGTACTTATGTCCCAATTTAGACGATGGAATCTTTAATTTAAGATTTCTGGTTGACAGCCAGACCAAATCTCCTACCTTGAAAGCTGGTGCAGGTTTACGAAATTTATCTGCTGCTTTCTTGTACCTTTCCTGAGCCAATTCTAGATTTTCCTTTAGAAGATCCATATTCTTTTGTAAAGAAGTGATTCTTTCAGCCACTGCCGGCAAGGGCGTATCTATGGGAAATCGAGGAAGAATGTTAGGATGATAACCTAGATTGGAGTAAAAAGGAGACTGCTTAGTGGAGGCGCTCTGAGAGTTGTTATAAGAGAACTCAGCCAGTGGAAGAAGATCCACCCAATCATCCTGTAGGTGGCAGATAAAACAGCGGAGATACTGCTCCAGGGTCTGATTGGTTCGTTCTGTCTGTCCATTAGTCTGGGGATGAAAAGCAGAAGAAAGGTTTACTTTAATGTCCAATGCGGCACAGAAATTTTGCCAAAACCTTGAAGTGAATTGCACCCCTCGATCCGAAATGACCTCATCCGGTACTCCATGTAAGCGAAACACATTCTTAATCATTAAGTCTGATGTCTGTTTTGCAGTGGATAAACCGACACAAGGGATAAAATGAGCTGCCTTTGTTAGACGATCAACCACCACTAGAATGGTGTTCTTCCCTTGAGAGGTTGGTAACTCCACAATGAAGTCCATAGAAATGGATCCCCACGGGCGGGACGGGGTGGGAAGAGGTTGTAACAGACCAGTTGGTGAGGAGCGAGGTGTTTTGCATCTTGCACAGACTTCACATGAGGTGACATAGTTTAAAACATCTTTCCTGTAAGTGGGCCACCAAAAGAAACGAGAAAGAAATTCCTGTGTCTTTAGAATTCCTCTATGCCCAGCTATCTTGGAATCGTGGATGAGTTGCAATACTCTCAATCTGACTGTTTCAGGTATATACAGACGTTGTCCCTGAATCCACACACCATTCTTAAAAACAAGACTTACGTCCCTTGGGGGTTGAGCCAACAAAGAATCCGCATGGTATGCTTCCTTGATGTCCTTAAGTAGGTCTTGATTATGAATCACTCCCAGGAATCTAGAGTCAGGAAGAATAGTCTTAGGAGGAGTAAGTGGACGTGTCTCTGCTGAATGAATCCTAGAGAGTGCATCAGCCTTTCCATTGCGCGATCCTGGTCTATAAGAAATGACAAAATTAAATTGGTTTAGGAAAAGATTCCAGCGAGCCTGGCGAGGAGTCAGGCACTTAGCCGACCTGATAAATTCAAGGTTACGATGGTCTGTCAGGACGACTATTTGCTGTGCAGCTCGCTGAAGAAGGTGTCTCCATTCCTTGAAGGCGGCAATAATGGCCAACAATTCTCTATTGCCCACATCGTAGTTCCTCTCAGCCGAAGACAACTGCTGGGAAAAGAAGGCACAGGGATGCAAGACATTCTTCTCACCTGTTCTCTGAGAGAGTATAGCTCCAACGGCACAGTCTGAAGCATCCACCTCTATTATGAAGGCAAGCTCGGGGTTGGGATGTACTAAGATAGGTGCGGTGGTAAATTTATCCTTTAAACAGGAAAATGCTTCCTGCGCTTGCGGGGTCCAGGAGAACCTAGACTGTTTCCGGGTAAGTTGGGTGATAGGTGACACTACCTCAGAGAAATTCCTAATGAAACGTCTATAGAAGTTGGCAAACGCGATGAAGCGCTGCACCTCCTTCACATTTCTAGGAATTGGCCAATCCTTGATGGCTTGGGTTTTGCTTCCATCCATACTAATCCCTTGTGTAGATAGTACATACCCCAGAAATTGAATTTCGGTCCTATGGAATTCACACTTTTCAAGTTTGATGTAGAGATGGTTTTGTCTTAGGCGTTCTAAGAACATTCTCACATGTCCATGATGTTCCTCTGTGGAGTTAGAAAAAATTAGAATATCATCCAGATAAATCACCACAAATGTATCTAGGAGATCCCTGAAGATGTCATTCACCAAGTGTTGGAAAGTGGCTGGGGCGGTACTCAGACCAAAAGGCATAACTAGATATTCAAAGTGTCCATAGCGTGACCTGAATGCAGTCTTCCATTCATCCCCAGGTCTAATACGGACCAAGTTATAGGCCCACGGAGATCCAGTTTAGAGAAAATTTTGGCGTGCCGCACTCTCTCCAACAACTCAGGGATTAAAGGCAATGGATAACGGTTTCTAATAGTAACCTTATTGAGTTCCCTATAGTCTATGCAGGGTCTCAGAGATCCATCTTTCTTCTTCACAAAGAAGATGGGTGCACCTGCGGGAGATGAAGAGGGGCGTATGAAGCCTTTGGCTAGATTTTCATCTATGTAGTCCTTCAAAGCTTTTAGCTCGGGCCCCGCTAGTGGGTAGATCTTACCAAAAGGTATCTCGGCTCCAGGCAATAATTCGATTGGACAATCATATGGACGGTGAGGAGGAAGCTAATCAGCGTTCTTCTTGTCACATAAATCCACATAGTCCTGGTATACAGCTGGTAGTTCAGGGACTGACATGGTTCCTTTAGGAACAGAGCAAGCTGAAACTCCTTGACTCATCTGTTTCTCCGGAAAGTGTAATTCCTTGGTCTCCCAGTTAATCGTAGGATTCCGCGCCTGTAGCCATGGTAGCCCTAGAATAATGGGAAAGTGGGGAGAAGAGATAAGCATAAAAGACATTTTCTCCTGATGATCTTTACCCATAAGGACCCTCAAAGGCTCTGTTTCCTGATCCACTGGTCCAGAGGTCAGCAGGGAGCCATCCACAGTCTCCATCTGTACTGGAGTAGCCTTCTAAACTGAACGTATCCCCTGTTTCAGAGCAAAGGAGATATCCATAAAATTTCCACTTGCTCCTGAGTCGATCATAGCAGAGCTAGACACCCAGACTGAGTCAACCCAGAGTTTGATGGAAAGGAAGCAATGAGAATTGTTTATTTTACAACTCAGCTGGGACACCGCTGAGGAAACTTGAAAAATTGCAGCGTTTGTACCGTCATTGTCCCCAGAACTAACAGAGTTTAAGTCCGAAAAATCAAGATCTCTTGCAGCAGATCTCTCTGGAATCTGAGGCTCGGACATGACAGAGCTCCTCTCGCAACACTCACAGTGAATGACTGCTGCAGTAGTCTTACGAGAACGGCTGGGGCAGTTTATAATGAAGTGCCCTGACTTACCACAGTAAAAACATAGATTTTCCTTTATACGATGTTCTTTGCGTGCATCACTAACCCGTCTTTGTAAAGAGTCCACCTGCATGGGTTCAGGTTCTGGTTCCCTTGTGATCCTACTCAAAGGTTCCTTAGCTGAGGAGGGAGGTAGGAAAAGGTTAGTGCGATTATTTTCGAACCATCTCTCTTGTCTGCGTTCAGTCAGACGAGCATCAATACGGATACAATAGTTAATAAAGTCACCTAACGCAGTGGGAGGGTCGGCACGAGCAAGTTCATCCTTAATCAGTGGAGACAACCCTTTCCGAAAAATAGATTTTTTGGCGGAAGTGTCCCAAGTGGTATCAAGAGCCCATCTCCTGAAATCCAAGGCATATTCGGCTACTGAACGCTTACCTTGGCTCAAAGTTAACATGGCTGCTTCAGCTGTTGCACCTCGATTGGGGTCATCAAACACCTGCCCCATGGCTGAAATAAAAGCATCAAGGTGATTCAAACAATCATCCTCAGTCTCAATCAGAGGGTTTGCCCACATCAAAGCCTTATTGGTAAGCAACATGATTATAGTAAGCACTTTGGATCGTTCAGTGGGAAATTGTGAAGCATGTGCAGAGAAAAATAGATTGCATTGGTTAATAAATCCCCTGAATTTCTCACGTTCACCGCCAAAACGAAAAGGAGGTAACTTGGGGATCCCAGAACTCGGGGTTATGGCAGGAGCCTGGACTCGTTCTTCTAGAGCCTCAATCCTGGCTCGTAATTCCTGGGTAGTTTGTCCAAACACTTGCAAATTATGATTAATGAGGTCCTGTAGGCTTGCAAAACGGGTCTTTATAGTCTGTATATCTGCAAGGATTGTATCAGTCACTCCGCAAAGCTCCTTTATGCGGGCCTCCATCTTCCAGATCTTTTAAGGCAGAAGTGCTGGAAGGAGAAGAGAAAAGAAAAAAAAAAAACAATAGTGTTTACCTGTGGTAACACTCCAGAGTAACATTTAAGGGAATGCGCTCACCTGGAATGGTTGTGAGAAGTCACAACCACTGTCATCACAGAAGGTATTAAACGGACATCTGATATCCACAGTCACAGCAGACACGGCTTTCCCAGACCCAGCAGACACTAAACATTGGCTCCTGAATCTTGTCATGTATAGTGTACAGTTCCTATAGCGTCTTGTGCTTGGGTGCGAGGAAAACACATGAGACACACGTTGATATGAAATGACTTGTATTACTTCATACAAGCATGCAGAAAAGGTCACAGTTTGCAGGAACAGAGGCAGGATACACAGCAGGCCAGAGTAACTTCAAGCTCTACAATAACTCTCCAAAGCAGGTTCAGGATCTCTTCTCTGTACCGTAATTCCTCTGCAAACATGGATTCACCAGACAGCAGGTTTCCAGAGTCCAAAAGTGTTCCAAAGTTCCTCAGTAGGAAATAGCTGGAGTCCAAAATCCTAGGTTTCCAGGAGTCAGGTCACAGGCTGACTGAAGCTTGATTCAGGAGCACTGATTGTTCAGCTGAGGCTGCTTAAGAAGCAAGAGGAGAGAATCAGGGCAGGAACATGAAAGCTGGAACCTCCATATTAACTGAGGGCAAGATAGCTGCAGCAAGACAGAAAGCAAAATGGCCGACGGAAAACTGAGTTTCAAGGAACATGTCAAAACAGACAAAGAACCTTACACACTCTGATATGCTCTCTGTCCTCATTTTCTGCTCAGGCTTTCGTTGATTCTGGAGCAGCTATTAACCTGATGGATTATGATTTTGCTAAACGTTGTGGGTTTCCCTTGATACCCCTACAGAAGTCTATTCCCCTACTGGTGATCGATTCTACCCCTTTGGCTGAGAATAAACCTCAGTTCTCTACTCAGGTGATAATGAGGGTTGAACCTGATCATAAGGAGTGCTGCAAATTTTTGGTTCTGTATAATCTGCATGATATTATCGTACTGGGTTTCCCTTGGTTGCAGTCTCATAATCCTGTTTTGGATTGGAAAACTGTGTCTGTAACCAGTTGGGGCTGCCAATGTATTAATACCAACACTCCTGTTTTTTCTGC
Source organism: Oophaga sylvatica (assembly GCA_033576555.1). NCBI lineage: Eukaryota > Metazoa > Chordata > Amphibia > Anura > Dendrobatidae > Oophaga > Oophaga sylvatica. The sequence continues at coordinate 60,976,804 of JARQOD010000001.1, read as the reverse complement.
CTCCCCCAGGCTCAGGATGTTCCTGACTTTTTGATTGATTTTTCTGATGTGTTTAGCGAAAGTAAATCTGCATCCTTGCCTCCCCATAGGAGCTATGACTGCGCTATTGAATTAGTGCCTGGTAGTAAATTCCCTAAAGGTCGCCTTTTTAACTTGTCTGTACCTGAACATGACGCTATGCGGTCTTATATCAAGGAGTCATTGGAGAAGGGTCATATCAGACCATCCTCTTCACCCTTAGGTGCCGGTTTTTTCTTTGTGGCCAAAAAGGATGGTTCATTAAGGCCGTGTATTGATTATCGTCGTTTGAACAATATTACTGTGAAATATCAATATCCGTTACCCTTGATTTCTGACCTGTTTTCCAGGGTGAAAAATGCTACTTGGTTTACCAAGCTTGACCTCAGGGGGGCATATAACCTTATTCGCATTAAGCACGGGGATGAATGGAAGACGGCATTTAATACCCCTGAGGGGCATTTTGAGTACCTTGTGATGCCCTTTGGGCTCACTAATGCTCCTTCTGTCTTCCAGTCCTTCATGAATGACATTTTCAGGGATTTTGTGGATAAATTTCTGATTGTTTATTTGGATGATATCTTGATTTTTTCCAATGACTGGGACTCTCATGTGAAACATGTTCGAACTGTATTCCAGATTTTGAGAGAGAATGCTCTGTATGTGAAGGGATCAAAGTGTCTTTTTGGCGTACAGAGGATCTCATTTTTGGGATTCATTTTGTCCCCATCTGTTATTGAAATGGACCCGGTCAAGGTTCAGGCCATCTGTGATTGGGTCCAACCTACTTCATTAAAGGCTCTTCAAAGATTTTTGGGTTTTGCCAATTTTTATTGTAAATTTATTGGTAATTTATCGGTTATTGTTAAACCTTTAACTGATTTGACCAAAAAGGGTTCTGATGTGGTGAATTGGCCTCCTGAGGCAGTCTCTGCATTTCAGGAACTTAAGCAGAGATTCACTTCTGCTCCTGTTCTACGGCAGCCTGATGTTTCTCTACCATTTCAGGTGGAGGTTGATGCCTCTGAAATTGGGGCAGGTGCCGTTTTGTCCCAAAGAGATCCAGAGACCTCTAAAAGTAACCCTTGTGCCTTTTTCTCTCGAAAATTTTCTCCTACTGAAAGTAATTATGACGTGGGTAATCGGGAGTTATTGGCCATGAAGTGGGCTTTTGAAGAGTGGAGACATTGGCTGGAGGGAGCCAAACATCAGGTGGTGGTCCTTACGGACCATAAGAATCTGGTTTATCTGGAATCTGCCAAGCGACTTAATCCTAGACAGACCAGGTGGGCCTTGTTTTTCACACATTTTAATTTTGTGGTTTCATTTCTTCCTGGCACTAAGAATGTTAAGGCGGATGCCCTCTTGAGGAGTTTCCTGGCGGACTCTCCTGAGTTATCTTATCCTTCTGTTATTTTGAAAGAGGGTATAGTTCTTTCCGCCATCTCGCCCAATTTGAGACTGGCTCTGGAGGGGTGTCAGGAGGATAAGCCCGAGCGCTGCCCTGTTGGGAAATTGTTTGTCCCGGACCAGTGGAAAAAGAGTGTGATGTCTGAGATTCATTGTTCCGCGCTGGCCGGTCATCCCGGAATTTTTGGTACCAGAGACTTGGTTAGTCGGTCCTTTTGGTGGCCTACCTTGTCTCGTGATGTCAGGGAATTTGTGCAGTCCTGCGGGACTTGCTCTCGCTCCAAGCCTTGCTCTCGCTCTAGTGGTTTGTTGATGCCATTGCCTGTGCCCAAGAGACCATGGACCCATATCTCTATGGATTTCATTTCCGACCTCCCTGTTTCTCAGAGAATGACCGTCATCTGGGTGATTTGTGATAGGTTTTCCAAGATGATACATCTTGTGCCATTACCTAAGTTGCCTTCCTCCTCTGAATTGGTGCCTTTGTTCCTTCAGCACGTGGTTCGTTTACACGGCATTCCTGAGAACATTGTGTCTGACAGAGGAGTCCAGTTTGTTTCAAGATTTTGGAGGACCTTTTGTTCTAAACTTGGTGTTCAATTGTCTTTCTCCTCGGCGTTTCATCCTCAGACCAATGGTCAAACTGAGAGAACAAACCAGACATTGGAGACTTATCTAAGATGCTTTGTGTCTGCTGATCAGGATGACTGGGTCTTTTTTTTGCCTTTGGCTGAGTTTGCGCTTAATAATAGGGCTAGCTCTGCCACTTTGATGTCTCCATTTTTCTGTAATTCTGGGTTTCACCCTCGATTTTCTTCAGGACAGACGGAGGCTTCTGTCTGTCCAGGTGTTGACTGGATTTGGGACCAGGTAGTGGAGAGGTTGTCCCTCAGGAGAGGGCCCAGCGGTTTGCTAACCGGCATAGGACTGATGGTCCTCGGTTTAAAGTGGGGGACTTGGTCTGGTTGTCCTCAAAAAATATTCCTATGAGAGTGGCATCTCCTAAATTTAAGCCTAGGTTCATTGGACCTTATAAGATCATGGAGATTCTTAATCCTGCTTCTTTTCGTTTGCTTCTTCCAGGGACATTTAAGATCCATAACGTGTTCCACAAGTCCTTGTTGAAGAGGTTTGTTGAGCCAGTGGTTCCTACTACTGTGCCTCCTGACCCTGTTTTGGTTGAGGGCAATCTGGAGTATGTGGTTGAGAAAATATTGAATTCTCGTTTTTCTAGACGGAAACTCCAGTATTTGGTTAAGTGGAGAGGTTATGGTCAGGAAGACAATTCTTGGGTGTTTGCTTCGGACATCCATGCTAGGAGACTCATCCGTGCGTATCATAGAACTCATCCTGACCGACCTGGTTGCTCAAGTGAGGGTTCGGTGACCCCTCCTCAAGGGGGGGTACTGTTGTGAATGGACTTGAAATGAGTTCTGAGCAGAGGCTCCCTCTGGTGGTTACAAGCGGTACTGGACTGTCCAGTGAAGATTGTGAGGAGTGGGAATCAGGTGTTACTGACTGGTCTTATATAAGGGAGTCGCCTTCCCATCAGGGTTGCCGGTGATCAATTGTTCTGGTCTCACTCCATGATTCCAGTTTCCCTTGTAGCCTGCTGTGTCGTGTCTGCATCTCCTGCTAACAGATAAGACATTTTCTTCTTTTTGTTTTTGTGCTTTATTTTTGCATTTTGTCCTGCACTTCTGTGGGGGCCTTCAGGGTCCCCTCCGGGGGCTTTTGCCCTCTCAGTTTAGTTCAGCCACTGATGTTTGTACTTTTGCTTTTTCCAGTTTCTTCAGTGGCTGCTGTTTTGATTTTGTTACACCAGAGAACTAATTTAGGTGGTAGAGGTCGTGTGATCTCAGGTGTTTTTGAAATTAGTAGAGTTGGTGCTTTGCAGGGTTTTTTGGGATTGCAGTAAGTACCCTTCCTATCCTTTTCTATTTAGTTAGTTTGGGCCCCAACGTTTGCTCATACTATTTTCTGTCTGTGTCAGTATTTCTTCTTGTCTAACAGCCATTACATGTTTGGGGGCTTTCTATGTTCTTTGGGGATCTGCTCCGGGGCAGATAGCTTTCCTATTTCTATCTTTAGGTGTAGTTAGTTTCTCAGGCTGTGACGAGGCGTCTAGGACCAACGTAGGAACGCTCCACGGCTGCCTCTAGTTGTGGTGGTTAGTCAGGGTACTGCAATCTCATAGATTCCAACTGCTCTGGTGTATTGCCTTTTTTACCTGCACTCCTCAGTTACCGAAACATAAGTTACCCCTGGGGAAATCCTTTCTCCCTCCGAGGTGGTCGGTCATAACCACCGATGCCAGCCTGACGGGCTGGGGGGGTGTCTGGAACAATCTCTGGACTCAGGGAGTATGGTCGTCGGAAGAGTCTTTCTTACCGATCAACATTCTGGAATTGAGGGCGATTTTTCTTTGCCTCCAACACTGGACGGTCCCTTTAAGCGGTCTACCAGTCCGAGTGCTGACAGACAATGCGACGGCGGTCGCGTATATCAACCATCAAGGTGGAACGAGGAGCTTCAAGCTCATGATGGAGGTGTCTCGGATCCTGGTATGGGCCGAGGCCAGGGTGCCAGCCATCTCTGCGATTCACATTCCAGGAGTTTGGAATGTCACGGCGGACTTTCTCAGTCGCGAAAAGATGGATCCCGGAGAATGGAGTCTTCATCCGGAGATTTTTGCACTGCTGTGCTCCCGTTGGGGAACTCTCCAAGTGGATTTGATGGCATCCAGGGTCAATGCCAAGTTACCAACGTTCATGTCCAGGTACAAGGACCCGAAGGCTGTGGCGGTGGATGCTCTAGTGGCTCCGTGGGACCAATTCGAGCTAATCTATGTTTTCCCGCCGATATCTTTACTCCCTCTGGTGTTGGGTCGGATCAGACTGGAGAGAGTCACGGCTATGTTGATAGCCCCAGATTGGCCAAGGAGGACGTGGTTCTCGACGCTGGTGTCACTTCTGGCAGCGCTTTCACTTCCACTCCCTCTTCGCCCGGACCTGTTAACTCAAGGGCCCGTTTGCCATCCGGACCTGAAGTCTCTGCGTTTGACGGCATGGCTCTTGAGACCGAAATTTTGACCCATCAAGGTTTTTCAGCCAAAGGCATTGCCACTCTGCGAGCTGCCAGAGGTCCGGCTACTACTAGGATTTACCACAAGACTTGGGAAGCCTTCTTTTCGTGGTGTTCGGATTCTTCAAGGAACCCGAGGATTTTTTCCATTCCCAATTTGTTGGCCTTTCTGCAGTACGGGCTGGACAAGGGTTTGGCAGTTAGCACTCTGAAGGGGCAGGTTTCTGCTCTGTTCTTGCTATTTCGGGAGGCTATCGCTTCGCGTAGGGACGTACGTTCTTTTTTTCGCGGAGTAACCCGTCAGTTTCCACCGCGGAAGGCACTTGTGTCTCCTTGGCGGCTCAATCTTGTTTTGGAGGCTCTTCAGCATGGGCCTTTTGAGCCTATGGACTCTGTTAGTCTTTCTTTGCTCTATTGGAAGGTTGCCTTCCTAGTGGCGGTCTCTTCTTTGAGAAGGGTTTCTGAGTTGGCGGCTCTTTCTGCTCGCCCCCTTTTCTGGAGTTTCACCCGGATCGCGTAGTGCTTCGCACTCAGGGTGATTTTCTGCCTAAGGTGGTGTCACAATTTCATGTTAACCAGGATATTGTGTTGCCCTCGCTCTGTCCGGAGCCGAGGAATGCGAAGAACGGGCCTTGCACACATTGGATTTAGTGCGGGCTTTGAAGTTCTATTTGTCTATTACTCAAAGTTTTCGGAAGTCTGATTCTCTGTTTGTGATTCCAGCAGGTCGTCGACGTGGTCAACGAGCTTCCAAGGATTCTATAGCTCGTTGGATCCGGTTGGCCATTTTAGAGGCTTACCGACTTAAGGGCGAACCTTGCCCGATTAAGATTCGAGCTCTTTCCACGAGGGCTGTGGGTTCATCGTGGGCCTTTCATCAAGGGGCTTCGGCAGCTCAGCTCTGCCGGGCGGCGACCTGGCGCTCCGTCCACACATTTACGAAATTTTATAAGGTGGACGTCAGTGCTTCCGCTGATGCGGCCTTAGGACGTAGGGTCCTACAGGCGGCTGTAATTTAAAGTTCTTGGGAACTTGTATTTAGCGCTAGTTGCGCATTTATTTAGGTTGTTGGGTATCTGCCTCTGTTGGTTTTTTTGCCCACCCTTATTTTTTGACTGCTTTGGGACGTCCCACTAGTAATGACTAGTGTGTCTCCCTTCCTTCATCTGCAGCTGAAAGACGGATTTTGGTAAGAACTTACCTGTAAAATCCTTTTCAGCGAAGAAGGAAGGGAGACACACATCCCTCCCATGGCAGAAGTGTGTTGTTGTGTTTTCAGATGCGGCGTGACCCTTCTCTGATAGCGATTATCTGGGCTGAGGTCGGCGCGCTAAGGCTCTGTTCCAGCATTGCCAGCTCATCGCAGTGGTCAGGTTCAGTGAGTAGTACCTGGGACTGTGTGTTTTTTTCTGTTATATGCATAACCTATCTTTCTCTCTGAAGTTCTTCAGAAGGGGTTATGTTGCTCCGCTGGTGATATTTGCTCTTCCTTAGCTTGTGTACGGACTGGAGAGCTGGAGTAGGAGGAGCCCAAGCTGGAGGGGCCAGTCAACACTTTGTAATCTGAGGTGTTCTATCCTGTGTGGGCTCCGCCTACCCACTAGTAATGACTAGTGTGTCTCCCTTCCTTCTTCGCTGAAAAGGATTTTACAGGTAAGTTCTTACCAAAATCCGTCTTTTTTTTGTTAAAGATCCTGTCTCTCAGTTGAAGTGTACCTACTATAAAAATTACAGACCTCTCCATTCTTTGTAGGTGGGAAAGCTTGAAAAATTGGTGGTGTATCAAATACTTAATTTCCGCATTGTACGTACCTTGTTTTATGCTCCGGACCTGAGCTCTGTCTAGAGTTCCTGCAACAAATGAAATTGCTTTTTTGATTACCTTTTAGAGCTAATCTGGTCTGAACTTTTTTATTTATTTTTTTTTTTTTTTTTATTTTGTTCTTTCGTGAATGTGATTTTTTTTTTTTTTTCCGCTCTGTTAGCACTGAGTTTGCAAACAAAAGAAAAATTACAAATGGCCTTTTCAGTTTTACTCTGAAGCCCTGCAGCATTTAGGAGTCAAACCTACCTACCTGCAGTAATGTAGTTTAGACTTTGGTTCACGCTTCGCGTGGTTTGAGCAGCATTAATAGGATATCGGGATTCCTTTCGCTCACACACAATAAGTGCTGGAATAATTTTGATATTTTGCTCTTTTCTCTGTTTGACTAGTGGGCTACAAGTCTTCAGTCACTCTGTAGCTTCAGACTTGTGAACACTTAGATTGTGCTCACTCCGTGGATTCTACAGTGCTGGTGGCGAGATCGCAAGTATGTGATTTTCATACATGCGGTCACATGCCAACTAGATGGGCCCATAATCGCTCAATACACTTGCATTGAGCGAGACCAGACAAGTCTAGTCGGAATGTGGCCCGGAGTTTGCACATCACATACTTGCAGTTACATGGAGAAAGTCTGCAGTCAGATAGTGACTACAGACTTGTAGCCTAAGGCCAGACAACCCCTTTTAATTGCTAATAAGTCTATTTATTTAGAAGTCATGCACAAAACAATTGTTCGGTAATAGTGGAAAAAATCACCCTCATGCAACTGTTGTTGAAATTCCCAATTATTTACTGTAAATTTGCTCAATCTTGTAATAAAAATGTTTTTTGTTTTCCCCAATAGGTGCGCAGAAAGTATGTTGTGTGTCGTCCCTGACATTTCCGCTTTCCGAGAGGGCTGGAGATGGGTCCGCCAACCGGTGCAGGTGCCAGTAACATTGGTCCGGAATGACGGCATAATATACTCAACTAGCCTTACTTTCACGTACACCCCAGAGCCTGGACCTCGGCCTCATTGTAGCGCAGCCGGAGCCATCCTGCGAGCCAACTCCAGCCTCCTGGCTTCTAACGATTCAAGCACGAACAGCGAGGGAAGTTACACAAGCGTCAGCACAAATTCCACCAACGTCACGTCCTCCGCCGCAGCGGTAGTGTCGTAACCACAAACTTTTCTGCCAGGACTTCGGCTGATTTTAAATTTTCACATGGAAGGACATGTATAATAACTTTTTTTTTTTTTTTTTTTTGTTGTTTTTTTTGTTTTACATAATTTTGAGCTTTTGTGGGAAATGTTTCTCCATTAATTGTTCATATCGCCTGAACTGCAAGTGCCGAGCAAACATTTTAAGCCACGATAACAAATGGGTAAAAAATGATGTAGATATAAATCGCCACTGAAAAAAAAAAAAAAAAAAGAATCTATTTTTTATCCATATTGTCGTTTTGGAAGCAAAAAAAAAAAAAGTGGCCAGAAATGGTGAATGTGGCTTGGAGGTTAAACCTTCACCTAGAATGCATGAATCTAATTATTATGGACCAAGAACTTGTATAAGCTTTAGTAAAAGGTACATTTTCCTTTTTCACCAATGCCCTTTCTTTTTTTTTTTTCTTTTTTTTTTTTTTATAAATGACATATAGTAGAATTTCTCTTGTTACCAAATTGATTTTTTTTTTCCTTCAAAAGTATAGTCTGGTTCCAAGCTTGAACATAATCGTGTAATCTATTACCATAAATTTCCAGTTGCAAAAAGGAAAAAAATAATTAATTATATATATTTTTGGTCAATGGCTGGAATTTTATTGTTTTTGTTTTTACAATATATTTTTTTTTTTTTAAGATTATATGAAGTTTGTGCAAAAGCTTTAAAAAAAAAACAAAACAAAAAAAGATGCCTCTACCTTGCCTGCAATACAAACTTGTGCATATGGGGATAGTACATTGTGTTTAGTCATTGTCGGATACACCCGTTTATATATGTAGTTCAGGAGTGGGAAACCTGTGGTTTTTCCAGTCGCTGCTGAACAGGATCTCCTTGTATTGCTAATGCCTAATGTTCGTAGAGCAGCGAATGAAGACCCCCCATCTAGGGTAGTCACCCCCTAATGTATGTAAATGTATATATGATTTTTTTTTTCTTGTAGCTTTTTTTTATTGATAAGAGTTAATATCAACTCCCATCAATGAAGAAGCTGGTGTATTTATAGAGACTATTTATGGTCCAGAATACCCTTTTTCCCTCCCCTACACCCCCCCAAAAAATCATGCAAAAATACACATGGCATTTAAACAATCAATTTCATATCTTTCAACTCCATTCAGCATATATGAATATTTTTTATTTAATACTTAAGTAAAAAAAAAAAACTTGTTTTTTTAAGTTTTTTTCTTTGTACATAACTTGTATTAAGTGTAAAGTGTCTTTATTACTTTTTTACTTGGTTTCTTTTTTCTTTCCTTCCCTATTGCTTTTTTTGCCTTATTGGCAGTAGGCTCTGGGACTTAACCCTGTACAGTAAATGTATGGAGCTGAAAAATGAGCAGTTACCAAATATCTTTCTGCACTGGTTAGAAAGTAGTGGTTGTCTCTTAGATTTGGGGGTCATGTTGTGGCTTAATTTGAGCTGGGCTTTCGATTGATTGTGAACTACCCTCCCATGTTTTGTCCCTTGTTTTGGGGGACCTGATGAGGTGCAGTGGTGCAGCCTCCCCATATTCTTACTGGAACATATTGGGTACAAGTTGGTCCACAAAGCGTGGTCTGGCTGCTAGTCTCCCGAGAGTGACGGCTTCATAGCAATGTATGGACTGGCCGCGGGTCTCTCATACATTTCTGTCCAATCTTGGACCGATTTGCATGGATGTCTGAATGCGCCGTTAGGCTGAATCTGCTTGGCCAAATGAAACTTTTTCTGATCGTTGCGTAGACCTCCATTTACGAGGCGAAAGCCAAAAGAACATACTTCTGCATACAGTTAACTGTATGAGATAAAGTGCAGCAGATAAACAGGCTAAATATCAGTGACGTAATTATAAGGATCTAGTAGGTGGTGCATCCTGTCTCCACCCCGAGGCGCGTTTTTTTTAAAGCACTTAAATATAGTTTAGTAAATTTCTTTTTCCTCCCCTGGTCCAGTCATGAGCCCAGACAGTAAATGACCACGACTGTGTGATGACTAGTTTCTTCTCAGCACCCAGAGGACCTAAAACGCTGCCATGTCTGGTCTCTGAATAACCTTCAATAAATGGTTTCTCTGTCCTGATTCTCCCAAAATTCCCCCAACGGGTCATGTATGTAATAAGGGGGGCATCTGTGGCCTGTACTGACTGTTGTTGTGCTTTAACAAGGAGTCTGTATGGGGTTGCCCCGTATATGTCGGCAACCATTGCTGCTGCAGTGGAAATGTAGATCCCGTGTCCTTACAGTACCGGCACTATGACTTCCTTCAGTATAAATGACCTACATTCAAGGAACCTTACCCTGGACCATGAGTGATCAGGTGGTAGTGTTGAAGGGGAGTATTTTACAGATTGTCAAAACTATTGGAACATGGTTACCTTTTTACTGATGATGCAAAATATTTCTTACTGGTATACATGTAATTCAAGTCCTGTTTTTGTAATGATTTGTTTTTAACTCCGTCATATAACAGGAAGGTAAATCACCAGCCGATATTTCAGGCAGTGGCTTATATCTTCTACCTATCGAAAATGCATGCACACTCTGCCAAAATGAGTATGCATGTGAATGAGGTTGGGGGGAGGAATTGCTGTCCGCTGGAAGAGTTTAAGGGCAACTAGAAGTGAAAAAAGGACAAATTAACAGTGTTACGGAATTGGGAAGATGACTGATTCCTACCGGTGCCATTGCCTGCGGTCTATGCGCTACATCTGGTAGTCAGTCATGTACTTGTAATCCTATAGATCCCCTCTATGAATAGTACGCGGGAGAGTTCATAAGAATAAAGATCCACATGGCCGTGTGAATAAACCGTGCCCACTCTGACGCGTTTATGGCCGAAGCCCTGAATCATAGAATTTGCCTTCAGCCGTAGACGTGTCAGAATGGGCACGGTTTTTTAACTGTCCGGACAACCTTTTTTATCACATGAAAGAAAGATTTTTACAATTTTATTCTCAGCCATGTGGATCTTTATTTCTTTTTCTTATGAATCTTCTCCAGTGGTCAACGGACTTGGATCCATTCTGTATTATTTAGGAGCAGCCATCTACACATTACTCAGTGAGGCTTGTTTCCACCCTTTTATGTTCTTTTTTTTTTTTTTTTTTTCTTTATGTGAGTTTTAAGCCCCCGTCACACTAAGCGAGATCTCTGAAGCGTCTCCGATTTTGTGATGCAACAGCGACCTAGCCAGCGATCTCGCTATGTATGACGTGCAGCGACGATCAGCCCCCCTCTGGGTATCGGTGTTCGTCGCTGAATGTCCTGGACCGTTTTTTGATCGTTGGTCTCACACTGGCCAGCGCACATCGCTGCGTGTGACAGCGGGAGACCAACGATCAGCGAGCTGGGAGCAGGTATCCAATGTAAACATCGGGTAACTAAGGGCGGCGCCGTTCCTAGTTACCCGATATGTACCCTGGTTACCGGCTCTCAGCTTCTGATGTAGAGCGCTGAGAGCCGGTATCTAGGGTACATATCGGTTAACTAGGTGCCACGCGGTGCTTAGTTACCCGATATGTACCCTGGTTACCGGCTCTCAGCTTCTGATGTAGAGCGCTGAGAGCTGGTATCTAGGGTACATATCGGGTAACTAGGTGCCGCGCGGTGCTTAGTTACCCGATATGTACCCTGGTTACCGGCTCTCAGCTTCTGATGTAGAGCGCTGAGAGCTGGTATCTAGGGTACATATCGGGTAACTAGGTGCCCCTTGTGCTTAGTTACCAGATATGTACATTGGATACCAGCTCTCAGCGCTCTACAGCAGACGCTGGGAGTCGGTAACCAGGGTACATATCGGGTAACTAGGCGCTGCGCCGCCCTTAGTTACCCGATATGTACATTGGATACCAGCGTGCTCGCTGGTTCTGATCGCTGGTGAGTCTGCCTATGTGACAGCTCACCAGCGACCACAAAGCGACGCAGCTATGATCCCTGCCAGGTCGTATCGTTGTCGGGATCGCTGATGCGTCGCTGAGTGTGACGGGACCCTTAGTGATGGTAAATAGATGTAAGAGAGATTGTCCAGTGGAAGCAAAATATCACCTACTGTAGGTGGCAACATTCGGAACCCGCTGTGATCAGCAAATAGGGGAATTTTCGTTCCTGTTCCAAAACAAAGCAGCAGCTCAGACGCCAAACTACAATTTCATTCATTCTTCGTGGAGCTGCTGGAAAAAGCCAAGTGCAGTACTCCACATCCCCATAGGAAAAGACTGAAGCGCCTGTCAAAAGTGCACCCTCTTATCAATCCTGTGGATGAGTGATGCCTTGTTCTCACTGTACAACCCCTTTTTAGGGTTTTTAATACTTTTCTGTGTCCCATTTAATTATATTCAATAGGTCAAACCATTTACTGACTTCTTGATTGTGCAGAATAGTCCTAGTTAGCTGAGCCTGTTTTTTTTTTTTTTTTTTCTATGCCTTTTTTTATTTTATGACATATCTTTGTCCTGTAGGAAGTGGAAGATGGCACATGTGCCACCATGTGTGGAGCGTTTGTGGTCTGTCGGTGGGCCTTCTGGTTCTTTACCCCTTATCTTAATGCATCACTTTAGATTGCATTACCTATCACTGTGCCTGTCACAAAAAACATAAGAAACATTTTTATAGGGTCACTAATTTGACCAAGCCTATTTTTTTTTTACATTTTTTTTGCTATTTTCCGTAGCATCACGTGCCTTCTCGGTGTGCTTCTGATCGACATTAACCAGCAAAAAAAAAGAAAAAAAAAACTCTGTGTTCTTAGCAGCATTTTAATCCGTTGTCCTCTTTCGTGCGTCCCCTATATTTGGTGCAAATGAAGTAAAAATACATTCAATCTGCGGGAATAGATCTTGGCATTCACCTTTCTTGTATTTTTCTATGCTCTTCTTTATTACTTTTTTACTTTTGGCTGTTTCCTTAGTGCTTGTTGCTTCTAGAAAGAAACCGCCCTGCCCTCATCTCTGTCAGTGACCAAGAACTGAATCCATTGTGGCCTTATCTCTTGGCTTTTCCTTTCCTCGGAGATGGTTTTACTGGAATTCGTGTTGCGTGGTGTCTTTGTTTTTCCTTTACACTAGTGACGTGATGGAGTCCGGTGGGTCTGATGGTGGCGGGATTGTTTGTGTCTTCGCCTGTGAACTCGGTGCAGCGTTGCAGTTTTAACGTTCTTTGATTAACAGATGTATCCTAATTACCAAAGGATTGTTTTTGTTTTTTTTTATAATTTTGTAAGCGTTTGTGTGGCTTAGCGGAAGGCTCGACCTTTAGTCCGGCAGTGATGTCACTTTGTCGTCTCTCGTATAGATCACCAGCAGATATGACCCAAACACTACAAGACGTTGACGTGTAATGTTGTCCCTGCCTAGATTCTGATGACGCTGTATCTCTCGGGTTGTCTTCCATAGTTTGTGTCCCCCTCCTATCTCAGATGTGTGACCCGTGCTCCATAGTGGTAATGTTCCCCACACCTGTACTCTCGATAGTCTGCTGCGCCGTAATGTGTCTGATCCCATCTGTGTAGAATCTGTGAATGCGTGAGTCCGTCAGCAAACCAAAACCTGTCTTTTTGTTTTATTTTATTATTTTTTTACGCCTTGTTGTACTCCGCTACTGGACGATTTATGTTAAATGTGCTTCAATATCTCCCTTTTTTAACGCCTTTAATCAATAACCCTTCGATGTTCAAGCAGCAGTTGTCTGTGTACGTTTTGCCAATCACTCCAGCGCCAAGGGTAATAATCATTTTTTTTTATTTGCGGTTTCTCATTTTTACTATTGTAGGGCTGCAGGTCCCCAGTAAGAAACTTGAGCGGTTGCATTATGGAAGCTTGATATATACCAAATAATTCATGTTTTTTATGAGTACATTTTGTATTGATTTTTTTTCTTTGTGTGCCTTTTTTATGTATTGAAGAATTTTTTTTCTTTCTTCCCCTGATATTTCTTTTGTTAAAACGTATCGCCTTATAGTGAGGTTAGCCATCAAGTGACACGTATACGAGCGTATAATCGGACAGTTTACAAGAAGCGTCTCCGTGTAATGAATCGCCTGTGGTCTTCGTACCTCGGAGATGCCATTAGCTGATCTTAATCTCTGGCCAAAATAAGCCGTGATTTGTACCGGTCTGTAGAATGGCTGTATCTGTTACATGAGAGCAGTAGGGGTTAATTACATGGCCAAATCACTATTTTTCCCCTTTACATAGTCGTTATTAAAGCTTTAAAGGGATCTTTGATGTGCAGTGGAGCATTAGGAGCACAAATAGTCCTATTGTAGAAAAACCCAGTGAAGGGGGTTTACCGGCTCCTTTCGTTTTCCGGTGGGGAGGTGATCTTGGCTGGTGGCGTCATGTCTTCTGATATCAGCGACAAGCGGTCGATATAGTTCTCATTGTCCTATTAAAATAGGTGCTTGACACCTGTCGCTCGCGCATGCGCACGGCACATATCGGTAGATGTTGCGTTGCCACTAGTGAGTGAACGTGCTTCGATAAGATGCTCATGTGCTAAGCGAGTGTCTTCATAAAATATGTTCAGATCCCCATGGCTGTTCGACAGCCGCAGCACATGCAGGGTTTGCCTGTTTGGTAGCCAATCCCTGTGTGTGTTGTGGCTGTCGAATAGCCGCTGGGACTTTAACAGAACATTCGAGCACGCCGAAGACACTCGGTTAGCGCAAGGGAATGCTCCGATAACGCCTTATCCCTGCACGCTCGCTCATCACTAGTCACTACCTATGCGGAAGTGAGTGAAGCCAGAATACGCATTATGGCCCGTAGAAGTGTACGGGTGCCCTATCACTACTCCATAAAACCCATGTTCTAGGTAATATTTGATGGAAATTCACAAGTTGCTTGTTCCTGGAGAATTAGGATTCTTGTGAATGTTATATGAATGCCTCCACTGTACAGAAGTCCGGTCCACTTTAAATCCCGAATCTGCAAACGGGGGAAAATGAAAAGTCCTCAATTTATAGCGTAGCTCGCATGCTAATTGGTTTATTCAGATGGGGTTGCTGGGTGACCCCCTTTTTTTTTTTTTTACATAAATTTGTGTCTTGTCCCTTTCCGCCTGGTTCTGTGCGTTATCTAGATGGCTACCTAGTCTGCTACAATATCTGTAAACTTTTTCTAAGGAAGCCATCTTTTATTTCCAGTCTGAGGAGCTACATTGTACAACTGTGCGCCTGTTTTTTTTTTGTTTGTTTGTTTGTTTGGGGTTTTTTTTTAGCAATAAAATAGTTCAGCAATGATTTTTATTTTTATTATTTTTTTTTTTTAAATAATGGAAAAAAAAAAGTCTTTCCCTGTTGTATGGGTAGCCTCAATAAATGTTAAATGCGAACACAAAGTGTTATTACTTCCTATGTTTTCTCATGATGTCTCGCTATTACATAAAGCACAGCCACGTAATACAGAGTAACTAGCAGCTTGCCGCCATTAGTTTTGCTTAATGTGAGCCAGATCTTCAGTCTGGATGCAAGGTGCACTCTTCTCCTCCTAGACCTTGGCAGCAAGGTTACATTTTTATACCATTGTGTCTAATCCTTGTAACTGTTTTATTTGTGTATATATTTTTGACAATTTTACACATTAAATTTTGTTAATGCTCTATTTCCACAGACACATGTGTCATATTCCTTTTTATGAAGATTGTTCGGGTTTTCATTCTTGGTGAATTATAGGTCTTCACATACATTAATGTTCACAACAGCCTGAAGGAAAAAACTTGATTATCACCAAAACTAAGCCCGATCCCAGCCTGGAGTAACATGAGATATTCAGCTTTTGGTTTGAGCCAAGCGGCCATGTGTAGTGTTAACACATTACAGGTAGCAGAACCTGTCGATTTCAGCTGGACTGTTTGACTAATGTGTACGGGAGCCTCCTAACGCTCCCCGGCCCAACATGTCAGAAAAAGGAGGTTCCGGTAAAATAAACCCAATCCTTTGGTTGACCCACCACCAGAGATGTTGGCCACGGCTTGAGATCCATTTACACTCCAGGATTATCGTGACCTAGAGTTCCTAGGAGCGTTCATTTCATGTCACAATCATTGATCTGTGTAACCAAGCTGCCGATGGGCTCCACAAAACCTCATCGTTCTTTGCAGCATCATTCTTTACAGTCCTCAATATTTGAGCGCCATATAACCTTCCACTATTGATTGACAGCTTTCTGCCTATGCACAGCAGCTTTGCTAACTTAACTGTTTTCTGGACAGCTCATCAAAAAAAAATCAGACTATTTTCGGAAAACTTTAAAACAATAAATCGTTATCATGTATAATTGATCCATGTCTGCAGCCCATAATTAGGATATGAGACATCAGCTGCAGTCACCGTAAACTAAAATAATTAGTCAAGATAATCGGAGTTTCTTCAGTTTTGCAAAAAAAAAAAAAAATAGACACCTTTAAATTATTTTTTAGAGACGGGCAAAAAAGTGCAGTATTTTTACAGACTGTCCTGGAATTTCTGGACTGTTGGCAATTCTGATGCACAGCGCAGACAGAAATCTGACTAATCTGTGGTGTGGATGGGGTTATACAGAGCTCATCAGATCTGCAGCACCTAGTAAAGTAAGTGACACATCGCTGGAATCAGGATCTCTGCCCCACACTATATGCTGCTTTCAGCAACTAATCTCTAAGATCCTTTCTACCATCTGCTGCAATGCATCTTCATTCACGTGAATAACGCCTCCTGCACATGAGCATAGGCAGGAAATCTGGGGTATGGGAAGAAGCGCTGTTGCCCGCTTCATCTCAGAATTGTGGGAGTCTTTTTAAGAAGTCGAACATGAAGTGATCATTAAAGAGAGCCTGTCGGGTGATTTGTGCTGTCAAATCCTGCCAAATGCTGGCTATTGATTGATCATTTAAAATTAGGAATTTGTCCTACCGGTAATTATATTTCCAGAAGTCCATCATGACCGTAAGTCGTGAGCTAGTCCTACTCATCCTCCACGAAAAGTTAAAAGCCCCACACCCTCCCTCCACCGTACTCTGTGTCTTTACCAGTCACCACACCAGGATGGATACAATTTATTGAATTCTTACACAAAAATGTTAACTTCACATAGGGTCTCAGAATTCAGGGGAGGGAATGTAATGCGCTGTCATGGCGGACTCCTGGAAATATAATTGCCGGTAGGACTAAAAAATTTCCTGGGACGTCCCTCTTAACAGCACGACAGGAGAAATACTAAATAAATTACATCTGCACGTGGGACTGCTGCCTGAAGGACTTTTTGTCTGTAAGCTAGCTATTGACCTGATATTACGTCTTGCTTGTAGTGTCTACAACATGTTATATTAGACCAGGTGGCGGCCCTGCAAACTTGGTCTATGGAAGCTCCTGCTCTCTCAGTCCAGGACGCCGAAATTACTCTTGTAAAGTGTGCCTTAATGTTAATTGGGGGTTCTTTCTTTTTGGATCCATAAGCCAGAGAAATGGGTGAAGTAATCCATCAGGCTAGGGTTGCATTTGAGGCTTTCTTGCCTTTATTCTTTCCTGCATGCTGTACAAACAGGTTTGAGTCCTGTCTCCAGGCCTTTGTAGCTTCCACGTAACACATATCTGATATCCTTGTGTCCATTGTATGGAAAAGTCTCTCCTTGTCATTGCTTGAACGTTAACTTCTACTTTTGGCTGGAAAGAAGGGTCAAGCCTAAATATTAGCCGTTCCTTCAGGCTCTGCAGATAAAGATCCCTTACTGACAATGTTTGGATCTCTCCTAACCACTTCACAGAGGTGACTGCCACCAAGAACATAGTCTTCATGGAAGGAAAGCGGATGTTAGCCTCTTCCTGGGGTTCAAATGGTGATTTACATAAGTCACCCAGCACTAGACTCAGGTCCCAATGTGGCACAGTTTTTCTGATTGTGGATCTCAACCTGGTAACGGCGCTAATAAATCTCGTAACCCATCGGTCCACTAGAGGGAAGTCTAGGAATGTGCTAAAGGCCGTGATCTGAACCCTTACCGTGCTGGGTTTTAATCCCATATTGAATCCTATCTGGAGGAACTCTAGGATCTTAGGAGTATTTGGATGGGATGATTCTGTAGTGGATTCCTCCATATATATGAGCAGAATTTATTCCATATTGCATAGTTATTACTCTGTCTTATAGTTCTTTGGAACTTGGTTGTGCCTTGCAGGATCCAGGCTGCTACATGTAGAAAGCGTGTGTCCTGATGTAGAAAAGGACCCGGAGACAGCAGGTCGTATCTGGAAGGGGAACAGGATCTTCCAGGGCCATGTGGCATTACATCAGGAACCAACTTCTCTTGGCCCAGAAGGGGGCCCACAATATAACCATGGCTCAGTCCTTTGAGACAAGGCATCTACCCCTTCTGGGCTGTCTCTTGGGTCTATGGAAAAAAATCTTGCTAATTTCGCATTCTTTCGTGTTGTGAATAGATCTATGTTTGGAACCTCCCATCTCTGGGTTAGCTGGTGAAACACCTCTTGATTTCGCTCTCATTCAGAGGACCAGAGTTTTTCCCTGCTGAGAAAGTTTGTCACTTTGTTTGAGATGAACTGCTAAGACGGAAAGAACACTTCTCCCTGCCCACTGAAATATCCACCTTGCCAAGGCCTGTTGAAGAAAACCATCATGACGTCTGAAAAGATCTTTGCATGATTATTTCTGACAGTATCTTGACCGCATTGCAGTGCTTCCCATGCTGCCTTTAACTCCCTTTAATTGGAAGATCTTTCTTGATTTTCCTGGAACCATGTACCCTGAAGGTACCAACTTTCCAGTTCTGCTCCCCAGCCTGTCTAGCTGATGTTGGTGGTAATACTGATGAAGGGGAACAGGATCCATGGCACTTCTTAAGTCTTCTCCGTGATGTCTACCATGACAGGGAATCTTTTAGGTTTCCCGAGATCTTCATCTTTCTGTCTAGCCTGGACGGATGTTTGTCACAGACTGACAGGATTGTTTTCTATATCTGCCTTAAGTGGGTCTGACTCCAGCGTATGCTCAGGATACAGGACGTCATCAGGCCTAAAATTCTCATAGTGTACCTGATGGAGACTATCTTCTTTTTCTGGAAGGCTCGGATCCTGTTCTCAATTTCCACCTGATTTAAGAGGGGTAGGGAAGACTTCCTGCTTTGTGAATGGGTAGAACTCCTACAAACACCTTTTGAGTATCTGGTCGTAAGTCGGACTTCTTCCAGTTGTTGCGCCATTCTAGGTTGTTTTTTTTTTAGCCTGGGAAAGCTGCTGACTCAGAGAATGGTTGAGTCTGCTACTAAAAGGATGTCGTCCAGATATGGAATTATGATAATTCCTTTCTTTCTCAGGACTGCTGCCACCTCAGTCATTATCTTCGTAAAGATACGTGATGCTGAGCAAAGCCGAATGGTAGACACCTGAACTGAAAATGGTGGACTGACCGCTGATGTTCTGGCGCAAACCTCAGGAATTGCTGGTGGTTAGCATGGATGGGCACTTGGTAGTATGTGTGGCGCCCTGCGTCTTATTCGCCACAAAAAGGGTTAAAAGTGTACTGTTTTATATGTGTGTTGTAAGCAATGGGAGTTATGCTTCTCTGCTAGGCAGGTACACATAATTTACCTCACTCCCTTACTGGTCTGAAGCTAAAGCCCCCGTCTCACATAGCGATATCGCTAGCGAGATCGCTGCTGAGTCACTAGTTTTGTGACGCAGCAGCGAGCTCACCAGCGATATCGCTGTGTGTGACATTCAGCGACGATCAGCCCCCCTGCCGGGTATCGCTGATCGTCGCTGAAATGTCTGGACATTTTTTTGATCGCTGGTCTCCCGCTGACAGGCACGCATCGCTGCGTGTGACAGGCGGGAGACCAGCGATCCGCTGGTAACCAAGGTACACAGCGGGTTTCCAGGCGCGGGGCTGTGCCTAGAAACCCGCTGTGTACCTTGGATACCAGCGCCCTGATGCAGGGAGCTGGTAACCAAGGTACACAGCGGGTTTCCAGGCGCGGGGCTGTGCCTAGAAACCCGCTGTGTACCTTGGATACCAGCGCCCTGATGCAGGGAGCTGGTAACCAAGGTACACAGCGGGTTTCCAGGCACCGCGCAGCGTCTGGAAACCCGATGTGTACCTTGGTTACCAGCTCCCTGCATCAGGGCGCTGGTATCCAAGGTACACTGCGGGTAACTAGCGATGTTTACCCGCAGTGTCCTTGTGCTGATCGCTGCCTGAGCTGCCTGTTTGGCAGCTCAGCAGCGATAATATAGCGATACACCAGCGATCCTGATCGTTGTCGGGATCGCTGGTGTATCGCTATGTGAGACCCAGCCTTAAGAGCTTGGTAGACATAACCTAATTGGGAAGGGGGAGGAGCAGAGTTGTTGTTTGTCTTCAGTACAAGCTGATTCACAAAGGATTCAAGCTGCATGTGGCTGAAGGAGAAATACACCGTGAGTAGAAGCGATACTGGGAAGTTCTAAACCCCAGAAAGCCTTGGTCCCAGAAGGGATTAGATAGCAGGAGGATACACTGAGCCCTGGCAGAGAAAGTTAACTCCCATTACCCGGAGCAAACTGTAAACTGTGAGAGTTGTAATATCTTTTATGAACTGCAACAGGACTCCAGTAAATGTTGAAGTGACTTTCCGTGTCTCCTGCTTCATTACTCAGTGCCTTCTACTTATATCACCATCTCTGGGGAGACCTGCCCTGGATGGAGAGGGTTTAACATCTGCACTGCCATCACCATCTACTTCCCCAGAGATCCTCTACAGTGCCGGCTATAATACAGTCGAACACTCCAACTGGCGTCACGAATCACTAAATAAACTTTATCCCTTGTAAATATATCCCCTTTTAAAATGACCGCCTGGGGCCACGGACCGGGTCGTGGCCGCCGTGACATCCCCCGTAGAGGTCAACAGGCTCGGTACCGAGTACCCCACGGCCCCTCGGGCGCGACATATGGATCTCATAAATCTAGTATGCACATGGCAGAATCTTTCCCTATTAGTGGAATTCATGATGTTACTGTCTCCATTTTGAACTTCCTGTACCTGACCCATTGATGTGGAGGTTTCAGATTTGTAATGCCCAAAGGATTTTTTATGGAGAAAAGGGTAGAATAGTGACCCTGACCTATTTCTGAAAGCGGTACTGTCTGGCCCTGATCTTAGGAGATCTGACATCCCCACAGTCTTTTTGATATATTAAGGGATTGGGGTCTGGTGATGCAATATTTTTGTGGGGAAGATGGGAAAAATCTATCCTGTATCCTTCCCCTATGGTTCACAGGATCCTTTGGTTGCCTGTGATGGCCTGCCAATGTTTCAGGAAAAACTGCAGTCTCCACCCCCCACACTTTTCTGGCTTCAGGGTTTCCCCTATGGGCCGGAAGAAAACTGGGTGGATCTACCTCCCTTGGGGTAACTCCACCTTCCAGTCTCCCCCTTCCCCCTGTAGTCCTGCTTATGGGATTGACAGGGTCTACGAAAGGAATGGTACATTTTTTATCTTTCTTTCTGTAACCCTTTTTTTAGTCGTCAGAGGCCCTCTCTAAGATGTCATCTAATACCGGACCAAAGACGTGTGCCTGAAAATTGGATAGAACAGAGCTTGTTCTTTGGCATCCCTGACCATGTCTTAAGCCAGATGGCCTGTCCTACAGAATTAGATAACATGTTACTCCTTGCTGCAAACCTTACAGACTCAACTGAGGCATCTGCTAAAAATTATGTCGCCATCTTTAACATAGGGAGGGAGTCTACCTTGACCTCTCTGGGGGTGTTAGTTTATCCATAAGCACATAGACCTGGCTATGGTGGTGGTGGCTATATTAGCCTTAATGATGGCGCTGAGGAGTCCCAACTTCTTTTAAGTAACCCCTCTGTCTTCCTGTCTATAGCATCTCAAAGGCAGGAGGAATCCTGAAAAGGTATTGAGGTCTTTTTTGCTACTTTGATAATGGTAATGTCCACTTTTGGGATTTCCTCTCAAATCTTGACCTCTTCTGGATTGAATGGAAGACTGGCTTTAAAATCTCTGGGAATGACTAGACATTTCTCTTTGTCTTCTCACTCATTCAGGATCATTGCTTTTATATGTTTGTTGACCAGGGAACACTATTCCTCCGTGTTCTCAGCCCTTTAAACATCTCATCCTGTATTGTATGTGGCACCTGAGTCTCCTCGATCTTCATAGTTGCCCGTACAGCCCTTAAAAGGTCATCTGTATTTTCGGATGAGAAGAAATAATTATTCCTTTCCTCTGAGGGTATCTGGGGAATACTCTCATCCTATCCCTCCATGTCCTCATCTGAATAATATGAATATGTGTATGCTTCTTCTGAAGACTCTTCCATCTCCCATCTGGCTCTCTTATGATAGGAACTATTCTGAGCTGGTTGTGATGGGACTAGGCTAGCGACAGTATTCTGGACCTCTTCCCTAATCATTGCCCTCATGTTCGTTAAAAGAGATGATTGTTCGCCCCTAAGGAACTTTGCGATACAATCTGCACATAACTTTTTTTATTTGACTTTGACAGCTTTATGTTGCACGCCGTGCACTTCCTAGTGTTTTTCCAAGAAGAGGATATTGATCTTGAGAGTCCCCCTGTCCTATTTAAAAGATAGGAGAATTGTGTACTATTAGCTATAAGGTTCACCCTCCTGGTAATAGAAAAAGGGCTACTATGGGGGTTAGTTACACTGGCCAGGGACTGTTCAGCTGGTGCTTCTTCACATGAAGGATTGGAATCCATTGTTCAGATTATGCACCCATACCCCCTCTGACAGCACCCGTTTATTGGGTCTTAACTTATTAAGGTGGGTTTCATACTTCCCCCATAGCTTTTTCCTGCTTTCCATGGTGAAACGTCCGATAGGCAGTATCCCTGTAAACGCACATCATCAGAAGGTGTTCTTGTCGGAAATACCCGGAAGTTTGTCTGGCAGCTGCAGAGAGGTGCCGAGAGCCCTCCGCAGAGGGAAGAGGTGATGTTGGAAGCCACATCCCACTCTACATACCCAGCTGATGGACCGCCACCCAGTGAAGTATCAGCCTGGAGCCTCTTGACAGCCGGAAGGGTAGGCCCTCCTATCCCCTGAACTCCCAGGTAAACTCTGCATCACTGTGCTCTTCCTCTCTGTGCTCTGTCCTGCTAGGGATAGGAAAAAAATTGCGGGTGAGTTTTTAGGGGCTTTTAACCTCTCGTGTGTTTTCTGTTCCTAGAGAATGATTAGGAATATCTCCTGTCATGCAGTTATGAGGGACATCCTGGGAAAAGCCTATTTCAATGCTGCAGCACTTTCAGAAAACGCACTTTGAACAGGAACCCATGAATAAGGTGACTAAGGACTAGTCATGCAGGCAAGTGTCACCGCTGACTTCTCTCCCAATCGTACTTCTGTCCCTGATGTCTTACTATACACACATTGGTTAGAGACCTGTTGGTTAAGAAAATCTGAGCAGGGAGCAGCTGGCCGGAAAAAAATAAAGGGCACGGCTCTGGGAAAGCTGTGATAAGTGGCTGACGCGTTCTGCTCCCATTTAAGGATGAAAAATTTGGCTTTGGGTGTCCTGACCTGCCTTGTTTAAAAGCGTTATCTAATGTTAAATTGGTATATTTGTCGTGGACTTATAAAAGACCAGCAACTTTGCAATTTACCTCTCATTAAAACATCCTCTCCATTCGCAAGAAAAGAAATTTTAAATTTTGTTCATGACACTTTGTGTCGGTGTTGCTGGGTCTCCTAAGCAAGCGCAGCTCTGAAGTTTGCCGTATCGTTGGATCTGTCCAGCGGCCGTGCCCCTGTGCTTCTCCAATGCTGCAGAGGCAAAGCAGCAACCATACCGCTGATCCAAACTATCAATTGGGAGCACAAGTAGGAGACTGGGGAGCAGCGTGCTTCTGAAGATGGAACCTAAGGGGTAGTTGTTAGTGATGATCGAACATGCCTTGATAAGGTGTTATCCGAGCCTGCTCGGGTGCGAAGTGTCTTCAGTGTGCTCCAAAAATATGTTTGCGTTACTGCCGCTGCATGTCTTGCGACTGTTTGATTGTTTGTTAGGCAATCCCTGAATGTATTGCAGCTGTCAAACAGCCGTGAGAGATGCAAAAGTGGGGATTTGAACATTTTTCGAGCACGCCAAAGTCATTCTCGGATAACGTCTTATCAGCAAATTTGTTCATCAATAATAGTTGTATGAGATATTTAAAGTTGGCCAGAATTAGAGAAACAAGGGCCGGCTCCAGGTTTTTGTGAACCCCGGGCGAAAGATCTCAGTGGGCCCCTTTAACACATACCACAATTCATGATGCTCCGATACGTCAGAGAAATATAGGTATAGTACAATGCCAAATACTTCACTTCTTATATTACATGAGTGATATCTATTGTAAATTCTACAATAGCTCAAAAACCAGACAGTGTAGTCCTCCATACAGTATTATGGGCCCCACATAGTTCTCCATACAGTGTTATGGGCACCACATAGTCCTCCATACAGTGTTATGGGCACCACATAGTCCTCCATACAGTGTTATGGGCACCACAGCGCTCCATACAGAATAATGAGCCACATATATTGCTCCATACAGTATTATGGACTCCACATAATGCTCCATACAGTATTATGGGCACCACCTAGTGCTCCATACAGTATGAGCCCAATATATTGCTCGATACATAATTGGCCCCATATAATGCACACAGTATATGATGGGCCGCATAAGATGCTTCATATATAATGAGCCCCATATGATGCTCCAGTGTATGATGGGTCCCATATATGATGCTCCCGTGTATGAAGGGGCCCCATATATGATGCTCCCGTGTATGAAGGCCCCCATATAATGCCCCATATATAATGGCCCCCACATATGATGCTCCAGTGTATGATGGGCCCCATATATGACGCACCAGTGCATGACAGACCCCATATTTTGCTCCAAACATTATAAAAAAGTGAAATACCTCTCCTCACTGGCTGCTGCTCTGCTCCGGACCCCTCATCATCTGCATCTTCCAGCTTTCTGCACTATGACTGTTCAGGCAGATGGCGCACACTAGTGAAGTCATCGTGCCCTCTGACCTGAAATGTCACAGCGGAAGATGCCGCATCGGTGGAACAGGGAGAAGTAAGTATCGCAAGTGCCAGGGCACTGAGCAGACAGAGGAACCCATTCATGGGCACCATGGTGTGCTGGTGTCTCCGATGGTGAGTGGGCCCCCTGCCTGCTAAGGGCCCCGACACTTGCCCGGGTGCTGATGCCGACCCTGAGAGAAACTGCTGCTTATCTTGCAGAATCAACCCTGCACCTGTTGTTACACTCGGTCCCCGCGCTGGCTCTGCACTCCGTCCTTCTCACTCACCTGTTCCTCTGGCTGTCCCTCTGCAGCAGTCTGTGCGCAGGCTGGGGTCTTCTGTCCCATCTGCTCCTCGGCGTCCTGTGTCCTCCTCCACTTCCTGGCACGCTGCTAGCAGGCCTCCAGATAGTTTGCTTAGGACGCGAGGCCGCGCCCACCGTCTCTCTTAAAGGGGCAGCTTGCATTTTTTGAAATAGCTAATTAACCAATGGCAGCGCACTCAGTACTATATCTGGTCACTCCACCATAAGGGGAGTGCCGGAGCAACGTGTTCTATCATTGCTACATCCGGTTCTGTTCCTGATCTGTCTGCGCTGCAGTCTCTGTGCTTCGCTGATACTCTTTGTCTCCTCAGATCATTGCTAACCCGTATCTGGCTAACCTGGACAATCTCGGCTATTACTGGCGCAAGTGTCATCCCGTTCCGCCATCAGCCATCCGTACCCGTGGACTGTGACAAGGTCACTGAAGCCAGCCTGCCACCATCCATTCTGGACCAGGACCTTACCCTTCTCCGTCAAGAACCCTCCACGGACTCTGTATATACCTGTTATCCTTTTGGTCCCTCTGGGACAGCTGCCACGTGTCCGGGGTCTAACTGGAGGTAGCACCTGTGTCCTCCGGTATTCCATTCTGGTCCTGTTCGAGGGGCCTTACTACGGGTACCCGGGGCTCACTAGTTACGCCCCCTTCGGAGCCCCCCGGACCGCGGTCTCGAGGTTCCACATTAAAAAATAAAAACGAATGTGAACTTCACCATCTCTGCCTCCGCTTCCATTCGTTACACCTGTCCACAGCCTTTGTGTGGTATTGCTGGTCATCCCCATTTACCCAAATAGTGACTGCACAACCAGACTCAACCTTTTTACATGTGTGGCACTGTTTCTTAAGGAATGCTGTCCCTGCTCTAATCCAGTATAACAGACACATTGATTACAAGGCAGCATGATGAAACACAAAGGAAGTAAATATCCAGCATCAATGATCCCATAACATACTTTCTTGGTTTTATTAATAAATCTGCCCTAACTAAAGTCACTAACGACTTGCTAACCGCCAAGAGCAAGCGACACTACTCTGTCCTCCTTCTCCTGGACCTGTCTTCTGCCTTCAACACCGTGGTTCATTCCCTCCTGCTACAGATTCTCTTATCTCTTGGCATCACAGACTTGGCCCTATCCTGAATCTCATCATACCTATCAGACCGAACATTTAGTGTCTCCCTCTCGCACACCACCTCCTCACCTTGCCCCTGTCTGTCAGTGTTCCTCAAGGCTCAGCCCTAGGACCCTTACTCTTCTCCATCTACACCTTCGGCCTGGGACAGCTCATAGAATCCCACGGTCTGCAGTATCACCTCTACGCCGATGACACGCAGATCTACCTATCTGGACCTGACCTCACCTCCCTACTGACCAAAATCCCACAATGTCCGTCCGCTATTTCAGCTTTCTTTTCTGCTCGCTTACTTAAACTAAACATGGACAAAACAGAATTCATCATCTTTTCCCCCATCTCACTCTACCCCTCCACCAGACCTATCCATCAATGTCAATGGCTGCTCGATTTCCCCAGTCCCGCACACTCGGTGCCTTGGGGTGATCCTCGACTCTGCCCTCTCTTTCAAACCACATATCCAAGCCCTTGACTCCTCCTGCCACCTCAAACTCAAAAATATTTCCCGGATCTGCATTCCTCAGCCATGAAACCACAAAAACACTAGTGCACGCCCTTATCTCCCGCCTCGACTACTGCAACCTCCTACTCTCCGGCCTCCCCTCTAGCACTCTGGCACCACTCCAGTCCATCCTACACTCTGCTGCCCGACTAATCCAGCTGTCTCCCCGCTATTCCCCAGCCTCCCCCTATGCCAGGCCCTTTACTGGCTTCCTGTTGCCCAGAGGCTCCAGTTCAAAACCCTAACTATGACATACAAAGCCATCCACAACCTTTCTCCTCCATACATCTGTGACATGGTCTCCCAGTACCTACCTGCATGCAACCGTCAATCCTCTCAAGATCTCCTTCTCTACTCCCCCCCCACCTCATCTCTTCTTCCCACAACCGCATACAAGACTTCTCCCGTGCTTCACCCATACTGTGGAACTCTCTGCCGCAACACATCAGACTCTCACCAACAACGGAAACCTTCAAGAAGAACCTGAAGACCCACCTGTTCCGACAAGTCTACAGCCTGCAATGATCCTCAGTCTACTGAACCGCCGCACGACCAGCTCTACCCCCTCCTAGTGTATCCTCACCCATCCCTGTAGACTGTGAGCCCTCGTGGGCAGGGTCCTCTCTCCTTCTGTACTTGTGTGTGTCTTGTCTTACACATGTTTATTGTACTTGTCTATATTTCCCATTTTCACATGTAAAATGCCATGGAATAAATGGTGCTATATAAATGTATAATAATAATAATATATTATATCCAGACAAAAATACAAGGAACAAAAAACTGCCACGCTTTTGGTTCAAATAGCCTTAATCATAGTAAGTTCCTCTTCTTTATTGTCAGAGTTTTCTGTTTATTTTGTCAGATTATCAAAAAAATAAAAGTAAAAGGTAATGAAAAACTCACATACTCACACAAATGGTACCAATAAAAACTCCAACTTGTCCCGTAAACAATATGCCGCATGCAGCACCATCAACAGAAAAATAACATGGTTGTGACACCCAAAATATGGTGAAACAAAAAAGTAGGTTTATTCTGCATCACTTCTACTTAAAAAAAAAATAAATTTATATACATTTGGTCTTGCCATAATTGTAATAAGTTAAGTTAATGTCACATATAATACACTCAATACCATTAAAAAAAAATAAAGCCTTAGTGGGTAAAAATTTTATTTTCTCTTTTTTTCCATCTGCCATGCATTTATTTTCTTTAATACCCTCTTAAGGCTCTTTCACAAGTTCTGATATTTCTGGTACTGGAAAAAACAGTACCGCAGATATCAGTGTCTGTGTGTGTGTAATACGTGTGGCAACTGTGTGCCGCATCAGTACCACACGTACTGGTGCCTGGGAATCATCTGTACTGTTCTCGATGTTCCCTGGTGCCGGGTGCTGAAGACAGCTCTCACCATTCTCCTCTATTCGAGCTGCGATCAGTGTGAGCAGAGGAGAATATTGAGAATTGCATGCAACTGATACCAGCGAGAGCAGGAGCTGCTGATGGGAGTATTCATCAACTTCCGTCTGCACTATAATTAAATAAACTGACATGGGTTCCCCTGTATTTTTGATAACCAGCCAGGCAAAACTGAAAGCTGCAGGCTGCAACCCTCATCTGTCACCTCCAGCAAGGCTGGTTATCAAGAGTGCAGTGTTCTTTAAGCCATATTTTTTTAAATTATTTAAATAAATCCATTACTAATCCTGTAGTTATATGGTAAATAAACACACAGCCAGTATAAAGTATTTTATTTTAAATAAAAACAAAACACTTCCTTTTTTATTTAAAAATAGCAAACCCAGTTGTACTCACCTAACGCCTAATTCACCGAAGCCCTCATCTCCTGTAATAAAACAAAAAAGAAAAACAACAATATCCCTCACCTGTCTGTCGTTCTGTCCCACACCGTAATCCATGTCTGTGGATAAACAATTTTCAACCTGGATGGTGCCAAGATGCAACTATCCTGGCTGAGAACCACTGGGGAATGAGCTGTTGCGAGTGCAGCATCAGTGACTAGCGGTGACATCATCGAGGTTACCGTGGGTCACTGAGGCTGCATTCACAGTCGGGCTGAACTGCGGTGACCTCAGCTCCATGATAAAAAGTCAGTGAGTTCACCGCAGTTCAGCTCAGAGAGTTCACGGTGATGTGCGGTGAACTCCCTGACTTTTTCTCACAGTGCTAAGGTCACCGCAGTTCAACCCATCTGGGAACATGGCCTCAGTGACCCGTGGTAACATACATGATATCACCGCTGCTCATGGTCGTATCTTGGCACCATCCAGGTTAAAAACTATTTATCTCCAGACACAGATTACGGGGTGGTACAAAACGTCGGACAGGTGAGGGATATTGTTGTTTTTTATTTTTGTTTTATTAGAGGAGACGAATTCTTCAATGAAATGGGTGTTTGATGAGTAAAACTGTGATTATCATTTTTAAATAAAAAAGGAAAAGTGTGTTCTGTTTTGATTTCAAATAAAAGAGTTTATCCTTGCTGTGTGTTTAAATAAACAGGCAAAGAGCCAGAATTGGCACATCCAATAGATGTGCCTTTTCTGGATGGCTGCTAGTTTTAGGCTGGGGGGGGGGCAATATCCATGGCCCCTTACCGACCTGAGAATACCAGCCCCCAGCTGTGAGCTTTAGCAAGGCTGGTTGTCAAAAATGGGGGGGACCCACGGTGGCAGCTGCCTGCTGCTCTCTCTGTTATTAGCGGCAGCAGGTGTAGGCTGATAGGAGTACTAGTCCCATCAGCCGCCGCCTGCTCTCGCTGTTATCAGTTGAATACACCTCTCAACATTCTCCCCTACGGCTGACACAAGGTTTGTGGAGACAAACTAACATATGCATACACCCATTCACTTGAATTGGTCTACGTGTGTAAGTGTCTACGGTACGTGTGTGAGGGGCGCCAGGGCGGTACTCATAGCCGAGAGCAGCCCCTGCAGCACACCCTGGCTCCCCTTCACATGCATACAATGTCCACTCTTCTGCATTCCTGCGTCTTGGGTCTCTGCGCCACCTGGGTCCACTTGGTATATCTGTAGGCCTCTTTTTGACGGTACTGCACAAAGGGAGACACAGTCCAATTCAACTTTAACCAAAACAGCTTTACTTGTTCCTGTATGCAACACATCCATTTTCTTTACAGTAATAACATCAGATTTCACAGCACACACTTCTGTCCCTTTTGCTTCATCTCTGTTCTTTGCACTAAGCCCGCTTCTAGGATGAGCCGTCCCGTTCGGTTCCTCAGCCTCCTCCCTGGCCAAGCTCACCTTGTTCGGGAGTTCCCCAGCCATTTTGCCCCGATTCTGATGGCATCAGCCCACGCCATAAGCAGCCACATTCCAGAGTGACCTGCCCGTACTGCTTATTCTTCCTTGTAGCAACTGCAGTCCCACTATTACACGTGAAATAGATCACTCTGTGTGTAATGACTCTACATACTATATGAGTTTCAATTTTTGTATTTGAAGAACTGAAATAAATTCATTTTTTTATGATATCCTAATTTTGTGAGAAGCACCTGTATCTTTCAGAGAGATTTGCTTCTTTCTCTGTTATAATTGATCAGTCATTATCAAAATTCTCAATTCTGAGGTAAAATCTGTATTCAGTGAAGACACATTCCCATTACTGAGACAGGAGACGCACATCCCTTTGGAGGAAGCTATAGAGCGAAACGCGCGTCGGGGTGTCAGCCGTTTTTCAGTATATTCTAAATGTGATTTAACACTTTATGTTGTGTCTGGAGAATTGTTCATTAGAATCTGAAACTGTTGTAAACTTATTTATATGCATTTGCAGCCATATGGGCGCAAACACCAATTAGGATAAGTTGAGCATTTGCTTATATTGACTTTCTTCTGAGACTTTTACCATCTTGTCTCTGTTCTATGAGAAAATACCTTGTCTCCATTTGCCACAACGATCTGTGTATTGACTAATTATTCACTTTAATCTGAATGCGGTTCTTTTGTATTGCTGTCCCTACTTTTAAAATATTATATTGATGCACCATTGCTATGTTATATTTTTTTCTACAATAAAAATTAAAGAGATTTTTTATGGCATGATACGCTTCTTTTTCTTTTGATGAGATTCTATGTAGGAGGAGGAGGAAGGAGCGCTGTGTCTAGATCCTCCTTCTTCCAGTCTGCATACTGTAGAATTGCAAAGCTATAGTCTAGTACACCATGTGCACAAGGGGAGCGTAGTATTCAAAAAGGCCACAAGATGGTGATAAAGAGCATCATATGGGGGGCGTGGCTACCGCCTATAGAGCAAGACGTGCTAATCTGAGCGCTCTGTTCCCGGCCTCATAGCTGACTATTTTCAGCTTTACTAAGCACGACTAGCCGGTCCCTTGTGACGAAGGGGAGAACAAGGAGTACCCAGATGTCCAAAAGGAAAGGATCGGGCAACCAGCTGAAGCGCCTCACGGACTTCTATCCTGCTGGGCCTAGTGACGGAGGATCTAACATGGCGCCGGGACGCGGGAAACCTGCACCTAAGAAGACACCAACAGCTGCCATTACCCGTGGCCGCATTGCAGCCCTGCGACACAGCTCTCCAACGCTGAGACCACCACACTCACCGCCGGTAACACCCGACCACTCCGGCCAATCTCTACGTTCATCCCAACACCGATCGCGGGTGCAAAAGCTCACAGTTGCAACTGAGCAGGAAGAAGAGATGGCGACGCAAGACGCTTCAGACATAACGACTGACTCCTCTCCTTCCTCCAGCCCTCAGAAGCAAAAACCACGTACGGAGACTCCTGTGGGTGAGTCACAATCAGAACTTAATGCTGCATTCTCTGCTCCAGCTTCTAATCAACCTGCCTCAGAAGCGTATATAAAGGAGCTAATCATAGCCTTGAGCGGTTCAATACAAGGTAAACTGGATAAACTACAAGCCGCAGTGGAAGCATCTGTGGACAAGGTGTCATACAGGGTTAACACAGTAGAACACAAAATGGAGGAGGTAATAGGATCGCACAACGCCCTCATAGACTCCCACTATGCATTATATGACGAAGTGCAATATCTAAAATCCAAGATGGCAGATATCGAAGATAGACATCGCAGAAATAATATTAAAATAAGAGGAGTGCCAGAGTCGGTTCTCTCATCAGACCTTCAGGACTATGTGGTAGATTTGTTCCGCATTTTTATCCCAGAAGCCACCGACCGCGATCTTATTATCGATCGAATACATAGGCTTCCTAGAGCCAAATTTTTGCCGCCAAATGTGCCGAGGGATGTATTGCTCAGAGTACATTTTTTCCATATTAAAGAACGAATATTACTTGCAGCCAGGAAAATGAAGGAATTCCCTACGCCATACTTGGGATTACAGCTATATACTGATTTATCTCAAGCCACCTTGCAAGCACGAAGAAACCTCCAGCCCCTGACCTCCGCTCTCAGAGCAGCTTCTATACAGTACAAATAGGGTTTTCCACTGAAACTCTTGGTGCGCCATGAAGATACCCTACATATCATTCACTCACTGAAGGAAGGATGCGACTTGGCAAAAAGTTGGGGTGTGAAGATTGACCTGCAACTACAGACTGCGATCCAGAAACCTTCTAAACCGACGCAAGATTGGCAAACCCAGAGCTCCCCACGCTGATCCGGTCGAGCTAAAAATCGACGCAGTTCTCTCTACAGCGGCTAGCTACTTGGGACCGTTCCGTTAATACGGGCTAGCCTACTAGTTTTTGAGGCCTCATTAGAAGGCCATTTGAACTCCTTCCCCTGGAGATTTTCGGTCGAGGAGCATATTTGAGTATCGATATGTACCTTCGATTGATCTTTTATGATCCAACTCAGTTACACTGCTTTTGTTATGCCTTTACTCGTTGTGTCCCCCTCCTTATGTTTCTATCCCTAGTATTACCCAAAGATCTACTTCACATCCCAAACCCTTCTTGCGCTGCCGAAATGGAATTACCCAGCATATCTCGCCTTGAGACCGCAATATCCAAATTTCATCTACTCCTAGGTTCGGCCTTGCGGTGCGGTAAGCAAATTATGATATCTCAATATGTCGCTTAATTTGGTATCCCTCAACGTTAGGGGACTGAATTCCCCTTATAAGCGCTCTTATCTATGGAGAGAGGCAGGTAGACTTAAAGCAGATATACTTTTTCTGCAGGAAACTCACTTTTCTCGTACTAAAATGCCCTCTTTAGCAGCGTTAAATACACGCAGATTTTCCTAGCCTCTCAGGAGAAGAAAAGGGCAGGCGTTGCTATTTTGTTCTCCACTGACGTGTCATTTCAATGCGAATCTTCCTACATTGACCCTGCAGGTCGTTTTATAATACTGGTGGGACTGCTACAGAACAAAATGGTCACTGTGGTTAATATATATGCACCGAATTTACGACAAACTCGTTTCCTAAACAGGGTAATGCGTAAAGTCCGAGTAATGGCGAAGGGAAGTCTGCTTATGGGAGGGGACTTCAACATGATAGCTGATGGGTCGTTAGATTCTTCCAATCCTAGATCCCGGCATGTCCATGTCTCCAACAATGGTTAAGATCACACTCCCTATACGATACATACAGATGCCTTAATTCTAGCTCTAGGGCTTACTCCTTCTACTCAGCTCGACATCGCACCTTTTCACGCATTGACATGTTTGTTGTGGATCGTTGGGCATTGCCAGATGCTAAGTCTGCTACGGTAGGGACGGCCGCGTGGTCGGACCATGCGCCGATAACGTTGGAGTGGTCTCCGCGAGCCAATGCATCAACGACGAGGCAATGGCGAAATAACCTGGCACTGTACACCGATTCTTCATATGCGACACGCATACGACAGCATATAGCAGACTACTTTAGTGTTAATGCTACTCCTGACGTTACTCCCTCGATATTATGGTTAGCTCACAAGGCTGTCATGCGGGGACACCTCATCCAAATGGGAGCTCAGAGGAAAAAGGCACTAACGAGTCAGCTGGATAGTTTATTGCTGAAAGTCCAATTAGCTGAGAATGAAATCACTTCACAACCAACATTGAATAATCATCGAAGTCTGATGACCCATCGACATAATTTACAACTTCATCTGTTTAGCCAACACGATAAATACATACGCACCATGCGTGCAACCCACTACGGGTCAATTAATAAAACCTCTCGATACATGGCATCCAAACTAAAACAAAGGCGAATCCGTAGTACGGTGTTCTCACTAAAAAACTCCCAATGCCCTCACTCGTCAATCACACACCCTATGGAAATAGCGGAGTCGTTTCGTAAATATTACGAACAGTTATACAATCTCAAAGATTCCCCGGGAGTTATACAACCTACAGACCTAGCCATTAACTCTTTTTTATCTCAAATTGACCTCCCGAAACTATCCCCTTCATCGGCCTCTATGCTAAATGCCCCAATCTCGGTGACTGAAACCTTGCAATCCATCAATATGTCTAAACTGGGCAAATCACCTGGCCCTGACGGGTACTCGAATGAATATCTCCGAACCTTCTCTGAATTACTTGCGCCGCATTTGACTAACATGCTAAACTCAGCTCGTGAATGCGCTTCTTTCCCGCCTGAGTTCTTAGAAGCGACAGTAACTGCGATTCCTAAACCTGGGAAATCCCCTAACGAACCTGGAAACTTTAGACCCATATCGCTACTGAATTCAGATACTAAGATATACGCTAAAATACTAGCCATCAGGCTATCTAACATTTTACCACTGCTGATCCATACTGATCAGACAGGATTTGTGGCGGGACGCCAAACATCTGACGCAACACGACGTGTCCTCAACTTGCTTCAATTTGCTTCGAGGGGTCGGGCGCCTTCTTTGCTTCTCTCGTTGGATGCGGAGAAGGCGTTCGACAGAATTCATTGGGGATTTATGTTCCACACTTTGCGCAGGTTTGGTTTCGAGAACGACTTTTTACACTACATCGAAGCTTTATATTCCTGCCCATCCGCTAGGGTGCTTATTAATGGCACTTTATCGCAACCATTCTACATAACGAACGGCACCCGTCAGGGTTGTCCCCTGTCTCCCCTCCTCTTTGTTCTCATCATGGAACCATTGGCGGAGAGAGTCAGATTGGATCAGACTATTAGAGGTATCCCAATTTCTGGTAGACAACACAAAATAAGTCTGTATGCAGATGATATTGTCCTCCTATTAACCGACCCGTTAACCTCCCTACGATCAGCCTGTAACACCCTAGACGAATTTGGGCGGATATCTCACTACAAACTCAACTACACCAAATCACACCTCATGGGAGTACACATTGATCCCCAACTTAAGGCTGCGATACTCGCTGAGTTCCCTTCAAATGGCAGGATACTACGATAACGTACCTAGGCATTAAGCTTACCTTACCATTTCACAAGACAGTGTTACAAAATATGAATGGCCTAATACAGGATATTCAGGAGACTTTAGACACATTCTCAAAAACAGACATATCATGGATGGGTCGGATCGTATCCTATAAGATGATGATCTTACCTAAAATCCTATATATATATAGAACGCTTAATCTCCCGATACCAAAGAAATATATAACAAGGCTCTCATCACAAATGTTGGGGTTTATTTGGGCTGGGAAGAAACCCAGGGTGGCCTCCTCAGTCTTGAGAATGTCTTGTTACCATGGAGGGGCGGGCGTCCCCAATCTACACGCATATTACCACGCTACGATTATACGTCAAACTAGACACTGGTGGATGCAATCTACACACTCCTCTTGGCCGACCATAGAATTAGTTTTAAATCATTCAAGACCATTACACTTGCATTTGTTAGTTTACATTGTAGATAAAACTCTTCCTCCACCGGCTTCACATGTAGTGAAAGCGTCTCTACGTAGTTGGGTCTTATTAACATCCAAGTTGAGATATGATACACAGGTCTCTGCGACAGCATTACCGATCGCACTTCTTCATCAGTGTATTCCAGACTTAGACACCCGGAGCTGGGGGGAACTTGGCCTGCAAACTTGGGGAGATGTAGCCACAATGCAATTTACAAGCCACATGCCACATCTAACCGCATTCCATATTCGAAGGGCTAGATCCTATATCCTCTCTGGTAATAAGCTTGATACGCGGGTTCCTCTGACCCTCTGGAACCTTATCTTGGGTACTAACCCCCAACCTCACTTTGCTACAACTAAGCACTTATATGCAATATTTAACGACTCCATTCACTTTACTAAACGAGCCCATATCCTCAGTTGGGAAATTGACCTAGGAAGACTGTATTCTGAGACTCAGTGGGAACTTGCGTTTAAATGGGCTAAAAAAGCGTCGCTCTCCATGACGCTTCAAGAATCGCATATGAAGTGCATGTCACGCTGGTATTACACTCCTGAGAGGCTGGCCAGATTGTTTCCCGGAACCTCTGATTGTTGTTGGAGGAACTGTGGAGAGACGGGCTCCTTATTCCACATATTTTGGAGCTGCCCTAGAGTTTTGTGCTTCTGGGGAGAGGTTTTCAACTTACTAGATTTGGTGACATCTTTGAGAATACAGCGTTCTCCTCACATAGCATTATGCCTGCTGGAGATTGACACGGTACCTCTAGAATTCCGCAGGTTTGTAGCACACACTCTAATGGTAGCTAAAGTAATGTTAGCCCAACGCTGGAAAACTGCTTCCACACCATCGATGCTTGAGCTGACCTCTCGACTTAAAGAACATCACGCACTGGAATTTTTATATGCTATCCGCAATAATTGCGTAACACTATGCAACCGCACTTGGGCCCCATGGTCCAAATATTGCAAAGACTCATTACATCCTGTCTCAACAGGTCACCCTTAAGTGATCTCTAAACGAAACGCAAGAAATGGTTCTCCTTACCGATATTACCTCCCTTCCTTCCTATTACCAAATCCTTTCCTTATGTTTATTGTTTGTATACCTAGTTAGTCCATGTCTTGTCTTGTTTATTTTTACTGTTTTACAACGTATGGTCTCCTGTAGGCCCAGTTATATGCTTTATTGTACATGCAATAACCAAAAAATTTTCAATAAAAAACTATTGAACATAAAGAGCATCATATTAGTTGTAAATGATAAGAATAAGAAAATATTTAGACTTGAGAGTCCTCAGTGGTTGATACCTTTTAATGGCTAACTGAAAAGATGGTAACAAATTGCAAGCTTTCCAGACTACTCAGGTCTCTTCATCAGGCAAAGACTAATACAGAATACAGTAGTCTGGAAAGCTTGCAATTTGTTACCATCTTTTCAGTTAGCCATTAGAAGGTATCAACCACTGAGAACTCTCAAGTCTAAATATTTTTCTATCTACTGGATAATATACATCTTTCCTGTATCAAGAATAAGAAAGCATCATTCTGCAATATAGAAGCAATGTTATTTAAAGAGCCATGAATGAAAAATATATATATATATAAAATCTCTGACAGCAATTGCAGGGAAAGACAATACAATGCAATGAAAGAATAAATGGGTGCATAAATGTGTAGTTAACCCCTTCACCCCCAAGCCTGTTTTCACCTTTATGACTAGGCCAAATTTTGCAATTCTGACCAGTGTCACTTTATGAGGTTATAACTCTGGAACGCTTCAATGGATCCCACTGATTCTGAGACTGTTTTTTTGTGACATATTGTACTTCATGATAGTGGCAACATTTCTTCAATATAACTTGCATTTGTTTGTGAAAATATCAGAAATTTTGCAGTTCTCAATCTTTTAATTTTTATGCCCTTAAATCAGAGAGACGTGTCACACAAAATAGTTAATAGATAACATTTCCCACATGTCTACTTTATATCAGCACAATTTTTGAAGCATATTTTTTTTGTTAGAAGGGTTAAAACTGGACTAGCGATTTCTCATTTTTCCAATAAAATTTACAAAACCATTTTTTTGGGGACCACCTCACATTTGAAGTGACTTTGAGGGGCCTATGTGACAGAAAATACCCACAAGTGACACCATTCTAAATACGACAACCCTCAAGGTCCTAAAAACCACATTCAAGAAGTGTATTAACCCTTCAGGAGCTTCACAGGCAATTTAGCAATGTGGAAGGAAAAAATTAACATTTAACTTTTTTTTCACTTCAGAACAAAATTCCTTTATTTTCACAAGGGTAACAGGAGAAAATGGACCTAAAGTTTGTTGTATAATTTCTCCTGAACACTCATATGTGGGGGAAAAGTACCGTTTGGAAGCATGGCAGAGCTCGGAAGAGAATAAGCACCATTTAAGTTTTTAAATGCAAAATTGGCTGGAATCAAAAGCAGACACCATGTCCAGTTTGGAGAACCCTTAATGTGCCTAAAGAGTGTAAACCCCCACAAGCGACCCCATTTTGGAGACTAGACTCCTTGAGGAATGTATATAGATTTGTGGTGAGCACCTTCAACCACCATGTGCTTCACAGAAATTTATAAAGTTGAGCCGTGAAAACAAAAAAATCTAATATTTCCACAAAAATGATTTTTAGTCCCACATTTTTTATTTTCACAAGGGTAATAGGAGAAAATGACCACAAAAATGGTTGTGCAATTTCTTCTGATTATGTCGATACCCAAGATGTGGGAGAAGAGTACTGTTAAGCTCATGGCAGGGCTCGGAACGGAAGGAGCAGCGTTTGACTTTTTGAACGCAAAACTGGCTGGAATCATTAGAAAATGCCATATTGCGCTCGGAGAGCTCTTGATGTGCTTAAACAGTGGTAACCCCCACAAGTGGCAACATTTTTGAAACTAGACCCCTCAACGAATGTGTCAAGGGTAGCAGGAGAAATTGTAAAATACAAATTGTTGTGCAACTTCTCCTGAGTACGCCGATACCCGTTATGTGCTTGAAAACTACTGTTTGGAAGCACAGCAGGGCTCGGAAGGGAAGGAACGTCAGTTTACTTTTTGAACACAAAATTTGATGAAATCATTAGTGGACTCCATGTCCTATTTGAAGAGCCCCTGATGTGCCTAAACAATGGAAACTCCCACAAGTGACCCCATTTTGGAAACTAGACCCTTAAGGAATGTATCTAGATGTGTGGTGAGCATCTTGAACCTCCAGGCACTTCACAGAAGATTATAACGTTGAGCTGTGAAAATAAAAAAAATCTAATTTTTCCCACAAAAATGTTATTTTAGCCCCAATTTATTTATTTTCACAAGGGTAACAGGACAAGTTACACCAACAAATTTGTTGTGCAATTTCTCCTGAGTGCAGCGGTACCCTATATGTAGGGGAAAACTACTGTTTGGGCACATGGCAGGGCTCAGAGAGAGTGGAGTGATGTTTTGGAATGTAGGAGAAAGCGGTATGGGAACTGTTGACGTAATCCAAGTGCAACCAAATAAAGCTGAGTCCAATCAAAGAAACAGGTGGGTGCCATTTCCGCTGGTAAGCACAGCCAAGAAGAAAAAAGGAAAGAAATAGTTCGGCACTCCGTCCCGTATATAAAACTATCAAAACTTTATTTTGGCATATCAAGCCATAGTTAAAAACATAGAGACCACCTGACGCGTTTCTGGCTCGTTACAAGCGCCCTTAGTCATAGGATATAGCTCACACATTTACCGGAACTTAATTGGAGAAAAGTGACCAATCAACAACATATAGATAATTACATTTACATGCACAAGATGTTGCAAATTGCGAATACCTAGAAAAACACGAAAAAAGAATTGGTAAATATAAAACAAATCATTCCTTGATTTTGTACTACTTGGAAATTTAGTATCCAGTTCTAAAGCCTCACATGTAGTCAATCATTTTTGTTTGTCACCACCTCGGATAGGATTATGTATTTTTTTAAAACCATAAAAGGCAAAATGCAAAACGACACCTCTATCTATATTAACAAAATGTTTGGATGCTCCCGAATGGGCTGCATTTTCTTTGTAAATATTGGAAAGATGTTCCGCTATTCTCTTTTTGAGTTGACGGATAGTACATCCCACATATCGAATTTTACAGTGCAAGCAGCAGATGCAATATAATATGATATATTGGGTATCACAATTGATAAAGGATGTAATTTTATGAATGAACCCAGTGGACGATTGGAATAATTTTGTTTTGTCTAAAGCATATGTACAAACAGGGCCGGCATCAGAACCCGGCATACCCGGGCAAGTGCCGGGGCCCTGAGCAGGCGGGGGGGCCCACTTGCCGTCGGGCACCCCGGTGCCCGTCAGCGGAGGAAAGCGGTGCCAGCGCCGCCACTGGGCCCCCCCCCGCTAGCTCAGGGCCCTGGCAGCCGGCCCAGCACAATACTTACCTCTCCCTGTGCCTCCGCAGCTCCAGGCTCCATCTGCAGGGCGCCCGCGCTTCCTCTCACAGCAGTGCCGCTGGATGATGTCATCATTCAGCGGCCGGCTGTGGCAGAGAGAGCGCGGACGCCGGACAGGTGAGGGGTGTGTGTGTGTGTGTGTGTGTGTGTGTGTGTGAATGTGCAGACAGGTGAATGTTGCTGTGTGTGTGTAGGTGGAGGAGAGGGCAATGATGGGGAGAAGGCATTGACAGAGGTGATGGGGAGAAGGCATTGATGGAGGTGATGGGGAGAAGGCAATGATGGGGGTGATGGGGAGAAGGCCATGATGGAAGTGATGGGGAGAAGGCCATGATGGAAGTGATGGGGAGAAGGCCATGATGGAGGTTATGGGGAGAAGGCATTGATAGAGGTGATGGGGAGAAGGCCATGATGGAGGTGATGGGGAGAAGGCAATGATGGGGTGATGGGGAGAGGGCCATGATGGGGTGATGGGGAGAAGGCCATGATGGAGGTGATGGGGAGAAGGCAATGATGGGGGTGATGGGAAGAAGGCATTGATGGAGGTGATGGGGAGAAGGCATTGATGGAGGTGATGGGGAGAAGGCCATGATGGGGTGATGGGGAGATGGCAATGATGGGGGTGATGGGGAGAAGGCATTGATGGAGGTGATGGGGAGAAGGCATTGATGGAGCTGATGGGGAGAAGGCCATAATGGAGGTGATGGGGAGGTGATACGGCCTCTCCTGAGCCGTAACAGTGCAGAGCGAAGCGTAGTGCAGAGGAGAGCGCCATATTTTGTATGGAGCATTATATGGGAACCAGTATCCTGTATGGAGCAATTTATGTGGTCCAATATTCTGTATGGAGCATTATATTGGGTCCAGTATTCTGTATGAATCATTATATGGGGGATGGGGGGTGACATCCTGCATGGGGTGTTATATGGGTGATGAGGGGGAGACTATGTGGTGTCCATAATATTGTATGGAGGACTGTACTGTCCGGTCTGTACTGTGCGCTGTGAGAATTCGGCGATTTTTGAGCTATTGTAGAATTTACAATAGATATCAGTCATGTAATGTAAGAAGAGAAGTGTTTGGCATTGTGCTATACCTATATTTCTCTGCTTTATCTGTGCATCATGAATCGTGGTCTGTGTTAAAGGGGCCCATTGAGACTCTTTCGCCCGGGGCCCATAAAAACCTGGAACCGGCCCTGTGTACAAACATTGCATCTGCTGCCCCCACACTTGTGAAAGCCAGTGACAGACAACCAAGAATGAAAGGTATGTAACTGTTGAATTAAACTGGGGGACAGAGAATTAGTCCAACTTACACCTCTTCTGGCAACGTATCTACATCCCACACCAATAATATGCTGCAATTTATTGTCCTGATTAACAACCTGTAGATATCTTTTGATGATAGCCTTGATCTGATGGTACTGAGGACTATATGGTATGGAAAATGTGACTACAGAATTACGATCAGATGAAGCACAAGATTTTTTGGGGAAAGCGTGCCCTAGGTTTATTAGCAACTTTATTGAAGGCACATTTTATATTGGAATCACTATATCCCCTGTCACGTAAGCATCCCTTGATAGTTGCACATTCCTGGAAAAACGCATTTGTGTCAGAACACAGTCTTTTAGCTCTGTTAAATTCCCCGTAGGGGACGGCTTTTAGTGTATGTTGGGGATGTGAAGAAGATGACAAAAGTTGAGAATTGCACGACTTTTCCTTTCGTCAGGTGCTCTCTATGTTTTTAACTATGGCTTGACATTCTACATTATGGGGTATCCGATAAAAAATCGGATTGCATTCTGACCAATGTTATTCTATGATTGTGTTTTCATCTGCGTTCTTTTTTATAGCTCAGATCGGATCACGATCAGACTGGAAAAATCTTGCAGCATGCAGCGATTGTAATCCGAAATCGGATAGCATTCCGCAATAGAAGTCAATGGGTGTGAGAAATAAAATTGCACAGCACTCGGACCATGCGAGTGCTGTCTGATTTTTACACATCATCATCATTTTACAATTCATGTATAGTAATCACACTGACAGGTTAGAATAGAATAGATATATACATATAGAAAACATAAATATATAGATGTCAGTGACACATATTACATAAATAGATAGGTTGAAGAAAAGCTGGCAATTCATCTGCCGTAAACTGTAAAATCACTGCTGGAGCCGACAGAATAGAAGAAATGGATTACATACAGTAAATACACATAGAATAGATAGTTATACAGATGTCTGTGGCAAAAACAATTAGTACAGTATGTGTTCAGCTTACTGTACATGGATTTAATTATTAAAAGATTATTTTACTGAAAAAAATGGTATGGGTTCCTGCATAATTTTCTTAACAAGCAGAGGGAAAG
Source organism: Oophaga sylvatica (assembly GCA_033576555.1). Taxonomy (NCBI): domain Eukaryota; kingdom Metazoa; phylum Chordata; class Amphibia; order Anura; family Dendrobatidae; genus Oophaga; species Oophaga sylvatica. The sequence goes on along the minus strand of JARQOD010000001.1, from coordinate 60,934,604 downwards.
CCGAAGGCTGGGGGCAGATGTTTATAGCCTGGGAAGGGGTAATACCTATGGAGCTTCCCAGGCTATTAATATCAGCTCACAGCTGTATACTTAGCCTTTACTGGCTATTAAAATGGGGGGACCCCCAAAAATGATGTATGGTTCCCCCTATATTTAATAACCACTCGGTGTAACGGGAACCTGTCAGCACACGTCACATATGTCGTAGTGTTAGGACTGTGCAGGACATTTTTTGCAAAAATCCAATGTTACTATCAGGAGATATGTAACATAGAAGTGATATACAAAACAGAATGGAAGTTCCCTGGGGGAGTGGAGGAAGAAATCAGGACAGTGACACGCCCACAGTGCACTTCCAGGCTAATTTGCATATGGCTACTATGTTTCAGCTGTCTTCCCATCACTCACATGGACAGCGAGGGTGGGGGTTCCTCATTCCTGTGGTGATTTAGGGTTCCTCCATCATTTACCTTACATTTATCTATGGATGCGCCGTACATCCTCATATGTAGAATCCCCATATAACGACCATTCATCCCATCTACAGACGTCTTGTTATTTCTCCCTTATATTGCTGTATTATGTATGTGGGATTAATATCGTCTAATACATTTTATTTCTTCATCATTTTATCACTATTTTAGAAATAACTTTCCTGGCGGATCCTGACAGTGTGATCTGCGAGATCCCGGAGATCCAAGAATCTGCTGATGTAAGTATCATAGAGGGAGATGTCTGTGTATCACTGATCATGGGGTGTGAATGACACGTCCAGTATTATCCCCATATAACCATGGGATGACCCCCTTATATTACATCCGTGTCTGCGGAGCGTCCGGCCTGTATCGTCCCTACAGCAGATCAGTGCACATCAGCTGGGACATAATATCGGAGAAGTTTCTGTATCTGGAGCTTTTTCCTGTGGTTTCTATTTCCTAATATCATTTCTTTTCTTTTTATAGAACTTGAGGGAATCATTGATCCCAGCGAGAAAGCCGCATATGGACGACTTTGAAACATCCAAACTGATCAGCAGCGGAACTTTTGGGTGAGATTTCTGTTGGCATAATCCACATTTCTCAGGGTTCCCTATGACAATGCTTCAGCCTCTGTGCTCTGCCATTCAGTGTTATCATAGGGACATGATATGAGTCCACACACTGTCCACATCTAATTGTTACTATTCAGCTCAGTTATATACAGTTGAGAGAACAGATCTGTAACAAATCAAAGTGTTAAGGAAAGAGATTACAATAATGTAACACATTACACTTGTCTGTCCTGGGCCCTCATCTGTCCTTACGCTGCCTCCTCCATCAGAGACTCCTAGTCCTCCACGTCGGTCTTCGTTGTCTTCGGGGCCCCATTATGGAGCTGATAATAGTGATTGGCTGCACATGGTCACACCAGGCGTGACATTAACGACAATGTCATCTGCACCCCCATCCTCCACCATGACCATGCGAGTCCAGTCACTGGCCTCTTCACCAGAAGGGGGTGCCAGAAAAACCAAAGCCCGGCACAGAGGACGGAGGACTGCAGTGATGGACAGGTGAGGGCCAAGGACAGGTGCATATAATGTGTGTCATTATTTTTAATTCCTTCACTTCCCTCCATTTATTAAGCCTTGGGGTATGGGGGAGCATAATAAACGTCTTCTTACGGCATTTGGAGAACTTTCAATTTAGACCAATTTTATTTGGCCTGAATGGTAACTACTGGTCACATACAGCGAATCTGCCCAGGATGAATTTCGGTACTTTCTCTAATCTGTAATGTGACGTGGTGAGGGCAGACGGGGCATTCTGCAGACCTCCCATCATCTATGTAATGTTATTTCATGGCTTTCTAGATGTAGATTTCTAGGGAAGGACCGACTTCTAGTACTAAACATCAGTACAGAAGATCATATAATGACTTCTATAGATGGACTGTTAATAAGGATTGATTATAAACCATGAATTCTCCTTCTCTCCAGGGCTGTCTACCTAGTACACCATAAAGACTCACGACAGATCTATGCTATGAAGAAAATGGCCAAGAAGAACCTGAGTACTCGAGAAGATGTGGAAGCGGCCTTTCTAGAGAGGGACATCCTAACATTCGCAGACTGTCCCTTTGTGGTCTCCATGCTCTGCTCCTTCCCTACTAAATCTTACCTATGTATGGTCATGGAGTATGTAGGAGGTAGGATACGTACATTGCATTATATTCACCCCATGTCTGCTGACATCTTATCACTGCTCATGAAATTAAGATTGTCCCCGTGGAGGGATACAACCACACAGAGCATTGACTATAGGTTATCTATTACCAAGCTAGCCGGAAAGTCACTGATCTGTGTGATCTCCCTGTATGTCCGTACTGAGTACGTTAGTATCTCCAGATGTAGACGAGATGTGACATTACTTTATGATATTAGTTACATGGATGACATTTCACCCTGACTTCAGACTAATATTCTGTGCACTATACATTATATCTATATATTGTCTCGTACCCCAATATCTCCATTCACTACTCATTATACATCATGGTGATCTGCTGTATAAACCCCTCACCGGTCATATTTCCTTTCTTCTATAGGTGGAGACTGTAGGACCCTCCTAAGCACCAAGGGTTAGTGTTGAGCGATAGTGCTCGATATCTAAAAATATCGTATCGAAATTGTATCGCCGATAGCACTAAATATCGTCGATATCCGATTTCGATACCGGAAGTCCAATGTAAGTCTATGGGAACAAAATATCGCAACTAAAAAAAACCTTTATTTCCTTGTAAACACTAAATATACACACATAGAATACATATATATATATATAATATACATGTCATTGTGACATGTATATATATATACATATATTTATAGTTTATACACTTCTACATAGTAAAATAGACTCTGATTCAATTGCCGGGTAAAGCCGTGACATACCCCATAGAAGTCGACGGGCTCGGTGCCGAGTACCCCAAAAACCTCTGGCTCTGTGCGACTCAACTTGGGCGTCACGAACAGGATTCTGTAGCTCGCTATAAGCGAGTCCTGTGTGCCTGAATTGAACTGGTTTTGTGCTTGAGAATTGCTAAAATCATCAGAGAATGTATTTGCCATTTTTCCGCCATATCTGCGTCACGACGAGGCACTGGTGAAGAAGAAGGGCGTGCTCTTCATGGGTGTACACACTCACTCAGTGACGCGAAAACGATGGCTCTAAATGGTACTGCAATGTAAGATCGTGCCCCACAGCTCTTCAGTTCCGCCTCCTCATCCTCCTCAGTGTGCGGAAACTAACACGAAGGTCCCGCCTCACTACAAAAGAGGGGCCCTCTCCAGATGCTAATGACACATGTGACTTGGCAGAGATGGCTAATGGACACGAGCAGAAGTGTGAAGGGATGGAGCAGTCAGAGCTCTCCCCCCACGGAAGCGACCCGATCGCCACGGAACCACCGTTGGGCACCCGGCCTGGAAACCCTCCTACGCTGCAAGAAGCGGAGGATACCCTAAGAGGCCTGGCCCGGCACCGGGAGGAGGTCGCCAGGATGGAAGCCAGCTGGCGTGCCCTAAAACTAAACTTGGAGCGGCGCCAATCCCTCTTACCTGAAGTGTCTGTACCGGAAGGTGAGGCACCCGTTCTAGTAGAGGAGTCCGTGCGGGCATCCCAGCCCTTGCAATGTGATCCGGTTGACGTTGTCGCAGTGGAGGCACCCGTTCTAGTAGAGGAGTCCGTGCGGGCATCAAAGCCCTTGCAATGTGATCCGGTTGACGTTGTCGCAGTGGAGGCACCCGTTCGTGCAAAAAACGCTGCACTTGCAGCACCCCAGATCCCGCTGTCTGCCCCCGTCGCTGAGACAGAAGAAGCGACACCCGTCCTCATGGAGGAGGCCGCGCAGGCACCAGAGCACTACCTGCCTGTACCGGAGCCCCGACTGTCATCTGTTCCAGAGCCGGCTGCTTCCTCCGCAGGTGAGCGCCGCCAGGACTGGGGGGCGCCAGGAGAGCTGCCGCAAACCGGACACTGTAAGCTGCAGTTTGATGGTGGAGACATGGAGCTGCTGGTGGAGGAGAATTTCAACCGGCGTCAGGAGGAAGAGTGGAGACATTGGGAGAAGGAAGCAGAGCGACAAAGGGAGCAGCGAGAATCCCAAAAACTTTGCCAACGTCAGCTGGAGAAGGACCGGGCAGATAAAGACCGGATGAGAAAAGATAAAAGTACGGTGAGGGAGCCGCGGCGTAAGGGTGCAGTACGGAACTTTAAATTGAAAGGTGGTTGGGGCTTCATCCAGGAGCCTGGACTTTATTTAGAAGTTTTTGTGAACCGGCGGGACGTGGAGGCTCACCTCCCAGAAGGACACCCGGGGAGGGACCTGTTGCCAGGAGACTTGGTGACTTACACCCGACACTGGGGTTACAATGAATGGTACGCCCTAAATGTTACCAGGTGCGACCCCTACTCCCCAGAGTGTCAGGAACCTGTGAGACCCTCGGAGCCTTCAGCCTCCCACATCCAGGCCTCTGCAAAAGTGCCCACCCCACGCCGTAAATCTCCCCAGCCTCCCTCAGTGGTCTCCTCAGCAGCCCCAGCTATGGACATGATAAGTATAGTTGGCCCGTACCCGGCGCCTGTTAGGCCCCCTGGGGTTCGTACAGTCCGTGACATAGGGCTCCAGACCCGGAGGGAGATGAAAGAGGTGGCCACACAGACCCAGATAGCGGGTCACGACTTGACTGTACAGGCCACACGACGTCATCAGGTCCTGGTGGTCCTTGGTGCCTCGGATGTTTGGCAAGCATCAGAAGAGTACCAGGTGGTACCTGGAACACCCCTGCCAAAGAATTATAAATAACCCGGACAGGGTCACTGTATGTAAATAGTTAAATTGTTTATGTACCCGGACGGGTGAATGTTCATAAAAAAGTTTTTTAATTTAATAAAAAAAAACAAAACACAGTTTTCATTACTTTTATTACAGTGTCATCCTGCGACGCCATCGATCTCCTGTAAAAAAATTAAAAAAAAAAAAAAAAGTATACCACCTGACCGACGCAGTCCATAGTAACGAGTGTCCCACGACGATCCAGCTCTGCTACATCAGAATGACAGGCAGAGCCTGTCATCCCGGCGCAGCACAGCTGATTACCTGCTTCCCCGGCGGTGACGTCATCGGACTGACTGCTTTACGGCCGGGATTACCCAGCAGTCACTGCAGTTATCGCGAGAAACTGCATGTGACCGCCGGGGAAAGATGATGGCGGCCATGAAGCAGTCCAGGCCGTGACCGCCGGAGATCTTCTGCCAGGTAAGTGCCGCTGACTCCTGACAGACCCGACCGACGGACACTCACAGTGACAGTGACAAATCCGATTCCGGTATTCGATAAGACGAAAATATCGAAACTAATTATCGAAAGGCCGATAGAGCTAATATCGGCCGATAGCTGATATTTACATTATCGTATCGCTCAACACTACCAAGGGTCCTTTATCTGTCCCCTTGGCCCGCTTGTATTTTTCAGAAACAGTTCTTGCTGTAGAATACCTCCATAGCTATGGAGTGGTGCACAGAGACCTGAAGCCGGAGAAGTAAGTTGTATAATAAATGGGGAGGAGTTATTACTTATTATAACATGCTCTGTGAGGCTAAAACCTTCTTCTCTTTCACAGCCTCCTGATTACACCTGCTGGATACATCAAAGTCACCAATTTTGGAGTTTCAAAAGTTGGTCTCATGATTCCAAAAACCAACATCTACAAGGAATCAGTGCTGGACATCGCCAAAGAGTTCCAGAACAGTGAGGTCAGCATCACTTACAAGAACTTAGCTTGTTTCTTAATCTCATCATACTTTTGTCTCTTCCCTATGTTCTTTCTTTCTAGAGAACTTTTCCACTGATATTTTATTTTCTGTCATTGTGTTTTTATGAAGAGAACTTCTCATAACAATCATTTAGAATCTCATCACAAAATTCTGTTTGTTTATAGCAATATGGCACCCTATATTACCTGGCCCTAGAGGTAATATAGGGTGCCTTCAGGAAGGCTACGGAAAACCTGTGGACTGGTGGTCAATGGGGATCATCCTGCATGAATTTCTGGTTGGATATGTACCATTTGATATTAATACCCTAATTATTATTATTTATTTTTATAGCGCCATTTATTCCATGGCGCTTTACGTGTGAGAGGGGGTGAGTATAGACTAGTACAATAAATATGAGCAATACAGGACACACATAAGTACAGAAGGAGAGAGGACCCTGCCCGCAAAGGCTCGCAATCTATACCCTAATTGAGCTTTGTAAAACTGGACTAATTGGTAAGTAGAATAATCTAATCATTCCCTTGACTGGTTACATTGGTTTAGCTATTGCCTTTGTCTAGTGTTGAGCGATACTGCTCGATATCTAAAAATATCGGATCGGAATGGTATCGCCGATATCACTAAATATCGTCGATATCCGATTCCGATACCGGAAGTCCAATGTAAGTCTATGGGAACAAAATATCGCAACTAAAAAAAACACTTTCTTTCGTTGTAAACACAAAATATACACACATAGAATACATATATTATATATTATATACATGTCATTGTGACTATATATATATATATATACATATATTTATAGTTTATACACTTCTACATAGTAAAATAGACTCTGATTCAATTGCCGGGTAAAGCCGTGACATACCCCATAGAAGTCGACGGGCTCGATGCCGAGTACCCCAAAAACCTCTGGCTCTGTGCGACTCAACTTGGGAGTCACGAACAGGATTCTGTAGCTCGCTATAAGCGAGTCCTGTGTGCCTGAATTGAACTGGTTTTGCGCTTGAGAATTGCTAAAATCATCAGAGAATGTATTTGCCATTTTTCAGCCATATCTGCGTCACGACGAGGCACTGGTGAAGAAGAAGGGCGTGCTCTTCATGGGTGTACACTCAGTGGCGCGAAAACGATGGCCGACCACTCTAAATGGTACTGCAATGTAAGATCGTGCCCATAGCTCTTGAGTTCCGCCTCCTCATCCTCCTCAGTGTGCGGAAACTAACACGAAGGTCCCGCCTCACTACAAAAGAGGGGCCCTCTCCAGATGCTAATGACACATGTGACTTGGCAGAGATGGCTAATGGACACGAGCAGAAGTGTGAAGGGATGGAGCAGTCAGAGCTCTCCCCCCACGGAAGCGACCCGATCGCCACGGAACCACCGTTGGGCACCCGGCCTGGAAACCCTCCTACGCTGCAAGAAGCGGAGGATACCCTAAGAGGCCTGGCCCGGCACCGGGAGAAGGTCGCCAGGATGGAAGCCAGCTGGCGTGCCCTAAAACTAAACTTGGAGCGGCGCCAATCCCTCTTACCTGAAGTGTCTGTACCGGAAGGTGAGGCACCCGTTCTAGTAGCGGAGTCCGTGCGGGCATCCCAGCCCTTGCAATGTGATCCGGCTGACGTTGTCGCAGTGGAGGCACCCGTTCCTGCAAAAAACGCTGCACCGGCAGCACCCCAGATCCCGCTGTCTGCCCCCGTCGCTGAGACAGAAGAAGCGACACCCGTCCTCATGGAGGAGGCCGCGCAGGCACCAGAGGTCTACCTGTCTGTACCGAAGCCCCGACTGTCATCTGTTCCAGAGCCGGCTGCTTCCTCCGCAGGTGAGCGCCGCCAGGACTGTCGGGCGCCAGGAGAGCTGCCGCAAACCGGACATCGTAAGCTGCAGTTTGATGGTGGAGACATGGAGATGCTGGTGGAGGAGAATTACAACCGGCGTCAGGAGGAAGAGTGGAGACGTCGGGAGAGAGAAGCCGAGCGACAAAGGGAGCAGCGCGAATCCCAGAAGCTTTGCCAACGTCACATCGAGAAGGACCGGGCAGATAAAGACCGGATGAGAAAAGATAAAAGTACGGTGAGGGAGCCGCGGCGTAAGGGTGCAGTACGGAGCTTTAAATTGAAAGCTGGTTGGGGCTTCATCCAGGAGCCTGGACTTTATTTAGAAGTGTTTGTGACCGGCGGGACGTGGAGACTCACCTCCCAGAAGGACACCCGGGAGGGACCTGTTGCCAGGAGACTTGGTAACTTACACCCGACACTGTGGTTACAATGGATGGTATGCCCTAAATGTCACCAGGTGCGACCCCTGGTCCCCAGAGTGTCAGGAACCTGTGAGACCCTCGGAGCCTTCAGCCTCCCACATCCAGGCCTCTGCACAAGTGCCCACCCCACGCCGTAAATCTCCCCAGCCTCCCTCAGTGGTCTCCTCAGCAGCCCCAGCTATGGACATGATAATGATAGCTGGCCCGTACCCGGAGCCTGTTAGGCCCCCTGGGGTTAGTACAGTCCGGGACATAGGGTTCCAGACCCGGAGGGAGACGAAAGAGGTGGCCACACAGACACAGATAGCGGGTCACGACTTGACTGTACAGGTCACACGACGTCATCAGGTCCTGGTGGTCCTTGATGTCTCGGATGTTTGGCAAGCATCAGAAGAGTACCAGGTGGTACCTGGAACACCCCTGTCAAAGAATTATAAATAACCCGGACAGGGTCCCTGTATGTAAATAGTTAAATTGTTGATGTACCCGGACGGGTGAATGTTCATAAAAAAGTTTTTTAATTTAATAAAAAAAACAACACAGTTTTCATTACTTTTATTACAGTCTCATCCTGCGACGCCATCGATCTCCTGTAAAAAAATGAAAAAAAAAAAACAGCAGTATACCACCTGTCCGACGCAGTCCATAGTAACGAGTGTCCCACGACGATCCAGCTCTGCTACATCAGAATGACCTCAGAGGCAGGCAGGCAGGCAGAGCCTGTCATCCCGGCGCAGCACAGCTGATTACCTGCTTCCCGGCGGTGACGTCATCGGACTGGTTTACGGCCGGGATTACCCTGCAGTCACTGCAGTTATCGCGAAAAACTGCATGTGACCGCCAAGGAGAAGATAATGGCGGCCATCAAGCAGTCCAGGACGTGACCGCCAGAGATCTTCTGCCAGGTAAGTGCCGCTGACTCCTGACAGACCCGACCGACGGACACTCACAGTGACAGTGACAAATCCGATTCCGGTATCCGATATGACGAAAATATCGGTACTCGGAATCGAAAGCCCGATACAGCTAATATCGGCCGATACCCGATATTTGCAGTATCGTATCGCTCAACACTACCTTTGTCTTATAGTCCAATACAGAATTTTTATTTTCTGTAATTTTATATATAACAGGAGATATAATTTGGGATTGGGAGCACACTCCCCCCGATGCTCAGGAACTCATCAATGAGCTGCTCAGAAGAAATCCGGCACATAGACTTGGGACAGGTAACATATACTAGTATTAATATTTATTTTTTACATTGAGGATATATTGCTCATGTCCATTAGGATCAGCACTTCGCTATCTGCTTGCTTATTTCTAGATCTCCACACTATGACTTTCAGTTTATTTTCTTCCTGTCAGCTCAGTTATGTCATTAGTTCAGATTAAAGTAAAATGTTTAGATATGGAGCAGTCTCTGACAATATCCGCATCATTTCTGCTTTTCTTTTTCCAGGAGGAGCATTTGAAATTAAGGGTCATCCGTTCCTAAGTGACTTAGATTTTGACCACCTTCTAATTCAGAAGCTGGAGTATGTTCCTCAGCTTGAATCAGATGTGGACACCAGTTTATTTATCAGTAAGTAGAAGGAGACGTCATCAAGACTAAGCAACTGTTTGTCTCATCTTCCATAATACATGACAATCAGTTCCCATTAATTTTAGTGATTAATGGTGACTGAGTTATGCTAAGAATCTCTAATAACACTTCATTACCTATGTCTTTTAGATCACTGTGATGAAAACATACATCTAGTCACAGAGGATGAGGAGGACACGAGTGAGGACAATGAGAGCCTTGACTTACAGAATTTTATATCATCTTCTGAAAGGCTTTCTAAAGTAAGTATGTGATCAGTAAATCCAGAATATGTAAAAAAAAACCTCTAAAAATAAAAAAAAGTATTTCATATCTTATTTTTGTCTGTATTTAGCTCTGTACCCCTTCTACCATGATGATGAATGATGAGGATCACAAGTCCCGTCCAGAGTGTACCCTAGGATCGAGCATAAACTTATCTGAACTGTGAGTAGAATATGGGATCATTACTGGGAGCCCAGGCTGATATATGTGCACAACACCAAATATAGGACATAAATACCATAATATCAAATGCAGCATGCACCGCCCCATGATTAGCGGTCATTGCAGTTTTGGCTTCAGAAACCGCTGGCAATAACAGTCCATAACCGCAGCCAGTTATTCATTTTTACTGTTGACCACACTGTAGGAGAGATGTAGTATTACATGCCAGCCATTCTTGATAGTTGTTTTCCGCTCTGATCCATAGAAGGTAGTTTTGAGCAGGAGACCTTTCCCACTATGACTTTCATATGTCCTATTAGACCTTATAGTCTGTGTTCTTATACTGAGACAATCCATTTCATACTGCAACTGCGTTTACTTGTGATTTACACATTTTTCTTCTTCCAAACAGGCAGAAAGAATCTTTCCATGAATCTGATAGAGATGACGCTATAAGCAGCTTGCCATCTTTGTCCCCTGTGTCAGGTATGTACATATCTATAAAAACAAAAATGGAAATGTTGCCATCAAGACTCAATTATTTCCACATAGTTTTTTCTGTAATAGGTCTCCTATGTTATCCATGTTTCATGGATCCCAATTATGTTACCCCGTGCCCATATTATATCTCTATTTCCCTAATGTTGGACAGTTTTACCAGAATATCAGGACTATAGGAGACAGGGCTAGAACTATTCTACTATATATAGGAAAGATACACAGCAGATCCCATAAGAATATGTTTTTACTTAAATATTTTTTTTACTTTGTGATCAGAATTTCCAGCTGAGGAGGAAAGAAAATCTGCAGAAAAAGAAGTAAAGGGGAGAAAGAAACGAGGTAAGTGGGAAAATCAGTTCCATATCGTGTGATGTCGGTCAGTGGGAATCATTCATGTGGAGCAGATGTCATCTGTCAGTGATGGGATTGTCACATGTATGATGGCTGACAATGATTCCTGACCTCTGTGTGAGGAGATTCCTCTGCCGTCCGGCCACAGTGACCGCACAATACAGTCATGGCCAAAAGTTTTGAGAATGACACAAATATTATATTTTCACATGATCTGCTGCCCTCTGGTTTTTATGTGTGTTTGACAGATGTTTTTATCACAGACAGAAATATAATTGCAAACATATGAGTAACAAAAGCTTATATTGACAGTAAAGGCTGGGTCTCACATAGCGATACACCAGCGATCCCGACAACGATATGCACCTGTCAGGATCGCTGGTGTTCGCTACATGATCGCTGCTGAGCTGCCAAACAGGCAGCTCAGGCAGCGATCTGGGACAGCGACACTGCGGGTAACATCGTTTAGTTACCCGCAGTGTACATTGGATACCAGCGCCTTGATGCAGGGAGCTGGTATCCAAGGTACACAGAGGGTTTCCAAGCGCTGCGTGGTGCCTGGAAACCCGCTGTGTACCTTGGATACCAGCTCCCTGCATCAGGGCGCTGGTATCCAAGGTACACAGCGGGTTTCTAGGCACAGCCCCACGCCTGGAAACCCGCTGTGTACCTTGGATACCAGCGGATCGCTGCTCTCCGCCTGTCACACGCAGCGATGCGTGCCTGTCAGCGGGAGAGCAGCGATCAAAAAAATGTCCTGACATTTCAGCGACGATCAGCGATACCCAGCAGGGGGGCTGATCGTCGCTGAATGTCACACACAGCGATATCGCTGGTGAGATCGCTGCTGCGTCACAAAACTAGTGACTCAGCAGCGATCTCGGTAGCGATATCACTATGTGAGACGGCCCTTTAGAATGAGTTAATGCAGCAAGTCAATATTTGCAGTGTTGACCCTTCTTCTTCAGGACCTCTGCAATTCTCCCTGGCATGCTATCAATCAAATTCTGGACCAAATCCTGACTGATAGCAGTCCATTCTTGCACAATCAATGCTTTCATTTTGTCAGAATTTTTAGGTTTTTGTTTGTCCACCCGTCTCTTGATGATTGACCACAAGTTCTCAATGGGATTAAGATCTGGGGAGTTTCCAGTCCATGGACCCAAAATCTCTATGTTTTGTTCCCTGAGCCATTTAGTTATCACCTTTGCTTTATGGCAAGGTGCTCCATCATGCTGGAAAAGGCATTGTTGATCGCCAAACTGCTCTTGGAGGGTTGGGAGAAGTAGCTCTTGGAGGACATTCTGGTACCATTCTTTATTCATGGCTGTGTTTTTAGGCAAGACTGTGAGAGAGCCGATTCCCTTGGCTGAGAAGCAACCCCACACATGAATGGTTTCAGGATGCTTAACAGTTGGCATGAGACAAGACTGGTGGTAGCGCTCACCTTGTCTTCTCCGAATGAGGCGTTTTCCTGATGTCCCAAACAATCGAAAAGGGGATTCATCAGAGAAAATAACTTTACCCCAGTCCTCAGCAGTCCACTGCCTGTACCTTTTGCAGAATATCAGTCTGTCCATGATGTTTTTTCTGGAGAGAAGTGGCTTCTTTGCTGCCCTCCTTGAGACCAGGCCTTGCTCCAAGAGTCTCTGCCTCACAGTGCGAGCAGATGCACTCACACCTGCCTGCTGCCATTCCTGAGCAAGCTCTGCACTGCTGGTAGCCCGATCCCGCAGCTGAAACACTTTTAAGAGATGGTCCTGGCACTTGCTGGTCTTTCTTGGGCGCCCTGGAGCCTTTTTAGCAACAATGGAACCTCTCTCCTTGAAGTTCTTGATGATGCGATAGATTGTTGACTGAGGTGCAATCTTTCTAGCTGCGATACTCTTTCCCTGTTAGGCCATTTTTGTGCATTGCAATGATGACTGCACGTGTTTCTTTAGAGATAACCATGGTTAACAGAAGAGAAACAATGATGCCAAGCACCAGCCTCCTTTTAAAGTGTCCAGTGGTGTCATTCTTACTTAATCATGACAGATTGATCTCCAGTCATGTCCTCATCAACACCCACACCTGTGTTAATGGAGCAATCACTGAAAAGAGGTTAGCTGGTCCTTTTAAGCCAGGGCTGCAATGATGTTGAACTGTGTTTTGGGGGATAAAGTTCATTTTCTAGCCAAATATTGACTTTGCAAGTAATTGCTGTTAAGCTGATCACTCTTTATAACATTCTGGAGTATATGCAAATTGCCATTAGAAAAAGTGAAGCAGTAGACTTTGTAAAAATTAATATTTGTGTCATTCTCAAAACTTTTGGCCATGACTGTAGTATCATGTAATATGGAGTCCCATCACTTACATTATATTTATTTCTCTTCTCATAGGTTCTATCTTCCGCCGGATCTTATCATCCTGCCGGTGTGGCTTATCCAGGGCTGCTCGCGCATTTGCATGTTGTCTCTGTGCCCCTAAAGACATCTAAAAGACAGGACACCTCTCCTTCTAGCGCCCTGAAGTCCAGCAGATACACAATCACTGCTGGACCTGTATAGAAGGACCTTCACCATCTACGTGTGGCCTTCTGTTACATCACTTGCCGGACTTGTGCTCGTCTGACTGGGCTCTTACTGGTATCTGACCCCGGCTGCCCCCCTGACTATGATTTTGCCCGTTGATTCTGTTTCCGATCTTCTCCCTCCCTTAAGTCGAGCAGATCCACCATCACTGCTGGACCTGTATAGAAGGACCTTCAACATCTACCTGTGGCCTTCTGTTACATCACTTGCCAGACATGTATCGCCTCTGTGACCAGGCTCCGTGGTATTCATGCTGCTCGTCTTACTGGGCTCTTACTGGTATCTGACCCCGGCTATCCTCCTGGCTATGATTTTGCCTATTGATTCTTTTCCCGATCTTCTCCCTTATCATTCTATCCTATTATCAAAAAAAAAAATTATAAATATTTTGACTGAGATTTTTTTAATCTAATAATGATCAAACTTAACTCTGCATTTTGTTAACTGGTAAAAATAATACTGTAACATTTCTATTTCTAAACATATGAATGTCTATATAAACAGTATATACATTATTGATTTTACTCATTCATATAGCACCATTAATTCCACAGCGCTTTACAAAAATTATTGAAATTGTCCCTATTGGGGCTCACAATCTAAATTCCCTATCCCTCTATGGAATGTGGGAGGAAACTGGAGGAACCCAAGCAAACACGGGGAGAACATATAAACTCTTTGCAGATGTTGTCTTTGGTGGGATTTGAACCCAGGACTCCAGCGCTGTAAGGCAAAAATGCTAAAAACTGAGCCACTGTGTTGCCCAAATTATGCAGTCTGTATATATTTTTGAAACTGCAAAAGCTCTGACGGTTTCTCTGATTCCTTTTAATCATGAACTCACTGTTATTTGCTCTTCTCCTCTCTACATGTATTTCTTACTATCATGAATGCAGCAGCCAGGCTCATATTTCTATCCAGCAACTGCAGCGACGCCTCCACCCTGTACCAGTAATTGCACTCACCCACATAGCTCTCCACTGTGCGGCACCAACCTGCATCTTCTCCCATATCGCTCTACTGGCATATCTACACTCCAATGAGCAGACTAACATCCTCCATAATCAGGACATTGGGCAGCATGGTGGCTCAGTGTTTAGCATTGCAGCCTTTTAGTGCTGGGGTCCTGGATTCAAATCCCAGCAATGACAAAATCTACAACCAAAGAGCATAAGTGGGTTTCCTCCCACACTTCACAGACATATTGATAGAGAATCTAGATCATGAGTCTCATGGGGGAAAGTAAAGGTAATATCTGTAATGCACAGCAGAGTAAGATAGTGCTATATAAGCAAAGCATAATAGCTAAAGAAAAAGACCTTCCGCTACCATAATCAACACTCCAGCTCTATGCAGTGCACTACTCCAGACAATCAGGTTCATTCCCACTGTCCACAGTTTTAAGTGTGCACAAAAGGGTTCTGCATTAAAAAATCGGATTGCACTTTGACTGGTGTTATTCAATGATTCAATGACTCAGTGGTCATCTGGAATTATTTGCTCAGCTCAGATCGGACTGAGAATAAAAGAATGCTGCGAGTGGCCATGTACATCTCAGGAGACGTGCCAAAGCAAGTCAGTGGGTGCTAGAAAAAAATCGCACAGCAGATAGGAAACCCGACATTTCATCAGCACAGAACAGTCAGTTCACAACCTGAACTCTCAGAATGGAAAATTAGAGGTACCGTATTTTTCGGACTATAAGACGCACCGGACTATAAGACGCACCCAGGTTTTAAGGTGGAAAATAGGGAAAAATATATTTGAAGCAAAAAATGTGGTAAAATATTTAACCCCTTCCCGACCCATGACGCCACGTAGGCGTCATGAAAATCAGTGCCAATCCGACCCATGACGCCTATGTGGCGTCATGAAAGGATCGCGTCCCTGCGGGTCGGGTGACCGGGGTCACTGAAAGGTCACCCCACCCGCAGACACAGGACCCTTTGTGCTTCACCACAGGGGGGTTGACTTAACCCCCCCCGTGGCCACGATCGCTCTGATTGGCTGTTTCACTTTTAACAGCCAATCAGAGCAATCTGTAATATTTCACCAATGTAATTGGTGAAATATTACAATCCAGACATGGCCGATGCTGCAATAGCATCGGCCATGGCTGGAGACTGAGTACCGACCCCCCCCACACCATGTCACGGCGGTGATCGGCCGCCGCCACCGAAAAATGGCAGCGGTCGGTCACCGCCGTCACTAACAGCTCCACTCGTCCTGGCCTCCGCTGCCCCCACCTTCCGATCTCCCCCCCCTCACTTCCGACCCCCATACTCACCTCTCCCGGTCCACCGATGTCCCTCGATCCTTCCCGGCGACTGCCCGGGATTCTTCATGGGCGCCGCCATCTTGGAAAATGGCGGGCGCATACGCAGTGCGCCCGCCGGCCGGCGCATGCGCAGTGCGCCCTGCAGAGTAAAAAAAATTATTTTGATCACTGTGATATACTGTCACAGTGATCAAAATAAAAAAAAGTAAGTGAACCCCCCTGTCATAGGTAGGGAAAAATAATAAAGAATTTTTTTTTTTTTCCTATTAGGCCCTGTGCACACGTTGCGGATTTTGCTGCAGATTCGCAGCGGATTTTTGCTGCGGATCAGTGGCGGATTTTGCTGCGGATCAGCAGCGGATTTTGCTGCGGATCAGCAGCGGAATTTTGCTGCGGATCAGCAGCGGATTTTGCTACGGATCCGCAGCGGATTTTGTGTTATGGATCCGCAGCGGAATTTTGCTGCGGATCAGCAGCGGATTTTGCTACGGATCCGCAGCGGATTTTGCGTTGCGGATCCGCAGCGGATTTCGCGCTGCGAATCCACAGCAGATCCAGAAACCATGTACAGTACAATGCAAATAAATGGTAAAAAAAAAAACGCTGTGCACATGCTGCAGATTTTTCAACGCGGATTTGCTGCGGTTTTAAATCCACAGCATGTCAATTCTTTGTGCGGATTCCGCAGCGGTTTTACACCTATTCCATTATAGGCGTAAAACCGCAGAGAAAAACCGCAGCAAATCCGCGCTAAATACGCAGGTAAAAGGCAGGTCATTTTACCTGCGGATTTTAGAAAAATCCGCAAGTGAATCTGCAACGTGTGCACGGGGCCTCAGGGTTAGGGTTAGGCTGGGTTCATATTGCATTATGGCAGTCCGTTAGATGGACTGCGTTTCACCGCGGTATAACGCGGTGTAACGCAGTCCGTTAACGCTGCCATTCACACCATTTGTGTGCATCGCAACGCAAGCCATGAAGCGCATGCGATCGCGACGTGTCGTCATTCAGTAACGGAGCCTTGGACGCGGCCTGCAGCGTCTGGGCTCCGTCACCGCTAGCACAGATGAATCATCGCTGATTCCTCTGCACTAGCGGGTATAGCATAACGCGATCGCGTTATGCTATACCGTTACCAGCCCGTCAACGCTACGTGTTGAACGGGCTGGTAAAACGGAATATGAACCCAGCCTTAGGGTTAGAACTAGGGTTAGGGTTAGAACTAGGGTAAGGGTTGGAATTAGGGTTAGGGTTGGAATTAGGGTTAGGGTTGGAATTAGGGTTAGGTTTGTGGTTAGGGTTAGAGTTAGGATAAGTGTTAGGGGTGTTTTAGGGTTAGGGTTGGGATTAGGGTTAGGCTTGTGGTTAGGTTTATGGTTAGAGTTGGGATTAGGGCTAGGGGTGTGTTGGGGTTAGGGTTATGGTTATGGTTTGTATTAGGGTTAGGGGTGTGTAGGGGTTAGGGTTGGAGTTAGAATTGAGGGGTTTCCACTATTTATGCACATCAGGGGGTCTCCATACGCGACATGGCACCACCATTGATTCCTGCAAATTTTGCGTTCAAAAAGTCAAACAGTGCTCCCTTTATTCCAAGCTCCGACGTGTGCCCAAACAGTGGTTTACCCCCACATATGGGGTATCAGCGTACTCGGGAAAAATTGCACAACAACTTTGGGCTCTAATTTCTCCTGTTACTGTTGGGAAAAAAAAATTGGGGACTAAAAAAGTTATTTTTGTGAAAAAAAATTATTTTTTATTTTCACGGCTCTGCGTTATAAACTTCTGTGAAGAACTTGGAGATTCAAAGTGCTTACCACACATCTAGAGGAGTTCCTTGGGGGATCTAGTTTCCAAAATGGGGTCACTTTGGGGGGTTTCTACTGTTTAGGCACATCATGGACTCTGCAAACGTAACATGACGCCCGCAGACCATTCCATCAAGTGGGCATTTCAAAACGTCACTACTTCCCTTCCGAGCCCCGAAGTGTGCCCATACAGTAGTTTTCTCCCATATATGGGATATCAGCGTACTCAGGACAAATTGGACAACAACTTTTGAGGTCTAATTTCTCCTGTTACCCTTGGGAAAATAAAAAAATTGGGGACTAAAAGATCATGTTTGTGGAAAAAATATGATTTTTTTATTTTCATGCCCTGGCGTTATAAACTTCTGTGTAGCCCTTGGGGGTTCAAAGTGCTCACTACACATCTAGATAAGCTCCTTGGGGGGTCTAGTTTCCAAAATGGGGTCACTTGTGGGGGTTTCTACTGTTTAGGCACATCAGGGGCTCTGCAAACGCAACATGACGCCCACAGAACATTCCATCAAGTCTGCATTCCAAAATGGCGCTCCTTCCCTTCTGTGCTCTCCCATGCGCCAAAACAGTGGTTCCCCCACATATTGGGTACTAGTGTACTCAGGACAAACTGTACAACAACTTTTGTGGTCCAATTTCTCCTGTTACCCTTGTGAAAATAAAAAAATGCGGGTTAAAAAAATCAGTTTTTGAGGAAAAAAATGATTTTTTATTTTCACGGCTCTGCATTACAAACTTCTGTGAAGCACGTGGGGGTTCAAGGTACTCACCACACATCTAGATAAGTTCCTTGAGGGGTCTAGTTTACAAAATGTGGTCACTTGTGGGGGGGTTTCTACTGTTTAGGCACATCAGGGGCTCTGCCCGCCCGCAGACCATTCCATCAAGTCGGCATTTCAAAGCGTCACTACATCCCTTCCAAGCCCTGACGTGTGCCCAAACAGTGGTTCCCCTCAATGTGAGGTACTAGCGTACTTAGGACAAATTAGACAACAACTTTTGGGGTCCAATTTCTCCTGTAACCATTGTGAAAATAAAAAGTAGGGGGCTAAATAATCATTTTTTGAGAAAAAAAAATGATTTTTTATTTTCACGGCTCTGCGTTATAAACTTTTGTGAAGCACCTGGGGGTTCAAAGTGCTCACTGTGCATCTACATAAGTTCCTTAGGGGGTCTAGTTTGCAAAATGGGGTCATTTGTGGGGGAGCTCCAAAGTTTAGGCATACAGGGGCTCTCCAAAAATGACATGGTGTCCGCTAACGATTGGAACAAATTTTCCATTCAAAAAGTCAAATGGCGCTCCTTCCCTTCTGAGCCCTGCCGTGCGCCCAAACAGTGGTTAATGACCACATATGAGGTATCTGTGTACTCAGTAGAAATTGCCCAACAAATTTTAGGATCCAATTTATACTGTTGCCCATGTGAAAATGAAAAAACTGAGGCTAAAAGAAAATTTTTGTGAAAAAAAAAAGTACTTTCTTTATTTTACGGATCAATTTGTGAAGGACCTGGGGTTTCAAAGTGCTCAATATGCATCTATAAAAGTTCCTTGGGGGGTCTAGTTTCCAAAATGGGGTCACTTGTGGGGGAGCTCCAATGTTTAGGCACACAGGAACTCTCCAAATGCGACATGGCAACCGCTAAATATTCCAGCATATTTTCCATTCAAAAAGTCAAATGGTGCTCCTTCCCTTCTGAGCCCTGCCGTGCACCCAAACAGTGGTTTATGACCACATATGAGGTATCTGTGTACTCAGAAGAAATTGCCCAACAAATTTTAGGATCCATTTTATCCTGTTGCCCATGTGAAAATGAAGAAACTGAGGCCAAAAGAAATTTTTTGTGAAAAAAAAGTACTTTCTTTATTTTACGGATCAATTTGTGAAGGACCTGGGGTTTCAAAGTGCTCACTATGCATCTAGAAAAGTTCCTTGGGGGTCTAGTTTCCAAAATGGGGTCACTTGTGGGGGAGCTCCAATGTTTAGGCACACAGGAACTCTCCAAATGCGACATGGCAACCGCTAAATATTCCAGCATATTTTCCATTCAAAAAGTCAAATGGTGCTCCTTCCCTTCTGAGCCCTGCCGTGCGTCCAAACAGTGGTTTATGACCACATATGAGGTATCTGTGTACTCAGGAGAAATTGCCCAACAAATTTTAGGGTCCATTTTATCCTGTTGCCCATGCAAAAATGAAAAAATTGATGCTAAAATAAAAATTTTGTTGGAAAAATTAAAATGTCCATTTTTTCCTTCCACGTTGCTTTAGTTCCTCTGAAGCACCTGAAGGGTTAATAATCTTCTTGAATGTAGTTTTAAGTAGCTTGAGGGGTGAAGTTTTTATAATGGTGTCACTTTTGGGTATTTTCTGCCATATAGACCCCTCAAAGTGACTTCAAATGTGAGGTGGTCCCTAAAAAAAATGGTTTTGTAAATTTTGCTGTAAAAATGAGAAATCGCTGGTCAATTTTTAACCCTTATAACTTCCTAACAAAAAAAAATGTTGTTCCCAAAATTGTGCTGATGTAAAGTAGACATGTGGGAAATGTTATTTATTAACTATTTTGTGTCACATAACTCTCTGGTTTAACAGAATAAAAATTAAAAATTTGAAAATTGCGAAATTTTCAAAATTTTGGCCAAAGTTCCATTTTTTTCACAAATAAACGCAAAAATTATCGACCTAAATTTACCACTAACATGAAGCCCAATATGTCACGAAAAAAAATCTCAGAATCGCTATGATCCGTTGAAGCGTTCCTGAGTTATTACCTCATAAAGGGACACTGGTCAGAATTGCAAAAAATGGCCAGGTCATTTAGGTAAAAATAGGCTGGGTCATGAAGGGGTTAATAACATAAATACCATACTATTTTATGTGGTTTTATTATATATAATATTATGTTATTATGTTGGAAGCTACGAGTAGGAGATGGTGCTGCGGGACCAGTGTGGTGTCTGTAAAGTACTATGTGAAGATGCTGGAGGGTGAGTATAAGAATGGGGGCACAGGGCTTATATTTAAAGCACCACTCCAGCACTGAAAAATAACACTGGAGTGCTGCTTTAAGATCCCATGGGAGAACTATAACTCTCAGCATGTCCTGCAGATCCTATGGCATGCTGGGAGTTATAGTCCACCACAGGATGGCAGAGTGATTTTTTGTGTGCTGTCATTACTAACCTTTTAATTAATTCTCTGTTGTACAATGCGTCAGCAGGACCTGTGATGACATCATGAAGAGGCAGGGCTTTGTGTGGTCATGTGATGCTCCAGCCCGCCCTCTTCATGACCTCATCACAAGTCCTCCACAGGAGCATTCAGCATCGCATCAGCAGGGCCCCCAGGCTGTCAGGTATGCGATGCCTCCTGCTGCACTCTGCTCCTGCCGCCTCCTTCTCCTTCCATCACACATCTCCCCAGCTGCTGCAGGAATCAGGCGCTGAGGAACCATGTGGCTTGTCATTTGCTGCTCCCCGCTCACTGCTTAGCTGATAGGTGGGCGGGGAAGCGGCTAATGAATATTCACTGCACTTAAGTATCGGGACCAGTGGTTTCCCCAGCGCTGGATTCCTGAAGCGGAGGGGATATTTTCCTGCCTCCTGCGATCCCACTCCACCGCTGCCCCCCTCCCCACGTTACATTCCGACCATAAGACGCACCCACACTTTCCTCCCAAATTTGGAGGAAAAAAAGTGCGTCTTGTGGTCCGAAAAATACGGTATATACTGCTCAAAAAAAAAAAAGGGAATGCTAAAATACCACATCCTAGGTATCACTGAATATAATATTCCAGTTGCAAATCTTTATTCATTACATAATGGAATACATTGCGAATAATAACACATAAAATTGATTAGTGTAAATCAAAATTAATATCTCATGATGGTTTGGTTTTGGAATGAAACTCAAAACCAAAGTGGAAAATCAAATTGCAGGCTGATCTAACTTCAGTGGAAATGCATCAAGACAGAGAAATGATGCTCAGTAGAATGTGTGGCCTCCACGTGCCTGTATGACCTCCCTACAATGCCTGGTCATGCTCCTAAATAGGCAGCAGATGTTCTCCTGAGGGATCTTCTCCCAGGCCCGGATTAAAGCATCAGTCAACTCCTGGACAGTTTGTGGTGAAACATGACTCTGGTTGATGTATCGAGTAGAGATGAGCGAATATTTCAATGTTTGGTTCGGATTACAATTGCCGAATTTGTAATATTTGTCGATATATTTGTTGAATATTCGCCGAACATAGCCGAACGCCATTCAAGGCAATGGAAGGCAAAAACAAATGCATGCACAACACCTTCTAACGACCCCAAAATCTGCCAAAAAACATCAAATTATGGGGAGACACCAGGAAAGTGGCCTCAATTCACCCACAGTACAAACTGTAGCATAGCACTGCAGCAATCAGCCATGCATTAGGTATTGTGATCTGGGCCAGCATTTGCAGCTTTCAATTGAATGTCACAGTAAGATGAGGTGGGTGAGGGATTGGTGTAGGCCTCCTGTGTTTGGAGCTCAGATACCGCATGCAACAGCTCAACCTGCTTTCATGCTCAGCCACACTCAGATGGCACAAATATATAAATTTCTTAGAGTACTATTGTCAGAAAAATCTAAGGATAGTAACATGGGTAGTTGGCTCCAAGGAAGTGGAGGCCTGATAGTCTCGGAGGCCTACTGCTACAGGCAACACCCATGAAGGAGACCCAAACAGTAGTCTACACATTTCCAAAAATTATTGACAGACACCACCAAAGTGGCATCAATTTCACCACAGTATAGATAGTATAATTGGGACCGACAGATCTTCCACTATGCCCAATCCAGCAGACGGATAACCAAGCAGGAGTGTTCACATTTAAACAAATGAGGTCCTGACATGGCTGAAGTGGCATCAATTTCACCACAGTAGAAATACTAAAAAAGAGACCGACATCTCTTCTACTACAGCCAACCTAGCAGATGGACACACAAAAAGGAGTTTTCAGATTTGCACAAATTAGTGGCAGACACCACCGAAGTTCACCACAGTATAGACAGTATAATATGGACAGACAGGTCTTCCACTACACCCAACCAGGAGTGTTCACATTTAAACAAATGAGGGCCTGACACCATCGAAGTGGCATAAATTTCACAAGAGTAGAATTAGTATAATTGGGACCGACATGTCTTCCACTAAAGCTAACTCAGCAGATGTAGACCAACCATGACAGTTCACATTTCCATAAATTTGTGTTAACATCAGCAGCAGCTACAGCAGAGACACTAAAGATATCACAGAGTGCAGTTACGTGACATTAATGCAGCACACTAAAAAAATGCAATATCACCTAGGCCAGTGATGGCGATCCTTGGCACTCCAGCTGTTGGAGAACTACAACTCCCAGCATGTCTCAACTGCTGACTCAACTGTTGCAGGTTGCAAGGGCATGCTGGGAGTTGTAGTTTTACAACAGCTGGAGTGCCAAGGTTAGCCATCACTGACCTAGGCTGTACAGTCTACAATTGGGGCACAAAAGTCCTTGGAGATCGAAGACTTGTTTATCTTGATGAAAGTTTGGCGGTATACACTTTCAGAGGACTGCTGGATGCAATTATCCATCAGGACACCACCAGCAGCGCTGGAGACACGTTCTGAGGGAATGCTGGCTCCCGGGCACAATGAAACCTCCAAAGCGTGTGAGGCGAGCTCAGACCACTCATCCATTTTGGAAGACCAGAATGTGATAGTGTATAACCCCTCCCTGATGGTATTGATATTCTGTTCTACATACTCCTGCACCATCCTCTCCATTTGCTCACCACATGTAAGACTTGGAATCTGTAGTGCTGGTGCACAAGCTGGTCTAAAAAAAAGTGTCAAAGGACTCACAGAAATTCTGCTGCTGCTGCTAATGTTTTGGCATTGACAAATCGATGTGCTGGAGGTTGGAAGTCTAGAGCTGCTATGCGAACTGTGTGCTTCACTGCTGTCTTGGGGAAAAGCTCTCTTAAGGTTGTGTAAAAGTGTGATTCGATACTCCAGCATTCGCAGATCTCTTTCCAGGGCGGCAAGCATCCAGCAAAATTTGGTTTTATAATGTGGATCTAACAGAGTGGCAACTCAGTTGTCAGCATTATTCCTAAAAATAACTATACAGGGACCATGTCTCAGATAGCGCAGCAAGAAGGCACTCATATGTCAGGCTCTACCATGAGGTCCAAGCCCATGCTGTGTTGGTGGCTGGGTAACAATGATGCTTGTTTCCTCCGTACCCCTCCGCCAACCACGAACAACAGAGAGCGGAAGATTATCCTACTCATCTGACAGTTGTTCGCCCATCACCTCTTCCTCCTCCATTTGCTCCTCTGATCTTGACCCTTCGATAACCGTTTGTCTGTTGTCAACAGCCCCCTTAATCGTAGTAATCTTCCCTCTTTTGGCACCCGTCTGTGTGACGAAACTCTGGAACTGAGAGACAATTTTAACCCTTCCCCATCCTCCTCTGCCTCCTCCTCTTCTTCTGGGACCACTATCTCCTCCCACAGGCTATCAAAGTCTGCTCCAGCAAATAGATGGCCGGGATAGTGATGCTGATGATGGTGTCGTCAGTGCTACCATCTTAGTAGCCATTTCAAAACTGTGCAGAAGGGTGCAAAGGTCCTTAATCTGCACTCACTCCATATTTGTGATATGCGCCACATCCGTACTGCGTTGACCCAGGCTATACGACATGACATAATGCATCAAAGCTCGTTGCTGCTGCCACAGTCGTTGCAACATGTCCAGAGTGGAATTCCACCATGTCGGCACATCGCATATCAACCTGTAAATGGGCATGGACAAAGACCTCTGTATCGATGCAAGTCAATGACCTGAGGGGTGTGAACAGTGGAAATGAGCATACAGCTTACTTGCTTTCTGTAGCACCTCACCCAGGCCAGGATAGTGAGGGAGAGAAAGCTGTACTACCAGGTTGAGGACATGAGCCATGCAAGTCACGTGTGTGAGCTTGCTTCGCCACCAGGTTTGCACCGTTTTCGGACACGTCCTTCCATGAATGCAGGTTCAGTGGAGACAGCCATTGATCAAATTCAGCCTGGAGAGCTGTCCACAACTCTTCAGCTGTATGACTGCGACTTCCAGGGCATATCAATTTTAACACTGCCCTGTGAGCCCTGTCAGCGCAGTATGGAGGTGGTGGGGATTCGCTCTGTACAATTGGAACGTTTGACTCACTAAGGCCGAGGTTGAGGGCGCAGGTAATGCCCCTAGAGGCGATACAAGAGGAGGCAGAAGCAGTGGAGGAAATGTTAAATGTAGTGGTTTGTCCTGCAATCCTTGGGGATTCTAAGACTTGTGGAGCAACGCCAGCCCATATAACCACAATGGTCACCCAGTGCCCTGTCAGCGAGATGTAACGCCCCTGGCCATGCTTACTCGTCCAAATGTCTGTGGTGAAATTCTCCCTGGCAGACAAAGACTTAGTCAAGGAATGGGTGATGTTGTCTTGCGACATGCTGGAGTAGCGCAGGCACAGCTTTATTAGAAAAGTAATGGCGACTGGGCAATTGGTACTGGGGGACTGCGACGGCCATCAGCTTTTGGAAGCCATCTGTATCTACCAGACGGAAGTGCAGCATTTCCATGGCCAACAAATTGGAGATGTTGGGGTTCAACCTCATAGTTTTGTCATGCATAGGAGGAAACAATCTTTTACGTGACCACATCTGCGGAACCGTGGGCTGGCTGCAGTGCTGAGAGAGGCAAGAGTACGGTGAATCGGACAAACTGCTGGACCATGACAGATGTGCAGGTGGAATTGTTACTGTGGATTGAGAAAGTTTTGATGTACTCTTTTGTGAGCAGGTTGCGGGATGCAGTAACGGACCGACGGCAGAGCAAGGGTTAACGAGGGATTTAATTTCACAGGGATATACTCCATGCAGGGAGGAGAAGGTGTAACAGGGATAAGATAGATAATGCTAACACCAAAGAAGTGCAGAGTGAGATAAACAGAGATAGTCGGTTTAGAGAACGTTCATTAAAGGTAAACATATCAGTCTGACTGTTTCCTGACGCCAAAGTTCCTGAGTTCTCATGTTTTTATTTATGTTAGGGGCATTACAGTTGCTGTCCAGGTTTGTGCTGAGTCTGCAGTCATTCTATGTGATTGGAGACTTCTGAATTCTCACAGTGCTCACTGCACGTTGTTAGGATTCTCTCGTGCTGGTAATTTACATACATTTATTCACATGCTGACTAGACATGTGTGACCTCACTCAATGAAAATGAACGGAGCGAGGCCGGACACGTCTAGTCGGAATGTGGCCAGAAGTATATAAATCACATGCTTGTGCTGACATGACCGTGTACTCTTGCAACCGGTAAGGGAGAATCCTAAAAGTGTGCAGTGCATTTGTTGTGAGGATTCAGAAGCTGCAATGTCAGGATTCAGATCTGCAGGTTCCAGTAGTCATCACATGGGCACTTCACTCATATGCGATTTTCATGCTTATGGTCCTGTGACAACGAGCTTCTCTTCTGCTTCTCTCAGTTTTTCACTGAACATTGAGAGCATTAGGGAGAGCAGCTCGTCAGTACATGACTAAGTGTGCAAATCGCATGTGTGCTTTGGGTGGGGGGGGACGCAAAACCGAATTCTTGCCCGGGGTGCCAGAAAGCCTAATACGCCTCTGATTACTACAAAATAGAGACCAGGATGGGACATTATTACAAGATAGGGACCAGGATGAGACATTACTAGAGATGAGCGAGCACTAAAATGCTTGTTGCTCGAACTGAGCAATTCCTAATACTCGCATGCTCGCTTTGAATAACAAGTATAATGGGAGTCAATGGGAAAGAGGAGCTTTTTTCCCCCCAGATCCTACAAAGAGTTCTGGGGGGGCAGGGAAAATGTTCAAATGGATGGGAAAAGTGCTGGATGGAAGGTTTCTCATTTACTTTGCTGGCATCAGGTTTGTCACAAATCCAAGCAGAAAAAATATGACAAAAACGCACCTAATCTGCAACGTGTGCACACAGCCTAATTAACCCCTTAACGACCGCCGATACGCCTTTTAACGGCGGTCATTAAGGGTACTTAAACCACAGCGCCGTTAATTAACGGCGCTGTGGAAAAAGTGAATAGCGCCCCCCAGAGGCGCATTTTCTCCGGGGTCTCGGCTGCCGGGGGTAGCCGAGACCCCAGAGAACATGAATCGGGTCGGTTTTTACCGACACCGATGTTGCGATCGCCGTTATTAACCCTATAACGGCGACCGCAACAAAACAAAAAAAAAAAAATGTGCCATTTAATTTCTCTGTCCTCTGATGTCATCGGACATCAGAGGACAGAGAAAAAGGGTCCCCGGGACCCCCACTGTGGCCCCCGAACCCTCCTCATGGCCCCAGGGCCCTCCGGTGTCCCCCGGTGCCGGCGCCATGCTTTAAAATGGCGGGCGCACGAGTGCTGCGCCCGCCGCGAGGTGACGGGGGGGATGGGCGATTTTCTCTGGGGTCTCGGCTGCCTGGGGTAGCCGAGACCCCAGAGAACATAATAGGGGCCCCCCCAATCACCACTCTTTTGCGATCGCCATATACTGGCGATCGCAAAAGAGAAATCAATGCTGCGATCCCTGCCTGTAAATTTCTCTCCCCTCTGATGTGATCGCACATCAGAGGGAGAGAAATAGTGTCCCGGGACCCCCGATCTCACCCTCCCCCTGTACCTGGAGGGGTCCCGTGTCCTCCGATCCCCCCCCGGTGCGGTCCGATCCTCCCCCTCGCCTCCGGTCCTCCCCCTGGCCTCCGTTCAGCCGGCGTCTTCTTCCAGTAAAAAAAAAATGGCGGGCGCATGCGCAGTGCGCCCGCCGAATCTGCCTGGCGGCAAATTCAAAAAAATATTCATTCATTCTCTAAAAGTACATTTTGATCACTGTGATAAACTATCACAGTGATCAAAATAAAAAAAACAGTACATAAACCCCCCTATATCACCCCCTTGGTTAGGTACATATAATAAAATAAAGAAATTTTATTTATTTTCATTTTTCCATTAGGGTTAGGGTTAGGGGTATAATTAGGGTTATAATTAGGGTTAGGGTTATAATTAGGGTTGGGATTAGCGTTAGGGTTAGGCTGGGTTCATATTGCGTTATGGCAGTCCGTTAGACGGACTGCGTTACACCGCGGTATAACGCGGTGTAACGCAGTCCGTTAACGCTGCCATTCACCCGCATTTGAGGGCGCATTGCGACGCATGCCGCTTTACGTAAAGCGGCATGCGTTCGCGACGTGCCGTCATTCAGTGACGGAGCCTCGGACACGGCCTGCAGCGTCTGGGCTCCGTCACCGCTAGCGCAAATGAATCATCGCTGATTCCTCTGCGCTAGTGAGTATAGCATAACACGATCGCGTTATTCTATACCGTTACCAGCCCGTCAACGCTATGTGTTGAATGGGCTGGTAAAACGCAATATGAACCCAGCCTTAGGGTTAGGGTTATAATTAGGGTTAGGGTTATAATTAGGGTTAGGGTTGGAATTAGGGTTAGGGTTACAACTAGGGTTAGGGTTACAATTAGGGTTAGGGTTACAATTAGGGTTAGAGTTAGAATTAGGGTTGGTATTAGGGTTAGGGTTGAGATTAGGGTTAGGGGTGTGTTGGGGTTAGGGTTGGAGCTAGAATTGAGGGGTTTCCACTATTTAGGCACATGAGGGGGTCTCCAAAAACGCAGTGGCGTTCAAAAAGTCAAATGGCGCTCCCTCCCTTCCGAGTCCTGCCGTGCGCCCAAACAGTGGTTTACCCCCACATATGGGGTATCAGCGTACTCAGGACAAATTGGACAACAACTTTTGTGGTCTAATTTCTCCTGTTACCCTTGGGAAAATAAAAAATTAGGGACTAAACGATCAGGTTTGTGGAAAAAATATGATTTTTTATTTTCACGCCCGGGCGTTATAAACTTCTGTGAAGCACTTGGAGGTTCAAAGTGCTCACCACACATCTAGATAAGTTCCTTAGGGGGTCTAGTTTCCAAAATGGGGTCACTTGTGGGGGGTTTCCACTGTTTAGACACATCAGGGCCACTATAAACGCGACATGGCGTCCAGCCAATTCTGCGTTGAAAAAAGTCAAACGGTGCTCCTTCCCTTCCAAGCTCTGCCATGCACCCAAACAGTGGTTTACCCCCACATATGGGGTATCAGCGTACTCAGGACAAATTTTACAAAAACTTTTGGGTTTTGTTACCCTTGGGAAAATAAAAATTGGGGTGAAAAGATTGTTTTTGTGGAAAAAATATGATTTTTTATTTTCACGGCTCTACGTTACAAACTTCTGTGAAGCACTTGGAGGTTCAAAGTGCTCACCACACATCTAGATAAGTTCCTTAAGGGGTCTAGTTTCCAAAATGGGGTCACTTGTGGGGGGTTTCCACTGTTTAGGCACATCAGGGGCTCTCTAAACGCGACATGGCGTCCAGCCAATTCTGCATTGAAAAAGTCAAACGGCGCTCGTTCCCTTGCGACCTCTGCCGTGCGCCCAAAAAGTGGTTTACCCCCACATATGGGGTATCGGCGTATTCAGGAGAAATTGCACAACAAATTTTGTGGTTCATTTTTTCTTTGAACAGTTGTGAAAATAGAAAAAATTGGTTCCGAAGTAAAGCTTTTGCAAAAAAAGTTAAATGTTAATTTTTTCCTTCCACATTGCTTCAGTTCCTGTGAAGCACGTAAAGGGTTAATAAACTTCTTGAATGTGGTTTTGAGCACCATGAGGGTGCAGTTTTTAGAATGGTGTCCATTTTGGGTATTTTCTGTCATATAGACCCCTCAAAGTGACTTCAAATGTGAGGTGGTCCCTAAAAAAAAATGGTGTTGTAAAAATGAGAAATTGCTGGTCAACTTTTAACCCTTATAACTTCGTAACAAAAAAAAATTTTGTTCCCAAAATTGTGCTGATGTAAAGTAGACATGTGGGAAATGTTATTTATTAAGAAATTTGTGTGACATATCTCTCTGATTTTAGGGCATAAAAGTTGAAAATTTGAAAAATTGCTACATTTTCAAAATTTTCGCCATGTTTCCGCTTTTTTCATAAATAAGCGCAAGTCAGATAAAATTTTTTTTACCACTAACGTGCAGTACAATATGTCACGAAAAAACAATCTCAGAATCAGCGGGATTCGTTAAAGCGTTCCAGAGTTATAACCTCATAAAGTGACAGTGGTCAGAATTGTAAAAATTGGCCCGGTCATTAAGCTGCAAAATGGCTCTGTCACTAAGGGGTTAAAGGTTTTTTGGGAGGGTTATATATACAAACAAAATGCACTCCAGACCATGGAAAGGTAGATGAATGAGCAATATAATGCCAATAAAATTTGGAACAAGTTTTTTGAGGCTTTTATACCAACAAAATGGACTCTTGACAACGGAATAGTCTATGGTTCAGCAATATATTATCGATACATTTTTTAACAAGATTTTTGAGGTTCGTATATACAAACTAAATGTACCCAAGAAGATGTAATACCCTATGGGTGAGCAATATAATACTGATAAAGTTTTGAACAAGTTTTTGAAGGCTTTTATACCAACGAAATGAAATCCAGACCATGGAATAGTCTATGAGTGAGCAATAAAATACCGATAAATTTTGAAAGTGTTTGGAGGGTTATATACCAACAAAATGTAATTCAGGCTATGGAATAGTCTATGGGTGAGCAATAAAATACAGATTAAATTTTGAACAAATATTTTGAGGCTCATAAAGCAACAAAATGTATCCAAGAAGATGTAATACCCTATGGGTGAGCAATATAATACTGATAACGTTTTGAACAAGTTTTTGAAGGCTTTTATACCAACGAAATGAACTCCAGACCATGGAATAGTCTATGAGTGAGCAATAAAATACCGATAAATTTTGAAAGTGTTTGGAGGATTATATACCAACAAAATGTAATTCAGGCTATAGAATAGTCTATGGGTGAGCAATAAAATACCAATTAAATTTTGAACAAATTTTTTGAGGCTCATAAAGCAACAAAATGTATCCAAGAAGATGTAATACCCTATGGGTGAGCAATATAATATTAATAATTTTTTTAACACGTTTTTTGAGAGTTATATACAAACGAGATGTACCCAAGAAGACGTAATAGCTTGTGGGTGAGAAATATAATACCAAAATGTGTAGCCCTGGTGTGAAGGCACACGCAGTACCCTGGAGGATGTGTGGAGAGATAGCAGTTTAATGCTCTATAACCATTCACTCCAACACACACTTAGACACACCCTTAGGGTATTTAGTCACTCGTCAGGGAGTGGTCAGGAGTCATTCAGTGATTGATTCAGTCGGTGAGTCTAGCCTGGACCTGGAGGGAGGAAGTAGTCCAGTCTGAGTCTGTCAGCAGTTCAGAAAGTGGAGGCCAGTAAAGGTGAGCCAGATCACCTCAGCCTGGTCAGAGCTGTGCCCCACTAGAAAACGGACTGAGACACCTAATGAGAAGGAAGAGTTAGTTACAGATACTTCAGTCTCCTGTCTCAAGGACAGTGAAGGTTCAGAGACGTGCTCCTGCCTAGTGGAATACTGAGATTCTGTCAGCAAGCTCTGGAGAGAAGTAAGGAAGGATTGATTTATATGACTTTAGGAAGTGTGGAGTGCTTATGCTACAAGCGCGGACAAGGCGAAAGGCACAGTGGAAGGAATTTAGAAGTGCTTTAGGATTGGAGAAGTCCTGCACATTGTCACCGGTCACTGGGACCGAAGCATCACTATAGCTTCACGCATAGTGGTAGAAAAACCAGAGGCTTACTGGACCTTAGGTAACAGAAAGCAGCCCTTGGAGTGTCGGTACGTAACTGGGGTCAGGGGGAGTGAGAACCTTGAGCCTGATCAGCAAGAATAGGAACTCAGCTCTCTCATAGGAAGGCTCCAACCACAAAACTGACCGGGCAGTACAGCTTTGAAATAGCTGGAGTTTATAGAGGGAACTACGCTTTATGCTGGTTGGACTCATCATTGTGAACGTAAAGGAGGCCCCTAACTTGTCCAGCTGCTACCTCAAAACACATTCTCCATTGGATCAGCCTCCCTGGGACCTGCCTTACCATCTTACAAGTAAAAGGTATGGAAAGACGCTGACGGTGTGAGACTGAGTTATTTAATTGCATACCTGCACAACCCCACCATAACCATCGACCTGAGGGAAGAGTCCCACCTGTAGGGGACCCGACATCTAGCTGCCTCACCATCCCCTCAGAGATCTACAGCAGCGCTGGTACAAATTACCAGAGACTACAGGTGGCGTCACGAACTGTAAATATATCTATCCCCTGTAAATATTCCCCCAACATACGCCAGACCGCCAGGGCCACAGACCGAGCCACCGCTACCTGTGACAAACCCCATAGACTTCCATGGGCTCGGCTCTGAGTACCCCATTGCCCTGGTAACCCACAATTGTGGTGCGTGGTCGACACAAAACTTTGGCGTCACGAACAGGATGCGAAACTCGCAAAATCGCGAGCCCTGTGTGCCTGTGGAGGTGTTTTTGTGGAAAAGGACTGTTTGCTATTTTTGGCGCTAAAATCCGCCATTTTGCCGCCAAATTCGCGCCCTCAGGCGCTGGAGAAGAAGGTGGGCGTGGATTCGTGGGCGTGTGCCCCCCTGTGGCGCGAAGAGAATGCCTGCCCTCTCAAAGTGCTATTACAACATGCGATCCTGCCCTACAGCAAAGGAGGTCCGCCTCCTCTTCACCTTCCCTGCGAAGAGGAGGAGACGCAAACCCCGCCTCCACGGAAGAGACCGGACGTTTCGAAAAGAAGAAGGGAGACGGTTCTGGAACATCATGGAAGCAGGACGTGTGCAGCCGAGCAGGGAAGCGGTGGAAGGCAGGCCCCGCTCCCCAGCCAAGCTGCCACTGGAACCGGAACCATCGGTGGTCCTGCACCTGCAGCAAGCATTGCTGGAAATTAAAGAAGAGAATGCCAGACTGAAAAAGATGATTTTGCCACAACCTGGCAAGGAGGAGATCGAGAGACGCCGGCGTACCCTGATGCAGCGGCGGCTGTGGGACGCGGTGATCTCTCCCTTCGATGACCCCTCACGTCTGGAACTTCCAAAATTTCTGCTGCCCAAGGCTAAGGAGCAACCGGAGGCTGCCCCCGAAAGTACCGACCCTGATCCCACCGGTGAAGCGGTGGAGGCGAAGGAGGTTGAGGAGGTACCGCCAGTTCCGGAACGCCCGCCCGGCCAGTAGGCCGCAGCAGATGATCGATCCCCGATAGGGACACCGGAGGGGTCCTGTCCGTCATTACCAGACGTTGACTGGGATGAGATGGCGCGCCTGGATGACGTCGCCTACACCGCCCAGTGGGAACGTGAGTGGCAGCGTCGCGAAGAGAAACAGCAACGCCGGCAGGAGGAAGAACAGGAGGCTCAGCGCAACCGACAGCGGCAGCATGCAGAGCTGATCGCGGACAAGGAAAGTGTCCGTAGAGAAAAAGGTACTCTGAGGGAACCGCGGCGGCAGGGGTGTGTGACAGAGTTCCAGCTCCGGAAGGGCTGGGGCTTCATCAGAGAACCGGGCCTCTACCCAGGGGTCTTTGTCAGCAGACGCGATGTAGAATCCCACCTACCGCAAGGCCATCCCGGGAGGGACCTAATTAATGGAGACATTGTCACCTATACACGACACTGGGGTATGAAGGGATGGTATGCCCTTAATGTCACAATCGTCCGTGACCCCGTCCCTGACGCAGGTAACGTCACCACTACCGCAGCGTCCCCGTCTCCAGCTCAAACAGCACCAGGCCGTGCCCCAGCATCGCCCCCTGCAGGCTCCTCGCAAATGGAAGCAACATCTGCATACTCTTCATTATCTTGTCCTGCTGCATCGCAACCTGCGACCCAGACCACATCTCAATCAGCAGTTTACACGACGACGCGCACGGCGACTATTTCTGCATCACGAGAGCAAGTGGCCATTACAGTAACGCAAACAGCGTCTCATAAAGCGAAAGCACCCGTTGCGCCCCTAGAGGTTCGTACGAGAACTGTGGCGACCCAGACTCTGATAGCAGGTCACGACTTGTTAGTCATGGGATCTAGGGACCATCGCATTGTTCCAGCCCCCGGGGTGGAAAATGTAGTTGAAGTAATTAAACAGTAAAAACCGGTAAGATCCAGACAGGGGTCTACCATATGTAACGTTGTAGAAAGTTTGAGAATTTTTGCCAGTTTTGCACTTTATTACCAAATGTATCTATGTTTTATGTAAAATGAGTAGAATGCCCGGCTGGGTACTAGAATGAAGATTTGAAAAAGTTAATTGCAGATTCTTGCATACAGAATTTGATATAAGGTGAATTTAAAGTTAAAATAAGTATATATATAGATATATAATGTAGATATTAAAGTGAGAAAGATATATATGTGCTCTTTTATTATGACATGGACTGAGAGGCTGAGGACTGTGCCAGCCCAGAACTTATCCTGTAAATAGTTGCGCTTCGGTGCACAATATTGGTTTTACATAAAACCACCACAACTACCTCTGAATAATAAAACCCGTGTGGTGTGGCACTGAGTGAGGTCTGCATTCATATGTCCTGCAGCCCACCCAGGACCCACGTTGAAGGTTTGGTGCGGGTCCTTCACAAGAATCTTGCCGTTTATTATATGAACATGTCTATTTAATATTTTGTATTTTTCTATATTTAATGTTTTGTTTGCAACGTTCAAGAAATCCTTACCTCCCGGATGGGACGAGTTAATGTTAATGTTTAATGCATAAACAAAAATTGTTTCTTTGTATTTCACAGCCCGGAGTGCTGTCTTTTGCCATGGGGGATGTGTAGCCCTGGTGTGAAGGCACACGCAGTACCCTGGAGGATGTGTGGAGAGATAGCAGTTTAATGCTCTATAACCATTCACTCCAACACACACTTAGACACACCCTTAGGGTATTTAGTCACTCGTCAGGGAGTGGTCAGGAGTCATTCAGTGATTGATTCAGTCGGTGAGTCTAGCCTGGACCTGGAGGGAGGAAGTAGTCCAGCCTGAGTCTGTCAGCAGTTCAGAAAGTGGAGGCCAGTAAAGGTGAGCCAGATCACCTCAGCCTGGTCAGAGCTGTGCCCCACTAGAAAACGGACTGAGACACCTAATGAGAAGGAAGAGTTAGTTACAGATACTTCAGTCTCCTGTCTCAAGGACAGTGAAGGTTCAGAGACGTGCTCCTGCCTAGTGGAATACTGAGATTCTGTCAGCAAGCTCTGGAGAGAAGTAAGGAAGGATTGATTTATATGACTTTAGGAAGTGTGGAGTGCTTATGCTACAAGCGCGGACAAGGCGAAAGGCACAGTGGAAGGAATTTAGAAGTGCTTTAGGATTGGAGAAGTCCTGCACATTGTCACCGGTCACTGGGGACCGAAGCATCACTATAGCTTCACGCATAGTGGTAGAAAAACCAGAGGCTTACTGGACCTTAGGTAACAGAAAGCAGCCCTTGGAGTGTCGGTACGTAACTGGGGTCAGGGGGAGTGAGAACCTTGAGCCTGATCAGCAAGAATAGGAACTCAGCTCTCTCATAGGAAGGCTCCAACCACAAAACTGACCGGGCAGTACAGCTTTGAAATAGCTGGAGTTTATAGAGGGAACTACGCTTTATGCTGGTTGGACTCATCATTGTGAACGTAAAGGAGGCCCCTAACTTGTCCAGCTGCTACCTCAAAACACATTCTCCATTGGATCAGCCTCCCTGGGACCTGCCTTACCATCTTACAAGTAAAAGATATGGAAAGACGCTGACGGTGTGAGACTGAGTTATTTAATTGCATACCTGCACAACCCCACCATAACCATCGACCTGAGGGAAGAGTCCCACCTGTAGGGGACCCGACATCTAGCTGCCTCACCATCCCCTCAGAGATCTACAGCAGCGCTGGTACAAATTACCAGAGACTACAGGTGGCGTCACGAACTGTAAATATATCTATCCCCTGTAAATATTCCCCCAACATACGCCAGACCGCCAGGGCCACAGACCGAGCCACCGCTACCTGTGACAAACCCCATAGACTTCCATGGGCTCGGCTCTGAGTACCCCATTGCCCTGGTAACCCACAATTGTGGTGCGTGGTCGACACAAATACATTTTAAACAAGATTGAGGATTATATACCAGCGAAATGTACCCAAGAAGATGTAATACCCTATGGGTGAGCAATGTAATACCAATACATTTTTGAACAAGTGTTTTAAGGCTTTTATAGCAATAAAATGTATCCAGGAAGATGTAATACCCTATGGGGGAGCAATATAATACTAATAGATTTTGAATAAGTTTTTTAAGGTTATATACCAACAAAATGGAGCCAAGAACACGTAACACTGTATGGCTGAGAAATGTAACCCCACAACATTTTTAAAGGTTTTTTAAGTCTTATATATCACAAAAATGTACCCCAGAACATGAAATAGTGTATGGTAAGAAATGTGAGCTAACAAGCAAAGTTTTCAAACCAAAATGTGACAGAAAGCATGTAATACTGTATTGATGAGCAATCTAATCCTGAAATATTTTTCGACACAGTAATGCAACAAGAAATATGTTAAACTGTATGGATGAGTCATTAAATCCCTAAAAAAATTTTGAGCAAAAATATTTTGAAAGCTTAGTTGATGTACTTATACACTCATAAAGGCTTTGCATAAATTGCAAAGCCAGACAGAAATTATGAGGAGGGTCATCCATAGACCTCTGAAAGGCAACAACTGGCAGGCCTCATTAAAATATTGAAAATTGCAAACATTTTATGTGCTGCAGTCATCTGGTGGTGTGGAGAAGTGTGGGGTAATCCAGGATTTGTTCATTTTTATCAGAGTGAGCGAAAGCGCTCATCTGTTATGACCCCCCAGTGGCACTAAAAACCTGCTCAGACAAGACGCCAGTGGCAGGGCAGCACCGAACTTCCAATCCAAGGCATAGAGGGACAGCTCATGCCAAGTATTCGGCTTTGAGACCCAATAGTTGAAAATCACAGAGGAATTAGGGAGTATGCTGGTTTGGACTACCAGGTATTGCTTAACAATCTTTAAAAACTTTTCCCTCCTGGTCAAAAATACCCAGTGATCAGACCCTGGGTGCTAGGCTGGTGTCATGAAATTGACAAAGCATTTGACATTGAATCCCCGCATCTGCTGTGTGTCTCCCTGGCCTCTTCTCCTTGGTTGGGCAAGGAAACTTGCCCCCTGTAGCTACAGTAGCTTCGTCTGATGAGAATTTTTTCAACATACTTTCCACAATGGCCTTCTGGTAAAGCAACAATTTAGAAGACCGCTCCACCTCAGGAAGAAGAGATGCAAAGTTCTCCTTGTAGCATGGGTCTAGCAGAGTGAACAACCAGTACTCTTTTTGGCCAAGATGAATGTAGTGTGAGGGTCACGGAAAAACCAGTGGTACATGAAGTCAGCCAAATGTGCTAAGCTCCATACAGTCAACACTTCCCTGTCTCCACAATGATGACAACTCTCCATCTCCTCCTCCCTTTCTTCCTCCTCATTCCCGTCCTTAGCCCATCCGTGTAGGAGAGACGGAACGAAGGTTAGGTAGCTACTAGCCTCTGTTGCGCTAGCCACCAGCTCCTGTTCCTCCTCCTCCTTAGAATCCACCTCCTCATTGATACCCAATCTGCACTGAGCAGATGAGATGAAATGAGGCTGGGCTGGCTATAATCTCTCTATATTATGTCTTTCTTCATCCCTACCTGGTCCGCAAGCAAAGCTTCAAGTTTAATAGTGAGCAGCTGTTTAAGTAGGCACAGAAGCAGGATATTTGCACTGACTATGGCATCACCATTGCTCACCATCTCTGTGTAGTCCTCAAAGTCTTGGAGGTCCACACAAATGTCAGATATCCATGTCCACTTCTCAGTTGTTATCTGTGGAGGCTGATTAGAATGTCGATGGGCATGTGGGAGCTGGTATTCAATCACTGGACTCTTCTCACAAAACCTTGCCAACATGTGCAGTGTGGATCTCCAGCATGTGGTGAACTGGCACTTGCATGCGCTGCTGCAGCACTGCCAGAGTGGCGGCAGCTGTAGCCAACTTGTGGAAATGGGGACTAATGCGACGCATCTTGACCAGAAGCTCTGGCAAATCTGGGTATGTTTTCAGAAACCGCTGAACTACCAAGTTGAGCACATGTGCCAAGCATGGTACATGTGTGAGTTTGCCAGGCTTTACAGCCACCACCAAGTTATGCCTATTTTATTCGAACGTCCATGACAGCACTACAGAGAGAGAGGGGATCCGCCCCTTAGGAACAGGAAACCTACAGATATAAAAGGGCGGCACCTCTCCCACACATCAGTTGGTTTCCTGTTCCTAAAGGACGGGTTTCCTACAGATGAAGATCTTCAGGAGGACCCAGGCCGGCCGGTCGACCCAGGTAGCGGGGGGGGATCTCCTACCTCGGCCGGTGCGGAGCCCCTGGAAGCGCCACTGTGGGTCCGGGTAGGATTCCACGGCAGTGTGCGGAGCAGGTGGAGCAGTATCCAGAGGATCCCTGTCTCCCAGCCAGCGCCGGTAGGTAAGTATTCCCCCCTCTCCCTGGTCCCGATGCCTTCTCCCTGTCCTCTCCTGTGGTCCTGTCATGGTGGGGGCCTCTTAAGGGGTGCAGCCGTGATTTTTAAAAAAAAAAAAAAAAATTTTTAAATTTGAATTTCCCGCCGCGTCGCTGCTGTGAGCGGCGCGGCGGGGGTTTTTTGAATTTCCCGCCGCGTCTCTGCTATGGACGGCGCGGCGGGGGTTTTTTGAATTTCCCGCCGCGTCTCTGCTATGGACGGCGCGGCGGGGGTTTTTTGAATTTCCCGCCGCGCGTCGCTGCTATGGACGGCGCGGCGGGCAGTTTTGAATTTCCCGCCGCGCGTCGCTGCTATGAATGGCGCGGCGGGGTTTTTGAAAGATTAGTCGCGCGCCGCTGCTGCAGCAGCGCGGCTGGGTTTGGGGTAGATCTCCGCTCGTGTCCCGGCTGGAGGGGCGATGCAGCGGGGGATTATACTTACCTCCATCGGTACGGTGGGGTCCGTGCGAGTGGGGGAAAAAAGGGGGCGGAGTCTCCACCGCCGGAACCGGAAGTGAGACGCCGGCCGGCGTTTTTTTAAATTTTTGGCGGCTGCATAATTGGACGGCGCCTGCTGTGGGGACGGCAGGGAGGTGCGGGGGGGGCCGTGGAGCGGAGAATAGGAGGGGGTGGACCCCTGGCCAGACCTGCTGACCCGGATATCCGGGGGAAGATATAAGGAGCCTAGGAAAGAGGAAAGCGCTTCTGCCCCATTTTCATGATGGACGCTGCAAAAGCTCCCTCGGTGCAACAGGAGAGCCAGCAGCAGCAGACAGAGCGCTCCTCTTCAATGACCAGCCGCAGAAGTTCCGCAGCTGGGAAAAAGGCCCCTCGCCGTGATCCGGTACCTACTGCTGTATAATCTGGGTAAGAGATCGTCAGATTTAGAATACCCAGTAATACAGTTTTTCCCCCATTCTGTGTCTGTTACTAGGGGAAGAAGTGTTCGGTGAAAAGCAAGCACA
This sequence comes from Oophaga sylvatica, assembly GCA_033576555.1. NCBI lineage: Eukaryota > Metazoa > Chordata > Amphibia > Anura > Dendrobatidae > Oophaga > Oophaga sylvatica. Next base: position 60,895,378 of record JARQOD010000001.1, on the reverse strand, counting down.
GGGAATGTGCCTTTTGCGCTTGCCCTCTGCCTGACGCTTGCCCTAAAAGGTTGTGCCAGCCGTGCATGCAACAGACGGTAGGGCATTTGAGTGGGAAGGGCAGGGGCATGGGATGAGATAGTAACTCCCTCTATGCCCCTTCCCTTTTTTAGATAGCGGAGGAGACTCCAGATTTCACCGAAAGCCTGAAGGAGATAATAAGAGCAGAGTTGAAAGCGTCCTCAAGACACGGAGAATTTTCCAGGCGTAGAAATGTACCAGTCTTATCTGATTCAGAGTCACCTGCCGCCCATGATAGGGGTGAAGTTGTGTCAGGACCCTCCTCGCCTTCCTCTTCGGCTTCCTCCTCTGTCTTCTACGGAAGACGCTACCCGTTTTTGTTTTCCCTTGGACCAGATGGACAAATTTGTCAAATCAGTTAGGTCCACCATGGGGTAGAAGAGGCGAAACCAGAGCTCTCAGTACAGGATCTGATGTTTGGTGGTCTAGATCCAAAAAAACGGAGATCCTTTCCACTAAACAGTAGCATCCAAGGCCTTATAGACAGAGAGTGGAAGAAGCCTGAAAAAAGAGGCTCCTTACCCCAAGCGTTTAAGCGAAGATATCCCTTTGAAGATCCCTTGACAGGTAGATGGGATAAGGCCCCGAAGCTGGATGCAGCAGTGGCGAAGGCTTCTAAAAAATCCTCCATCCCTTTCGATGATATGGGGTCTTTAAAAGATCCACTAGACAAGAAGGCAGACTCCTTCTTGAAAGGCACATGGGAGATGTCGGCAGGTGCCCTGAGACCGGCGGTTGCAGCCACTTGTGCAGCCAGGTCATTGATGGTCTGGCTAGACCAGTTAGCATCCCAGTTAGCAGATGGAACCTCCAGGGGGTCAATTCGGAAGACCTTGCCGATAATTCAGAACGCGGCGGCTTTCCTGGCTGATTCCTCAGCGGACTCAGTAAGAATGGCTGCCAGAGCGGCAGGGCTGTCTAATGCAGCACGAAGGGCATTATGGCTGAAATGTTGGCCGGGCGATATTCAAGCCAGATCTCGCCTCTGCTCCATTCCGTGTGACGGCGAATATCTTTTTGGCCCGGTCCTGGACGAACTTTTAGAGAAGGCAGGGGACGACAAGAAAAAGTTTCCCAGTCTATCAACCCCTTCCTATAAAAGACCTTTCAGCAGAAGGAGATTCAGCTACCGAAGGTCGTCCAGGGAATGAGCCAAATGGGATGAAAAGAGGCGAAGAGGTACAGGGTTTATGTTTAGAGGTCCACCTAGGGAAACAAAAAAACCCTCGCAATGACTAGCAATGCCGGTAGGAGGCAGATTGAAGGCCTTCTACCCGGCCTAGTCGGAAATCTCAAGCAGTAGCTGGATCCTTAACATCATAGCTACAGGGCTGCGGTTAGAATTCTCCTCGGTACCTTGGAATAACTTTAAAATTACCCCACTCAGGTCATCGCCATCGGAGCAGGCCGCTCTAGAGTTGGAGGTTCAGGAGCTTTGCGCTAAGAAAGTCTTAGTGGAGGTGCCAGAAGCAGAGCGGGGTAAGGGGTTTTACTCCCCTCTGTTTTTGATCCGTAAACCGGATGGGGCTTTTAGAACAATTATTAATTTGAAAGCCCTCAATAAGTTCCTGATTATTCACCCATTTAAAATGGAAACGGTCAGCTCAGCAATAAAGCTTCTGTTTGAAAATTGCTTTATGGTGGTGTTAGATCTGAAAGACGCTTATTACCACATACCGATCCATATGGAGCATCAGCGTTTCCTCAGAGTAGCAATCCAGATGGGGAATCACTGCGACATTTTCAATATAGCGCCCTTCCCTTTGGCTTGGCGGTTGCCCCACGAGTGTTCACTAAGGTTATGTCGGAGGTCATGGCCCACTTACGTGAATCAAATATGCTCATAGTCCCCTACCTTGACGACTTTCTTATCATTGGAAAGACGGCAGAGCATTGCCTAGAGCAACTGAAAAGAGCGATTTCTACCTTAGAGCGGCTGGGATGGCTAATAAATACCAAAAAGTCTCGTTTGAATCCGATGAGGGTTCAGCAATTTCTAGGGCTAATTCTGGATTCACAGAATCAGAACTGTAGTTTACCGTCAGACAAGTTAATTCGCTTACGGTACCAGGTCCTAAACGCTTCCAGTAACCCCTCCATGTCGCTTAGGAAGGCCATGTTTCTTTTGGGCTCCCTCTCGTCCTGCATTCCCGCGGTTCGGTGGGCCCAATTTCACACAAGGGCGCTGCAAGCTGAGGTCTTGCTGTATCAAAATTTGCTAGGGGTTACCTGGAAGGCCAGCTATCCTTGTCCCAGGCTGCTATAAGATCCCTGGATTGGTGGAAGAATGAGACAAACCTGTCTAAGGGGGTTCCCTGGGAATATGAGATATCCCGAATAGTCACAACAGATGCTAGCCCCTCTGGGTGGGGGGCTCATATGGGGGACGTTATGGTTCAGGGCTTATGGGAGCAGGATCAAATTCAAATGTCTTCTAATATGAAGGAATTAGCAGCGGTAGAGCTAGCAATTAAAAAGCTCCTTCTCTATCTACAGGGTCACCACGTTCGAGTGCTCTCCGACAATCGGGTCACAGTCGCTTACATCAACCACCAGGGTGGTACTCGTTCCGGTCCTCTCATGGAAGTGGCAAGGCGCCTACTTCAGATAGCAGAACGACACTTTCTTTCTCTAACGCTCTACATATAAGGGGAGAAGAAAATACCAAGGCGGACTTCTTAAGCCGCAATCTCCTGAGCCAAGGAGAGTGGTCATTAAAGACTTCCATCTTCGACCTAATTGTGCGGAAATGGGGTCTACCGGAGGTAGATCTCTTTGCTACCAAAAGCAACAGAAAAGTGAGACAGTTCTGCTCTCTGAATCCCAAAGAACGCCCTCTGGCAGTGGACGCTCTTCTATTACAGTGGGATTTCAATCTAGCCTACGCATTTCCTCCCCTGTCCTTACTTCCCCTAGTATTGAGGAAGGTCAGGAAGGACAGGGCAAGGATAATAGTAATCGCTCCTTTTTGGCCCAGGAGGGCATGGTTTTAATGTCTCAGAAACATGTCGATAGCCGACCCGTGGGTCCTGCCGGATATTCCCGATCTGCTCTCCCAGGGTCCAGTCTACCATCCTCGAGTAGCGGGCCTCTCACCTGACGGCGTGGATTTTGAACGGTCGCTGCTGAGAGATAAGGGGTTTTCTGCTAATGTAATTAATACTCTCCTTAAAAGCAGAAAAGAGGTTACAACTAGAATCTACGCTAGGATTTGGAAGAAATTTCTTCAGAGCTCGGGGGTGGTAGCAGGGGACCCAACACCGATAACCCAGATTCTAGAATTCCTACAAAAGGGTCTGGACTTAGGTCTCTCCACAAGCACCCTTAAGGTGCAAGTTTCAGCTTTGGGGGCACTCTTTAGTTGCAACATCGCAAATAATTACTGGGTCAGTAGATTCATTAAAGCTGCGGGTAGGTCGAGACCCATAGTGAAGGTGAGAATCATGCCATGGGACTTAAATCTTGTTCTCACTGCTTTAACAGAGCCCCCTTTTGAACCTATATCAGCAGCATCAATAAAAATTCTTTCCCTTAAGACCGCTTTCCTGGTAGCATTAACCTCGGCTAGGAGGGTAAGTGACATCCAGGCACTATCTAGACTATCTCCTTACACTCAGGTCCTGAATGACAGGATAATACTAGACGGATCCGCATACCTACCTAAGGTGTCTTCCGCTTTCCACAGAACACAGGAAATTGTTCTCCTTCGTTCATCCTAATCCATCTAATCAAAAGAGATGAACTCCTACTTTAAGGGTATGCCACACTGAACATATCGCTAACGGATCGCTAAAAAACGTCACTATTTAGCGATCCGTTAGCGATGTTGTTCAGTGCGGCAGCTGCCAGCGACGAGCTTCCTGCTGTGATCTCGCTCGTCGCTGGAATCGTTCCGGACCTATTTTCTCGTCGGCGCTCCCGCTGGTAAGTATATATCCTAGTGTGGCACCTTTTCTTAGCGATTAGCGTACTTTGTACCGCTAAAGTCGTTAAGAAGATCGCTAACGGCGATAGCGTCTTAACTATATCGCTAAATGTGGCCGCACTTAGCGATATAGAAACAATCCCGCTAGCGATCGCATTAGTATGCGTCGTTATCGTGATCGCTAGCGGGATGTTTAGTGTGGCAGTACCTTTAGATGTTAAAAGATGTCTGCTGCAATATTTGACAGTCACTGATGCCTGGAAAAGGGACAATGCATTGTTTGTCTCTTTTCAAGGGATTAACAAAGGCTGTAGAATAACAAAAAGCTCATTAGCCAGATGGATTAGGGAAGCAATTTCTCTGGCATACACCTCGAGGGGCAAGCAGCCACCTGAGAGGCTAAGGGCGCATTCCACTCGAGCTGTGGCGACTTCATGGGCAGAGAGGGCAGAAGTCTCCATTGACCAGATATGTAAGGCAGCTACGTGGTCTTCTCCACATACGTTTTACACTCATTATAGATTAGATTTGGGTGCTTCCTCAGACCTTTCTTTCGGATTAAGGGTGCTGCAGGCAGTAGTCCCTCCCTAAATAGTTATTACTCTCCGTAATTCTCTCTGTAGTGCTGTCATGGACGTTCGAATAAAGTCTAAGTTACTTACCGTTAACGGTATTTTTCGAAGTCCATGACAGCACCCTTACATTCCCACCCGGGTTCTATGTGCACTTCTTCCTCTTATATAGTCCACATGTAATAAACAATTGATTAATGTTACTGTGTGATGCATAAAATTTTTTTTTGCTGTATACCAATTAACCTTGATGTCCTCTTATGCTCTGTAATCCAACTGATGTGTGGGAGAGGTGCCGCCCTTTTATATCTGTAGGTTTCCTGTTCCTAAGGGGCGGATCCCCTCTCTCTCTGTAGTGCTGTCATGGACTTCGAAAAATACCGTTAACGGTAAGTAACTTAGACTATCATACATAACCATGCTTGGTTGGAGATCAAGCAGCAAAAACCACAGATCTGTCTGATCTGTTATTCCTTTAACCCCTTTATTCCATCAGACGTACTATTCCGTCCATGTGACCCTGGACCTAATTCCCATGGACGGAATAGTACGTCATGGGCGATCAGCTGACACCCGTGACTGTGTGTCAGGAGCGGTCACGGACCGCTCCGGGCACATTAACCCTTGGCACACCGCGATCAAACATGATCGCGGTGTACCCGGGGCACAGGGGAGGATCGCGCACAGGGGAGGATCGCGCAGGGTGGGGGCTCCCTGCGCGCTCCCCTGAGACCCTCAGAGCAGCGCGATGTGTCGCGCTGTTCCGAGGGTCCGTCCTCCCTCCAGGTCCCCGGATCCAAGATGGCGCCGGGGTCCTGCAGGGAGGCGGCTTCCTCAGTGCCTGCTGAGAGCAGGCGCTGAGGAAGCCTGCAGCGATGCCAGAGCGATCGCTGGTGTGACAGAGTGCTGTGCACACTGTCACACCAGCGATCTGCTAAAAAACAGTGATGTCCCGCCCTGGGACAAAGTAAAAAAGTTAAAAAAATAAAAATAAAAAGTGGTAAAAAAAATCATAAAAAAAAAAAAAATATTCCCCAATAAATTCATTCTTTCCTGTAAATAAAAAAAAACAAAACAATAAAAGTACACATATTTGGTATCGCCGTGTCCGTAACGACCCCCCCTATAAAATTGTCCCACTAGTTAACCCCTTTAGTGAACCCCTTAAAAAGAAAACGAAGCAAAAAATCAATGCTTTATCATCATACCGCTGAACAAAAAGTGGAATAACAACGCGATCAAAAAGACCGAGATAAATAACCATGGTACTGCTGAAAACATCATCTTGTCCCGCAAAAAAAAAGCTGTCATACAGCATCATCAGTGAAAAAATAAAAAAGTTATAGCTCGCAGAATAAAGCGATGCAAAAATAATTATTTTTTATATAAAATTGTTTTCATTCTATAAAAGCGCCAAAACATAAAAAAAATGATATAAATGAGGTATCGCCGTAATCGTACTGACCCGAAGAATAAAACTGCTTTATCAATTTTACCACATGCGGAACGGTACAAACGCCTCCCCCAAAAAAAATTCATGAATTGCTGATTTTTGTTCATTCTAACCTCCCAAAAATCGAAATAAAAAGCGATCAAAAAATGTCACGTGCTCAAAAATGGTACCAATAAAAACGTCACCTCGTCCCGCAAAAAAAAAGACCTCACATGACTCTGTGGGCCAAAATATGCAAAAATTATAGGTCTCAAAATGTGGTGATGCAAAAAACTATTTTTTGCAATAAAAAGCATGACAGCTGCCAATCATAAAAACCCGCTATAAATAGTAAATCAAACCCCCCTTTATCACCCCCTTAGTTAGGGAAAAATAATAAAATTAAAAAAATGTATTTATTTCCATTTTCCCGTTAGGGTTAGGGTTGCGGCTAAAGTTAGGGTTAGGGTTGGCACTAACGTTAGGATTAGGATTAGGGTTGGGATTACGGCTAGGGGTGTGTTAGGGTTAGGTTTGTGGTTAGGGTTGGGACTAGGGTTAGGGGTGTGTTGGGGTTAGGGTTGGAGTTAGAATTGGAGGGTTTCTGCTGTTTAGGCACATCAGGGGCTCTCCAAATGTGACATGGCGTCTGATCTCAATTCCAGCCAATTCTGCGTTGAAAAAGTCAAACGGTGCTCCTTCACTTCTGAGCTCTGCCATGCGCCCAAACAGCAGTTTACTCCCGCATATGGGGTATCAGCGTACTCTGGACCACAAGAGTTATTGTGCAATTTGTCCTATTTCTCCTGTTACCCTTGGGAAAATAAAAAACTGGGGGCGACAAAATCATTTTTGTAAAAAAAAAATGATTTTTTTGTTTTTACGGCTGTATGTTATAAAACTTCTGTGAAGCACTTGGGGCTTCCTAGCGCTCACCACACTTCGAGATAAGTTCCTTGTGGGGTCTATTTTCCAAAATGGGGTCACTTGTGGAGGGTTTCCACTGTTTAGGCGCATCAGGGGCTCTCCAAATGCGACATGACGCCCCCAGACCATTCCATCAAAGTCTGCAATCCAAAACATCACTACTTCCCTTCCGAGCCCCGACGTGCACCCATACAGTCGTTTTCTCCCACATATTGGGTATCAGCGTACTCAGGACAAATTGGACAACAAATTTTGGGGTCCAATTTCTCCTGTTACCCTTGTGAAAATAAAATATTGGGGGCGAAAAAATCATTTTTGTAAAAAAAAAAAAAGGATTTTTTATTTTTACGGCTGTACGTTATAAACTTCTGTGAAGCACTTCGGGTTCAAAGTGCTCACCACACATCTAGATAAGTTCCTTGTGGGGTCTATTTTCCAAAATGGGGTCACTTGTGGGGGGTTTCCACTGTTTAGACGCATCAGGGGCTCTCCAAATGCGACATGACTCCCCCAGACCATTCCATCAAAGTCTGCAATCCAAAACGTCACTACTTCCCTTCCGAGCCCCGACGTGCACCCATACAGTAGTTTACTCCCACATATTGGGTATCAGCGTACTCAGGACAAATTGGACAACAACTTTTGGGGTCCAATTTCTCCTGTTACCCTTGTGAAAATAAAATATTGGGGCGAAAAAATCATTTTTGTAAAAAGAAAAAAGAGATTTTTTATTTTACGGCAGTACGTTATAAACTTCTGTGAAGCATTTTGGGGTTCAAAGTGCTCACCACACATCTAGATAAGTTCCTTGAGGGGTCTAGTTTCCAAAATGGTGTCATTTGTGGGGGGTTTCCACTGTTTAGGCAGATCAGGAGCTCTCCAAACACGACATGGCATCCAGCCAATTCTGCGTTGAAAAAGTCAAACGGCGCTCCTTCCCTTCCAAACTCTGCCATGCACCCAAACAGTGGTTTACTCCCACATATGGGGTATCAGCACACTCAGGACAAATTGCACAATAACTTTTGGAGTCTTGTTACCCTTGGGAAAATAAAAATTGGGGTGAAAAGATAAATTTTGTGGAAAAAATATGATTTTTTAATTTTACGGCTCTACGTTATAAACTTGTGTGAAGCACTTGGGGTTCAAATTGCTCACCAAAGATCTAGATAAGTTCCTTAGGGGGTCTAGTTTCCCAAATGGGGTCACTTGTGGGGGTTTCCACTGTTTAGGCACAGCAGGGGCTCTCCAAATGCAACATGGCGTCCAATCTCAATTCCAGCCAATTTGGTTGGAAAAAGTCAAATGGTGCTCCTTCCATTCCGAGCTCTGCCATGCTCCCAAACAGTGGTTCCCCCCCACATATGGGGTATCAGCGTACTCAGGACAAATTGTACAACAAATTTTGTGGTCCAATTTCTCCTGTTACCATTGGGAAAATAAAAAATTAGTGACTAAGAGATAATTTTTGTGGGAAAAAAATAGGATTTTTTATTTTCATGCCCGGGCATTATAAACTTGTGTGAAGCACTTGGGGGTTCAAAGTGCTCACCAAGGATCTAGATAAGTTCCTTAGGGGGTCTAGCTTCCAAAATGGGGTCACTTGTGGGGGGTTTCCACTGTTTAGGCTCATCTGGGGCACTACAAACGGAACATGACCCCCATCAATGTTTGCATTCCAAAACGTTACTGCTTCCTTTCCAAGCCCTGCCGTGCGCCCAAACAGTTTCCCCCCCACATATGGGGTATCAGCGTACTCAGGACAAATTGAACAACAACTTTTGGGGTCCAATTTCCTTGGGAAAAATCAAAAATTTGGGACTAAAAAATCATTTTTGTGAAAATTGTTTTTTTTTTTTTCACACCCAGGCATTATAAACTTTTGTGAAACACTTTGGGGTTCAAAGTGCTCACAACAGATCTAGATAAGTTCATTAGGGGGTCTAGTTTCCAAAATGGTGTCACTTGTGGGAGGTTTCCACTGTTTAGGCATATCAGGGGCTCTCCAAACACGACATGGCGTCCAATCTCAATTCCAGCCAATTTTAGTTTGAAAAAGTCAAACGGCGCTCCTTCCCTTACGAGCTCTGCCGTGTGCCCAAACAGTGGTTTTCCCCCACATATGGGGTATTGGCGTACTCAGGAGAAATTGCACAACAACTTTATCTGCCCATTTTCTCCTTTTACCCTTGTGAAAATAAAAAAAAGTTTGTAAAAGATCATTTTTGTGGCTAAAAAGTTAAATAGTCATTTTTTCCTTCCACGTTGCTTCAGCTCCTGTGAAGCACCTGAAGGGTTAATAAACTTATTGAATGTGGTTTTGAGTACCTTGAGGGGTGCAGTTTTTAGAATGGTGTCACTTTTGGTATTTTCTGCCATATAGACCCCTCAAAGTGACTTCAAATGTGAGGTGGTCCCTAAAAAAAATGGCTTTGTAAATTTTGTTGTAAAAATGAGAAATCACTGGTCAACTTTTAACCCTTATAATTTCCTAACAAAAAAAAATTTTGGTTCCAAAATTGTGCTGATGTAAAGTAGACATGTGGGAAATGTTATTTCTTAACTATTTTGTGTGACATATCTCTCTGTTTTAAGGGAAAAAAAATTCAAAGTTTGAAAATTGCAAAATTTTCAAAATTTTCGCCATATTTGCGTTTTTTCAAAAATAAACGCAAGGTATATCGAAGAAATGTTACCACTAACATGAAGTACAATATGTCACGAGAAAACAATCTCAGAATCGCGAAGATCTGTTGAAGCGTTCCAGAGTTATAACCTCATAAAGAGACAGTGGTCAGAATTGTAAAAATTGGCCCGGTCATTAACGTGCAAACCACCCTTGGGGTGAAGGGGTTAAGTAACTCTGCTGCGGTGTGCGGTTTGTCACTTAAAAAATAAGCTTCAGCAGAGCCTGTGGCCGTCCTGCAGAGCTTCCAGCTTCCCACTGATGTGGACGATGTGCTCTGAGAAACCACATAGGAATGGAGGATAAGGAAGAGCAGGAGGGGGTGCAGAAACTGCTGTAGAAGTTGGAGCAAAAACTGATATCAGTAGGGAAAGCAATACTCAGTGTCGGGAGCACATGCGCCATGTCAGGGTGTGACTTGGCCTTAGCCTCCACAATATTCACCCAGTGTGCCTTCAGGGACATGTAGTGTCCCTGGCCATAAACACTTGTCCATGTGTCTGTCGTTAAGTGGACAATGCCAGCAAGTGTGTTGGTAAGGGCATGGGTGATGTTCCTGGACACAGGCTGGTACAAGGCGGGGAGGCCACACTGTGAAAAAAAGAGGCTGAGGATCGAGTACCAAGGGATAGCTGCTGTCACGATCCACTTTTGGATTTCTGGCAGCTCTGGTTCCACTAAATTAAAACTTTTTCCTTTTGAACCATCGAAGGTTAAAGTCAGTTTTTCCCCCACTGGCAATCTGGTGTTACTGCATTTCTGCTGGGTCAGCTGATGCAGGTGATTACCACTCCAACCATCCTTTAAAAGGTCACCTGATGCATCAGCTGACTGTCGGTGTTAGAGCATTCTACAGTGACGAAGCTGGAGGAAGGAGCTCTCTGGGTGCAGCGGTGCTTTGCTGAGTTCGCTTTCTGGTGTCTTATCCGGCTGTGCAGTGCTTTGCAGAAGAGAAAGCTAAGTGTTGCATTTTTGTTACCTTGTCCCTTTTGGTGTATGTCTTTCTATTCCTTCTTGTTGTATTAGTGCAGTGGTGGGACTAGAGCTCTCACCTGCCATCTCCCTACTTAGGGATAAGAGCAGGGCAAGTAAGGGATTAGGTATCCTGCTCAGTGATCTGTAGGGGAGGCAGAATGCTATTAGATCTACCTAGGGCTCTCCACTCCCCCTTTCCCTAGCGTTTGGGATTCCTTCCCCTCATCCTCTCGTGTTGCACTTAGTCTTTCCACACTGTGCGTGACATCCCCTCAGTGCTGCTGGACTCGCTCTGCATGTCAGCTTCCCAGGTTGGGTCGGTTACTTCGTCATCCACCACCTCATCTTCCATTACCACACCCTGGTCCTCCTGATTTTTGTGACTTAACAACAAGACTTAACGGCAACTGTGTCTCATCATCATCTTTCTCCTTATCCCAAATTTGTCATTCCCCACCGTCGTGTTCTTGTGGCCGCGGCTGCTCTAAGTTTTGTGCATCACTGAATAGCATGTCCTCCTGTCCCTCTTGCAGCATGCAGGATGAGAGCCACAATCAAGAAATTATAGAAAACACAGCTCCCATCGAATAAATGGAAAGACAGGACAATGAAACAAAGTAATTTAAAAGGATAATTTTTAATTAGAAATGCTAAAAAGTATTTCAAGAAAATAGAACCACAAAAAGGACGCAGTCCAAGGGGCACATAGTAAGTATACAGGTTATCTACACTCTCAGGATGTAATTGTCATAAGCTACATACAACCCTCAAATACAATATTATATTGTGATGTTTCATTTAAAATGCTTCCTCAATGGGGGAGACCCCATTGAGGAAGCATTTGCGAAACGACGCTGTCGGGGTGAGGACGCACAGCAGTGGGCATGCACTATATCACGCTCCAGGTATTTGTACCATTGTGCTCATATTTTCTTTTATTCATGCACCTCACGCGCATCATGCACTTTATATTGGTCAATCCATGATTATGCTAGCTCTGGAATGTGTTGTTCAAAATGCACTGTTGCACTTTATATGATCGAACCCACCACTGTACTCTATCATACTATATTAGGTCCTTTTTAGATAGTCAATAGGCTTTTTTATTTATTGTTATCTTGTTTACCCAGATTGTTTGATGTGCACTTTGCACTTTATATGAAACATCACAATATAATATTGTATTTGAGAGTTGTATGTGCTT